>JBCNJP010000027.1:90722905-90780905 GCA_039602395.1 Deinandra increscens subsp. villosa | reverse complement strand
TAGCTCGTTTTAAGTCGTCCAGCTAAGAACTCACAAATTTTCCACCATTGTGTACCAATGAGTGGGAATTTGCCATGCAAATGCCATTTTACCATTGTGTACCAATGAGTAAGATGACATCCACAAGTGTCCTTTACAAGGTGGATGGCAAAGACTTAAGTTTGGTTTGGGTCAAAACAATTTTGATGCGTGATCAAAAAGGTTATGTGTGAAGATTCATGCACATCTTCAACACATAATGTGTTTATAAAATTCTTAGTTTGTCATCCAAGTCAAAGGAGCTCGGTAGCTCCATTTGCAACACACAAAGAAGCGTAGGGGTGAGGTTTGCAACTTTTGCAATTAAAAACCTACCACTTTAGGGAAGCAGAGCGACCCGACTTATACCTCTCTTAGAGTGTGTTCAAATGGGTGAGCCGGTGTTTCTTTTGACTTTTAGGACACAAATTTTATTTTATAAACAAAATCATATTTCAATAGATTATTTAAGCAAATTTCGATTTTCATAAAACAAATTTGCATTAAACCTTTTATTATGTCACAATTATCAGATAATCTCATAATTTATAGGGTTTCTAATTATCACATATAATTTTAATTTTATAGTCCTCCTTGATTTAAGTAATAACCATGAACGATTTGCATGAAACATCATGGTTTTTACTTCTTTTTAACACTTTAAAGTTTTAAAGGTACAACATGTTGTTCATAACAATTATCTAATAATTAATAAAAACTTGGATTTAAAATTTTTTAGATCACAAAAATCAAATTTTAGAACTAAAAATTAGGGTTTTCGATTCGGCAAGAGGTTTTCGATTCATTGTTTATGTTTACGATCAGAAAGCAGGGGTTTCCGATCGAAACAGGGTTTTCGATCGGGTACTTTTCGATCGTGGACTATTTGATCGGATCGAAAAGCCTTTCCGATCGGAGCCTTTCCGATCGGATACTTTTCGATCGGCCCGAAAAGCCTTTTCGATCGGTTACTTTTCGACCAGTTCGTAAACACTTTACGATTTGGATCGAAAAGTAGGGTTTCCGGTCGGAAAACAAGGGTCTCCGCACCGGAATAGGTTTTCCGATCGGAAATCAAGGGTTTCCGATCGGGTCGAGAAGCGTTTTTCGAACAGGGACTTTTCGATCGGGTCGAAAAGTCCTATTCTGTCGAATTTTTTCGTTTTTACCAATTGCGAAACCTTTTCCAATTGTAAAACACGATTTTTAAATGAATCGAAAAGCTAGAATCTTGTTCTGGTTACCCCCTTTCCAAGTTGTATTCCCGGTAATTAATTAAAATCATAGGTGGCTCGTGATACCACTGTTGGGTTATATAACTTTTATCAAAACACGAGTACGCAGCGGAAAGAATCCTATGAATTAATCTAACTAACCGGTATTAGAACGTGTACCTTTTTAGCTCGGCAAGACTTGATCTCTTGGAGGATTTGATATAAATCCCTCTACGATCGCACACACGACACACCAATGCTATGTGCTAGCAACCGATCACGAACTTCTCTTGATGTAGGCTTGGTCGAACCACACAAGAAATCGCAACCCCCTTGGGTTTTCTTGTTGCCGAAATTTAGAGAGATTAGAGAGAGAATTAGGGTTTTTTCTTTATCTCATAAAGCAGCAACTAATCCTTAAACCCAGAGGGTCTATTTATAGGATTAGAATACTTGATAAACAAGTAAAAGGGATAGGCATAAGAGCCCTAGCGAAATCGGCCTAGAGGCCTTATCCACAACCTTTTCTCAATTGTAATCCAATTACAATTCTCTCTAATTACAACTAACACCCCTCTGTTAACAATTAACTGTTAGTTTTTAACGAAACCTCGTTAAATGTTCGTGATAAATATTAATTAACCATTAATTAATATTAATACATTTGGTGTCGAGACGTGTGACCCCGTAGGCTTAAATAATATCCGGACATACTTTTACTATTACATGATCATATCCCTACATAACTAGAGACGCATGTTCATCCATATGAACTAGAATCTTCCAGATCAACTCAAATTCAGAATTGTTTCAAATCCGTACCTTATCGGCCGACCTTTGAGATGAGTTTGATTGAGGAGATTGTTTCCGCGATGTATTGTGCGCGGAATTGATCATGTCCTACGTACAATTCAATTAGTTAATTATGCGCTCATGGGAGATCGATCATATCAGCAATAATACTTAATTATCATTGTATTTACATTGGAATGCTGAGTACAATTGTTTTTAGATCTTACAGTTGTAGTAAGATGCGCCTCTGCGGACTTTACCTACAAAATGTTTTAATGATTTATAATAATTAATTAATAAAAAGTAAAGTATAATATAATTAATTAGAGGTATGTATACATACATACATATATATATAATTAGAGGTATGTACATTGAAATGCTGAACAAATTAGAGAACCAATTTGATTTGAGAACTAAAAAGAACTAATATGAGCCACAAGTTTATTTACATGTATCCCCCTCCCATGAATTGTAGTGGTCCCCCTGAAATTTGTGGTTGAGATTTAGTTCTCAAAAGTTCTCAAAACAAAAAGTTCTCATTTGAACCTAACCCTATATATATATATATATATATATAGGGTTAGGTTCAAATGAGAACTTTTTGTTTTGAGAACTTTTGAGAACTAAATCTCAACCACAAATTTCAGGGGGACCACTACAATTCATGAGAGTGGGGATACATGTAAATAAACTTGTGGCTCAAATTAGTTCTTTTTAGTTCTCAAATCAAATTGGTTCTCAAATGATCCTCTCCTTATATATATATATATATATATATATATATATATATATATATATATATATATATAGGATTGGGAATTAATATTAACCCACTCTTAGTGAAATAACTCATTAACCATATCTTGATGGTTTAAGAGTTTGATCTAAGGGTTCAAAACAAGTCAGGTTTTTTGTGGCTATGGTTGATTCAAGGACAAAGAGGTCATTTGTTATTTTTGTTGGCCTCTTTCTTCTCCCGTTTACCCTAATTTGTTCTCTCTCTTTCTTCACCCCCATCAAGATCATGAAATTTTATTGAACCACATTTGTTCATCTAGAACCGTGAAATCAAGGACGGTTCGATCTTTTATTCATCTAATATCGTTGAACCACATCTTTTCACCAAGAACACCCACCTGGTTAAGGCAGAATTAGCCGGATCCGCCACCGAATCTATCGGATCCGCCACCGTCATTTCAACTCCTCCACAACAGATTCAATCGGATCCGCCATCGCCATTCACTTCTTTCTATGTCGCTCGACGACTTCGCCGTCAACGGAGAGAACGCCATATTTAATGTCTATTTTACTTTGATTTGTTCTAGATTTGATTAAGGTAATCATGCATTCTTCTGTTGTGATGTTGATTTAACAATGGTCTACTTAATGGATGCTTATGTTACTCAATTTTTTTTGTTTTTGGTGTTTTGGTTATTTTATTGTTGAATCTTGATAGCAAATTATACGGGTTTATACTCCTCATTCTGATCTCACTGTCCTTTTTTGCAATTTGAATGATTCTGAACCTAAAGATTTTTTTCAGAGCTTCTCATTTTCACTTGAGTTTTTGATGAATTTTAAAACCCAGTAAGAAAGCGATACAATTAGATGTCAAAACCGCCCTCTTCTCCGACCTCGCACTTCCGATGTTCTTGCCGCAGGCCTCTGATGTTTCTTCCGGTGAGGTCTTATTGTGCAGGTATCTTTTTTCTAGATCTAGATCTCGCCGGAGGACAAGAAAATTGGTATTTTCTCACATTTTGATGTTTTGTAAGTATTGCAAAAAGATAATCAACCAGGTTCACCGTTCACATCTTATTTTTTCGCCATATAAAATGTAATCCACTTTTTTTTTAATTGCAGTTCTTTTTCACATCTTGAACTCAATATCTTTAGAACGACGAGTATACTCCATCCCATGTCTTAAATGAGCTCGAACTCTACTAATTTGTTAGTAAACACTTATGTTTTTTTTTTAATTTTGATGCTTTGTAGTTTGTTTGTAATTTGTATCTATTTAGTTGTACATTTTGATTTTTTTTTTTGTTGAATCCTTGTAGCACCGGTATTATTACTAGTCATCACACCATTATTAATGGTTATAGCTTCAGTGTTTTATTTGTGTTTTGTTAAACCTCAATGCTTTTGCAGGTTGTAATCTGTGTATATTTAGTTGTACATTTGATTTTTTTATTCTATCTTCATAGCACCAGTGTTTACTGATCATCACATCACTGTTAATGGTTATAGCATCAATGTTTTATATGCATATTGATGCATTTGTAGGTTGTAATACTGCATATGCAGTTGTACCTAAGTAGAAACATCGATGCTACTGGTTATGAATGTATTGATGTATGTTAATAGTTAAGACAGTGATGTTAGTAGTTGTAACACTAGTGCTACATCGTATGTATGAGAAAACGATAATAAAAACGTCGAGACTATACTTGAATTAAAGATAAAAATGCGATGAGTTTAATGGTGCATTTTTTATAAAAATCCGACAAAGTATAAAAAAGTTATAAGGTTTTCAAAATGAAAGGGGTTTTTTTTGTGATTATGTTATTTGACAAAAATACCCTTTTGAATTAAAATAAAAGATTGGGACAAGTGTCATCATCATATTAAATCTGAATTTTTTTAACCACTAGATGTTGGTTAGTTAGTTATTACACTATGCAATGGTTAATATATATTCCTTCCCCTATATATATATATATATATATATATATATATATATATATATATATATATATATATATAATTTGTCCCTTACAGAATTTACCGCTTTATCAACTTGTTTTTTTAATCATGCGGTTCATAAACTTCCTTGACCTTCCAGCACTGGGCAGGCATCAGCCCCCATACATGGTCTTACGACTTTGCGGAGACCTGTGTTTTTGGTAAACAGACGCCTGGGCCTGGTCACTGCGACCTCCTTTGTGAGGAGGCACCCCATCAATTCCCAACCATGGGGCGAATGAAATCCGATACATAAATCAGTTAATAAAATAAATTTGGTTGAGTTATATGAGCAGAGCAAAATAAGATATTTCGATTTGTTTGTTGATGAGGCGAAAACCACCCGATTACAGGTAATGCCAGAATTTTCTATTTTGTAAGGATCCATCAAATAAGGTTTCCTTAGAAAAATATTCTAGAACTCCGTAAGCAGTTTTTTCATGTTGTGCTTTAACCATATCATTGAGGTGCTCAACCTCTTGATCATTTTTCTCACGCAGCTGTTTTTCAATTTTGAGTTCCGGCTCAAGTTTTTCGATCCGCTCTTTTGATCGCCCTTTTGGAGCACCCTGCCAATATCCACCGGAAATCACTCCATACCCAATAGCTTTTAGGGATCCACCCTTTTCCTTTCCAAGGACCAATGTTAGGGCATCCATTCCCGGTTCTACGGTCACGGATCCCGCATTTATTTTTGTTTCATTCTCGGCTTGCAGTAATTTAGTTAATGTAGTTAGGTGCTGTTAATTTTTAACATGTAAATAGTTAGGTATATATATAGAAATTAAACATATTATATCATTTGCTACTCCCTTCACCACAGGCGTTTTGTATTTCCCCTCTTTATTTACCCTTTCTTTCCTCCACATAAACGCTCGAGAGGGGGGAATCATCAGCTGCAATTTCTTTGTTTTGTACCTTATATTATAATAATAATATATATCAGACTTGAAACATACATTGCACGTTCTCAACAATGACTGGGTGTAACACACTTAGCTTATTACCAGTTTTTCTTTCAGATAGACATATCCTCCCCGTTCCATTGTATGATCATAAACATACTGTGCTCGAACCTCTTTTGCCCTCTTTGACGCAGCATTTCCAACAGAACAGTAGGATATATAATTATAATCTCATTAATTAATACTTAGCTTAATTAATGAAATCTGCAGTTTGAATTGAATAAAAACCTTGAATTCTTCAGGTTTTGTATATGCTACAAATCTGTCCCAGTCTTCTTTTTTCACCATAGCGCGATACATCTTTGGAACTTTCTTAAGCACGGTGGGTTTTTCTAGGTTGGGACGAATGTGTTTTTCGAACTTCTTTCTTCTAAAACTTTTTAGCAACCCACCAAGCCGTACCATTATAGCATTCCTTCGACAGTCATCAATTTTGAATAATTGCTGAAAAAATAACATATGAGAGGATTTTTTAGTCACATGGAATTCAATAAGAAACTTAATATGAGAAAATGTTTAATCTGTTTCATAACCTGAATCCCTGTCCACATCTTGTTCTTGTCCTCTTTTGGCACCTTCCTCCATTGTAGATACCTCAATCCAACCTCTAACCTTGCAATGTCTCCCATAAAACTCGAAAATTTTGGTCTATGCTCCCCGCCAATCCTTCCCAGCGCATCAAATGTTAGTGGCCATTTTCCCCCCACCATTTTTCTCAAATTTGGCACACCACTTTGCCAACCGCGTCAACCCCTTCTTGTTTGCTTGGGGAGTAGAGGTTGTGGCTTCCTCATTTTCAGTAACTTAGGGATCATTGTTAACTCGGGCAACATTGTTATCCATTTCTTCTTCTTCCGAAGAATCGTCATTGTTATCCATTTACTATTCTTCACTCTCTTGTGAATAATCATCATTGTATTCGCCTTCACGGTTATACATATGGTCATTAAGATCCTTCAATGCTTCACTGTCATGATCCATTGTTAATTAATGAGATGAATCCGAAAATGAATATATAGGGAATGAAATACATGCGATGGAATAATTAAGATGAAATAACTGAGATGAAATAAATGGCCTCCTAAAGATGACAGTGAAACTAATATTGACGGGAATTAGGTAGTGATCTCCTAAAGATGATAGTGTGATGAATCATGTAGAGGAATTTTTAGTGATAGGGAAGAAGAGAGTGATGAATCGTTTTGGTGATAAAATTTTGGTGAGAGGGAATAGGAACTGATCAATAAATTTTGGAAAATTTTGAAAAATGGTGGGAAGTAATTTGAGGATTAAATGATCGACCTGGGTGAAAGCATCTCACCTAATAAGGACGTAACAACATTTATCAGATTTAATATAAACTCAATTAATTCCAGAAATAGATATAATAGTATTTTAAACATACCTTTAAAATGATCTTTAAATGTAAAATGGAATAGTAAGCAATAAATATAATGATAATTGTATCCTAATGAATTTGTATTCGTAACGTAAAAAAAAGGATGTCTAGTACTACAGACACAACACACAAACACACACACACACACACTCATATATATATATATACATATACATATAAATCTTTCAATGTGTTGTAATATATACATTATGTTATATATATATACGAAAACCAATATTAAAACCTACATAACTTCTTCATATGTTAATGTTTTTTTCATAAAACTGGCGCCAAATGTCTTAGAATAACGTTATCTTCAATTCTGGAAACAAATATTAAAAAAAATTAATGGTTTTGTTTTCGTGTGATACACATGTGTATCACGTGTGTATCATCATCATTACTACTGCACAAAAATGAATTATCATGTGTAAAAAACACTCCTTATGTTAAAAACATACTAAAAACACTAAAACATTTATGGTACTAATGATAATGAAACATAGTGCACATGTGCAACATATAATTAAAAAAAGTTATAAAGTGTTATTTTTTCATTAGATATAAAGATAACATAACTATAAGACTTATGGTGAAATTTTCTTTTAAAACTAGTAATGTATACTACATATATGAGGGTTTTTTTTTGGTGTGGTACACATGTGTATCATTAAAAAAAACACAAAAAAATGACAGAAATATAACACATATGGGTGCGTCTTAGAGAAAACAAATATTAACTCATACTAAAGTATGAGTTTTTTTTTGTGGTACACATGTGTATCACAGAAAAAAATAAAAAATAAAAAAACGTTAACTTTTTATTTTTTGTTTTTATAGAATTAAAGTTAACATAATTATAAGACTTTGGTGAAAAATTATAAAAAATATATTAACGTATGAAAAAGTTACGCTGGTTTTAAGATGGTTTTTGTGTTTTCGCGAAATATATACGTTTTCGCATTATCCTTTCCCTATATATATATAGGGTAAGGATCTTGCGAAAACTCTTTTTTTTGCGAAAACCTAAAAACTAACACTAAAACCTTCATAACTTTTACATACGTTAATATTGTTCTATGAAACTTGCACCAAAAATCTTAAAATTCTATTGTCTTTGATTCTGGAAAAGAAATTGATATTTCGAAAAAAAATTATATTAGTGCACATGTGTATTATTAGTGCACATGTGCATCATTTTCATTAGTACTACACAAATGAGAATTGTTATACGAAAACATATTGTTTAGGTTAAAAACATTTAAAAAAACTAAAATATTCATAGAACTAATGATAATTCTACATATGCACTATAACTATTAGTTATAGTGCACATGTGTACCATAAAATTTAAAAAAAATTAAAACGTTAAATATATTTTCAGAGTTAAAGATAACACAATTATAAGATTTATGGTGCAATTTCTCTTTTAAAATATTAATGTATACGACATGTATACAGTGCTTTATTATTAGTGCACATGTGCACTAATAAAAAACAACGAAAAACTAACAAAAATATAACGTATTTGATGCGATTTTTCTAAAAAAAAAACATTAACGCATACTATATGTAAGAGTTTTATTATTAGTGCACATGTGCACTAATAAAAAAACGGCGAGACGTTAAAGTTTTTTTTTAATTTTTTTCCAGAATTAAAGAACTCATAATTCTAAGGCTTTTGGTGCAAATTTATTAAAAAAATATGATCGTATGAAAAAGTTATGAAGGTTTTAGTATTAGTTTTTAGGTTTTCGCAAAAAGATGTGGTTTTTACATGATCCTTACCCTATATATATATATATATATATATATATATATATATATATGCACCTAATTGGGTCATCATTGGTCCTAACTGACCCTCATTTCCCCTAAACACACCTTATTGGGACTCATTGGTCCCAACTGACCCTCGTTTCCCCTAAACACACCTTATTGATTCTATGTACACATCATTGGTTATATACACACCTTATTGGGACTCATTGGTCCCAACTGACCCTCATTGCCCCTAAACACACCTTATTGGGCCATCATTGGTCCTAAACATAACTTATTAGTTACATACACACCTTATTGGGACTCATTGGTCCCAACTAACCCTCATTGCCCCTAAACACACCTTATTGAGCCATCATTGGTCCTAAACACAACTTATTGGCCACCATTGGTCCCAACTGACCCTCGTTTCCCCTAAACACACCTTATTGGTCCTATGTACACCTTATTGGTTATATACACACCTTGTTGGGACTCATTGGTCCAAACTTACCATCATTGCCCCTAAACACACCTTATTGGGCCATCATTGGTCCTAAACACAACTTATTGGGCAATTATTGGTCCTAACTGAGTCTCGTTTCCCCTAAACACGCCTTATTGGGCCATCATTGGTCCCAACTGACCCTCATTTCCCTTAAACACCTCTAATTGACCCATTATTTTTTATCTTAATTCTTTAAGATACTAATTATTTAGAATGTTAATTCCCCAAAATAAAGGTTTTTGTTGATTCGTTCTATTTTTTTTTGTGTTCAGGGTTTTTGTTTAACGGAATGGAGATTATGCGAAAAAATTACATATTTACCTAAAATTATGCATCAGTTGTTGATCGGATTACAATTTTTAATTGTCTCTGTTTTTGAGGATTAGGGTTTTTATTTAACGGAATGGAGATTGTACGAATAGATTACATATTTACCTAAAATTATGCATCAGTTGTTGATCGAATTGCAATTCTTGATCGTCTCTGTTTTTGAGAATTAGGGTTTTTGTTTGACGGAATGGAGATTGTGCGAACAGATTACATATTTACCTAAAATTATGCATCAGTTGTTGATCGGATTGCAATTTTTGATCGTATCTGTTTTTGAGGATTAGGGTTTTTGTTTAACGGAATGGAGATTGTGCGAACAGATTACATATTTACCTAAAATTATACATCAGTTGTTGATCGATTGCAATTGTTGATCGTCTCTGTTTTCGAGGATTAGGGTTTTTGTTTAACAGATTGATTTCATAAACAAAAATAGACAAGCAAGTATATAACAAAAAGTGGATTTCATACTACTGATTTTAATTTCATACACAAAATTGTTCCCTAAATTACATGTTCATTCCTAAAAGAAACAAAAGACAGAGCAGTTGCGGGTTGAGGTTCACGGGAACCTATATTCCATCTCCTCCATCAACTCCAAATGCCTACTCATAGCTTCTTGCCTCATTTGAACCAACATTTGAAGCCTGGCATTGGAGAGGTGTATTTCTTCTACCAGAAAAGTTGCCATCTGGTATCTTGATGGGCTTGGTGGCTTTGTAAGTACTTGGTTGAGCAGGTCCAACCCATCTAAGCAAGTCTGTCTCTCTGCCATGATAATCACCCCGTACCGGTCTAGGGTAGCAATAATCTTTGTATGCAAATAATTTTCAGCTAGTTCTTTCAAGTTTGCCATTTTGAGAAGGATTTGATAAGGATTTTGAGAAAGGGTTTGATAAGGATTTTGAGAAAGGGTTTGATAAGGATTTTGAGAAGGGTTTGATAATAACGGTGAGAACTTTCTGATTACTGATCAGGTTGCATTATTATATGTGCAAATCACTTGAGTATGCCTAAGGTCAGATGTCTAATCACTAGAGTATACCAAAGGTCTGATTTTATTTAACACATTATAACTACTTTCACACGTTCTCCAAGTTAAACTGAAATAAAACCAAATAAATGGTAAAAATGTAACGGAATAAGGACTCGAACACGGAAGAACTAGAATTCCTCAGGAAGAAGAGTTCATCCGGATTGAGAGAAGATGAACGAAAATGGATGAATTGACTGGAATTAATAAACAATTAAGCGAAATTAATATAAAGGTTAAACGTATTACAGAAAAAAAATAAAACCAAATAAACGGTAAAAAAGTAACAGAATAAGGACTCGAACACGGATCGTTGTATGTTAATCAAAAGCGCTTCTACCACCTGAACAACACCCTGAGTTGGAATCTACTTTTCATTTCAATTTATTTAAATATGATTCTAACCGGGCCCGCTAAATTCTAAAAGAGGTGGGGTAAATTAATGAGCGAATTCAATTGAAAATTTCACATATAACTCTCGATTTCCCTAATTCCCCGCTCCCCATTTCTCCATTGCTAATTAATCGACAAAATTTTTCATCCGTCCTATTACTTCTCCAATAAACAGGTTCATAGTAAAGATTATTGAAAAGGGTTTTCGGTATTAATCGTTTTTAATAATCTTTGTTGTTATATATGTTAGAAAAACAAACATGGGTAAGTCTTGGATGATAAACAGTAGAACCACGAAATCATATACCGCTGGAGTTGAATCATTCTTAAAGTTTGCAGTTACCAATTTGAAAAAGAAAGAAATTCCATGTCCCTGTGCTAAATGTCTAAACCATTACTCTTATCCTGTTGATGAGGTAGAATATCATTTGTTTTCAAAGGGATTCAATCTGACTTATACAAGGCGGACTAAACACGAAGAGAAACACGAGCCCGAAGGAGAGGAGCTTCACAAGGAAACATTTTTTTATTTCGGAATGTCATTCGATGCATCCGAAACAATAGAAATGGTCAGAGCTACTAAAGAAAATTTCACTAAGGACCATGAGAAGTTTCAAGAATGAATCATGGATGTTGAGAAGCCCCTGTATGAAGGATGCCATACCTTCATAAAGTTACATGCCTTGGTTCAACTACTGAACTTGAAGACTACGCATGGAGGATCAGATAAGTTTTCTAATGAAAAATTAGTTTTGTTGAAACAGATGCTACCAGAAGGTAATGAAATTGTGAAAAATACATATGAGGCCAAGAAGATTGTGAAGTCAATGGGTGCAGGGTACACCAAGATACATGTGTGTATCAATGATTGTATTCTTTACAGGAAGGAGAACAAGGACCTAACTTTCTGTACAACTTGTGGTGAGTCCAAGTGGAAGGTGGATGAGAGGACTAAGAAACTATACGAAAAAACTCCTGCAAAGGTAATGTGGTATTTCCCCATCATTCCAAGATTGAAACGACTGTTTCAAGTGAAAACCACAGTGGAAGATCTAAGATGGCATGCCACCAGTTCCAAAATGCCCGGTGTGTTACGCCACCCATTCGATTCACCGGCATGGAAAGCCATAGATGACAGATATCCCGAAATCGCTAACGATCTTAGAAGTGTTTGTCTTGGCATTCAACTGATGGGGTCGACGTGAATAAAGGTAACATAAATCACAGTGTGTGGCTGGTTCTATCTGTCATTTACAACTTTCCACCATGGTTGTGTATGAAAATAAAGTTCATCAGGCTTTCGTTATTAGTATCGGGAGCGCCTGGAAACGATATTGATGTGTTTTAGAACCATTGATTGATGACTCAGAGTTGTTATTTGAGGCAGGTGTGGAAACATATGATGCGTATGCGCAAGAACGTTTTACTATTCGTGCAGTTGTTTTATGGACGATTAATGATTACCCTATACTTGGTACACTTTGTGGTTGCCCGTACAGTGGATTCAAAGGTTGTATGGTATGTCGAGAACAAACTAAATGCATTAGGCTTCCTTTCTCAGCTAAGCAGTGTTATGCTGGTCACAGAAGATATCTACCACATACGCATGCCTTCCGAAAACAAACAGAGGCCTTCAATGGTAAACAAGAGTTGAAAGATGCTGCAAATCCTATGACCGGGGAACAGATATTCAACGAAGTTCAACATATCAGGAATAAATGGGGAAAGGGATTAAGGTGTACTGATTCAGAAATCCCAGAGACCTCAAATCGGAAGAGGGGGAAGATTGATAAGAGAAAAAGAAATAACAAAGAGAAGCCACCATATTGGAAGAAATTCAATATATGGTTTCGAAGACTTAGATATTGAAGTTATAATAGTGTCCAACATTGCATTGATTTCATGCATATTGAAAATAATGTGGCTGAGAGTCTTGTTGGAACTCTGCTCAACCTTCCCGAAAAGACAAAGGATGGACTGAATGCTAGAAAGGATTTAAACTTTTTGC
This sequence comes from Deinandra increscens subsp. villosa, assembly GCA_039602395.1. Lineage (NCBI taxonomy): Eukaryota > Viridiplantae > Streptophyta > Magnoliopsida > Asterales > Asteraceae > Deinandra > Deinandra increscens. The sequence goes on along the minus strand of JBCNJP010000027.1, from coordinate 90,767,736 downwards.
AGTTAAGACCAGAGTTGCAGCCTAAACAGAACAAGAACAACATAGTACTTCCTGCAATGTGTTACACGTTACAAAAATATTAAAAGGAAAGGTTTTGTGACACGTTGTATAACTTGATGGTTCCACAAGGCTATTGGTCTAACTTTTCTAGTTTGGTTAGTCTAAAGGATAAGAAACTTGTGGGGCTCAAGTCACATGACTATCATATGCTGATGCAACAGTTTCTGCCAATTGCAATTCGGTCAGTCATGCCTGAACCGACAAGATATGCTATTATCAGGCTCTGTTTTTTTTTTCAAATCAATATGCAGCAAAGAGATCAACGTCGAAGAACTAGATAAATTGCAAGCAGATCTTTGTGTCACACTATGCCTCCTTGAGAAATATTTCTCGCCATCACTTTTTGATGTTATGCTTCATTTGACGGTGCACTTTACTAGGGAGGTAAAATTATGTGGCTCAATATGCTTTCGATGGATGTATCCATTCGAATGGTGTATGAAGGTAATTAAGGGGCACGTGAGAAACAAAACTTATCCAGAAGGGTGCATTGCTGAGGAGAATATTGTAGAAGAAACGATTGAGTTTCTCAGCGAATACTAAAAAAACATCAAACTATTGGTGTTCCAACAAAAAAGCATAGCAGTGTGGATGGAAGTCCTGGGTCAGCTGGTAGATCAGTTGAAGTCTCTCCAGAGCTCCCATCGAAAGCGCATTTATTTGTGCCGCTAATTACGCCTAAAATTGAGCATTATATCGAGTAAGTAATTTAGATTATTAACCTTTTTTATCTATTTAATTAATTATAAACTTTTATAGATTACTTCAATTCATGTAATTGCAGAGAACACATGAAATTTTTGGAAAAGGAACATCCTGGTAGTAGAGCACAACATTTGGTAAATGGTTACGCAACAAGGTCAGCTAAATTTGCTTACTGTTCTAATTCCGGATGAACTGTAACTTTTCTGAACAACTGACCTGAGTTGTCCGGAATAAATCTATTTTCTATCTGGATGAACTATAACCTTCCTAGTGAACTGAAACTATTTTCTCTTGTTTTAATTCCGGATGAACTATAACTTTCCTGAACAACTGACCTGAATTCTCCGGAACAACTGATATGTAAATTTGGATATATAAAAACCAGGTCAAGTTTTAAATGGTTAATACCAAGTGACCAAACTACACACCAGGGCAGTGAACCCGTCGTATGCAGTATAGTGTTGGTAAGAACCAGATATCAATCCATGGACGCGTGTGTAGTCTCCCGATAGTGGATCTTAATATTAAACCGATGATAATTGATGAATAACTAATTTTGAAAAACAAGCTGGAAAGAAGGTAAGTAAACTAAACAGACAACTAACGAAAACTAACTATGGAAATACAATAAGAGCACGATATCTCTTGGATAGGAATCCTCTAAGCCTAATTTGACCCTTAATCTGACTAATCAATATGACAACTATCCACCTAGTGATGACAACCAAGGCAACTAAGACTATAGACACATCTTCATTACCAAGGTGATGCTGAAATAAAGTCTAGATAGCAAACTGAATGAATAAGCCTGATTGCCTAGTCGCTTCGGTCAAAGCGGACTATACACACATAAAATAGGAAACCACACCAGAAAGGTCTTCCTAAATAGGCCCTAAAATATGCAATGACTCTGTATCGAAACACCTAGAGCCTAGGCAATGCTAAACAGGAATAGGAAAGTCAAAATCTTATGGTCACAAGCATTTCAACTAACAAGCATTTCAACTAACCAAACAATGCCTAGCAACCACCTAGTGCGCAAAATGAATCGGTCAATTCAATTTCACACAAATGAACACAAGATCAGCCCCAAATTAACATCATATAATCATATAGAAGTTCTCCTAAGCATGTATTAACCAAAAACTTAAAAAGTCAAAGATTAACAATGAGCAATTCAACAAATTGGTTGGAGTTCTCCAACCCAAATCAAATTCACCACATCACTTGATACTAACAAAAGCTAATCAAGCATACATGACAACTCCAAGCATCCAAAACAGAATCAAAAGGCATAATCATCAAATCATATTGAAAAGTCAAACTAAAAAGTCAAACTAAAAAGTCAAACTAAGCCCAAAATCATCCTAATCCAAGTGATAAATGAGAAATCACCCACTAAACATGATAAGAATAGATAAAAATCTAATCTTGGATACAACCATGGTGAAAAACAAGACTAAAAAGAACAAGAATAAAGAACCTAATTGAAGATCCAAACCGAAAGTGTTGAAAATCTCCAAACTTTGATCCAAAAAGCTCCAATCTTGACTCTTTAATCTTACTCCATCATTCCAGATCTTGTTAGGGGTTTTTAGGGTTTTCTAGTGGTGAAAGAATGCAAAAAAAAAAATGGCAGCTAAAATGGTTTAAATACGAGAAAATAAGGGGTTGAAACATTCAGGTCGCGATCAGGTGGATTGGCCCGAGAAACTAGGCTGTCGCTGGAAGAGTATAAAAGAGTAATAACCCAGAATTCAAACAGTAGGAGCTGCTAGCCTGTGGTTAAGGATCTCGCTGCTAACCAAGAGATCACTGGTTCGAATCCAGTGACCTCCGTGTTTTTGCATTTATGCTGTTAGGTTGCTGCAAGCTCTTGTTCGCCGGATTGGGCCTATGTGCTCTTGGGCTTCTGCGATCTTGGGCTGCTGGAACAAAGGGACTAGGCCTTAGCTGGCTGCTGATTATGTTATTTAATTTTTTTATTTTTCTGTAATAACTTTCACATATGAGCTCCGATTCCACTTTCGTAAATTAAGCTTTTCTTCTAAATTCACCACTGATCCACCGAACACCTAAAATTCATATATAAATACCATTAAGCACCAAAATCATGTAAATCACCATAAAACAATATTAAAAACCAATTAAAATGAAGAATTATATATTTATCAATTTTAAACCAAAAACTCATCAAATATTTTTAATTAAACATATATTTAAATGGGGGGATTTTTATATATTTATTTATATAAAAGATGCTACGCATCAACAACTCTATTTTCTATCCGGATGAACTATAACCTTCCTGGTGAATTGAAACTATTTTCTTGTTGTTTTGATTCCAGATGAACTATAACTTTCCTGAAAAACTGACCTGACTTGTCTGGAACAACTCTATTTTCTATCAGGATGAACTATAACCTTCCTGGTGAACTGAACCTATTTTCTTATTGTTTCGATTCCGAATGAACTGTAACTTTTCGGAATAATTGACCTGAGTTGTTCGGAACAATTCTATTTTCTATCCGGATGAAGTATAACCTTCCCAGTGAACTAAAACTATTTTCTTATTGTTTTGATTCCGAATGAACTCTAACTTTCCTGAAAAACTGACATGACTTGTCCGGAACAACTTTATTTGATTTTGGGAAGAACTATAACCTTCCTATTCCTAATGAACTCTCCTGATGAACCTACTATGACTTTTAAGTTGAAAAGGAGATGGCGGAGTCCCTAGAAACTATATCAGAGACCGTTAGGTGGATTTCACATGGTCCACACATAAGCGTGATGAAATATGAAATATATGACATCAATGGCTATTCATTTCGTACAAAATCTCAAGATTGACGATAGGATTTACCAGAACATCGGGGTTGGTATAGAGGTTAATGACATGCACATCTCTAACGAGGTATTAACCTATGGACAAAAACTTTACTATGGGGTTTTAAAAGAGATATGGCTACTAGAATACCATATTAAAAAGCATCCATCAGTTTATGTACGACTGGGTTGAGAATACACATAGGGTCAAAAAAGATAGTCTTGGTTACACTTTGTTCAACCTTAAACGGCTAGGTCACAATGAGGACCCGTTCATTTCGCGTCACACGCACGACAATTGTTTTACGTCAAAGACCATCTGGATAAAAAACTGCATATTGTCTTTATGACACCTCCTAGAAATTACGGAGATTATTATGAAGACGATGCCAATGAGGAATTTAGTATGGTAGTTTTTCCTCACAACGATAATGTATTTCCGCCAGTAGATCAACATGACAATGTTTACCATAGAGCTGGCTGTACTGGAATGATATTTCGTAAAACCGATTAATTGATCATTGTCATGTTTTTTAATTTTGGGAAATTACAGTCTCAACAATATTTGGTTTTTTTTCTTTATGTATTCTGTAATATTATGGATCTTAATTTTGATTCAAGTGTTTCCTTGTTTTGATTGTGCCTGCAGGTCTCCTCTCTTTGACCAAACCAGAGTCAATAAAAGTTAAAAATAAACAAACAAAATCAACTGCTGCTTTAACAAACACAATTACATATATAATCCAAAAGGTGTGATTCCATTAAGAGCATTCACAGCCCATTCCCTATCCTTATCCCTATAATTTATATATTTATCATTATTTTTTCTCTCTTCCACTCACAACCACAATTAAATAATACTTTTTATACCTTTATCATTACCTTTTCTCTCTCTTCAAACCTTAAATTTTAAAGATTTACCAGATTTTTCCTCAAATATAAAGATAACCCAGATTTTTCCTTAAATATTTCTCTCTCCTCTACTCACAACCACTCAAAACTACACCTTAAATTTTAAGGTTTACCCTCACAACCATTATAGGGAATGGGATGTGAATGCTCTAATACGTTGATCATAAAATTACAACTTAAAAACTACTAACTTAAAAGGGAGAAGAAGTGGCCGAAGACAAATCCCTCTTTGCTTTCTCACATGGTGCACTAGAGAGATTGTCTGAATCATCATAACGGCTACTTGCTGCCGATTAAGTGAAAAGAGAGAACAAATCCCTGTTTTCTGTCTCACATTCACTTACTTCAGATCAAAAGGGAGAAGAAGTTGCTGAAGAAAAATCAGGTTCATGGGGCTAAAAGGGTTAAAAGCACCTGAAGAATACAAGTGCTGCAAACCTAAACATGTGCCCTTACTACTGACTGTTATAAAATTATACAGTAACTTAAAATATACTCTCAGTAAAGCATTTGTATGAACCATTGGAGACTCCTTGTCTCCATGGTTTCCACAATAACTTAAAATCTGCTCCCAGGAGATATAGAGTGCAATCTTTCCCTACACAAGAAAAAATTACCAAATATGAGACGTAATTTTCAATCTAATTTCAGTGGTGAAGATGACAACTTACCGTTTTCCACATACGGATGACGCCAATTCCATATTTTTTTCCGGCGATGATGGACGAAAAAAAGAGAGAAAGAGAGAGACTGAGAGAAAAGGTGCATGGTGGAGATGATGATGAAAACTGATACAGAGATAAGTATATATCGATACTCGAGGGGTGTGGTAGATGGAGATTTGAACGATAAAGTAAATGAAATAGTAATGATTACAAGCGCCGTTGTCACACCCCGGTATTTATTGTGTCGGGTGCGTACGAGATGGATCATAGTCAAGATTACATAGAACGACCTCTGGATGATTAAACGACTAGAGCCGTTTAAAAGATTAAGTTAATTCATAATGTGGAGTTTCATTCAAAGTTGCAGCGGAAATAGTAGTGAAAGTACGTTTGTCTTAATTGTTACAAAACAATTACATTTAAAAAAGATTTGAAAACATGACACCGTTAGGTGTTATGCAATGAAATCTCCAAAAGTGCAGCTCGGTTTGACCATGACTCCAGAATAAGTAAATGCAGGTCCTAAATGATATGATGTCCTGAATGCAGCAAGTTTCAATCACCTAGGAATTCATATACTCAAACGAGTCAACATAAAGTTGGTGAGTTCACAGGTTTAGATAGCATGCATGTAAAGTTTGATAAACAAGTTTGATTAAATCATTCTATCGTTTGAAAATTTGTATAGATACTGTTTTATAAATTGCCATGAACCTTGAATTCCGAAACTAACTGACTACCCACTCATGATACTATGTCCAACAGTACCGCATGGCCAAATATAACTGTATGTACTCTTTTGACTATTAAAACGGAGTCAGGATTGGAGCTACCAATCAGAGCAGGGGCGTTAACCCGATAGATCTATCCACGAGTCATCGTTTCTGTTTGTAAATTAATCGGATTCAACTAATAGTGGGGTTTCATCATAACATGATCAAGCATGGTACAATACGATTTGGACTAGAAAAGCTCATGTAATCAATAAGGTAACAAGTAATCTATTTGTCAAGCAATGATTATGTTTGTAATGAATTCTTCCCCAAGTATTAAAACTGTAAAAGAAAGGGGCCGTGAAAACTCACCTGAATGTAAAGGATTCAATAAGATAGGCAAGTAAGCAGTCATATACAATGTTATAAGACAACTTAGAATATAGAAATTGGGTTGACATCTAAGTCACTCCAATTTGGTTGGTCAAGTCTTGGCGTCATGGTAACCCGGTGTTATAATACGATATCGTTGACCTTAATGAAATATTTATTGAAAATAAATATTTATTGTGCGATAAATAAATATTATAATAATTAGTTTAAAAATAGTTTATATTTACCAAATAAATATCGTGTGAGTTCAAAGGACTTTTAAAGGAAATAACGACGGTTTAAGATCAAAACGAGCTTTTTACCGGTTTTAGCCGCATTTCACGTTATTTGTAATTATGACTAAGGCAATGATCTAATAAATAAATACTCATTTATTTTCATCATAGGATCATATCAAATCAGAAAATTTAGGTTCAAAAGTCCAAGTTTCTAGTTTTGTCGGTTTTGCCGGCTTGTGTCCGATTTAGCCAGTTTTGATTCTGTGACTCTATCTAAGGCTTTGTAAACTACCAAAACACTTTGTAAACTTATTATAAGTCATCTTAAGTACCTAAAAGTGCTGAAGATCAGTTGTAACATTTATTTGTATATCTTTACAAAAATTGGGTTTTCGGGCCCGTAAAGTGTCCGTTTTTGGTCCCGTTTTTCCCCAAATTTAGCTATTTTCAAAAGGGATATTGTACTAGGGTTTTTATGACTAAAAACATATTTTAAAATCAATTTAAGAGGGGTTCAAGTTTCTGACCTAAAATGGCTCTAATTTATATATAGTTTCCGAGACTTTTTAGTGGGTTATTTTTATAGATTTAGCCGTCCAAACATATCAATAAGTCGTATGGTGCTATCCATATCCTTCTAACATGTTAAAAATTTCGGACCTAGGGTTCCAAGAGTCACAAATTTCGAATCTAGTGGTTTAGTCATAAAACCAAGGCATTTTGTACACATACTAGCATTATAACACTTGTTTTTCCATAGATCTATATAATGTAGCATACGAGGGGTTCAAAATACATAAAATCACCAGCATAAACATAATATTTACTAGATCTAACAAGAGTATGTATTTACATGTAGGTCATTATCATCATAGAAGAAAATATAAGTTTAAAGTCACCATTTGAACCAAGACTTGATGTAGGAGTGTTAGATGCATACAAGGAGATCATCTAACATGAAAATCTAGTAGGAAAGTAAGAAATGAAGTCTACTAACTTGAGAAAAACGTGAATGAGGGTGATGGAGGCTTGATCTTGCTTCCTTGAGTCTCCTAGTAGCTTTGATCTTCAAGTAATCTTGATTTTTGGTGAAGAAAGCTAGAGAGAGAGTAGAGAGAGAGAGAGAGTGGCGACGGGTTGGAGAAGAGAGGGAAAAAGTGTGTGTTTTCTTGTGGTGGGAGCAAATGAGGAGTGTTCTCTAGGGTTTCCATCATGTTCTATATATATGCACACACATAAAAGGGAAAGGGAACCAAGTAACAAGGGTTTGGTTCAACTGAGTGAGGTGGTGGCGGTTTTGGTGGGTGAGCCGTGAGCAAGAGAGAGCCAAGGGGAGGGGGACCGGATTTGGGTGCAAGGAGGAAGGTCAATGGTTGGTACATGCTAGGTTGTTTTAGGGTGGTGATGGGATGTTTAGGAAAAGGTGGTGTAAGATGATGATGGTAATAAGGTACTAGATGAATAGTTATTGCTTTATGGTTGGGAGATTAGTGAAAGATTAAGAAAAGGTGGTGGATGGTTTACTAGAAATCGATTAAGAGGAGGTTCGGGTGTCGGTTTGAGCCGTGAACGAGGGACGGGTCAAGTTAGGCTCAAAGGTAACAAGGGGTTGGATCATGCATGGGAATGAATGTGCATGATGATTAATGAATCAAGGTTGAAGAAAAATAAAAGATGCAAGTCTTGTTTAAATATAGTTGGTGCTAAATGGTGAAAAACATTGACGTTAAATTTTTATATAAAAACCTAATGGTTTTTCGTTATAAAAATAATAAACATTTAAAGGGTTTACTATTTGACGTAGTTGATAAATAATTAATTAAACTCAAGCGTTCATTGGATATTTTTACGTCGAAGTAACGTTACGAACTTTGGATGTAATTTGAATATTACAAAAGTGATAAGATAATATAAAAATTCCTTTTATATTAAACCACATAGTTGTGGTGAAATTTCTTTTTATTGAAATTCCATCGGATATCTATGTATAATGTTATTGTTTTTAAGGTCAATCGTCGAAATATTAATTTAGGGTTACGCCAAGACTAACGGGTAGTTTATTAATACGTTACCTACATTAATTAAACATAGATTTATGCACACAGAAACAATTAATTACACGTATTATTATATGATTTGACTTAGGAAACTTACGGGTTGTCACATTCTCCCCTAGTTGAAAGAATTTCGTCCCGAAATTCAGACTGCGGCGTCTACAGGAGCTGGTTTGGGAAAAAGATGCGGGTACTTGGCTTTGAACTTGTCTTCGCGTTCCCAAGTATACTCAGATCCGCGCCGGGAGTTCCATCGAACCTTAACGTTAGGAATTCGATTTCGTTTCAGCTTCTTGACCTCGCGGTCGACGATTTCAGCAGGTTCTTCCACGAAGTGAAGTGTTTCGTCAACTTGAATTTCATCGAGAGTGATGACGAGCGATTCGTCGGCAAGGCACTTCTTCAACTTACAGACGTGGAAAACTCCGTGTACGCTACTAAGTTCGGCTGGCAGTTGTAGTCTGTAAGCTACTGGTCCGATCTTTTCGAGGATCCGGAATGGACCAATGTATCGAGGGTTTAGCTTACCACGTTTGCCCAAACGGATGACTCCTTTCCACGGGGCAACTTTCAAAAGAACTTTATCTCCGACTTCGAATGATAGGGGTTTCCGTCGGACGTCAGCATAACTCTTTTGACGATCGCGGGCGGCTTTCAGACGGTTTCGAATCTACGAGACCCTTTCGGTGGTCTCGATCACTAATTCCAGACCGGTGATTTGGGTGTCTCCGACTTCAAACCAACAGATGGGAGATCGACACTTTCGTCCATAAAGTGCCTCAAATGGGGCGGCTTGAATACTGGTGTGATAACTGTTGTTGTATGAAAACTCGCATAGGGGCAAGTGTTCATCCCAGTTTTTACCAAAATCGATTGCGCAAGCACGCAACATGTCTTCTAGGGTTTGGATTGTTCATTCACTCTGACCATCGGTTTGGGGATGGTAAGCAGTACTCATGTCAAGTTGAGTACCTAGGGCTTCATGCAACGATTGCCAGAAGTTAGACGTGAAGCGACTATCTCTGTCAGAGATGATTGAGACGGGTGTCCCATGGCGTAGAATATCTCCTTCATGTAGAGGGCGGTTAGTCGTTCCATGGAATCCTTTTCCTTCATGGGTAGGAAGTGAGCTGATTTTTCGTTAGACGGTCGATGATAACCTAAATAGTATCCATTTCGGCTCGTCGGTAGCTTGGTGATGAAATCCATGGTGATACGTTCCCATTTCCACTCAGGGATTATCGGTTGGACAAGCAAACTGGATGGCTTCTGATATTCGGCCTTAACTTTGGCACACGTTAAACACTTGCCGAAGTAAGTGGAAACTTCCATCTTCATGCATGTTGGGCCACCAGTAAAGTTCTTTCAGACCGTGGTACATTTTGTCAGCACCAGGGTGGATTGAGTACTGGATTTGTGAGTTTCTTTCAGAACCAGTGTCCTGAGGTCTCCGTACATAGGTACCCAAAGTCGATTCATGAAATATCTGGCGCCGTCGGATTTGATCTCGAATTGACGGTCCATACCTCGTAGGCCTTCGTTTGCGACGTTCTCTTCTTTAAGTGCTTCCAGTTGGGCGTCACGAATCTTGGAGGGTAGACCGTTGTGAATGGTCAATGCAAGAGATCTGACGCGAAGTGACTTCACACGATCTTTACGGCTTAAGGTATCTGCTACTACGTTTGCCTTTCCAGGATGATACAAGATTTCGCATTCGTAATCGCTGAGCAACTCGACCCATCTTCGTTGCCTCATATTCAACTCTTTCTGGTTTAAGATATGCTGGAGGCTCTTGTGGTCCGTGAAGAACTTGCATTCTGTGCCATAGAGGTAGTGTCTCCAGATCTTAAGGGCGAATACTACGGCTCCGAGCTCTAGGTCGTGAGTGGTGTAGTTCTTTTCGTGAACCTTCAATTGGCGTGATGCATAGGCTATGACTCTGTCACGTTGCATAAGCACGCATCCAAGACCTTGATGAGACGCGTCACAGTAAACGCAGAAATCGCGGTTGCCTTCAGGTAAGGAAAGAATGGGAGCGTCACATAGCTTCTGCTTCAACGTTTGAAAAGCTTCTCCAGTCTTATCATCCCATATGAATTTCTTCTCCTTCAGAGTCAGAGTGGTCAGGGGTTTGGCTATTTTGGAGAAGTTCTTGATGAACCTACGGTAATAGCCGGCAAGACCAAGAAATTATCGTATTTCAGACGGGGTAGTTGGAGGGCTCCAACTTTTGATTGCTTCAACTTTGGCGGGATCAACATAAATCCCACGGTCGTTGATCACGTGACCTAAGAAATGCACTTCTCTGATCCAAAATTCACACTTTGAGAACTTGGCGTACAGTTTCTCCTTTCTAACCAATTCCAGGATGAGTTTGAGATGTTGCTCGTGCTCTTCCTTACTACGGGAGTAGATCAGAATGTCGTCGATGAACACGATAACGAATTTGTCGAGATAGGGTTTACACACATGATTCATGAGGTCCATGAATACGGCAGGCGCGTTGGTTAACCTGAAAGGCATAACTAGGAATTCGTAGTCTCCGTAACGAGTCCTAAAAGCAGTTTTAGCGACATCTTCATCTCGAACCTTCATTTGATGGTAGCCGAAGCGTAAATCGATCTTAGAATAGAAGCTAGATCCTTGGAGTTGGTCGAATAAGTCGTCAATCCTTGGGAGGGGATACCGGTTCTTCACCGTCAACTTGTTCAGTTCTCGGTAGTCAATGCACATACCGAACGATCCATCTTTCTTCTTGACGAATAGGACTGGGGCTCCCCAGGGTGAGAAGCTCGGTCTGATGAGTCCTTTATCAAGAAGTTCTTGTAGCTGATTTGACAACCCTTTCATTTCGGATGGAGCTAAACGACACGGTGATCGAGCAACTGGTGCGGCTCCGGGTACTAAATCGATATGAAATTCTACCTGTCGAGGTGGAGGTAGACCAGGTAGATCGGAAGGAAACACGTCTGCGAAATCATGAACGATTGGAACGTCTTCAATCTTCTTCACCTTGGATTTCTTGGAGGATACATGTGCTAGGAGGGCAGGATATCATTTTCGGAGGAATTTCTGAGCCTTCATGCACGAAATGATGTGAAGTTTTGTATCGACACGATCTCCTTGAATGGTCAAGGTTTCATTGTTAGCTAGGGGAATCTTGACTTGTTTCTCGTGGCAAACTATTTCTGCACGATTAGCGGACATCCAATCCATTCCAACTACTACATCGAAGCTTCCGAGCTGGACGGGTAGGAGGTCTATGTTGAACTTGTGTCCTAATAGATCCAGTGAACAATCTTGGAGCATTTCACGCGCTTCGATTTGTTTACCATTGGCCAATTCGATTATATACTTAGTGTCTAATTTCATAGGGGTGATATTAAAGATAGAGCTAAAATCACTAGACACGAAGCTTTTATCGGCACCGGTGTCAAATAAAACGGATGCATAATGTTCATATAACATAAACATACCCGTAACGGTGTGTGGGTCTTGTCGTGCCTCAGTCTCATTCAGCACGAACGCTCTTCCACGTGCAGCATCAGTTCCTGATTTCTTCAGCTTGGGATAATCGCTTTTGAAGTGACTAGAGTTCCCACATTCGTAGCAGGTGTTAGTGGTCTGAACTTTGTTCGCGCGACTCGGACATTCCCGATAGATGTGACCTTTAGCTTTGCAATTCTTGTAGTAAACGTTACTGCAGTCTAGAGTGTGGTGTATGTTACACTTGTTACATAGGGGCAGGTTGCCGGTGTAACCATTTCTCTTTGCACCAGTGGTAGGTGCAACAGCTGCATAAGCCTTGATGGCTTTTGGAACTTCAGCAGTAGGAGTTTCTGCAGACTTCTTCTTCTTCCAATCATGACCACGTTTGGGCTTGTGGTCAGGTTTGACGTTACCAGAGGAGGTGGGTGGAATAATAGCAGACTTAACTTCAGAGGTTTTCTTGGCGAATGACGCACCTTGGCGGGCAGTTTGGTAGGTCAAGCTGTGGACCAAACGTACGGCGCTCTGGAGGGTAGTAGGGTTAGATGACATAACATTTCCTTGGATGAGAGGGTAGAGTCCCCAGATGTACCTCTCTATCTTCTTGTATAGAGGAGTAACCATAGTGGAGCATAGGTGTGCTAGTTCATGGAAACGTCGAGTGTACCCGGCTATGTCGGCACCGACCATGGTGAGATTCCAGAATTCCACTTCCAGGCGTTGCAGTTCCTCTCTCATGAGTACCTTTAGATCTTCCCAAGACATGGAGTAGGCAAGATCCTGTCCCAAGGTTTCAGCATAGGAATTCCACCAGGTGAGTACACCTTCGCTGAAGACACACGTGGCATACTTGACCTTGTATTCATCTGGGCAGTTGCACATATGATAGACAGATTCAGTTTTCTCAAACCATCGGATCAGTCCGACAGCACCTTCAGTGCCTTTGAAATGGATGGGTTTACAGTTCATGAAGTCCTTATAGCTGCAATCCCGAGTACCTGTAACGAGAGATCAAAGCTCCTTGAAAACAATACTTCGTAATTCTTAATTGTTAACCTTTGATCTTCAATTCTACGTCGTTACTTACCGGCAGGCAAACCACTTTGACGTCCACCAGAGGCAGTGGAGCGTTCGGCATTGGCGGTGGCGAGTGCTTCGGTTACACAATGAAGGATCAATTCTTCAATCTCAGCAGTGCTCATGGGCGGCGGCGGAGGCGGAGGAAGAGGAGGAGGGTTAGCTCTCGTGGTACGTCTAGGCATGATTCTAATTTCACATGAGTAAAACAGGAGTAAGGCAATCATAGTAACAACCAAACATATCACGACATACATCAATCATACATACAAGAGGAAATATAACATCACAACACAATCATAATAGCGAATCAAAACATACATCATAACGTCCATCACCGTGACTGAAAATAATCCATACAAGACAACATTGTTTTTGGTGGATAACATGATTCCACAATAGTACAAGTTACATCACATTACAAAAGTAGGGGTAAAACAGATCCCCAATATGTCAATATTGCTAATATCATGGGTGCTGGAGCAATGTCAAGATCTCTCCAACCTGTACGATGACCGAGAGTGTCAGCCGGAGGACGTCGTTGAAATCCATAAGTGACGGCGTGTTGGCGGCAAGGGCCTCCACAGCAGGGAGGGCGGCGCCAGAAACTCCGTTGACTTCTCCTAGAAGTGTGTGCAGAGTGTCAAAGGTCTGGACATAAGAACCAGTGAGACTCTCGAGTTCAGAAATACGAATATCCAGGGCAGCTATGGGGGTAGGTGGGAGCTGAAGTATAGCCTGGAGATGGTGAATCTCAGCATCATAGCGAGCAATGTCGTCGAAGAGGGAGGAAATCAGAATGTCTACGACAACACCATGAACAAGGATGCGTGGGGAATCAGCCTCAGCGGGTGCAATGGGTGCTACGGGGGTAGTAGGTGCAGCAGGGGTGACCGGAGTAACAGGGGTGACCGGAAGAACAGGGGTGGTCGGAACAACAGGGGTAACTGGAACGGCAAGAGTGACTCTAGCGGCTGCAGCAGATGACGTCTCGCCAAACTCGTAGGTGCTATCTGTTGGGATTTTGGCAGTGGTATTCGGGTCGCCCGGTGACATATTTTAAAAAATTACGTGACCGATAGATTAGTAGTTTATAAAAGAGTTTACCGAATTAATATATAATTAATTCTATAACGCAACGGAATAAATATTATATATATAAATATATATATATATACATATATAACAAATTATATATATTAAAAACTAAATAATCAATTAACACAAATACCAGTACGCAACAGGATCCGATTACCGAACACGCAAACACAGAAATAAATAAATAATTAATCTAAACTGATAGTGAGTTTAGATATACCTTGGCGGTGTTGAACAAACGTTCGAGACACCGAGTTTCAACGAACGAAGCGCTAGGTTGAAACGGAACGAACCACTTTCGGTCTCAGACGGTTGTCGCGTATCGCGATGATTCTCGTGGTCCGGTGTCGCGTACCCCTACGGGACGGCGTTTATGACACGTGGTCATTACGCATCGCGAGAGTACGTCTTGACAGACGTCCCGTCTCGCGAGACTACGAGATCAATCAGATTTAGATCTGATTGCAACCGGAGACTGTGCACGACGAAAAGCGTCGGACTCACGTAGACGAGCGACGGTGACGCGACGGCGTGCGATCCGCGGTGGTGGCGGCGGGTGACGGTGGTGATGACGGCGAGTGGCGGCGGCGGCGGCGGCGTCGAGTTCCACGGTGGTGATCGGCGGGTTTTGCGGCAGCGATTGGCGACGAACCGAGCAGCGGATCTGGGCGTACGAGGCGGCAATCTCTAGACCGTAAGACGGTCTACGGGCGTTGATTGACGGAACACCCTAGCTAGCAACCACCACCAAGTTATGGTGGTGCGAAGACGGCCACCGGAGCACGACGGTGATGAGATCGGCGAAAAACGGCATCGCCGTTTTTTTCCTTTCCGTGGGGTTTTACGAGAGAAGAAAGAAGAAGTTTTCTTCTTTCTTTTTCTTTGGCCGTCGACTAGTGATTAGGTGATTAGGGTTAATCCCCTAATCATCTAATATTTATTAGATGACCAATAATTCATGACGGGCCCCTCTCGAATATAAAGCCCATCTCGTACGCGAGCCCACGAGTTAACGTTGGTAAATATTTCACTAACGTATAACTCGACCGTGAATTTAAATAAACCACTTTTATTTAAATATCTTTCACCCATTATTATTAAGCCGGTTAATAATTTTATTATTGATTATTAATTATTTATAACTATTATAAATAATATATATAATCAAACGTTTCCGTTTCTTTTACCGGTTAACTCTTAAGCGGGTTTAGAGTTCGTTGCACCCGGTGTAACTCTTACGGGTCGTAACCGGGTCGGGTTCAAGATTTGTCGGGTCAGGACACATAATATCCAACAGTCTCCCACTTGGACTGATCGCGACAAGATCTAAGAAACAGACAGAGGTGCTCTAGCTACACATGACTGTCCCAACCAGTTATGACACTTCAAGTCAACAACCAAGGCATATCTGTTGTCAAGCAACTAATATTAGACTTGTGGTAATTTGAAGTCATTGTATCACTTCCGTATATGACATCAATTGAACGATGGACATGGATTCAATTCATTCTCATCTAATGTTCAATCATTATGTTTCTCGATATAGATTCGAAGTGGTCCAAAACAAACACACAGTAGGTTTGGGTAAGGCCTTACACTTTACACTTGGAATCAACGAGGGCGCCACGATGTCTAGCTGTTGCATGATTAGTGCAAGAGTACAGAATCCCATGTCGACTACATACAGCTCCCACTGAACTTCAGATCTATTCCCAAAAGTAGCCGTTATGACTGGCAGTTACGCGACAGCGTTAAGCTACAATCAAAGAACAGTCTTTGGTAAAGGGGAGGTCGCTCATGTATCTCAGGTCTAAGGATACTAATGAGTATACCATTAATCAAATCCATCTTATGATTGAATCCATGAAGATGGTTTGATGCGAGTTACGTCCAACGTCATTCCCCAATGAGGTCTGTGAGTCTAGATTGTCAACCATTGAGTCCATAGTCAGAATAGTCTTACTTCAGATTCGTTCCCACGAGTCTGAACGACTACAGACAGTCTAGAATAGTATATCTATTCCTCAGATTCATTATGAAATGATATATGTGAATTTTTATTGTCAATGTCTTGAGTCCAAAGTCACAAGTAGTCACACTTCAGATTCGTGTCCACAATTCTGATCGACTGTGAGGAATGATATTCACTTATTCATGGATTTAAACGTATTAAAATCGAACACAGTTATAGAATTTAGCTTTTACGTCTAATCCTTTAGAGGAAGCCAGATGATAATGTATAACTGTTAGAGTTCGTACATCCAAATACTAGTTCAAAACATACATTTAGTGTATATTGGTCGAACGTCATTAGTATGAGGTTAATGAGTTTTAAAATTCATTGTTTTACCGACCAGGTTTTGAAATGTGCTATCATTTTGGTTATCCAATGTTTCATAGTTCCAGTATTTCTCTGAATAGTGGAATTTCCTCAAAGTGTGCTGGTTTTGTGATCATAGTGATCCTTGGTATTCACCATAGTTACTGTGTGATCACAATGTCTTGTTTGGTTAAAACTCTAACCATGTCAAGAATCCTTCTGAACCTTTCAGACAAGCAGCAGTTTGATGTCACTTGAGTCGGCTAATTAATTTAGATTTAGTTGTGGAATCTGCCACAATGTAAAATCTTTATTATGAGCAAGAGATGTCTTGGTCAATCATGAAAACTTGTAGTAGTGTATTTCTACACGGTGAATGTTAATACCAATGCAACTTAGTGTATTGTGTTCAACAATTCACGATATCAATGTAACTTGCGTACGTTGATTTTTCCCTTCTGGTGTCCATAGTGTAACCCTGTACAGTGACAACCTCAGTGTAACTCTGTACAGTGATCTCTCCCTTTTGATGTCATTAGTGTAACTCTGTGCAGTGACATCTTTGTTTAATCACATATTCAATGTGTGATTATATTGCCCCAGAAGTTGCTTATACCTGTGGATCTCTATCCATTAAGAAACTTCTTTTAAATTCTTTGTACCATAAAATCCACATCATGTATAATCACATAAGGATTTTATTCTATCTTTCAGTATATCATCGTCATACGGGTGAGGATTGATATAGTGCTCCCACTAGCTTTTATGTAAACACATCTATTATGGCATTAAGCCATTCTCAGATTCAAGATCTAATATTGCAATTTTGAATTTGCAAGTGTGTTTAAATATGTATTTCCTGTTTAATGCAACAAACTTTTGTTGGTCAGGAAATATGCGAACAATGGATTTGTGACTCTTGAACCACTTCAAGATCAACGTCCTTTACTTCTAGTTCCAGTTAAATAACTTGGGAACTTAACCTTCCATTTCAGAAGCTAGAACACAACTTTCTATCTTCTGTGTGGAATTAGAATTCCATATGGATGGTGGAAGTAGTATCCATTGTTATATGTAGTATCTAAAGAGAATAAATTCTCATTGTCAAAAGACATTCGATACTAGATCTATCAAGCGAGTGATGATGAAAAGAGTGATACTCAATAAGGGTGTGTATGGCAAATACTTCCTGTATATCATCTTTCAAACGTTGACAAGCATCGTTTGATTCCTATCATGTGCTCAGGTCAAGGCTGTGCACGTAGGACCAGATTAGTGAAAAATCTTTCACATATCTTGAGATGATTTTAGGGTTCGTCAAGCTTAGGTATTCTTTATTACGATCAGACTTAGAATTGTGATCGTATTTGTAAAGCTGGTTCTTTGACTTCATTTTGAAATGTTCTTGTACAACTCAAGAATTTTCATTGATGCTTATAACCATAAGCATATTCACTATGATTACCGTCATAGTTATGAAGTAACTTTTATGATTCTTGTCATATGGTTCTTTTAGGTTTGCCAACACAAGAGTGTCTAAGCCTAGAAAGAACATTTAACAGTTCACTCGAATGAGTGAAGGATTTGGTTGTGAGTTTGTGAAAGCACGACACGTATCAGGAAACTTAATCCCATGGTGGATCATAGGGTCCAGTTGGGCCGTATCCTTTCATGCATGTCTTGCTTACACGAATAAGTCACAAACAAGAATCATTAGAACCAGGTATGTTTCATAAAGAAACTTCAACTTATGTTATTAGTCTGATATAAAACCAGTGAAAAGCAAAGTATTAATCCCAGACGAGCTAGGTCAAAACAACCACTTGTTTTGAATACTACCAAGGAGTGAAAGACATGATTGAAAGCAAATGGCCTAAAAGGGTAATTCGAATCATGTGTCCCTCGATCTAAGCTTTTCTTATTTCCACGTTCCTACAAGGCATGCATGCATGCGTTGGGGAATACTCGTGAAAATCTAATAACATTAGTTTGAATACCAACAGAGAAGTCTAACGTTCTCCGTTTTCTTTGAGCTTAACGGGGTAGTGTATAGTACCCGATTTGTTGTTCATGGAGCACTGGTGCTTGTCATGATGATGCAGCAATGATCGTACAAATCTTTTGCCATGGGCGTTGATGCCAAATGATCACAGCCTTTTATTGCCCTTAGAGTCGATACTCTTTTCTTGGTACGAGGCATTTTAACACGGTAGCAATCACCTATGACACACGAAGTGTCAATTGAGCATAATGCTATCAACTGGTTGAACTTTGCACTAAAGCACACAGTATTACTGGTTCTATAGTAGTGAAAAGGTATAAGCCCAGATACTCGTGGGGTAACCAAGTTGAATCAGGTGATACTGGTACCCTTTCATCTTGATGACATGGTCCTATGGAGAAGAGCCTTGCATGGAGCTCTCTCCATCGAGAAACGAAACATGCAGTTAAGCTTGTTTGTTATGTCATTGATACTCAAGTCTTGCATTTTTGCTGACTATCAGGAAACATGCGAGCCTGCATAATACTATCTACCTTAAAGGTGTTAGTATTATGCTATTTAATCCAGGCGCGTTGTATTCCTATAAGGAACACAACTACGGCGATTGGGCTCTTCAAGACATAGAGTTTATGAAAGAATGTCAGAACATCTTCTGAGTTTGTTTCAACAAGATGAAAGTTGGTGTTATTTGATTTGTCCTACTGGAGGACTGATTTAAAAGGGAGAAGGGATTTGTTTTCATTGGCCGTTATGAAATGATAAGCAAAGCACAATACATTAGTATTTTCGATGTAAAGTATTTTCTTATTATAAATTGGTAAGATTTATTTTATAAGAAAATTGAGAATTCGATTAGAAAAGTTTACTTGAGACCGCCAAATGAGCCTCAGGAGCAAATTTGTGTAACCAAACTGACAGCGGGTGTCAATTGCGAAATCACAGTCACAACTCTCGATATGAGGCCGCTATATACATACTTGTATATTTTGCGATACGTTTAGCCTCATCCGTGCCCACTTTAGCAATACACACCCGTAGCGCGGTGTTGAAATACTCCAACACTACGAACGTATACATCTAAAGCGATAGTAATCCTAAATGGTCGATGCGACGGACACGGTGTTGAAATACTCCAATGTCCTCGCCTCAGAAGGTACCCTCGGCACCAAGTGCGGTGTTGAAATACTCCAACACTGATGCTCCGGTGAATACGTTCCAAGTTCGACTTGAGATGGGATGGCACGAACTATCAGTTTTTAATTACCAGATAGGGATATTAAAATCAATTTTAATATTGGTGATCGTTGGACACAAACGATAAACCCTATCATCACTCGGGACATTTATTTTAAATAACCTATTATGTAAAAATACAACTAGGTTGTCGCGAGTTATGTAACCAGTCAAAAGTTAATAAATGACTTATTAAGTTTGATTGAGTTTTATAAAGTTTGAAAATTTTCAAAGAAAAACTCATTAAGGTGGTTACTTTAAAATTTAGGTCAAGTTGTAAAGGCTTTTAGAACTTGTAACCTATTGATTGTATTCTCAGTTTTAAAACCATTTTAAAAGGATTTCGGTGTTTTAGTTGGTGTGTAATACCACTATTAAACCAAGCAACCAAAAACAAGCAAAACGAATATGTATTCGGCCATTAGGGTTTTGGTCTTGCTAGAGCCTTTTAGCGAGACCAAATGGGTCATGGGACAAAAGTACAAAACAACCACAAGGCAGACATCTTCATGTAGCGTGCAGGTTTTGTAAGCTCCCACTGACCTTAAGACGCCTCTTGACATCGATTGGATCTTCGGGTCTTCTTGATGACAACTTTTGCCAAAGTAGAAGATTTCGTAAAAAGAAAAACCTAATTACAATTTTGAACCCAAAAATGTGGGCCAACCCAAAGTCTAAACTATTATAACAATGGGCCAAAACATGGGCCAAACCATAACAGTAAAATAATCAAGCAACAGTCAAACAAGGGTCGGGCCGAATACATATAAAACACAATCAAAACAAATTGCAATTTTAATTGGTCAAAATAAAGTTCACCAAAATGCAATTTAATTATGCAATACAAATAAAATCTGATTCGCAACTTTCGGGCGTTTAACCCCAGTTTGCGAATCCACCGGTTTAAAATCGACCGGTTCCGATTTGCGCGTGGTAATCAAGGCTCTGATACCACTGTTGGAATTTTGGCAGTGGTATTCGGGTCGCCCGGTGACATATTTTAAAAAATTACGTGACCGATAGATTAATAGTTTATAAAAGAGTTTACCGAATTAATATATAATTAATTCTATAACGCAGCGGAATAAATATTATATATATAAATATATATATACATATATAACAAATTATATATATTAAAAACTAAATAATCAATTAACACAAATACCAGTACGCAACAGGATCCGATTACCGAACACGCAAACACAGAAATAAATAAATAATTAATCTAAACTGATAGTGAGTTTAGATATACCTTGGCGGTGTTGAACAAACGTTCGAGACACCGAGTTTCAACGAACGAAGCGCTAGGTTGAAACGGAACGAACCACTTTCGGTCTCAGACGGTTGTCGCGTATCGCGATGATTCTCGTGGTCCGGTGTCGCGTACCCCTACGGGACGGCGTTTATGACACGTGGTCATTAGGCATCGCGAGAGTACGTCTTGACAGACGTCCCGTCTCGCGAGACTACGAGATCAATCAGATTTAGATCTGTTTGCAACCGGAGACTGTGCACGACGAAAAGCGTCGGACTCACGTCGACGAGCGACGGTGACGCGACGGCGTGCGATCCGCGGTGGTGGCGGCGGGTGACGGTGGTGATGACGGCGAGTGGCGGCGGCGGCGGCGTCGAGTTCCACGGTGGTGATCGGCGGGTTTTGCGGCAGCGATTGGCGACGAACCGAGCAGCGGATCTGGGCGTACGAGGCGGCAATCTCTAGACCGTAAGGCGGTCTACGGGCGTTGATTGACGGAACACCCTAGCTAGCAACCACCACCAAGTTATGGTGGTGCGAAGACGGCCACCGGAGCACGACGGTGATGAGATCGGCGAAAAACGGCATCGCCGTTTTTTTCCTTTCCGTGGGGTTTTACGAGAGAAGAAAGAAGAAGTTTTCTTCTTTCTTTTTCTTTGGCCGTCGACTAGTGATTAGGTGATTAGGCTTAATCCCCTAATCATCTAATATTTATTAGATGACCAATAATTCGTGACGGGCCCCTCTCGAATATAAAGCCCATCTCGTACGCGAGCCCACGAGTTAACGTTGGTAAATATTTCACTAACGTATAACTCGACCGTGAATTTAAATAAACCACTTTTATTTAAATATCTTTCACCCATTATTATTAAGCCGGTTAATAATTTTATTATTGATTATTAATTATTTATAACTATTATAAATAATATATATAATCAAACGTTTCCGTTTCTTTTACCGGTTAACTCTTAAGCGGGTTTAGAGTTCGTTGCACCCGGTGTAACTCTTACGGGTCGTAACCGGGTCGGGTTCAAGATTTGTCGGGTCAGGACACATAATATCCAACACTATCATCAAAATGCACTCGCTTCTTTAAGGGAAGCAAGGGCGAGTCTATAGAAGCAAGGGTAGGCTCAGGGGTACGTGATCTCTTGCGGGGTGATCCCACACGAGAGGCAAGGCGGATCCCACGAGTGGGGCGGCGAAAGATGGATTTCCGCGCGGTATACATGTGGAGGGGTCCAGAGGGAGTGGTCCTGAATGGGCGAAAAGATGGGGCACGCACAGGAGAGGCAGCACGGGATGAGCTCAGAGTGACCGTAATGGAGTCTCCGTCATCGAGAGGGTCATCAGCAGTGATATCCACGTCATAAAATGGTGGCTCATCCGGATCTTCCTCGGAGTCCATCTCTTCATCGTCAGTGACACGGTCGAGCACGCTAGTGGGTGAGGTCGGCGTGACAGTGGGTGGAGATGCTGGAGCTGGCTGAGGTGGTATCGTCTCCATCTCAACTTCCGAGTCTGAAGATAGATCAACGGGGGTAGACATGTTGTGACAAAGTAAATGAAATAGTAACGATTCGCTCGAACCTGACTTTTTTCGGTTCAACTCACAGTCCGCTTGAACCTATCCGCCTGGTCTTTAACCAGACCAACTTCCGGTTGAACTTAAAAACATTAAGGCGGCTCTTGGCGATGCGAAGTGCAAAGTGCGCCATCAAAGCGCCACATTGCGCCTCATACGCCCACGCCACGCGCGAGCAAGTGCGCGTGCGCGTGCGCGTGCGTGTGCGAGTGCGAGTGCGAGTTAGGGGTGGTTCGCACCCCTCAGGGTCCAAGGGATGTGTCCTACTAAAGGAAACAATAGTTGGTAAGGTTCCGATCTTATAAACCACTTTTGGTTTCAATCCCCAACCAATGTGGGATGAGTTAACATGCTATACTTAGCATTTTTCTCTCTAATTTTCGCAGCTTCACTAGTTGCGAGACCTCAACTTTGATCTTCGATATCTCATTCGTACGAGCTCGGATTTGGACGTGGTTTGATGCGTTGGAAATCCCTCAAAACGTACTACACAAACCTATAAAGTACAGAAGCAACAACCTATGTTATCTGTATTTTATTTTAGTCCAAAGTTGGTGAAAAACTCATTTTCACACTTAGTGAAAAAACCCATTTTCCACTAGTTTTTCTCCCAAAATTCCAACAAGAGAGTGGCGACGGGTTGGAGAAGAGAGAGAGAAAGTGTGTGTGTTCTTGTTGTAGGAGCAAATGAGGAGTGTTCTCTAGGGTTT
Organism: Deinandra increscens subsp. villosa; assembly: GCA_039602395.1. Taxonomy (NCBI): domain Eukaryota; kingdom Viridiplantae; phylum Streptophyta; class Magnoliopsida; order Asterales; family Asteraceae; genus Deinandra; species Deinandra increscens. The sequence goes on along the minus strand of JBCNJP010000027.1, from coordinate 90,744,412 downwards.
CCATCATGTTCTATATATATGCACACACATAAAAGGGAAAGGGAACCAAGTAACAAGGGCTTGGTACAAGTGAGTGAGGTGGTGGCGGTTTTGGTGGGTGAGCCGTGAGCAAGAGAGAGCTAAGGGGAGGGGGGCCGGCTCTTAGGTGCAAGGAGGAGGGAGGAAGGGTCAATGGTTGGTACATGCTAGGTTGTTTTAGGGTGGTGATGGGATGTTTAGGAAAAGGTGGTGTAAGATGATGATGGTAATAAGGTACTAGATGAATAGTTATTGCTTTATGGTTGGGAGATTAGTGAAAGATTAAGAAAAGATGGTGGATGGTTTACTAGAAATCGATTAAGAGGAGGTTTGGGTGTCGGTTTGAGCCGTGAACGAGGGACGGGTCAAGTTAGGCTCAAAGGTGACAAGGGGTTGGATCATGCATGGGAATGAATGTGTATGATGATTAATGAATCAAGGTTGAAGAAAACTAAAAGATGCAAGTCTTGTTTAAATATAGTTGGTGCTAAATGGTGAAAAACATTGACGTTAAATGTTTATATAAAAACATAATGGTTTTTCGTTATAAAAATACTAAACATTTAAAGGGTTTATTATTTGACGTAGTTGATAAATAAATAATTAAACTCAAGCGTTCATTGGATATTTTTACGTCAAAGTAACGTTACGAACTTTGCATGTAATTTGAATATTACAAAAGTACCCTTCACCTTTTGTTGAATGTCATTCCCGGAATCATTCCCATCTTTGTTAATCAGGGGAATTTCACTCAATTTTTTGAGAAAGTTCATATCATAAGATCCCACAATTTCATTCATAGAAATTTTTTTACTCTCTTCTGTGTTCATGTATTTCACTTCAATCTGGTTAGTAGAACTTAAATACTCCCAATATTGGACAATTTCATCTTCATCTTCTTCATATTCTTCATCTTCTTTATCTTCTTCATCTTCTTCGGATACAAATTCATTAAATTTTGTATCAAGGACACGGAATAATTTTGTTGCCTCAACAGAGTAGGAAAAACAATCAGGAATCTTTTGCGCATGGAGTTCCCTCGGATGTTCTTATCGTTGTTTTTAATAACAAATTTGTGGGACTTGAAGTATCTTCTTCTCATGTTACTGAAACCAAAAAAATACGATTATTCTTCACATACCGGTAACTAAGGGAGCATTGATTATTGGCCATTTGATACCAAAATTGGTGTAAACGAATTGGTGTAGAGAATATGAGATCAAGAAAGGGATGGTGGTAATGGAAAAAAAACAATGATGATGTATATATAGGGTAGCAGATGTGAACACGCTTAAATTGGTGTAAACGAAAAAAGCGTGTTGTTTTATAGGGAAACAAATCGTCTCCTTTCGCCACGCGTTTAATATTTTACAGTGACTATAAAATAGATTTTTGTCACTCACAACCTACCATTTAGTCATGGTTGATATATGTGGCCATAGGTAATAGATTTTTGTCACTCACAACCTACTATTTAGTCACACAACCTAATAACAGTGGCCTTATGTACTAGCTTTTACCCACAAAACTAACTAAAAACAGTGACCACTACTCACAATTAGCCACACATAATATATACTTAATAATTTTGTTTTTTTTTTAATTTACTAAGTAATAAAATATATTCTTCTGTCACACAACATTATTTAAGCGTGGTCATACATTCCTTTTTGGTCATATGAATAAAAAATCATAAAATTCTGTGGCCGTTTGGTGCATTTCACTACTCTTTTTTAATTGTGACAAATAAGTTCCACATGTTTTTGTAAAACAATGGCTAAAGCCACTGCACCTGATTGTTGTTGTCGCATAAACAAAAAAATACATGGCTAAAAGGGTCCAAAGGTTATATATTTGGTCACGGGTACAAAATATGTGTGGCTAAAACTAGTGTTTCGTACCTTTAGCCACGTATTTTTTTAAACCTTCGCTAGGTGTTTTCGAAAAAATCATGGCTAAAGCCACTTTTTGACGTAGTGTATGTAAAAATTATATCAGAACCTATCCGCAAATAAAAATGCTAAAGTAATTGCTAGCAACAATCCACAAACAAATGGGAGGTTTAACAACACTCCTGGGAACATACCGAGCGGACAACAAACACCCGACGAGATCATAGGGCCCGAACCGGGAAGTACAATATCTTTACTGGAAACCATTATGCTCATACTCATAAACATAATCAAACTGGGTCGCTCGATATTTCCAAAGACACAAAACAAACAAAATCACTAATTCTGGTCACATAGTCGATGCAGGCCCAAAGGGTTACTGGCCAAGCGATGCACCCTGCATCGGGTCAGAAGTACCCGGCTGATTTCTAAGGGTGATGCGGACTGCGACAGAGTCATTCGAGGCGATCCACCCTGCAATGACTATTTTGTCTTTTTGTGACTTTTTTTCTTCATAATTTGTATTTTTAGCTCGTTTCGACAACGGGGTTTTGTTCCAATATGTTCCCGTAGCTAAGATATAAATTTTTAGATCCTCAGGCCGTACCATTCTCAGAATATAAGTCCCGGTTTGACCTATAGTTTCCCTGAAATCATTTTACAAGCGGGTTTTACCCTTTCTTTCAATTCTAACTTGTCAAATATCACTTAGGGAATGTTGTTAACTTGTTTTGACAATCATCTAGCTACTGGAACATCCGGGTATCCTTACCCATATAATATAAATCCAAATAACTCAATTTTTAGGTTTTAAAACATAAAAATACAAATATCGCCTCCACCCGTTTACCAATCTCTTCAAGTGTAAAAATCTTGTCACTGAGATGGTAGGGTTTCCTCGGCCTAACTTCCAGATTCAAAGATCTACCCGAAAACACAACATGCATGCATTAAAGACTTGTACCTTAAGCTTAAATTATTGTACCGAGCTCTTCTAAGTGGGGTTTTCACTTGTCTAGCCTCCTGGCAATCTCCACAAACCAATTTTATCCTTGCATGCATCATCAAAGCTGATTTTAGGCAATGGATCATCCAAAAAATGCAATCTAGAGCAAAACCCGAACATAACTAACCTTATTTCACCACATGAGCACTCCCACACGCCTTTGATCACTTTTGATCATCCATGCATGCCCTATAATGATGAAGATTCACTGATTAGAGGAGGAACCCAGAAAACTATAGCGATACCCTTGTGAAAATGGGGGTTAGAAACTTACCCAAACACTTTAGAACTCGTATAGGCTTGAAATTCGACGCACGAGGCTTCCCTTGGCCGGATTCTTCATTCTCACGTGAAAAGGGACGGAGAAAACGATAGTTTTTGAAGTGGGGGAAGTGAAATGAGCAGAAATGAGCAAAAACTCATTTTTATAGACCTGGGATCGATGCGGGCTGCAAGGGATTACTTCAGCAGGCGATATGCCCCACATCACCATCAGGATAGTTTGCGGATCTTTTCCGGGTAGCACATCCGACCCGGCGACCCGTCAGTCGATGCGGGCAACATCGCTTCAAAAGGAACATGATGCACCCCGCATCACTCCAGAAAAAATTTCCCTTTTTATTTTTCTTGGAAAAATCCAATCCGATTCTCGAGGTTTATCCCGGGATGTTACATCCTCCCCTCCTTAATAGAATTTCGTCCCTGAATTTTCTAAGACTAAAAAAGGTGGGGGTATTTCCTTTGCATATCCACTTCCGACTCCCAAGTATGCTCTGGTCTACGCTGAGCATCCCACTTGACCTTTACCATTGGAATCTTCTTTCTGCATAATTTCTTGATAATACCATTGGAATCTTCTTTCTGCGTAATTTCTTGACATTTCTCTCAACAATCTCAACAGGCCTTTCTGTAAAGTTTAATTTCTCATCCACGTGAATTTCCTTCAATGGAGTTGCTAGTGATTCATCAACCATACATTTACGCAAGTTCGATACATGAAACACATCATGAATTCCCCCGAGTTCTTTAGGTAAGTCTAATTGATAGGCCACCTTGCCGACTTTGGATATAATCTTGAAAGGTCCAATGTAGCAAGGACTTAGCTTTCCTCTCTTTCCAAACCGAATAATCCCTTTCCAAGGGGATATTTTAAGCATTACCACATATCCTTCCTTGAATTCCAATGACCTACGACGACGATCGACATAACACTTATGCCGATCCTGTGCGGCTTTAAGCTTTTCTTTAGTTTCTCGGACCTTATCATTCGTAGCCATAACCAACTCTGGTCCTGTAAGTTACCCTTCTCCAAATTCAGACCAACACAATGGGACTCTACATTTCCTTCCATATAGAGCTTCAAACGGTGCCATTTCTTTACTAGAGTTTTAACTGTCGTTATATGAAAACTCTACCAATGGTAGGTGGGTATCCCAATTGCCACCGAATTCCATCACACATGCTCTCAGCATGTCCTCTAAGGTTTGGATGGTTCTTTCACTCTGCCCATCCGTCTGCGGATGATATGTCGTACTCAATTTCACTTTAGTTCCCAACGCTTCCTGAAGACTTTTCCAGAAATGGGAAGTAAATCGGCCATCTCTATCAGACACAATTGATAATGGAACTCCATGCCTTGACACAAAATCATTCACATAAATCTTGGCCAATTGTTCCGTGGGGTATGTTTCCTTAATCGGCAAAAAGTGAGTTAACCTGGTCAATCGGTCCACGATTACCCAAATAGCATCATTACCACTCCTAGTTTTAGGAAGCTTGGTTACAAAATCCATAGTCACCATGTCCCATTTCCACTCGGGTATTTCTAAAGGTTGAAGTAAACCAGCGGGCTTCTGGTGCTCGGCCTTTACCTGCAAACACGTATGGCATATCCCAACAAACTCAGCAATTGCTCTTTTCATGCCCGGCCACCAGTAGTGGGGCCTCAAATTCTGGTTAATCTTATCATTACCAGGGTGCATCGTATACTTAAACTTATGCGTTTCACGAAGGATCATTTCACGGAGACCACCTTCCTTCGGCACCCAGATTCTATTTCCCAGTCTAAGGATAGCATCGGGTCTCTTAGTAAGGCGACCCACGATTGTCATCATTTCTTCTTTTCTATTCCCTTCTGGATGGGCTATTTGGTGCTTTTGAGCTTTCAAAATTTCATTGATCAGATCAGCACGCACATCTATTCTCATCGCACGAACCCTCGGAGGCTTGGTTCTTTCCTTTCTACTCAATGCGTCAGCCACCACGTTGGCTTTTCCAGGAGGTATTTTATCTCACAATCATAATCACTTAACACCTCCATCCAGCGCCTTTGACGCATGTTTAGTTCCTTCTGATTGAACAAATGCTGCAAACTTTTATGGTCCGAGAATATCACAAATTTTGTTCCATAGAGGTAGTGCCTCCATATCTTTAGAGAAAACACTACTGCACCAAGCTCCAGATCATGTGTAGTGTAATTCTTCTCGTGCGTTTTTAGTTTCCTTGACTCATAGGCGATCACCTTGTTTCGCTGCATCAGCACGCATCCTAACGCGTTGATCGATGCATCACAGTAAACAATAAAATCTTATGTTCCTTCAGGTAAGGAGAGAATAGGACCGGTGCTCAACTTTTGCTTCATAAGCTCAAATGCATCAGTGTGTTTCTGCTTCCAATCCCACTTTGCATTCTTCTGAATTAATGCAGTTAACGGTGTTGCTATTTTAGATAAATCATGTATGAATCGCCTATAGTAACCTACTAAACCCAAATATCTTCTAATTTCTGTCGGAGACATAGGCTGCTCCTAGTTCATTACCGCGTCAACCTTAGCTGGGTCCATATGAATTCCAGCACTACTCACAAAATGTCCTAGAAACTGTACCTCACGAAGCCAGAATTCACACTTAGAAAACTTAGCATAAAGTTTCTCAAATCTTAAAAGCTCTAAAATCTTCCTAAGGTGTTCTTCATGCTCTTTCCTCATTCTCGAATAAATTAAAATATCATCTATGAAAACTATTACAAACTTATCAAGGTAAGGTTTGTACACTCGATTCATCAAATCCATAAAGACTGCAGGCGCGTTTGTCAAGCCAAACGGTATCACAGTGAACTCGTAGTGCTCATACCTAGTTCTAAACGAAGTCCTTTGAACATCTTCCTCACTAACTCTTACCTGGTGGTATCCAGACCTCAGGTCAATCTTCGAGAGGTAACTTGCTCCTTGGAGTTTGTCAAACAAATGATCTATGCGAGGAAGTGGGTATCTATTCTTGATCGTTACCTTGTTGAGCTCACGGTAGTAAATGCACATGCGCAAAGACCCATCCTTCTTCTTTACAAACAACACTGGTGCTCCCCACAGGGACAAACTAGACCGGATAAATCCTTTATCTAGAAGATCTTGCAGTTGACTCTTAAGTTCTTGCAAGATGATAAGGCACTTTAGCTATCGGTATCGTCCCTGGTATAAGCTCAATTTGGAAGTCCACCTGCCTTTCTGGTGGCAACCTTGGAAGTTTGTGGGGAAATGTTTTGGTCAAAAACTGCCTAAGCAATTAGTTGATCAAACTTCGTATGTGAGGTAGCGTGTTTGATGTGAGTAAAGATGAAAATGTGAATATGAAGATTGACACGAGGATGTAACGAGGGAAAATCCAGGAATCCTTGAGTATCCTCAAGGAGCCTAGCAAAAAACCTCGGGGGCCGGTTCAAAGTACCTGCCTCCTAAAACTTTTATATAATGAACGTTCTTAGTACAAAGGAAATGAGCTCGTAATCTAAGTGTAGCAGAGAATCGTAATCGTAAAAAAGGTGTGTGTGTGTAAGCCTAGAGCTCCATTAAATATGAATTACATCATAACAACATCCCCTAAAAATTAGCAACTAACTCCACGTTCTCCAATTAGCCGTTTGAAGTCCACTTGGTCCACGTTTCTGTTAGTTGACCGGGTCTTTAGGACACGTGATCCATGCTCGAGTTATCCTGCGAATAATGAACAAAAAGGGAAAAGCAATGGTTAGTCAGGAAATATAATTCAGGATCCTTACAATGATGTGCTTGCGAGCTGATGCGAGCTGCTCATAATCTCCTGAATTCTAGTACCAACAATTGCCCCCAAATTTTTGGCGGTTGGCGCATGCAAGCCAGCTGTCGAAAATTTGAAATTAAACCTTATCGCTAACTAACTGTGATTTGAGAGGAATTAGTTGGTCCCAACTTCCTAGGAGAAGTTCCCGTTTGATTTCTCCTTTATAATCCTCTCTCCACTTTCATTATCGCTCACAGCTATCTCTTGGCGAAAAACCCTAGAGCTTCTCCCATCTTCTCCAGGTTAGTTTCCTCTATCTTCCTTCTCGTTTTCTTTTCCGATAATGGGAAAAAAGCTATTGCGATCATCGGCCATGGTCTCCGACCAAGTGGCCGACGAATTTATCGATCAAGGACTCCTCCCGGCGACAGCGGAGGAGACCTGCAACTTTGACGATCGGAAGATCGCAATGTTGCAGCGTTCTGCAAACTTTCCCGCCAGAGCTGAATTCCGTCCCTTCGATCCGTATTTAAAAGCTGACCATATCTCCGACGATTGGGTCTGTTTCCTTTACTACCCCTTTCTGCTCGGAATGTCATTTCCTTTCCCGGAATTGGTCACCGATTTCTTTTCCATCACCAACCTCGCCTACTCTCAAGTGAAGCCCATGGTGTGGCGAATTCTTCTTTCTCTTCATCATTTGAACCAGACTCGTAACCTCAACATTGGGGTTGCCGAGATCTGCAAAGTGTACCGATTGGCCACACATGGCAACAACAGGTTTGTATTGAAGGTTAGAACCGGAGAAGCTCAGATGATCCCTAGGATTTCCCACAATGACCACGATTGGAAGCGTCAATTCTTCTTTGTAAAAAGGAGTAGCCTTGTTGGTTGTGAGAACCTTCCTACCCAGTGGGTTGTCAAGGGTAGGAAGAGTTTTTGTAACATTTTGATTCCAAACATTCTTCAATTTCATATAACTGATATGTTTGTTTCTTGATTTTACAGCGCCCAAATTTGAAGCTCTGATCAAGCCGACCCGTGAATCCTCCAAGAAGCTCAAGGATCTCTTCAGCATCCCAGTGGCAGAAAGAAGCTGTCAGCCCGAAGATGTTTCAAGTGCCAGAAGCATCACTCAGCAGTCTCTCAGCCCCTCAAGAACCATGTCAACAGGTATTTGTATGAGCCCTCTCCCCTTTTGTCTTAAGTTATACTTTATGATATCTGGAAACTGATCCTTTTCTGTATATGATGAAGCTCCAGGTTCAGCTTCCAACTTCTCCTTCAAGGACCTCAAGCTGCTCACCGCAAAGAAAGAAAAACCCGAAGAGACCAGTAGCAAGGCTCCCACTGACCATTCAGCCGCTAAGTTTCGAGCTCCCAGCACTCGGTCCAAGACCTCTTCTGCAAAGAAGTGCAAGGCTCCAGACTCCACTATCAACGTGGACAACTTCGATGATCTCCCTCCTGTCGCAGCTGCTAACAAGTTTCTCTCGCTGCAAGCTGTGGTGAACATTGTAAGTAATAGCACAATAATAGAGAAGTATGTTAAAATTATAATTATAATACTTCCCTTGTTGATTCTGATGCGTTATGCTTTGATGCAGGGTATCGACAAGCTGAGCCACGAGGTGATTGATCTCGAAGGCAAGCTGGAGGTTATGGAGCAGAAGCTTGAAGCAGCTGAGCAGAAGCTTGAAGCTTCTGAGCTTAAACTTGACCAGGCCATGCTCCGTCTTGAGAAGGTGAGTAAGGCATCAGCCAGCAACACACGCCACTATGAGAAGCAGCTCAAAGAAAAAGATGCTGCAGCTGCTGAAGCATTAAAGCTGGCCGAACAGAACGCTCAATCTTCGGCTGCCATCAGTGTGCTGGAGTGCATGATTGAGATGGCGACTGCTGCTCAGGCTGAAGGCTTTACCTCGGAGAGCTGGCCGGTTAAGGACTGGGAGGTGAGCCTCAAGAAGCTGTTGACTGAGAGAGGAGATGCTTCAGAAAAAGCTGAGAAGGAGGTCGAGCCGGAGGTTGAGAAGGAAGCTGAGAAGGAGAAAGGTAAGGGCAAGGAGGTGGAGCAGGCGGAGGCTGCTGGTGATAAGTTGGGCGATGAAGGCATTCTTGACTAGGTCGGAGCCCACTTTTTTAGTTTGTTTGTTTTGGTGGTTTGTGGTTTTTGAACAATGGTTGTGATGAAACTTCAACAAAATCTTTCCCTGCCATGGACTTAGGTTTTTGTCCATCAGTTACTTCACCCTTGGAGCTTGAAGCAGAATTTTTCAAAATCGATTTTGTCTTAGAAAATTCTTTTTCCGATTTCTTTTCATTTTTATGAAAATCTGATGATTTTACATTATAATGAATTCTGCCTTGCTCATCCACAAATCTGACCTTTTTCTTAGTATCAGTTTGGTAACCTTCAGACATGTCGTCAGACTTTTCTGTGTCAGATTTAGTGGATTTGGGTTTCTTCAACGGACAAGTCCGATATGTATGACCGCGAATTTTGCATTTAAAACACTTTCGTTTATCAATAATGACCTTTTCATTCGCGTCATCATCCACCTCGGACTCAAACACCCGGTTTTGAAATTTGGGTTTAACAAACTTCTTAGTAACATAACGATGTCCAAATTCATCGTTACGTCCTGAATCATACCCAGACACATTTCCCGAAAATTCATCATAAAAATGATGATCTCTGAAATTCTGAGATCTATTCCTATACCCACCAACCCGTGAATTATATGCACTTTGACCTTCAAAATCAACCCTTTTTGAAATTCTTCTAGTACCAGACTGATTTGGTCCACAACCAAACTCATCATAAAACCCTTCATCATTATAGAATTGAGACCTTTTAACAAATGGACCAGGTTTTCTGAAATTTGATTGTTTGTTATCATAAAAAACTTTTGGTGGTGGTGGTGTTTGAACATTTGAAATTTTCTTGTTCTTCACACTATGGACCAACCCAGACTCAGACTCAGATTGAAATGTGTCCATTGCATTAGCACCACTGCTATTTCCCCTCCTAATGGGCACATTTCTCACTTTGGGATCATATGCTGGATCATATTTACATGAGAAGATTTGATCGATCAAATTTGGGTTCACCATATCTAATGGAAAATCTTGGTCACTATAAACTCTATTAGAACCCTTTAACCGATATGTTACCCATGGTTCAACCTTGTCACAGTTGGTGTCCAAAGTAGAATTGTGAGCCTTGGCATTTGTAGGTTTCAAAATTTTCAGAGAAAAACCTTTTTCAGCAGTTTTAGGTTTAGCCGAGGACTCAAATCCGACTCCACCATACTTAGACTTCTTACCTGTAACAGACTTGCTCCGAGCAATCTGCTTTTGTTCGTAGGTACTCAGTTTGGAAAGCTCAGATTTAATTGTTGGAAAATCATGTTTGGAAATTAAATTTTTATGATCTGGCTTACCAACTTTAGACTGAGTATACACCGAACTTTCAACATCAGTGTCCGACACTAAGTCATCGACTTTGTCAAAATTAGAAACATCATAAAAAAGCTCATCAACTGTTGAATCCAAAATGGATTTTTCAGTTGACACTTTTTCTGAATTGCTTTGTTCAACTTGATTAACAACATTTGTCGTTTTCTCAGATGAAGGACCCGGTGTGATATTCACCGGAGATGGGACTTTACTAAGCTTGCCAGAAACATCTTCTTTTCCAGATTTATACAAAAAGTTTGTGAAAGAAGATGAAATTTGAACAGAATCTAATTTTTGTTTTAACTCAAAAACCTCGATTTTCAAATCAGCGACAAGTTTGTTACTAGCAGCTAAATCCTTCTGAACAGACACGAGCAATTCGGACTGATTCGTAAAATCAAATTTTTGCAAACGCAATTGCTCATGTACTGACAGCAATTCCTGGGTTGTCCCCTCCCATCTTTCCTTGTAAATGTTTTTATCAGCTTTTGCTACTACCAGAAGATCATTTAATTTTGTCTTCTCATCTAAGAGCACACTCTTAGCAGTAGCAAAATCATCACATGATTTACACATTGAAGGATATGAAGTTACCTTTGAAGAATCGGCCATCAAAGCAACAGTTTCAGTAAGATTGCTTCTTTTCAATGAACCAATTTCCTGTTTCAGACTTGAATTTTCATCAGTAATTTTCTGCATATCCCTCTGCAATGCAAGCATCTTATCAGCAATTTCAAGAGCATTCTGTTGTGCTTTTTCATATCTCTCTTTCAGCGGAAGACTCTTCTGATAAAGATTTTCAAAATCATTTGCTGCATCAATTGCTTCGGCTTTTGCTGCATCACATTCTCGAATCAATGCCTCCTTCTCATCAGTCAGAAGTTTAATTTGCTTTTCTAACAAAAGAATTGCATCAGATTCGATCTTGTCAGACACATCAGCCATAAATGCAAATTTTTCTTCATTCACAGACTTATGATCACTTCTATAATGTAAAACTTCATCACCATCAGGGATTCCATCAAAAGTTTCCTCAGTTTTCTCATCATGTATTTCTTCTTCATTGTCAGTTGATTCAGTCAGAGTTTCTTCATCCTGCACATGAGTAACAATTAAAGCAGAAGAATCAGCAAATTGATTTCCCCAATTATATGTCTTATCAACTTGAGAAACAAGAGCTTTTGATGATTCAGATTTGGAACTAGAAGTACTCCCTGAACTCGACGAAGTGTTAGATCCAGAAACATTTGATTTTGGAGTAAATTTCTGATATTCCTGCTTCTTTGGCTGCGGACATTCACGAGCAAAATGTCCAAAATTGGAACAATTGTAGCATCTGACTTTGGATTTATCAAACCCAATCCCTGCCACCAGAATTCAAATCCTTTCGTCCAGTTTTCTTCAAAAATCTTTTCACTCGTCTCGCCAACATAGCAAACTGCCAGTTTATATCCATTAACTCCAAATCATCAGGATCCACCTGATCATAGTCTTCTTCAGTCAACTCAGCATTACTAACCTTTCCAGTTATCAATCCATAATACGATGACACTAATGCAGAAACAAGAGCCATGTAATCTTCAGTGGTAGATACCGACATAGCCATCTTTCCCGTGTTCACCAGATTACTTGCTGTAATTGACGTACTACTAATTCCAGGACTATAATTGTAATCAGTACTTTGTGAACCTGATCCAGTCCCCGAATTTGAAACAAATCCTTGTAAATTTCCAGCCACAAATGCTGTAGCAGGTGCAGAACTGGTTACCTTAGCTGATTTCCCAGAAATAGTTGCTGCATTTGACCCATAGTAGACATCTGGATTCTGAACTGCAGCTGGTGTAGTGTTAACATTCTTCATTTCTAAATCACGAGCTTGCAATTTACCCAAAAGCTTTACAAAAGTCAACTCAGCATAGTCTTTGTCATTCATGATCATCAAAACATACGACTCCCATTTTGATGGCAAACCTTCCAACAATTTTTCCTTCAGCTCTTCGTCATCTTTCTTAATTTGGACATTATCCATTTCAGACAGTAAATGACAATATCTCGAAATTAGTTCAGGAACGCCCTCACCCTCAAAATGTTTGAAGTTGTCGAATTCTTTATTAAGCACCTTCTTTTTGCTTTTCTTATACTGTTCATTACCCTCACACCTCTCTTTCAGAGTTGTCCATAACTCATGAGAGTGTTTGCAACTTTTGAATTGATGTAATAACTCCTTTGGCAAAGCTTGAGTGATTAAACCGTACGCTTTCTGTTCACGAACAAAATCAGCTTTGTTGCATGATGTTAAACACTTCGATGGAGGTAAAGTAACGTTTGCTGGAAACAAAGGAGGTCAGGTAACCGGTATTGGTAAACTTTCGAATGGTGCTGTCACATTTGACAACGTTGAGTATGTGCAAGAGTTAGAATATAATCTTCTAAGCGTCTCCCAGATTTGTGATAAGCAATTCACAACAGCTTTCACAGGGAGTGAATGCTTAATTCTGAAACCTGAATTCAAGATTCCTGAGGAGTTTGTGATGATGCGGGCACCAAGATTCTCAAATTTGTACATGCTTGACATGAATTCAGCAAAGGCAACGGTCGCAGGTCAATGTTTCTTGTCTAAGGCATCCGAAAGAGATTCTGTTTTGTGGCATCGTCGCATGGGTCATATTCATTACAGAAAGATGAACGAACTAGTGCGGAGGGGGCTTGTTGAAGGCGTTCCGAAGCAACAGTTTGTGTTTAATGATATATGCGTGAGTTGCAAGAAGGGTAAACAGAAAAGAAAATCTCATCCCCTAAAGAAACATCATTCAATAGATGTCCCATTAGAGTTACTTCATATGGATTTGTTTGGTCCTGTAAATCGTGAAAGTATCTCGGGAAATTGGTATTGTTTGGTGGTTACGGATGAATATTCCAGGTATTCGTGGGTTGATTTTCTGGTCTCCAAGGATGAAACATCAAGGATTCTTCTCAATTTGATTACCACACTTGAATCACTGTATAAATTGAAAGTGAGGAGAATTCGAAGTGACAATGGCACGGAGTTTAAGAATATAGCCGTGAGGACGTTTTGTATGGAAAAAGGAATTGTGCATGAATTCAGCACACCATACACACCTCAGCAGAACGGCGTGGCGGAAAGAAAGAATCGCACAATTATTGAAACAGCGCGTACTATGTTGGCTGATGCTCAATTACCTGTTCCTTTTTGGACGGAAGCTGTCAACACTGCGTGTTATGTGCTGAATCGAGTACTTACCGTGAAGCGGCTTGGTAAGACATGTTATGAACTGCTGAAGAATCGTAAGCCGAATCTTAACTATTTAGAGCCGTTTGGGTGTCCTTGTACTGTATTGGCTGCTGCAGGGAAATTTGATGACAAAGTCTTTGAAGGACTGTTTGTTGGTTATTCAAATCAGAAGAAACGTGTTTTCAATATGCAGACTGGTATGGTAGGGGAATATCTGCATGTTGATTTTCAAACAAATACATTACCACCCAGAGGCGTTGGACCGGATTGGTTATTTGATTATCAGACTTTGTTTGAAAATCTTAAATCGATACCAGATGTATCTGATGAACAACTTACAAGAGTTTTCATTGAATTGCAAGATGATACACCGGTTCTAAACATTCAAACTCTGCCAACTCCAATAGTGCCTGTCGCTGATGAGTATTTGACTGAGACATCAAATGATACGACTATTGCTGCTGATGAAATGTCTTCTGAAGATGAAAGTGAATTTCACGAAGCCGTGTCACATCAGGTGGAAATTCCTGTTCAGCAACCTGATCCACCAGTTGAATCTACTTCTAATGAAGTTGATGTTAATGAAACTGATACTGTGGTGGTTGAGGAAGATCCTGTTCCTGATTTGCCTGAAACGGTGGTAGTTCCTGTTAATCAAACACTCCGGATAAACACCATTCATCCACAAGATAACATCATTGGTGCTTTAAATGAAGGAGTTCGCACAAGACATCAAATTGAGAGTAGTGCTTTGCTTTCAATCTTGGAATCTGGAGTTCAGGACGAAGCATTTCATTCATGCTTTATCTCACAAACTGAGCCGACAAATGTTCATGAAGCATTGTTAGACGGTTCGTGGGTAGAAGCAATGCAAGAAGAGTTATTACAATTCAAAAAGTTGGGTGTGTGGCATCTAGAAGATTTACCTGAAGGTAGTAAAGAACCGTGTGGGACACGGTGGGTTTACAAATGTAAACGGGATGATCGCGGAATTATTGTCCGAAATAAAGCTCGGTTGGTTGTTCAAGGTTTTTCGCAAGAGGAAGGAATTGATTTTAACGAAGTGTATGCACCTGTTGCCAGAATTGAAGCTATCAGAATATTTTTGGCGTTTGCTGCACATCGCGGGTTTAAAGTGTTTCAGATGGATGTAAAGAGTGCATTTTTGTATGGAAAAGTAAAAGAAGAGGTGTATGTCAAACAACCTCCGGGATTTTTCGATCCTGATTATCCGGAGAAGGTTTATAAGTTAGACAAAGCTTTGTACGGTCTCCATCAGGCTCCTCGAGCTTGGTATGAAACATTGTCTACTTATTTACTTGACAACGGGTTCAAGCGCGGGTTGGTTGATCCTACTCTTTTCTGTCGAAAAACGGGGGAGGATTTGCTACTGGTACAGATCTACGTTGATGATATTATTTTTGGATGTTCAAACGAACAACTTTCGAGAGATTTCGAGAAGTTAATGCAAACAAAGTTTGAAATGAGTTCCATGGGTGAAATGTCGTTCTTCCTCGGTCTACAAGTTCAACAATCAGATCAGGGTATCTTCATACATCAGACAAAGTATGTGAAAGATGTTCTGACTCGGTTCAAAGTGGAAGATGTTCGCATTCCGGGAACTCCGATTCAGTTGTCACATGGCTTATGTCCTGATGAAGACGGTGATAAAGTTGATGTCACGCGTTACAGGGCGATAATAGGTTCATTGATGTATTTGACAGCGAGTCGACCTGACATAATGTTTGCTGTTTGTTTGTGTTCCAGGTATCAGGCAGCTCCTCGGGTTTCGCATATGAATGCAGTGTTACGGATTCTAGCTTATCTGAAGGGCAATTCAGATCTCGGGATCTGGTACCCTCATGATGATAAGTTCGACTTATCAGCATATACAGATTCTGACTACGGCGGTTGTAAGATTAATTTCAAGTCAACCACGGCTGGATGTCAATTTCTTGGTGATAGGTTGGTGTCTTGGCAGTGTAAGAAGCAAACTTCTGTTGCCACATCCACGGCTGAAGCTGAATATATAGCGGCTGCTAGTTGCTGCTTACAGGTTTTATGGATTCAACAGCAAATGCGGGATTACGGTTTGAAGTTTCTTACTACACCCATTTACATAGATAATTCGGCTGCGATTTGCATAACCAAAAACCCTGTTCATCACTCTAAAACCAAACACATTGAAATCCGTTATCATTTCATCCGAGATTGTTTTGAAAAACACTTGATTGATTTGCAAAAGATTCACACTGATTTTCAAAAAGCGGATCTTTTTACAAAAGCTTTTGATAAAACCCGTTTCCGTTATCTTTTGCAGATTAACGGCATTCAAAAGTTACCTAGTTGAGTAACTACGGTTGATCAATTTTCTTTGTTATTTTTCTTTTGTTTGTTTCTTTTCATTGTTATAAAAATCTAAAAATAGCGTCTTTGTATTTTTTAGGGGGAGAAAATCAGAAAAGATTAAAAAAAAGAGAAAAATGCAAAAAGATTAAAAAATGAAAAATGAAAATTGAGAAATTGATCCGACCAAGCGAGAAATGATAATACATCGGCATGTGTTATCAACCACGGATAAAGTAAAATTAAAGGCTGTAGGTGCTTGTTTGGTTAGTTGAATGCGTTAGGGTAAATCTGATATATGCAAGTATGATATAAATATAAAAATTGCTTGATTAATTGTGAGACACATCATGATGAGTATTGTGTGATCTTGGCATAAAAATGAAAAATCAAAAACAGAATAAGAGATGTTCTGGTGTACGCATGTTTTCATTTTGCAAAGATTTAAACTTGTTTAATTTTCTTTATTTTGTCAAACGATCGGACTTTCTCTGCGTATCGAAAGATCGACCTGATTGTTGTTCGTTTGACGTTCTGCTTTATTTTCTTTGGTGTTTCGTATAACTCATCGGACTTTCTCTGCGTGTGCGGAAGCACCGACCTGATTGTTGTTGGGTTATACAATTTCTGCTTTATTTTTAATTTCTTATTTTCCTAAACAATCGGACTTTCTCTGCGTGCCTACCAGCCGACCTGATTGTTGTTTGTTTAGGGTTCTGCGTTATTTTTGCATGAAACACCATGAACGATAAATCTCTGTGAAAATTAAATTCTGTGAAAAATACAAAAATAGTAAGAATAAGCCAGATTACCGATATTTCTGATTGCGTGGGTTTTCATATTTTCAATGCTTGCTTAATTCATCTTAACATATCAGAAAGCTATAAAAAATGATCTACCCAAGCTGAAATAAACTGAAAAGTTGTATTTGCTGCCAACTTGACTTGCATGCTGATTATAGATGAAATTGAAGTGTGTCTGATACATATTTGACCGATATGATCTCGCGTCTGGATCTTTCTCACAAAAATATTTAAGTTATATCAGTTTTAGTTATTTCAATTTAGTCTTGTGTGTTTGTTTCCTTGAATATCTGACAAATATCAAAAAGATTTTAAGTGTGTTTTAGCATAATTTTAGAAAAATTCAAAAAGATTTTCAGTGTGTTTGAAAGTTTATAAAAATCAAAAAGATTTTCATTCTGTTTTATTTTCGATCAACCGTTGGTGAAAGATTACCAATTATGCCGGAAACAACCAAAAAGACTTGATTTCAGAAATTTCATCATAAAAATTGAACAAGTTTGTGACAAATTGTTAAAATTTTAAAACTTTGGAGTTCAATTTGAAGATTCATCAATGTTAAGGTTTAATTTGAAATTTTTTGAAAATGACCTAACTTGAAGTTCGGAGGTCCGAACTTGGCGTTCGGAGGTCCGAAGGTTGAAGTTCGGGGGGGGGGGGGGTCCGAGGTAGAAGTTCGGACATAGCTCGGTGAGATCTCGGGTCCGAACGTTATGTTCGGAGGAAGTTCGGAGAGATCTCTGGTCCGAATGAGAGGTTCGGAGGGAGTTCGGAGGGTCCGAACGTGGTATCCTATAAATACTCCGATTCTGAAGTTCGGAGGTCATAATTTCCTGTTTACTCCGAACGTGTACCGAACGGCTGCCAAATTTTTCAATTTCAAAATTTCCGTTTGTTTGAGCGATTTGAGAGCAGATTAAGGTAGGCATTGTGTTTCCGAGTACTGGGATGTAATCTCTTTTGGTTTGTGTTCACTAAAGTCTGTCATATTTGTTCAAAAACAATCCGATTGTAAAACAGAACTTAGATCTGAAATTAACCACTTAAAACAGGTGTTTAAATGGGAAAACTTGGCTTCTTTGTGCTTGTCGCTATAAACCGACCATGGGTGGTTGTTTGTTTGACTTGATTTGGCCGGAATCGTTATTTCCCAAATTCAAAATCGTCGGAGACGTTCGAGCTCCGAACCCGGGGTTCGGAGGCTCCGAACTAGTGGTTCGGAGCAGGCTCGGACAGAGATCGGCCAAATGGAATTTTTGTGTCAAAATGTTGTTGTTTTATGCAAATGATAATGTTTTGATGAAATTGGCGATTATATCTGTTAATAATATGACATTTAATGAACATTTCATGTTATGTGTTTTCAGATATGGCTGTGAATTTGAAAGTTGGTGATAAACACAATGTGTGTGCACATCTTGGTGTTGGTATTTCCAAGCTTGATCAATTTGGAGGCAATGGAATCTTTGATTTTCTTAGACGTTCAAGAATTCATTATGCCATAACAGCAACGTGTGATGTGTATCGGGATATTATCTTGGAGTTCTGGAGCACTGCACGAACGATTACCGATGATCCAATCAAAATTTCAGCAACAGTTCAAGCTCAGACTGTAGAATTTACTGAAGCTGACATTAGAAGGGTTTTACAATTGGAGTCTGATACAATCAATGCACCGTTAACATTTCCACATGAAGATAATGTCGCGTTTCTGAAGCGGATTTGGTATTCTGATGATCCAAGTAAAGAATGGGTTTACAAATCATCACTGAGCGTACCTTACAAATATTTGGTGCATGTGCTGCTGGTGTGTCTGGGACACAGGATTTCTGGATTTGATGAAGTCCCTCAGATAACCATCTCTTTGCTGAATGCCTTGGTGCTGAATCGTCCTTACAACATTTCTGGGATGATTTTTCATTACATGAGAGATAATCTTACTCAGAGGCAGAAGAAAGCAGCCATTTATCCAAGATTTATTCAGATGATCTTGAATGATTTGTATCCGAATTTGGTGAAGAATGAGAACCAGAAGATGATCTTGAAACATATGACTGAAGCCAGTGTGGGTGCTTTGGCATCTTATCAGAAGATGGCACCTGAATTGAAGCCGAAATTTAAACGCCTGATTGGTCATTTGGCAAATCCTGCTTATGTTGCACCAGCACAGGGTGCTCCTCGTCATAGCCAAGACAGTGATTCAGAAGAGTTAGATTATAGTTGGATTGTGGAACGAAACCAAAACCCACAACAAGGCAGAGTGAAAAGACCAAAGAGACAAGTTCCAGTCGTCTCAGAACCTGCCGTATCTCAACCTGCTGTCTCTCAACCGACTGTGTCTCAGCCAGTTGTTTCTGAACCGGTGGTTACAACACAAGAAGTTCCTGTAACTGTCAGTGTGACTGAGACATCGGCGGTGAATACTTTAATTGATGAATCTGATGAATCTGAAGATGATGATGATTTTCTGAATGTGGGGGCTGATTCTGAAGACATATCTGATACAAACGATCCGTTTGTACGTGTCTTGATCAATTCTAAGTATGTGAAATTGAAGAAGGGTAGTGATGCTCATCTAGCATACCGTCTCAGTGTGAACAAGAGCAACGACCGATATCAGGGTCGGGTATATGCTACAGTGGCCTCATCTGAATCTGATAAAGAGTATGATCCTTCTGCTGATCTTGTACGTGGCAAAGGAAAGCAATCAGTTGCTGGTTCTAAAAGAAGGGTGAAGTCAATTTCAGCTGGTGGTAAGAGTAAGAGGAGGAAGTCTCAGAAGTACATTCTGCAACCTCGTACGAGTGTATCTTCTTCTTCTGAAATTCCTACAATTTCTGTGCCGGATGTTACAACGACTGTTCAGACTTCAGTGTCTGATGTTCAGTCTGCTTTCTTGCAAGAGTTGATGAATGCCACCAGATCAACAACTGTTAGCACAGCACCTTCAGCAAGTACTGGTGCGCAGTTTGTACATCAGTCTATGGGTTCCACACCCACAACTCCAGTGTTCTCTACAGCTACTGCTACAAATGCATCTCCTGAAATTAATTTCAACTTTGAGCAAGGTTCAGTGTCTTTTTCTCAGGCTAGTATTCTTCAGAGTGCTCTGAATGATCAGCAACAACAGATTGATAGCTTAAAGGCTAGAGTTGGTGAGTTACAAGCCAGTAATGAAGAATTGAAGGCACAAGATTTGATTAAAGATCAGCAAATTCAACGTTTGAGTTTGGCAAGTGAGACTCAGAATGCCATGCTTGTATCCATGAGTGAGCAAATAAAGTTCTTATTGGAGAAATTTAAAGCTCAGGGGGAGATTGGTGATGGATCTGGATGTCGTGAAGATTTTATGGATTATTTGAATGATGATCCCGATCAAGATGATCAAGGGAATGTTGGTGGAGGATCAGGCCCAACTGGTAATGTTAGTTCGGGTGCTGGGACTTCTACATCCCAGGGGGAGAAAGATTCCAGAGAAGCGATGCCGATTTCGTCAATCCCATCCAATCAAGCTGGTACTAGTCTGAGTGAATTTCAGCATATCATTGAGAATTTAGAAGACGGAGAGATTGCTGGTGAATTAACAGCTGAACAGCTTCAAGCGGTATTTGATTTGAATGATGAAGAGTTGAGAAAAGTTTCTGAAGCTGAACCTAAGAAGTATGAATCATCTGATCCAGAGTCTGATGAAGATATTGAAGGGATCTTTGAAGAAGAAATTGAAGTTGAAGACATTACTGAAGAAGAATACCCTGAAATGTATTCAAATGTCAACAACGATCAGTCTGGTGATGATTTTGAGGTATTTCCTAAAGATAAGGTTACTGAAGCTGAAGAAAGATTGAAAAAGACAGAATCAGAAAAGCCTGAAGATCCAACGGTTAAGGAGTCTAAAGAACAGAAGCAACGTTGGGTTATGGACGAATACATGAAAAAGTTCCATGCCAACTATGTTCCTCCTGCAAAGCCAATTATTCAAAGACCAGATTTCAAATTCAAGGGTCAAGTCTCAGGTGATATTATTAGTTGGATGTATTCTTCAAGGTTAAGGTGTTATGGGATTAAACGCCAAAATGGAATTCAGTATTTTAAGTGTGCCAGAGATTTCAGTAGTCTTCCAGTGTGGGATATTCGAGAGCTGTCTAGGAAGCCATTCTGTAACTATGAGAATGATGATTTGGGATTTCATTTCAAGAAGTTAGTAGAAAGAGAATGCAGAGAAGGGTTTCAGTTTTTGAATCCTCAGAAACCCAAAAGGCGTCGATCTCGTACAAGAATCCATGAAAGAACTGGTAAGAAACTGATTACTTTGGTGTTCAAGAAGAAACCAGCTGTGATGAAAAAGATTCCTCTCATGCCAATGGAACTTGATTTTATCAAAGATCTGCGTTGGTGGTATTATAATGAGAGAACTGGAGAAGCTGTGATTGTGCTGGAGAATGAGAACAGAGTTGTTCGGATATATGATCCGATGTGGCTGATTAATCTGTCCAAGACTGATATTGAAGTGCTGTACGACAATCCGATTCTGTATCATCCTGATTACATGGAACAGGCTTTGAAGTTCCAGAGGGTGATAAGGATCTGTTTTGCCTTCAACATTTATGCAGGAAATAATCATGAGTTGATTCGGAAAAGAGATGAGGCTGCTGCTGATGTTCAAGGCTGATGACAAACGGTCCAGCTGTTGCCAAGG
>JBCNJP010000027.1:90612540-90722405 GCA_039602395.1 Deinandra increscens subsp. villosa | reverse complement strand
TACCTCACTTACAAAGTTTGATCAACTAATTGCTTAGGCAGTTTTGACCAAAACACTCCAGAACACAAAACGTAAATTAAACTCTGTTTATAGCTCGAATCTGATCAACGATTACATAAATAGACTCGTTAATAGTTCCTAATCATGATCCTAACATCAATTCTCTTAGAAAAACAAAATCGAAAACTCCTCCCTTTAAGATCGAACTCAGAGAAACGATTTTGGCGAGGGTTACTTGCCTGAATTCCAAAACACGGATATATATGGGATCCAGTTTGTGAGAGCCGAACTTGAGGTTCGGAGGCAGTTCGTACATCTCGGATGAAGTTCGGACCCCTCTCTTCTTTTGCAGTTTGCATGATTTATATAAATGAGATAATAAATCTCATATATAAATCCCTCAAGTATGATGGAATTACATAAACTACCCTATAACATTTAGACTAACTGTTCTAACTTAATCAACTAACAAAACTAACTGCTATACACACGACACACATATTTCTCACTAACAAACTCCCCCTTGACGTGTGTTGTATCAGATCTTCCAACTCTTTGAATCTGTTGTTAGTTGATGTAGGGTAGGCATGGCTGGAATAGGACTAAGTCAACTAAACCATTTCTGAAAGTGATAAACTCTTTGATAGCTTTGCAACCATACATGAAATCCATTTTGAGATCTATATCTAAGAGCCTTTGATGATTTCAACCTGCAACCTTCAGAAGACAGAAGTGTGGTTTCTCTATTTTAAAGATAACTTTAATCTTGGAAAAAAAACTCTCCTTTGGAGAAACCAAGATATTTAGTTTTGAAAATTTGTTGTATCCCGTGTCGATCAGATAAAAAACAAAGAAGAAAGAATATCTTTTTGGATTTTACAAAGTTTATATCAAAACACACTGAAAATCTTTTTGGTTTTTCATAAACTGAAACATAAATGCAATATAGAATTAAACTCAATTTTTGTTTTTGATGAGAAAGATCACAACATGAGATCATATCAGACATTACACATCGTACACACTGCAATTTCAAAATACTGAGCATGCAAGCCATGCTGACTGAGAATACAACCATTTGATTTATTTCAGCTAAAGCTGGTCATTGTCTATAGCTTTCTGATATGAAATTAAGTGTATTTATCGAGCATTGACAACATGGTACCCACACAATCAGGAAAAATTGGCAATCCGCTTATTTCATATTTTTGTATTTTTTTCTTTTATTCAAGCCAAGTTACTCGCAGCAGATTTCTCATACTGATATTGAGAAAATAAATTAAAAGAAATCAAACAAGTTGAAGTTGTATAATCCAACAACAATCAGGTCAGCCTTGTGGGCACGCAGAGAAAGTCCGATGGATTATACGAAACACCGACGAAAATAATGCAGAACGTCAAACGAACAACGATCAGGTCGATCTTTCGATACGCAGAGAAAGTCCGATCGTTTGATAAAATAAAGAAAATCAAACAAGTTGAAATCTTTCAAAATAAAGCAAGCATACACCAGAACATCTCTTTATTCTATTTTTGGTATTTTTCTCATTTTATTTTACCAAATATACACAGTACCCATCATGGTTTGTAACCACAATTATCAAGCAAGCGTTATCTTTATATCATACTTGCATATATCAGACTACTCAGCACATTCAGTCAAGTCAAGCAAGTACCTACAGCCTTTCTTTCTACTTTATTCATGGCAGATAACGTATGCTGATGTACCATCATTTCTCACATAGTTGGATCAATTTCTCTTTTTGCCTTTTCCAATTATTTTATTTAAATTTTGGCATTTTTCAAAAAAGAAACACACATCACACTATTTTTGTGTTTTTCATATATTCTCCCCCTAAAATTCAACAAACTCTATTTTTTGAATTTTCTAAAATTTCTCCCCGTAAAGATATGAATGAAAGTAAAAGGAAAGAAAATAAAATTGTTCGATCAACACGGGTACTGTAAATCCGCGGACCGTATCTAGCTACTGCTAGATTCGGTAAATCGATAACAAACACGATCTAAATAAAGCTTTGCTTTATTGATTTCACTTAGAGAATACACAAAGTCTAGAGAAAGAGAGAACACACTCAGTTACACACACTTAAGAGTAGAGAATGACAGAACTAGTGAACTCTCTCTAACACGAACTATTTATATTTAGCAACTTACCAGCGTACCAAATGGCATACCATTTGGTACGGGCGTACCAATTGGTACGGCGTACCATTTGGTACGGGCGTACCAATTGGTACGGCGTACCATTTGGTACGACACCTTGGAATTTTAAAACTATGACTCACTCAAACTCTCTAAACTAGATACAATACACGAGACACAACGTAGTATAGGAATATGCTCTAACAAACTCCCTCTTAACGTGTAGTGTATCTAGCTATCTATCTATCTAACAAAACTTCAGTCTTCAATCTTCAGCATCACTGTGTCCGATCTTCAACTTAAAATCTTGTCAGAAATAGAGCTTGCATGGTTGGATCAATCTTGAACCATCTTTGAACTTCAAGATCCACTTGTGAAAGATATTACGTACTCCCCCTTTCACCATGCTTGAGTCTTGTCACACAGAACCTGCAATTACAGAAGACAGAAACACGGCTTTCCTTTTTCTTTTGGAAAATTAATTTAATCTTGGCGCAAAACTTCTCTTTGAGAATCCAAGATATAGTTTTGAAAATTTTGATTTCATATCGTGTATCGATCGGTCGAAAACACATAAGAAACAAAATCTTTTTGGCTTTTTGTAACTTTATATCAAAACACACCGAAAATCTTTTTGACTTTTCTAAGTTTATGTTAAAACACACCTAAAATACTTTTGGATTTTTCTAAATTTATCAGATATGAAACATAAATGCAATACTGAATCAGACACTATTTTTGTCTTTTGCGAGAAAGATCACAACTTGTTGTACAGTTTTGATGAGCTTAAAGCCTCGAACGAAAGAACTCCGGCGAATGACAAAGATGGTGAAATCGCGGTCTTCTCAAAACAACAACAAATCAAAAACGGATTGTTGCATTAGCTTCCTATGATCAACTCGACTCTATAGCAACTAAAATTACGAAGAATGATCGAGAATTGTAGAAATCACCATGAATGAAGTTGACGAACACGTAAACCTTCACTGTGATACTGCGATTTCACCAAATCTTAACCAAAATGAATTCTATAACTTGCTATAGATCCGCAATGAAGTGTTGAAACTTCTCCAATCAATCAAACTTGTAAACAAACACAAAATCACATTCAATTTTTGCATCAAACTTCACAGTTTGGCTTCAAAAAAGTCAAACACTATCCAATTTCACCAATTTGATCCAGATTTCGTTCCAAAATCGATGTAGAATCATGCCTGGATTGCTCTGATACCAATTGAAAAGTCGTTTCGTCCCGATCTAGTGATTTGTATACCAAAAAATGGATCGAAAGTTACTCCGCACTCCAAAACACAAAACGTAAATTAAACTCAGTTTATAGCTCGAATCTGATCAACGATTACATGAATAGACACGTTAACAGTTCCTAATCATGATCCCAACATCAATTCTCTTAGAAAAACGAAATCGAAAACTCCTCCCTATAAGATCGAACTCAGAGAAACGATTTTGGCGAGGGTTACTCGTCCGAACTCCAAAACATAGATATATATGGGATCCAATTTGTGAGAGCCGAACTTGAGGTTCAGAGGTAGTTCGTACACCCCGGATGAAGTTCAGATCCCTCTCTTCTTTAGCAGTTTGCATGATTTATATATATGAGATAATAAATCTCATATATAAATCCCTCAAGTATGATGGAATTACACAAACTACCCTATAACATTTAGACTAACTATTCTAACTCAATCAACTAACGAAACTAATTGATATACACACGACACACATATTTCGCACTAACACTAATATCCTGCCCACTAGAAGTTTCTACAACATAGGGTCTATCTAATGAATGTAAAGCACACTTCAATTTGGGTAAACACGAAATGGCCACAAAACTCCTACTGGCTCCAGAGTCAAACAATATACTAACAAACACATTGTTCACATAGAACATACCAGATATAACATCATCACTATTACGAGCCTCTTCAGCAGTCATGATAAACATGCGAGGTTTAGCTTTTGGACCTCCGCTATCTCTGCCCCTGTTTCTGTCTTTGGCAGCATCCTTGGGTTTTGGGTAGTCAACGATTTTGTGCTCTCTGTCTCCACAGTTGTAACAGGTAGCAGGTTTCATGCACTGGTTTGCAAAGTGACCAACAGTGTTGCACTTGTAACATGTAGGTTCTGGTCTTTCCTTTTTTGTTTAGTTTTGCTTTCCACCAGTTCAGGGCTGGTCCTTTAAATGATTAAGAAGCAAACTTGATTTTGTCTCTCTCCGCACACTCACTGATATCCAGCGCACTTTCAACTTCATCCAACTGCCTCAGTTGAACTTTTGTCACCCCTAAAGATTCCTGGCTTACTCGCCATGTATGTCTTGTAGCTGCACCCTCTTTGGTATGGCTTTCTCTTCTCGTTTATCTCTCTCTTTGCTTCGCGCTCCTCAGAACTGTCAGAATCTGAACTGTACTTGCGACGCCTCCTAGGCTCGCTTCTTGAGCTTGTCGGGACCAGATTTGAGCACTATGTTCTCATTTGATTCATCACACAAGTGCGGAAATCATGTGTGATGATCAATCATGGCTGAATTGCATCATTGCAATCTCATTTGATGATTTCTGAAACTCAAGAACATAAGAAAAACACACATAGCTCTCCCAGGTGACTTGAATGACTGATGTGTCCAGGGTTTCGTCATTATAGGTATTTATACCACCTGGGAGCAGTGAAAACAAGCAAAATCACGAAAATCAGCAAAACACTCTATCTATCAGAGGCTGGTCGTTCAGCTATAGAGCTAGTCGTTCAGCTCATTTAGGCTGATCGTTCAACACATATTAGATACTGGTCATTTAAGTTCAAGATGGTCGTTAGGAACATTTGACTGGTCGACCAGGGTGAGACTGATCGTTAAGCAGATCATTCAGAACAGACCGGGTCGTTAAGAACAATCAAGCTGATTGTTCAAATCAACATCTGGTCGTTCAGTTAAGTAAGCTGGTCGTTCAGCTTACACCCTGGTTGTTTAAGGCAACTAGGCTGGTCGTTTAGTTGTACAGCCTAGTCGTTCAAACACTTGGACAAATATTCCTTCAACTAACCTGGTCGTTCAAGCACATAAGCTGATCGTTCAAGGTGATATATCCAAACAAGATCATGTATGAACTCAATAAACAATCCTAAAGACAAATTGAACATCTAAGAAGTAAACTAGACCTTTGATAAAGAGAGACACATATATAAGTTCAAAATACATAATGTTGAGCATACAAAGCAGAGTTAAATTATTCAATACATAATACTTAAATTCAGAATACATGTAAGCTTAAACAAAATACACGTTTGCATGGTTTAAGTTCTTATCAGCATCTAGATATCAGGAATGTTTGAGTTGCCACCAACCAATAGGTTCCAACAATTCCCCCTTTGGTGGCAATACAAACATGTCAGTCTGCAACTACTTGTTCTGATCAAGCAACCTCAATAAGTATCTCCAGAACCTTCTAGCTGCATTTTCAAATTCAAGGGCCAGGCAGATGATCTCGATTACCCAGAGGTAGAATAAAACACTTCTTTTAAACCTTTTCAGATCTGAGTAGTGCCTCAACACAATCATCCTGTCAGGGCTTCTTGTGATGTAAATGTATCCTTTAGCTCCCATTATCCAGTGTCTAACCCCATCCAGAGACTCCATTTGCATCTTTCCGGCATTGATGCACTCCCAACACTACCATTTTAAAAACAAGAGAAAATAATTTGCATCAACTACCTCAAATGGCTTTAGACGGGTAGGCACTGTTTTAAGATGTTCATAAAAGATCCATTTCAGATAACGTTTTGACAGCAGCAAACAACCTTATTGTTTCTGCACCTTCTCGTTCTATCACCAATTCATGAATTACCCCGCTATAGTGGGTGAGTCGATTGTTTTCCAATGATTTTCTTCGTTTTGATCTCAGACCCAACATGTTGAAATATGCTCTTGTGAGGGACGAGTGCACGCTTTTTCTCTGATTTTTTGTGTAGCTTCAATTCCTCTTCAGGGGATACATGTGCAGCTCTTGAATTACGAGTAAGGTTAAGGTATTCATGAGCACGTACCCCTTTTTCGTGATTTGAGTGGTTAACTATATCCTTCCACCAGAGCTTTTTCAGTTCCCAGGTAAAGAGCTTTGATAAATCACAAACAGTAGAAAAGAATTGTACATATCCGTTTCTCCTCTTCACAATGAATGCATCATACTCATGATCATATTTCCAACCCAAAATCTTCATCACATTTGTAGTTTCTGCACAGGCAGGCATCCGTATTAGATTCTTTGCAGTGAACTGCAACATCGCTTTTGTGTTAGGAGCCATTTCTTGCCATTCATCAACTAAGGTAGGGGCATCCTTCTTCCTGTGAGCATCAACCCTATCCTTTTCCCTCTCCTTAATAGCTCTGTGTTGATACATGAAATGTGCGTCGTGTGAAGTATCAAATGAAGACCAAGTTCAAGCCAATATAGGGTTGGCCGAACTAGGTCCGAACCTGAAGTTCGGACCGGCCGAACCTGGGGTTCGGAGGGAGTTCGGCCGGTCGTGTATATATAGTTGTTTGGTCTTTGTGTTTAGGAGTTCTGAGCGTGCGAGATCTCTTAAGTGTGTGTTTCTGAGTGTGTTTCTCTGAGTCTGATTCTGAGTGTTTACTGATTGTAATTGTTCTCGTTTGATCAATAAAACAATCGGTTAATTACGTTTCGATGTCCGATTAGCTAGATCGAGTAGACAATCCGATGCTCACGCATTTTCAAGTGGTATCAGAGCTTTCTGGTTCACTCTACTGATCTGTGGTTGCTATTCTCGGATTATTGAACGTTTTTGAAGTTTTCTCGTGTTTCGTTACGTGTTTTCGATCATTTCTGACGTGTGTTTTGTGTCAAAATTGTTCCTAAACCATTTTCTATCGAATTTTCTGATCCACCATATCGAGTTTCGTCAAAATCAGTTCGTTTTTGCGAGTTTTCGAAAAATGTCTTCGAAGTTCGGAGGTAACTGGGCAAGCTCGGAGTAACTGCTCCGAACTTGAGGTTCGGAGGTAGCTCGGAGGTGTTCGGCGAGAGTTCGGTGGCAGATCGGTCTAGGTTCGGAGTTTTATTGAAGTTCGGAGATAGTTTGAGGTTCGGTGAGAGATCGGAGGTAGTTCGGTGAAGTTCGGACTAGTTCGGAGGAAGCTCGGAGGGTACAGTAGGTTCGGACCAGTTCGGACAGATCAGAATTTTTCAAATTTTCAACGATGTCGGAATTTCACGCTTTTGCCTCAATGCAAAGTGCTATGCAGACCATGATGAATTATGACAATGAAATCGGAACAAGTCAGAAAGTTCCCAAATTGTTGAAACTAGAAGATTATCAGAATTGGAAAAAACGATTTTCAGCGTATATCAGCACAAATAATATTGACTTATGGATTCCAATTAGGAAATTGTATGAAAAACCAAAAGAGGATGGAGAATCTAAGGAAATTGAAGATTTTGATGATGCTGAAAGAAAAAGTTATGAGCTTGAAAAGAAAGTTTATGGTTATCTTACTATGGCTTTACCTACTGAATTACTTCATCAATTTAGCACTTGCAAGAAATCTAAGCAATTATGGGATGCTCTATCCGCACGATGTGAAGGGAATGCTGATTATAAGAAGAGTCGAAAGAAAGTTTTAACCAAAGAATTCGATAATTTTCAGAATTATGACAATGAAAACATCACTGCTCTAGTTTCAAGATTTTCACATTTGATTAGTGAATTGAAGGTTGTTGGAATTGAAAAATCTGATGCGGATTTAAAGGAAAAGATCATGGAAGCTTTACCTGAAAAGTGGGAAAATTATGTTTTGCTACTCACTCATGACAAGGATTATTCTGCTTTAACATTTCACGAGCTTACTGGAAAACTTCATGCTCGGGAAATGGAAATGTTAAACAACAAAAAGTCAAGTGTTACTTTACAGAATCCGGAATTGTATCATGGTGAAAATTCAGCAAGCATGAATGCTAAAGCTAAACCAAATTTAAATTCTGCACCAAGTGTTGCTTTTCTAGTTGGAGCTTCAGGAAATTCTGATAATAATTCTTCAAGAGGTTGCAATTTCACAATTCCAAATATTTCAACTCAAAGTGCTTTCTCAGCTGAATCAACGGAGGATTGTGCCAAAATGATTTCTGCATTGATTTCATCATCTTTTGGTTTGATTCTCAAAAATGTTGCTGATGCAAAGTTAACTAGTGAGGACCTTGATGAACTTGATGATGATCAATTGACTGAATTGGATGTTTCTTGGCAATATGCTATGTTATGTCAACGGTCAAAGAGGTTTTTTAAGAAACATGGAAGACGTATTTCTGGTGACAAATTGGGTTTCGACAAGTCAAAGTTAAAGTGTTATAAATGTCAACAACTTGGACATTTTGCCAAAGAATGTCAATAGAAATCTGATACTCCACAATCATCCAAACCTGGTTTTACTCAACCATCTACAAGTAACACAGGCAAGACAACAGCTTTGACAGTTCAAAAAGATGGTGCTATTGATTGGGGTAAACATTTTGGATATGATTCATCAGCCTTAATAGTTACTCATGATTTACAAGAAGATTATTGTTCGGATACTAGTTCTGATACTAGTTCAATTCCAAGTTCTTATGAATCTGCTGAAAACTTGGAAAGTCTGATGAAGGAAAATGCTTTGTTGATGAAGAAGGTTCCACAATTGTCTGCGGCATTTGATGTGATTAATTCTGAATTGAAAATTTCTAAAGAACATGAAACAGAGTTGGTTTTGAAGAATGAGGGCTTGGTAACTGAAATCAAAATGTTGAATGAAGTTATAGATGTTTTGAAGCAAGATAAGAAAAGTGTTGAAACTTCAAAAGCTGAGATTTGTGAAGAAAAGGATGAATTGATGCAAGAAGTGAAGAAATGGAAGGAAGAGGCAGAAGATGCAGCGAATGATTTCCAGAATTTGTTTGCCAAATCCAAGGCCAAGCTTGATCTGCTTACTAAGAGAGTTGAAGAATCTGATGCTAAAATTAAAGCATATCAAGTTGATATGGAAAAGTTATTGGAACGAAGGGGAGTGAGAGTGTTTGTGAGAAACCAGTTCATAACTATGTGTGTTTGAGAGTGTTTCTCCAGAGAGCTTAATTGAGAGTTTGTAATTGAGTCTTTGTGATTTCAATGAAAACAAACTTTATTTACATCTCGTGTTCACTCTACGATCAAGCAAACCTCTAGTAAGATCCGTCTTACGAGAAGCGGGAGTTGATTAGAGTTAATAAGGTGCAAACTGCAAATCTGGAAATTCAAAAGAGAAATGAAGCTAAACTGAAGAAGGAGTTACATGAAGGACTTGATAATCTTCGCTTACAAAAATTTGAAACTCACAAAGTTGCCAAGCGTTTAATTGCTAAAGAAAAGGAATTTGCAGAAGCTCAACAGCAAATTTCTGATCTCAAAATTCAAGTTCTTGATGCTAAAAGACTTCTCAACAACGTTTCAAATTCTCAAGTTTTCACAAGCTTCTTAGCAAATGATGCAAATTTTGAAAGAATGTTTGATAAAACTGCATCACCTCCTGCTCATATCAAGGAAGCTTTCAAAGAAGTGGAGGAACATGTTGAGGATGTTGACTATTCAAAGACTTCATCTGCTACTTCTGAAGAAGCAAAGGTTGTGCAGAAGAAGAAAAACAAGAAGAACAAGAAAAAGGTTTTGAAATCTGAAATTCCTCCAGCACCGAAGTTTGTTTCGGGTTCGTTCTCTGCTGATAATGAGAAATCGGCTACATCAAGTGAAAAGATTCAGTCTCAACCTGAAATTGATGAGACTATTTTCTATGATCAGAAGAAAATCACTGATATGAAAGCTGAATTCACAAGATTGGCTAAGAATGGACATCAGAGTTCAAATTCTGAGGAGAAGATATCTGGTAAACAAGTTGGTCTGGGTTTTCATGAAAAGAAGGTTCGAGTTGAGAAGGTTCCAGCATCTGAAGCACAGAGTTTGAAGAAACTTAAAATGAAGCAAGTAAAGAAGAATGTCTTTAAAGCAGACAAGGTTCAACCCGAGCGGTTTTATAAACTCAAGGGTTCTGATCAATTGTTTTCTGACAAAGAATTTCCTCTTCATTGCGTTGATGCTCGGAAGATTTCAGAAGGTTTTGTGAAAGCTGATATTTCATCTGCAAGTTCTCAATCTCGTAGCCCAACTTCTAAATGGGTGCATGATCATCGTCATCAGGTATATGATTCTCTTTCTGATTATGTTAGAGATATTCATGTGTGTTCGTCACAGGTACATCAAAAGTGGGACAAATCCACACGTTTATGTTATGTTTGCCGTCAAAGAGGGCACATGGCAAACGATTGTCCACTTTCTGCTGAATCGAAGTCAAGGTTTCACAAGAAACCAGTTTTTGGTAAATCTGCCAATACTAAGTTCTTCGATGAACAAGGCAGAGTTTTTGATGAAGTTGAGCCTACATTTTATCATAAACAAAAACGTTTTGTTCCAATGTTTTCAAAAGCTCATAATGTAGGTTCATCATCACAGTCATCTATGCCTGCTTCGTCAAAAACTGAATTACCAAAACAACAAGAATGGAAACCTAAGGTGGTTTCAAAGCAAAACCAGGACACTGGTCGACCAGAAGCGATCCGCTTCGGGTCATTTGTGAACTAATCAGTTTGACCAGTGTGCAGGTACTTCTAGAAGACCTATCGACGATTGAAAAGTTGTTGATGGAGGAGTATTCTGCTTAATTTAAATTTCATGCTATATTTTTCTAACATGCAAAATTTTTTGAATTTTAACACTACAAAATATCCGTGTTGATTGATCACTTTTGTTTGTTTACAAGTTTTTTTTTCAAAAAGCCAAAAATAGAGTCTTGTTTTTGTGTAAAATGAAAATCCACAAATAGAGTTTTCATTTTAAGGGGGAGAATTGTAAGTAAGGGGGAGTAATTGAGCATGTCATGGAAAGAAGGTGAATACATGCAAAATATATAAGGAAGGAAAGTGAATACATGCATAATATAAAATTGTGAGAAATTGATCATTGGGAAATGATGGTACATTGGCATACGTATCTGACTCATGGATAGAGTAGATGAAAGAGCCATAAGATCATTGTTTGATGTGCTTGGTAGGCTCGACAAATCAGAAAGTATTCAGATGTGATATACACTAAATACTAATGCTTGACCATGTGGATAACATCTTGATGCGTATTTCTTGACACAAAAAGAAAAATAAGTGTGAAAAGAGTAATGAGAAGTCACTGTGTACACATGCGTTCATTTTGCAAAGATTTAAACTTGTTTGATTTTCTTTGTTTTGTCAAACGATCGGACTTTCTCTGCGTGTCGAAAGACCGACCTGATTGTTGTTCGTTTGACGTTCTGCTTTATTTTCTTTGGTGTTTCGTATAACTCATCGGACTTTCTCTGCGTGTACGGGAGTACCGACCTGATTGTTGTTGAGTTATACAACTTCAGCTTGTTTTATTTTTCTTATTTTGTTAAATCCGAGGCCTTATCTGCGTATCGAAAGATCGATCTTAAGGTAGACGATTTAACGGTCTTATTTCTTTTTGCATGGAACACAGTTGACTGTATCATGAAAAATTCTATGTGATGTGAAATTTCACAAATGCTATCACACAAAAGGAAAAGAAAGAAAAACAGAAAATGTCTGAATATGTCTGATAGTGTGGGGTACACTGGTCAATGCAAATCTAATCAATACCTTAACATATCCAGATGTTATGAGTATGATTCTGTTTGAGCTTAAGATGGACAAATTATACCGGCAATCGACATGACTTGTGTGTTTCAATTAATTGAAATTGAAGTGTAGTTCAGTGCGTTATGATCAATATGATCCCATATAGTGATCTTTCTCATACCAAAAATAGTGTTTGATTCTGTATTACAACTTTATTTCTTATTGAGAAAAGTACAAAAAGATTTTTGGTGTGTTTCAGCATAACTTTGAAAACTCAAAAAGATTTTAGGTTTGTTTTGATATAAACTTTTCAAAAAGCCAAAAAGATTTTATTTCTTTTTTCTTTTCGATCTGATCAACATGTGATATAAAATACATTTTCAAAAATCATATCTTGGAGTCTCAAAGAGACGTTTTGCGCCAAGATTATTTAAGTTTGATGCAGGATGCTGTAGTGCAAGTGATCACAACTTCAAGTCTTCTGAAGCTTGTTGATAAAGACCAGAGATTTACAGAATGTCATCAAGTATTCAAGATTGAGCTACGATCGAGTTGAGGAGGAGTTTGTTCGAAGATTCATCTCATTGGACGAACGAGATCTTAACTTGAGGGGGAGCTTGATTGAAGATACAGTTTTGATGATATTGAAGAAATTAGAGGAGGATACTGCACACGACGAGGGGGAGTTTGTTGATACATGAAATGTGCGTCGTGTGAAGTATCAAATGAAGACCAAGTTCAAGCCAATATAGGGTTGGCCGAACTAGGTCCGAACCTGAAGTTCGGACCGGCCGAACCTGGGGTTCGGAGGGAGTTCGGCCGGTCGTGTATATATAGTTGTTTGGTCTTTGTGTTTAGGAGTTCTGAGCGTGCGAGATCTCTTAAGTGTGTGTTTCTGAGTGTGTTTCTCTGAGTCTGATTCTGAGTGTTTACTGATTGTAATTGTTCTCGTTTGATCAATAAAACAATCGGTTAATTACGTTTCGATGTTCGATTAGCTAGATCGAGTAGACGATCCGATGCTCACGCATTTTCACTCTGAGATTTTCCTTTCTTTCTTCCTCGATGTGGATTTTGACCATTTTCTGAAGACCATGTAATTTCTTTCGGTTATAATACTTTTTGACCACATTCCGGATGGCAAGGAAATAGGTGAGTTCATGAATATTAATTTTATCAACCATTGCTTCAATCTGTTTTGGAGTAGGAGGTTCGGGGATCACTTCAGAAGGATCTTCAGGTGGGAATTGATATGACGAGTGCATCTTGTAGATAATTTCTTTTACGCATCATTGAATAGGACATATTAAACATCTCTGATAGTGTCGTAAAAGGATTAACAAACGGATCAAATCCTTGTTCAGTAGACTCATGCTGGTTAAAGTTTTCTTCAATCATATGCTCATTGGTATATAGCAGCATGAATTGTGGAAGTGTGAGACGCTTTAGGTAGTTTAGCTTCAGTCCATGCTTCATCTGGAAATTAGCATATTATCCTAACAAGGAGTTATCTGAAGAATCTATATCATTTCCTTCAAAGTTAGTGTACAGATCAATCAGAGGTTTACCACATCTTTCAGCATCAGACAGTGGAGTAATCGGCTCATCATCTCGCCAAATAGTGGTGGAAGGTTTTAGATTAGCTATGTGATCATCTATCTCTTCTTCCCTTTCCTTTTTCTCTTTTTCCAATTCTCGACGGTGAGCTTCCAAGGACTCTCTTTGTTTTCTAAACTCTTCTTCCTTTATCTTCTTCTCTTCCTCAGCTTCTTCCTCAGGAGTGAGTTTTTTCTTGCCTTTGGCACTATATTTTCCTCATAAGATCAGCTTTTAAAGAGTGTTCAATTAGAGAGCAAGCACTTACATTGTTGCGGCTGGTTATACATGTTGTTTTGAGAAAAATACAATCTTCACATAAAACTTGAAACTATCCTCTTTGGCCATCATATCGTTGTCTGCAAGTCATCTTTTATTTTCAAAATGATCAAACCAATTTGTCCCTATCTTTAGAATTTGTTTTTACCTGGTACCTAATCCAAATAGAGTGCAAGCACTTAAATTGTTAAATTAAATGAGTCTCTTAACTTGAGTCCCTTATTCCAGCTCTTAATCTACCAAAATATCATTTCTTATGAACCATAATTATCATTTATAACTGTATAATAGAAACTAAGCTTTTTGAAGAAAAAATTGCCAAACTGGACTGTGAGGCTGTGTGCACCCCTTACGGAAAACAACAGTGCTAAATTTTAACAAACACATGAGAAAAACTCAAATTTAAGAAATACCTGAACCATAAGAGTAATATTTGAGCAACAATCAAATTTGAGAAATACCTGAAGAAAAAATTACTAAATTGGACTATGAGGCTGTGAGCACCCCTTACTGAAAACAATAGTGCTAAAACAAATATTATGTAAACATTAATTTTAACAAACACATGAGTATCATACCGCCTCTGTTCCTCTTCTTAAGAAGGAAGAAGTCTCTCATCTTTCATAAACTGAAACAAAATCATTGCTAAAAGAGTAAATAATCTATCAATTTAAGTTTTTCGAATGACATCATACCACCACTATTCCTTCTCTTGAGTGTCCTAGTATCATGCCTACAAGCATATATACAATGAATCAAGATAGGCAACATAAACATGAAAGAAGTGAAAAAAATTAATTAAAGAGCATTGAATGAAATCCTTGTTTGCAAAACTCACAGATGTATCGGTTGGTCATGAACCTTGATTTCTGTAGGTAATTCTGAAAGACACATCCTTTTCCCTTTCGGTTCAGCCTTCTCTAAACCTAAAATCATCCAAAACATGCACAAATGTGGAACAAAATAGTCTGACTTAGTGTTCTAACATAAATATAAAAACAAGAGAAAACCCAAAAGCCCTTCTAGTTCAAATGTCTCCAAACTTTACCCAATTGACAATAGAAAATGACATTCACCTAAATCAACTATTACAACACAAACGAAAAAAAAACATCCAAATAACATCAAATTCAAGAAGAAATTAAGAACAAAAACCTATACATTTACAATCAAAAGAAAACATCATTAACACCAGTCAAACAAAAAAACATCATTCGAATTCAAGGTAGCAGTGAGAAGCAAATACATGGACAACATAACCCCCCCCCCCCCCCTAAAAAAAAAGAAGAACTAAGATAATGCATCCAACATATAGCATCAATTAGACGACCTTAAGACAATAGCAAACTGTAAGGATCAAAATCTCTCCTCACGCGATATCAAGTCGACTAATCACCGTGCGGAATCCGGTGATTAGTGATGATTCAAGAATAATCAATATAATCGATAATAAACAAATAGAAAAGCAATAAAGATCACACAAACCAATTGTAAGTACTTGAAGAATTCGATTGCTACACACTTGATGAAAGCCGAATTCTCAATGAGAAATTCGATACACTTGAAATCGCAAAAACACCTTAGAACACTCCAAAATCAGCCACCCTAAACCCCTAGATTAGCTATCCTTATATAGGGAGAGATTAGCTTGGAAAACAAACTAATCTATCTTTGGTAACCCTAATTACCCACTAATTCCCGTTTTTGACCATATAGGCCCACTAAACTCCCTCTAAACATTGTTTAATTGAGCCCAACCACATCTAAATTGGCCCAGTGACCCAATATAACCATAACCCAGCTAATCTCCACCTATTCTATCACATAGGCCTTCAAAATAGTCCGCCAAGTGATGATTTAATACACAAGCCACAAATTATTCCCTTACAATCTTCCCCTTGGCTTGTGATATTAATTGTCTTCTACTTTCAATCTTCAGAACTTGCAGTCTTCACCTTGGCTTGAGCATGGGTTGGTGAAGATTCCTTTCTTTAACAATCTTCATTGGGCAACAACAAATGACTTTAGGGAGTGTTCTCTCAATCAGCATTAGCTTGGACTTCAAATGACGAACATGTAATGAGAGGAGGATTCTCAAATACTTGCTCCTTCTTGAAAACTGTTGAGTCCTTGCTGAATCATCAGTAACTGTCTTGACTTGCCATTAACTTCAGAGGTTAAATTTTGAAAACCTCTATCTTGGCATTCTTGATTGTAGATCTTTAAACTGACGGCATTTAGCTTCCCCTCAACTCGTGAACAGTGTCTTTTGAGTCTTTGGAAGCTTTTCTTGAACAACCAACAAACTTCCCCTAAGCATAAGGTAAGTCCTTTTTCGGCTGGTTCTTCAACTTGCTCAGCAGCATAGTTCTTGCTTTGATCAACTGAGTCCTTGATTTTTTTCATGAGTTGTTTTTTTTTCACTTAACCTGTCAAGCACAACATGGAACAAACACTAACCAGACAATGATGTCTGGTTATCGGGTTAGCATTACTTAACCAAACAACTTTCCCTGAACCCGAGGACTCTTTTTATTATCTCCCCCTGAGGTTCTGAGGGAGGGTCAAACTTTCTTGCATAAAACCCATAAAAATTAATTTAAAATTCTCAAATCAACCTGGCCAATTCATAAACTTAAGATAACACAAAAGAAACAAAACAAACATACCAAATTACTAAACGAGAAGGTTTTATTTTGGGATCAAACCGTCTTTGTCTGAACTGAGGAACCCTTTTCAGCATCTGTTACTCGAACATGTCCAGGCGATTGCCAGTATATTGGTCCTTCTTAAACCCATGTTCCTCATTTTCCCGGTTGTTTGTCACTTATTTATCTTTTAGGTGCATTAATTATGAACATCCGACAGTCACACACAAATCCTAGGTAATTAATATGTGCAGTCTATCAAGCTTGATCATTCCCTACCACATATTTTCACATTCCCATATCCAGAGTTTTGAATCTTTTCTCGAGACTTGGTTGAGAAGAGAAAGAACAGATCATAAAAGAGATAGGAATAATATACAAAGACTTGTATGATTTCAACTCAGAGGCGTTTATCAGTCAGGTGGTAACCTTTCATCAAACACATAAGCCTAGTCACAAAGTCAGGGCTAAAGGGTTTTGGACGCTAGAGGGTCTCTTTTGTTGTGCACATTGGCATCTTTTGGGGTGTAAATTATATACAGTGATCTGCAAGCACGTTAATCCAGACTAACCAGGTCTTTGCTCACGCAAAACAGAGGAAAATCTGATTAACACGTCAACCATTCTACACCAGGTCATTGCTCACGCAAAGTAAAGGCAAGACTTGACTGACGGCTTTGACATCCCCAGATCTTTGCTCACACAAAACAGAGGGGACACCGACTTTTTGAGATTTTCGATTCAACACTTTGGAGTCCGGCGTGTGTATCGGGAACAATTTCGCAGTCAAATAGAACAAGCACTTAACCTAAGTGTGTATTTCCCGTCAAATGACATACTTTATCTTTAAGTGTTGTGACCCATACCTTTGTTTTTGGAACTGAGCCTACCGAGCACATCACCTTGGATCATGTCTTTCACTTTTGCCTTACGCGTGTCAGTCATTCTGAGATCGGAAATATTTCACTTCGCTGCCTTCTCAAACACAAACAGAAGATTAAAAATTAAAAAGCACAATTTTTGAGGGGTCAACTATTTCATCTTTTCTATTCTTCCCCTTGCTTTTTGATTTTTAAAATCAACACACATTTTTTATTTTATTTTTTTTTTATTTTTTATTATTGACACACAGACACATCACTAAATTCTACTAAAACTGGCCAAGCTAACCTTCAAAGTTTATCTTTTGAAAATTTTCTGAAACAAACAATTAGCCAAGAAACAAACAATTCAGACAGTACCTTGCTGATTTTTTTTCAGATTTACCTCTCACAAGGAAACATACCCCCCATAAAGATCTGCATGTCATTAAGTGAAGAGATACCTCCTTTCCTGTGCCTGGAACAATCACTAAGCAAACAAGGTTAATGAAAGTCCTCCTTGAGTGTTCCTGCACAAGGTGAGAGATCAGTTAGCCAATGGAACCCAGGCCATAGTGGTTCTGGGTAGACCTGATGAATCAACGAAAGTTACTTCTTTTAAACACATGCCCTTTGTAAAATCAGGAATTGGAGTTGTGGGTGCCATAGATTTAAGTTTCCAAATTTGAGGTGATTTATGAGTTGTTTTAGTCCCTTTTGGAATAGTGACTTTAGGTTTTTAAACCTTTTTCATTTCAGGTTTCTTTCTCAAAATCGTTTTAGTTACCTTTGGAGGGGCAACTTTAGGTTTTTTAACATTGTGTTGTTTTGAAATTGGTTTCTTCAACTTTTTATGAAAATTTTCATAATTTGGAAAAGCATATTTTTGATTTGAAAATTTTCTCTGCTCTTTGGCAGCGCCCCAATGTTGATCAGAGGGTTTTATCTTAGGAGAAACAGTCTTCATAGCCTTAGGTGGTTGCACCTTCATTGGCTTAGACTTAACTGATTCTTGAGATGAAACACTTTGACTTCGTGGATAATATGGCTCATAGGGGCGATATAGACAATTTCGGGCAATATGACAAGGATTGCCACAATTAAAGCAAGTTTGCTTTTTTAGGTAGAAGTCAGAAGTGTGACCGTTTGAGCTGTATGGCTTTGATGGAGAGGCATTGAGATTCGGTTGCATGTTTAGAAAGACTCCAGATCTCCAGTTGTTCGATCTTTCTAACCTTGATCCATTCTGTTGAATCTTTTCTGGTTCGTTGAAAACTGAGCAGAACCAGACATTTGACCTTTTGGGCCCACTGGTTTCTTTGAGAAAGTTGTTTTGCCACTGCATGAGCCCACTGATGAGTTTGGAGACTTGTTTTTCATCTTGGGCCTTTCAATCTTGATTGGAACGGAATTTGGAGGCTTGATGGTGATCTTGGGCCTTATACTCTTAATGTGAGATGATAAACCACCATCATGACCCAAGCCTTTGAACTTAGTGGTGAATGAGGGTCGCTCTTCTCCTTCAATCGGAATGAACATAGACCCTACTGTCATGAATATCTTACAATTGGGCCTTGTAGTCATCACTACTCGTTCCCGCTTTACCTCATCCACAACTTTGGAATAAGGAGTCTCGATTTTTGGATAAGGAACCAACTTTTCTTCATCAGCTCTCTTTACTTCACTAGAGCTTGAACCTGCACACTCAGTAGTGTTATTTGACTGAGTTGCTTCAGTGGCTGTCTTTTCATCTTTATGTACAGGTTGAGGCCCATATACCATGGTTGCTTCATTCAGGCGCTCTTTCAACAATTCATCGGCAATTTGGGGCGCTCTGATGTATTCATGTTGTAATGGGGGAGGAAAATTTCCATCCCCGAGGCCAGATGTTTCTTTTACATGTTCGAGTCGCTCCTCTGATTTGAATAAAGCACGATGAGAGTCCATCATTTTCTTTTGAATAACTTGATGTTTCTCAAGGGCAGATTGGGAAGTGTCGAGTTTGATTCTTAGTTCCTCTACCTCCTTAGTTAGCTCTTCTACCTTAGCGTTAGCAAGCCTAAGATAGGTGCTTTTATCACTCAATTGTCTTTGAAGACTCTTAACATCAACCTGAATGGCCTCAAGTTTCTCTCTAAATATTCTGGTCTTACCTTTGGACTCCCTAAGGTCTCTATCAATTAATTCACGATTAAGGGTCTCATTGCTAAACTTACGTTCCCAGTCTTTACATTCATTCAAAATAGCCTGACACTTAGGGTTTAGGCATGCCTCATTATTGTTGGTGCATGAAGTGGTACCTGGTAGAATGGGTGCCATGAAATTCTTTGGATGGAACTTCTGGATCAAATACGAACTGAAAGACTTGAACGGATTGAAAAGGGGATGGATCGAAAAGTGGGTTTTCGATCGGAAAAGGGTTGGATCGAAAAGTACTTTTCGATCGGATAGGGGTCGGTCGAAAAGCAGACTTCTTGATCGAAAAGTGTCAGCGGATCGAAAAGTCTCAGTGGGGACTTTCCGATCGAAAACAGAAGCTGATCGAAAAGTGGGGTATGGATCGAAAAGTCACTGAGGGGACTTTTCGATCAATGAGCACATTTGATCTAAAAGTCACAGGGGACTTTTCGATCAAGAAGGCGGATCGAGAAGTCTCGAGGGGACTTCTCGATTGAGAGGTAACTGATCGAAAAGTCTCTGGGGACTTTTCGATTGAGGATGCTGATCGAGAAGTCTCAGAGAGGGACTTCTCGATTGAAACTGCTGGTCGAAAAGTCACTAGAGGGGACTTTCCGACTGAGACTGCCTGATCGAAAAGCCACAAGGGGACTTTCTCGATCAAAAAGAGCCGGCAGAAAAGGGTTTTCGATCAGCCTGGCTGATCGAAAAGTCACAGGCTGGGTCGAAAAGTCACTAAACCGCGAGCAGTTGGTCACGAACACTTCTGATTTTTTCGAAACCTGCAAAAAACAATCTTCCGAACCTTGCTACTGCGAAAAACACCACAAAACTCAAACGGTTAGTTGACAAAAACTTGAATCGGATATCGCGAGAGCCTCGAAACTTGCATTTCTTGGCTCTGATACCAATTGTAAGGATCAAAATCTCTCCTCACGCGATATCAAGTCGACTAATCACCGTGCGGAATCCGGTGATTAGTGATGATTCAAGAATAATCAATATAATCGATAATAAACAAATAGAAAAGCAATAAAGATCACACAAACCAATTGTAAGTACTTGAAGAATTCGATTGCTACACACTTGATGAAAGCCGAAATCTCAATGAGAAATTCGATACACTTGAAATCGCAAAAACACCTTAGAACACTCCAAAATCAGCCACCCTAAACCCCCAAAATAAGCTATCCCTATATAGGGGGAGATTAGCTTGGAAAACAAGCTAATCTATCTTTGGTAACCCTAATTACCCACTAATTCCCGTTTTTGACCATATAGGCGCACTAAACTCCCTCTAAACATTGTTTAATTGAGCCCAACCACATCTAAATTGGCCCAGTGACCCAATATAACCATAACCCAGCTAATCTCCACCTATTCTATCACATAGGCCTTCAAAATAGTCCACCAAGTGATGATTTAATACACAAGCCACAAATTAGTCCCTTACACAAACGTTATTCTATCAATTCAAACACAATCAAAGCTACAGGAAGTAAAAGAAACGTTAACAGTAAAAACCCTAAATTCGTAATCCGAACATACCTTAAAGAGTAGAAAGAAACGAGCTTCAAAACACACAATATCTGCAAAATTCAATCCAAAGAAACGTCAACAGTAAAAACCCTAAATTCGTAATTCAAACATACCTTAAAGATTAGAAAGAAACGAACTTCAGAACACACAATATTTGCAAAATTCAATCCACCATAAGTGAAAGATTGTGAAATAATTACAGTATATAACAAACATTATTAATCTCGACAAATAAGACCAAAACTGAAAATTAAGCTACAATTTACAACGAACAAACATCTAAATCGGAAAATCCACAAATCATCAAAACAATTACACACGCAACCAATTGACGGAGCTCCTGGAATACAAATTAAACAAATATATGAGGTGATTAAAAGTACCTAAATAGTAACGATTGAGAATGGTCGCTGGCAAGAGGGTTCCAATGAGAGCAACGCTGTCTGCGATTTCAAATTTCAAATTAAGAGACCGATCCGAGTGAAAAGTGATAGAACCGTCGGATTAGGGTTCCAAATGAGAGAAACCGTCGGATTTGTGTTTTCTTCACCACCATGGTAGAGATTGGATGGATTAAGCGACTGTGTGTGGAAGAAAAGAGGGAAAGAACGTCTGAAATCTTACCTGAAATAGAGAAGGGAAGGCGTATTGTGGATTTAGGAGCGATGGTTTCTTGATTCGGAATCGGGAAACTAGGGAATGAGAAAGAACACCGTAACAATAACAAAAATAGGGGAAAGGAGAAGTGGCGATGAGGTTGGTTTAGCCGGGCAACCGGGTGTTTGAGAAATGGGTTTCAACAACTTGTACCTTATGCTATAACTACTTGTACATTTCTTAAAAATTCAACTTTCAACATTCTCTCTCTAATCTCTATTATAAAGTACTAGCCGTATACCCGCGCGTTGCGGCGGCGACAGTTTCTAACGTATTATTCATCATTTGTTCGTTCGTTACGACGACGTGACATTTGCATAGCGGTATTCATTTTTTGTTAGCATGATGCGGCCCAATGACAACTTATAGTGCGGTACATGCACGTTTTAGCAGCGACGATAATTTACAATACTCATGACATATGGGTCAAATCGCGCGATGGGGCGTCAGCGAAAACTCACGATGCGACGGCTATGATAATCATTTAACGCGATACTTGTTTTCTATTTGTTTATTAATTATCTTGTGATGTATTTCATTGTAATTTTGTTGGTTTTTTTATTCATAGCATTGATTTATTTATTTAGCATTATAGATCTTGTTAGCTTTCTTATTCATAGCATCGATTTATTTATTTAATATTATAGATCTCAAATAAATAGTCACAATATAGCACATACGCAATATAGCAACAACAATCAAACAACTTTGTAGTTGTTTTCTGTTAATTTATCCATCCTCTAGTGATAAATTATTTGTTCAATCGGATCACCGAAGAATATTTTTATAAGAAAAAATACATGTATATAATGTATTTGGGCTTTAAAAACCATATGAGAAGGATCAAAAGCAATGCACAAATTTCATATAACTAAATAAGTTTTCAGATTATAACAAAACTTGTGGTTCTTCTCATTGACATGCTAATTAAAGTCTGTTTTAAAAGATAAAAGATAAAAAAACTTGCCTAACATGCCATTTAGTGTAACTGGGCAATCTGGGGCCTCGGGCCTCTATGGATGCCGGATAATTTACACCTTACAACCTTATGAACTGCCCCACCTTACAACCTCTAAAGTTACCTATTTGTGACTTTAGCTTCTGTTTGTTTCTTTCACTTTCATTTGATTAACCTGCATGAAGTCATAGCACAAAACACAATTAGATATTTAGATTCAAAATTACAAAAAAAGAAGTTAATATCTATACAAGATCAATATCACATATAATCAGGTAGTTTAGTGTATGATGGAGAATAATAATAAGCTCGACCACCTTGTTACGAAATAGAAGAAAGCATATAACAGCCT
Organism: Deinandra increscens subsp. villosa; assembly: GCA_039602395.1. Lineage (NCBI taxonomy): Eukaryota > Viridiplantae > Streptophyta > Magnoliopsida > Asterales > Asteraceae > Deinandra > Deinandra increscens. Next base: position 90,699,450 of record JBCNJP010000027.1, on the reverse strand, counting down.
GCAAAGAAATAAAGAATCAAGATGAGTGGCATGGTAAAACTCAAAGCAATATACATGTAGCCCTTACATAAGAATATATACATGTCACAGTTGTATGAGATTATTGGGTTGGATAACAGTTACATGAGAATATATACCAAAACAGGTCCATTTGGATTGTGCTCATCTCTATCAAACAAAACGGGTCAAATTTTATTAAATGCAGCCATGTAATGAATTTGAAAAATAAAGGATGACAAAAAAACAGATTCAAGTTCCAACAAATGTGAATCATAGCCAATATAAATGAAAAGTATGGATTCAAGTCAATTTCTAGTGACCAGAGTCATGAACCCTACTTTTCTAAGAAAACAGCCTCAACCAGGCCTGGAACATGGGGAAATCCTTCACCAACTTGTCTAATTCCACGCCTACCAAAAAAAATTACACCACTAAGAAATTAAAACATTCACCATGTTAAAGTATATATATATATATAGACCTCTTTGCAGCAAATCCTGGTTGTGAAATTGGGAGTAGTAAATGGAAACTGAGAGGGTGTTGTGGATTAATAGAGGAGCATAAATCTATTTGGGCGCCTTTAGTTTGCACTCTCTTGGGTTCTAGATCTTGGCCTTCCAATTTGAACAATCATTTTGATTCTACGCATATGAAGAGCATATGACATACATGTAGAGGCTTAAACGATGATGGTTCTTTGTAATAATTATTTTATTTTAACCTAAAATGGAAGAAAAACACTACAAAAGATCGTTGTAGCTACCTGGAACTCGGAGCAGCCAGATGTTGGATCTGAGCAAGGCAAAATTAAACAAGCATTAGATAAAACCATTAAAAAATGTTAAAGATACCTGGAAAATCGAAGCATAATCTGTTGGTAAATAAACAAACATCATGAATCTAGATCTAGCGGAGACAAAAACGCCGATAACCGTGGTTGAGCAGAACAATAGCAACAACATCGATGTTTAAAGTTTTACCAAATTAATTGATGTTTGGCATGTCTATAATTTACCAAACATCATCATTTCTAATGAGAATCTGAGTGCATTACCTTAATCTATTAATCAGCAAATGTATATGCAAATATAGATCAACCCTGCAAAATCACAACACAAAACTAATAAAACAAAGAAATCCCTAGATCTCAAATAATTAAAACCCAAACTCTAAAAAAGAACCATTTTAGGTAACTTTAAGTAGGTATATTTCACATTATATCTTAGTATGTAATCATTATTCCCTAGCTAAACCGTGTCATGTTTGTAAGTTGGCGGATCCAATTTGACACGAAGCTAAACATTAAAATCATATCAGGCGCAAGGACCGAACACAACACAAATATTCACATATTGACTCGACATTCTAGCAATGTACACCATAGACAAATAGTAGCATCAGATTATCAACAACTCGTTAAAGAACAAATAGAGTAAAAAGTAAAAAGCAAGCAGATTATCAACCATACAAACTACCCACAAAGTTCTGCAAATCAAATAGTCAAGAAAACAGGCAAACCTTCTAAGGCTATGCTTCTGTTGAAAATCAAAGACCCTCAAAATACTAAACAATCCAACAAAATAGTCCAAAATACAGGTAATTCATATGCAGTCATGCAGAAAGAAAATTTTCCAAGTGATTTACAAATAGATATGCACATAATGGTTCAAAATTTTAATTGAGCATGAATCTAAGTCAAACAAAAGTAAAAATAAACAGCAAAAAACATTAGAAGTTAGAACATTTTAAGAACTGAAAATTTTATTAAAAAAAGGTAATTATTGGGATGATCGCTTTGCATAAAACCAATGGGATCCAAGAACAAACTCAGGCCCCAAATCCTACAAATTATAATGTAATGAAAAAAAACATGATAAAAAACTCAAACAAACATTTGAAATCCAATCAACAGATTCTTGCCTTGCAACAGAAAACAATAACAGCCAAAAGCAAATGGTGGTTCATAATTAAAATTTATGATGGCTCAATCTCATTTAGAGTGGGAATAGATCCCATTTTAGATGATTCCAGCTAGGTTGATAGAGGGACCCCCACCCCACCTCCTTCCTTCCAAGATTTTTAAGTGTGTAAGGTTAAGGATGACGTATTTGATACAAATAAACTAGGGGTTGTGTTCAAGTTCGAAGACCAAAACAACCAAAACATATTGTCCTGTAATTCATCAAGTAAAATAGAAATTTAAATCAACATGAAACATGTATTTAACAGAATTTTAACACTTCTATTTTGTTCAGATAGAATACACCAAAAAAGGAAATATGAGATCAGATCTATAGGTTACAGTTTAACATCATTTACCTCCATTCGACATCCTCGATACTCTTAATGTCAAGTGGTAGGAGATAGCATGAATTTCAATGAGCAAATCCAGATAATAAACTGCAATTGAAGAGGTTGTAAGAGATTGTGTTTGGATCTGCTTGTTATGTTTGTAGTTACAACAATCTGATGATTAGACATTTAAGAAATACTTACATAAAATGACCAAGAGGCACATGTGCAATAAAGTATGCCATCTAGTTGTAGAATAGCGTCCTGCAATCAAACAAATTAAGAGCTTGTGAGAGTTATTGAATATGATCTAGAAAAATAAAGAAAATTCAGCTCAAAAGAGAATAAGAAATCTACATATTTAAAAGGACCCTTAATGTTGTTCTATGAAATCATCAACAAATGTGACAGTTCAATATTCTCTCTAGGCTAATCACTACAAATCTCAATACATACACCTGTAAAATTCAAGCAGGAAATTGATGTAAACCCCCTTCTACTTTAGGCAACAGACACAAATATACAAAACAAAAAAAAATGCAGGTTTCATGTGTAGACAACAAATATAGAAAGTTAGAAACGGTTTACACCGAATTACAAACTTCCCCCTTTACAACAACAGGGAAGAAGAAAGTTGGAATTCGAGGTTGATTTGATGAGTGATGATAAATAAGTACAGAGAAGAAACAAAGCACAAACCTTGTTTAAGAACACCATTAATTGAACCTGAAACAGAAATTAATATATATTCACAGCTAACTCACAACGACCTAAGATATGTTCACAACTTGTACACAATTGAGAGTGATAGAGATAGTGATATGATAATCGGAGATATCAGAAAACAAATTGCAGAACTCTTATACACCTACAAAACATATAAAAAACCCGATATACTTACAAATTGTGTGACCTGGTCCTTAACAAGTTCAAACTCTTCGAAGAGGATCTCTAAATCTCTGGCTTGCATCAAAGAGGATCTCTGAATCACTGGCTTGCGTGAAAGAGAGATGTTTCAAAAAAGGAGAGGGTTTCTAGATGCAAAATCAAACAAAAAAATAAAACGATGAAATCAATTGATAAAGGAGGTCAAGAACCTGATCTAGAGGGTTTGAGAGACGGAAGAAGCGACTGGAATTTCAAATCGTGCGTAGATCTGTCACTTTCAAAACACCATCTCATGAAAGAGGAACATAACTTAAATCTGTCAAATAGAACCACAAAAAAGGCAGATTTTATTTAGGGTTTCGTACAAAAAATACTAAGAACATCATAAACAAGTTACCGATATGCTTGAAGGAGAGCTAGGGTTCTCTGGTTTCTCTCTAAAAAATGACGATGGAGAGGTGTGGAAACCGACTGATAAGATGTGACCTACACAGACGATGGAGAGGTGCTGATTCTGCGGAGAGCTGTGGAGAGGTGTTGGCGGCGACGTGGTGGTAGTGAGAGGCGACGTGGTGGTAGTGAGCGGCAGCGTATATCTCACGTTGAGCGAGAGAGAGAGGGCGATAATCAGATCTAGGGTTTGTGAAACGGAAAATGAGAAAAATTGATTTTATACCTAGGTTTGGAATGCGGGGTGTTTTAGGTCATAACCGGTTGAATATATTTTTAAGAGATTCAACACATAAGCATAAATTGTTTGTACAATGTGCTTAAAAACTTGTAAAAATCTTAACATTTTCAACACCCAACTTTCTCTCTCCAATATATATAATAAGATATTATAGACTATAGATATATATATATATACACACACAAGTCTTTGATACCCGTGCATCATACAAAATGATTTTTTAAAATAATAATTATAATAACATACTATAGTAAATGCAGTTCGATAAATGGAAATAAAGGAAAACAACAACAATTAAAAATAGAAACTTATACACTTCATTTGACGTATGGTTTGTCACATTTCCATCTTCATCCAGTATGAGAAGTTTTAGTCCATCTGTTCTCTTAACCCTTGATAGTGCAACGTGAAGTTGACCATGACTAAAGCATGGTTTTTTAAATACAGGCCAACTCTTGAAAGTGACAAACCACGACTTTTATTAACGGTCATTCCCAAACATCCTGCAATAAGAAATTGTCCAAAAATACTCATTTTATATAGGGTTATTATAAGTAAATAAGGGCGGACCAACTATTGAGGGTGCGGGGTCAATCGAACCTGTAGTTTTTTATATTTATATATATTATCTATCACTAAGTTTCGACCGACCCTTGAGATTTTAGTCTTTAATATATATCACTACAGGGTCAATCGACCCTGTAGTTGACCATTTATTTTAGTCTTTAATACTCGTCGCATCACACGGGCTAGGGTTTACAAAACACTAAAATAAATAAAAATAATATTAAACTATATTAAAACTAAAATAAATAGTTCAGAATATATTTCTTTTGCTTTTGTTTGAGCAATGTTACTTTTCTGTGTTACACAGTTGGGGTTTGAAAAAATATTAAAATAAAGACTATAATTAATAGATTTCATTGAATTATGAAAATGGAATCCATATAAAGATCTATGCAACAAGAATCTCACACCATATGAGATTGCAAGTTATACAAAGAAGGTAAATATGTAATTGATTTATTTATATATTCCGAGGAAATTATATAGGTGGGAGGCTAAAATAGGACCGGATGTGATGAAGGGTGTTAAGTCCATGCAAATTGAAAAGTAAAATAAAAATTCTTGTGTGTTTGACCTTTAAAGTCAAACTGTTAGACCATTATAGTTTGAAATGGGTATTAGGTAGTAGTTAATACAATTCATAGTCAACAAAAACAATTAAATAAAAAGGGAAAATTGGGCAAATGTGGCTAACACAATTCCACAAAACAATTGATGTGCTAGTGACTTTCTATATATTTTAGTGACTAGATCATTCATTAGAATTATGAAATGCTTAAACAGACTATTATCATCAAAGTAAGCTAATTTATGGGCTGTGATATTTGAATCTCTCATTTCAATCAAGTTAACGACTATATTTATTGAACTTTCATTCATTATAAAAAAGGCCACATATTTAGATTATTTAAGGTCTAAGTGCTTCACTTGGTGCACAAATTGGTTGGTAGATTATGCTATAGAGTAGCACTATATATCACAAAACCATCTAGCAGTTTTTATAAATATATCATTCATGTTTTTAAAGTTCCGTTCTAGTTGTAATAATACAATGTATAAAAAGTGTGCTTATAGAAAATGGTTAACTATTTTCCTACCATTTACTAATCCATAAAACATATCTAATTAGAAGAATTATTTCTTATTCAATCATAAAAGTCAAATGGAATTAGTTTTTATAGCACCACCACATAATTTAATGTTGTTGGCCTACGAAAGTGTCTTTTTTTTAGATAGGCAATTGATTTCCCTGAGGCCGATGTTATGAACAGCCCAACCTACACAAGCCCAAGAAAACAACCCAACCCAAAGTCAAGGAATAACCTACCCATGTATAAAAAGAGGAAGCAAGGAAAAAATTAGGGCAGAGAAAATTGATGTTATTGTCGATGTGTTTCTTCCCTCACCTCCAAGTCTGAGCTACTATGTATTCCCATCCCCTTCTAGTTACTTTTTCTTTCAATTCTCATCATTTGTAATTGGTTCCAGATAATTGATTACATTTCCTTTGATCTATTCTCTAGTTGTGATTATACCAAATCACTTTATTGGTTCTTTCATTGCTCCTTAGCACAGATGGATTTGGATGCTGATTTACAGTTGTCTCAGTCGCTTACTCCAATTGAATGCCATGCTTTGCTTGAGGAGATCTACAATCAGTTTTCTCAGTTTCCGATTTCACCTCCAATCGATCTTAGCAGCTTACCCGACGTTGTGCCATTATCTTCCGGATTAGGTATTCACGATCCCGCTCCCCTCTTGCCTCAATTCACTGGTGTGAAACCAGATAAATGGATTGATTATGCACCGATCGTTTTCCGTATGTCATTGAAGTTTTTGAAGATGGAGCATTCAGGTGCTTTAACTCCTGGTATCAAAGATTCAAAGTCGTCACCTAGGATACCTTCACTACTACCCTACGTCATCAATTCCATGTTGCAATCAAGTCTGGAACTTAGGTTAGTAATTCTCAATCAGGGGGGACTGCGATGTTGTACTCTAATTCTTTGGCACCTTCCATTGGCGATTCAAATGATGCTCCTATGGGTTGTTTTGCTGAGATTGGCTTTACTCCTCAACTCTTTTCTAATCATTTCCCTTCCATGATTCCTGTTCAGATTGGCTCTCACCACCGCACTCCTGAGGACAATGACCGTAACGGTAATGCTAAGCATCTCTCGTTGAATTGTGTTCCGGTAATACCACCGCATCTTCCTTTTATTTGTTCCACTCTTCGAATTTCTGGTCCATATTCGTCTACTGATGTTCAATTTCAAGGAGCCCACATATTGGGCACCTCAATGATTAGTGAATTAGCTATTACCTCAGCTTGTGATTGGGATAGACAACAATTGTTACTTCATGTGTCACACCCCAACCGACGACAGAAACGTCGGGGCATGACTAGATTGCCCATAAGCTCATGACAACTAATTAGTTACAATAGTTGATAAATAATGAATTTCATAGATAACATTGGAAAAAAAAACAATACATCACATATTGATTACAATTACAATTTCTTTATTAAACTAGGTCCAAAAGCCCTATGTGATAACATCTTAAAACATCAACACCTTAGCATGCAACATGTATAAAATAAAAAGGGGGTCAACTATAAATAGTTGGTGAGTAACCACAAGTTTGATACATAACATATATTTGAAAAACATGCGTTACGTGTCATATGATAGAATAAATTGAAATATAACATGCTAGAAGATATTGACAACATGAAAGACTTGGCATAACCAAATTATTAGTATAAAATGACAACATGAAAGACTAGGCATAAACAAACCTCAATGACATATGCTAGATTCCCTAATGTTGATATATGAAAATGGCAAGATGTTGGATCAGACAGAAGAAATCAGAAGAAAAGTTCAAGTTCAACCCTAATCAGCCGAACCCCACCCGAACCTGGACGAACTGGCACCCCAACTGCTAGTTCGGACAGAGTCCAGTTCGGGTGATCGGGTTTCTATATATAGTTATTTAGTGTTAGAATTTTGTAACGAATTTCCTTAAGTGTGTGTATCTTGTGGTGTTTTCCATAGTTGAGCTCTGAGTCTTTTGTAACCTGTTTTGATTGTTGAATGAAAGATTGAGTTCTTTTTTACATCGTTATTCATTGTTTCTTTTGTAAAATGGCTTAAGTTACGCACGATCCGCTGCTTGCTCACTTTCAAGTGGTACCAGAGCATTAGGTTGGTTTCTCAGCTCGATACCTAGTCATTTTTGCTGAAAAATGAAGCATTTTTTATGTTTTCTAGTGTTTTTCATATTTTTTGATCATCAAAACTTGCATTTTTCAAAATCTGAGCATTTTTTAGTATTCTAGACATCACAATGATTATTTTCGTGTGTTTTTTGTTCGACTGACCGTTTCGGTGTGCAAAACGTCAAACTTTTCTTCCATTTCAGTTGAGTTCGTAAGTCTGTGAGATAATCGTCGTCCGAAGTGACAGTTCGGCTGAATAATCGCTTCGAACTAACAGTTCGTTTGAGTTCATGTACTGGTTCGTGTCCTGTTCGGTTCAAATCTCTGGTTCGGATAGTGTTCGGATGGATTTATTTAGAGTTCGGATAGGGTTCGCATACTGGTCACTTCGTTTGAGTTCGGACAAGTTCGATTAAGTCACTCAGTTCGGATACAATTCGGTTGGGTTTGGAAGACTTCAGTTCGTACTCAGTTCGTTTGAAGTTCGGTTAATTTTTGAGTTCCTATCCAGTTCGGTAGAGTTCGGACAAGCAAATTTCAGTTCGTGTTGAGTTCGGATAGACCAGAATTTGAAAATTTTTGAAATGTCAAAATTACAAGCTTTTGCAGCGATTCAATCGTAGATACAAACGCTTATGAACTACAACAATGAAATAGGAACAAGCCAAAAGGTTCCTAAACTGTTCAAGCTCGAAGATTACCATAACTGGAAAAAGACATTCGAAACGTATGTCGGTACTACGGGTTGTGATCTTTGGATTGCAGTTGATACTCCTTATGTCTATCCGGTCGCCAACATAAAATGTTCCAATTATGCAAAGGAATCTGAACCTTACTCAAAAAGCTGATTATGTACGTGAACAAAAGGCGTATGGAGCACTTACTCAAGCTTTACCAAAGGAATTGTTGCATCTATTCAAAACACGTAAACACTCACATGCTTTGTTGAATGCTCTGAAGGAAAGATGGGAAGGAAATGATCAATAGAGAAAGAGCAAGAAGAAGGTTCTGCGAAAAGAGTTCGATAATTTCAAACATTTTGATGGTGAGGGTGTTCCAGAATTGATTTCTAGATTTTGCCATCTTCAATCGGAAATGGATAATGTTGAGATTAAGAAGGAAGATGAAGAGTAAACGATAAAGAATATTCAACGTTGACTTTCTTGAAATTATAGGGAAAATTACAAGCAAGGGTTTTTGAAATGAAAAATGTAAATAACACTCCTACTGAAGTTCAAAAACCATATGTGTATTATGGTTCAAATCCTGCAACAATATCTGGAAAATCTGGCAAACATACTAGTTCAGCACCAGCAATAGCCTTCGTAGCTGGAAATGTGTCAAATAGTGGAAATATGTCTACAGCTGAAGGTTATGAATCAAGTTATGAATCAAGAGGGTGTCATGTTTCAATTCCTGCTAGCAATACCATGAATGCAAGTAAACTTGCCTTGTCTGTCAATACTACCGAAGATTACATGGAACTTGTAGTATCATTGTACTACGGAGTTATTACTGGAAAAGTTAGCAATGCTGAGCTAATAGAAGAAGATTATGATTAAGTGGATCTGGATTATCTAGAGTTGATGGATATCAACTGGCAGTTTGCAATGTTGGCTAGAAGAGTGAAGAAATTCCTAAAGAAGACTGGAAGGAAAGATTTGAATTCTGGTGGATGTATTGGTTTTGATAAATCAAAGGTTAGATGCTACAATTGCACCAACTTTGGTCACTTCGCAAGGGAATGCTCACAGCCAAAGAAGCAAGATTACCAGAAGTACACTCCAAAAGTTGAATCGTCAAATAACAATTCTAAGTATAATGCTACAAATTCAGGGAGTACTTCTAACCCTAAAACTGATCCCACTAAAGCTCTTGTATCTCAAGAAGATAAGATATACAATTGGGGTAATCAGTTTACTGATTCTTCTGCCTTAATTGTGACGCATATGCAGGAAGATGATACAATGACTGAATCTACTTCTGAAGGTGATGAAACGAATGATTGCTCAGAATCGGCTGAAGAAGTTCAGACATTCTTGGAAGATCTTGTTGTTTTAATGGAAAATACAATATCTGAATGTGTTGATTCCAATGAGGTTTTATTACTAAAGAAGGAGTTAGAATTTTTGATGAAGGAAAAGGAAGCTCTAATCAAAGATTGTGAAGCTGCTAAAGCCGAGGCTCAGGAAGCAGCAAATGACTTTGAAGCTTTATTTCAAAAGAGTTATCCTTTACAACAAAAATATGAAAGGGGCTCATAAGAATGCTTTGGAAGAAAGTGACAAGATAATCACATTGCAAGAGGAGATGCAGAAATTAGCTGATGAGAACAACAGTCTCACATTGGAGAAAGGATCTTTGAAAAGAAACAATCTCAAGGATTCAGTTGTTGCATTAATGGCGGATACTCCGAAGGTATCTTCTTCCTCTTTTCAATGTGATACATGTAACCTGTTTGCTAAGTCTAAGAGTGATCTCTTAGATGAGAAGACAAAATTGTTTGATTAATTTTCTATGACCAAAGCAGACATGGAAATCTATAAGACCAGATTGGAGGAAACCACAAAAGAATTGATGTCCTTACACAAGAAATTGCGTATTCAGAAATATGAATTCAGCAAGCAATAAGAAATGCTCGTGTCAGCACAAAAGGACCTAGTTAATAATCAAATAAAAAATTTATGATTTGAAAATTGAAATTCTTGAATTAACCAACAAAATTGACACTTTTCAAATACCACTTTCATTTACCAATTTTCTATACAATAATGATAAGGGTAATGTGTCTGAAAAACTTAACCAGGTTCCTGCTCCCGTGGTTATAACTAATAGCCCATCTACTGTCCCAACCGATGAGAAATGTGATTACACTTCTTACAAAAAGGAAGTGTCGGTTCAATCACATTCCAAAACAACAAACAAGCAATCAAGTGTGAAATCTGCTCCGGATTCGGAAGTTGATGAATTGTTTTACAATTTTTCTAATCTTGATAAAATTGATGACTTAATTTCTAATCCCGAACCTGTGGTGTCCAAAAATGATTCAAACAACACTAAGGATGAACTGATTTCAAAATACAAATTTGGTGAAATTAAGTCTGAACTCACACTACTGAGTGAGTATGAGTAGAAAAAGATTGCTATGTCAAATTCGGTTGAGGGAAAGACCCCCAAAAATGGTGGAATTGGATTTGAACCTGAGTTTGTTAAGTCAAAACCAAAAGTTTTGAAAATGGTTCAACTTCTAAAACACCAACTTCTGAAAAGGGAAAATCCGGTGATCAAATTCAAACTAAGAAGTTTGATAAATTTGTGAAGTGGACCACTTACCGGTTAAAGGGATCTGATAAGATGTATTCTGTTTCAGAATTTCCTTTGAAGATGGTTTACCCTGACTTCATTGATAAAGTTTTTCGGGAGGGTATGGTCCAAAATAGGATCCCGATGCCCCAAGTGTACCTTTTAGGGGGAAGAATGGAAAAATAATAATTCCAAAAGGCTCACTTGGATCAGATCAATCGGGATCTAATCATTCTGAAATTGTTGCCAAGACGGTGCAACATGTTAAGAAGCCATTTGTTTCTCCATCACCGAAAAATGTCAAACCATTTTTTTATGAAAATGTGAAACCAAATTTCAAAAAACCTAATAGATTTTTTCAAAGGACACAATTTCACGATGATGGCTTTTATGATGAGTTTGGCTATGGGCCGAATCCGTCGATGTACGGTAGGGGCCCACATTGGTTTGGGAATGGATCGAGACAGGGTTCTGGTCCATCCGGGTATGGTGATTGGAGGGGTGGATATCATAATGGACATGATGGTTTTTATTCACAAAATGAATTTTGTTGTGATGATTTTTGTCCGATAATGGAAATGGTTATGATACTGGTTTTATGATGACATTAGTGATCATCAGGTTTCTTGTTCACAAAAGAAATTCTAAAATCTAAGAAACCAAAGCCTGTAACCAAAATCATTCAGGATGATGACACGGTCGAGGAAATACCTATCGATCGTCGTTGTTGCTTTAAATGTAAAAAACGAGGCCATACTTATAAAAGTTATCCTTTGAAGAAAGGAAAGTCTGAAGTGTCTGGTAATGTATCAGATGGCGACTTCCCAGACAAATTTGCATATGTTGATTCCAAGAAACATGTTAAATTTTTTTATTCCAAAGGATTCATTCATAATGATCTGAAGCCATCTGTGTCAAATTTTAAATCTGAAAAAAACGATAAGACATTTGATGGTAAATTTGTAAGGTTAAATCTATCTTGAAAACATTTGAAGGGTCATCAACACAAGAGAATGAAAAATGGAAACCTAAGGGTACTTTCACTGCAGGCCAAGATTTTATTGAAGATGACGGACGACCTAAAGCTTCAAGCTTGGGTTCTTCCCGATCTAACTAATTTGTTTAATGTGTGCAGGGAGTTTCATGACAGCCCGTAAACAATTTATGGGTTGTTTAATGTGTGCAGGGAGTTTCATGATAGGCAAAATAACGGGCATTGGCAAACTAAGCAATGGTGGAATCACATTTGACTGAGTGGAATATGTTCAAGAATTAGAATATAACCTACTGAGTTTGTCTCAGATATGTGATAAGCAATACACGACAACTTTCACTGGGAGTGAATGCTTGATCTTGAAGCCTGGTTATGAGATTCCTGAAGATTGTATTGTTATGCGAGCACCACGTCTATCCAACTTGTATGTTTTGGATATGAATTCAGCAAAGGCAAATGTGGTAGGTCAATGCTTCTCGACGAAAGCTTCTGAGAGAGACTTTGTTCTCTGGCATAGACGCATGGGTCGCATCCATTATCGAAAGATGAATGAGTTGGTACAAAAGAATCTTGTTGAAGGGGTTCCAAAGCATCAATTAAATTTTAGTGACGTATGCGTCAGTTGCAAGAAAGGGAAGCAACAACAAAAATCTCATCCTTTGAAGAAGTACCACTCAATAGATGTCCCACTGGAATTGCTTCATATGGACTTGTTTGGTCCTGTGAACAGACAAATCATTTCCGGACACTGGTACTGTTTGGTCGTTACCGATGAATATTCTCACTTCTCATGGGTGAATTTTCTTGTGACGAAAGATGAAACATCACGAATTCTTATCAACTTGATTAACACGCTGGAATCTCTTTACAAGTTGAAGGTTAGAAGAATTTGAAGCGATAATGGCACTGAGTTCAAGAATTTCGACATGAAAATGTTTTGCTTGCAGAAGGTTATTGTACATGAATTCAGTACACCATATATGCCTCAACAAAACGGTGTCGCGAAACGGAAAATAGAACGATAATTGAGACGGCAAGAACCATGTTGGCTGATGCTCGACTTCCAGTGAATTTCTAGACGGAAGCAGTCAATACGGCATGTTATGTGTTGAATAGGGTTCTATCTGTGAAACGGATTGGTAAAACTTGCTATGAGCTGTTAAAGAGTCGTAAGCCGAATCTCAAGCATTTGGAACCATTTGGGTGTCCCTGCACAGTTTTACGGTCTGCTTGTAAATTTGACGATAAAGTTTTTGAAGGTTCATTTGTCGGCTAATCGAATCAAAAGAAATGTGTTTTAACAAAAAGACCGGTGTAGTGGGTGAATACTTACATGTTGATTTTTAATCATACACATTACCACCCAAAGGTGTCGGTCCAGACTGGGTGTTCGACTACAAGCATATATTTGATTCACTCGAGTCAAGAAGTGATGAAACCGATGATCATCTTACAAATGTTTACATTAATCTACAAGATGATGTTCCGGTTATGAATATTTCATCTTCTTCCGCTCCGAATGTGCCTGTTGCTGATGATTATTTGACCGAAACCATAATTGATTCCACAATTGAAGCTCATGATACTTCTTCTGATAATGAACACGAGCTTCATGAAACCAATTAAGATCCAGTTGATATTCCTGTCCCATAAGTTGTACCTACTACAACTACTACTGGTGTGGTTGATGTTGATATTGTTCAAACCGTCCCAAAAACTGAATCTAGTTCAAATGACAATGTTGTGGTGGAGGAAGATCATGCACCAAATTTGGCTAAAAATATCGTTGTTCCAACTCATCAAACACTCCGAATCAATACTTATCACCCAGTAGAAAACATTATTGGTGATTTGGATGATGGAGTGCGGACTAGAAGACAAGTGGAAAGTAGTGCATTCCTGACGATCAGGGAATCAGGAATTCAAGATGAGGCGTTCCACTCATGCTTCTTGTCCCAGATCGAGCCAACAGACGTTAAACAAGCATTAAAAGATGGTTCATGGGTGGAAACAATGCAGGAAGAATTACAACAATTCTAGAATCTTGGGGTGTGGCACCTGGTTGACTTGCCTGCTGGTAGTAAAGAGCCATGCGGAACCCGTTGGGTATTTAAGTGTAAAAGAGATGATCGAGGAGTCATTGTTCGGAACAAGGCCCGGTTGGTCGTTCAAGGTTTTTCTCAAGAGGAAGGAATAGACTTTAACGAAGTGTACGCGCCTGTTGCTCGAATTGAAGCCATTCGAATTTTTCTAGCGTTCGCGACACATTGTGGTTTTAAGGTCTTTCAGATGGATGTCAAGAGTGTGTTTTTGTACGGGAAGGTGAAATAGGAAGTCTATGTTAAACAACCTCCCGGATTCTACGATCCTGTTTATCCGGAGAAGGGTTATAAGTTGGAAAAAGAAGTATATGGTCTGCATGAGGCTCCTCGAGCTTGGTATGAGACCTTGTCCACTTATTTACTGGAAAACGGGTTCAAACGCGGGTTTGTAGACTGCACCTTATTCTACAAGCAAACGCGAGGAGACTTGCTGTTGGTACAAATATATGTTGATGACATTATTTTTGGAAGCCCAAACGAACAACTTTTGAAAGATTTCAAGAAGTTGATGCAAACGAAATTTGAAATGAGTTCCATGGGCGAGATGTCGTTCTTTCTTGATTACAAGTTCTGCAGTCTTAAAAAGGGATATTCATCTATCAGACGAAATATGTGAATGATGTGCTCAAAAGATTCCAGATTGGCGATGTTCGTGTTCCAGGAACTCCGATACAGCTGTCTCATGGTCTTTGTCCTGATGAGGATGGTGAAGACGTCGACGAGACTCTTTATCGTGCAATGATTGGTTCATTGATGTATTTGACAGCTAGTAGACCTGACATAATGTTTGCTGTATGTTTGTGTGCTAGGTACCAGGAAACTCCAAAGCAATCACACTTGGATGCAGTCAATAGAATTTTAGCTTATATGATGGGTAACACGGATCTCGGGATCTGGTACCCTAATGACGATAAGTTTGAATTATCTGCTTACTCCGACTCAGATTATGGAGGCTGCAAGATTAACTTCAAATCCACAACAACTGGTTACCGATTTCTGAGAGATAGGTTGGTGTCATGGTAGTGTAAGAAGCAGATGTTGGTAGCAACATTTACTACTGAAGCCGAGTATATTGCGGCCGCAAGTTGCTGCTCTCAGGTTTTGTGGATACAACAACAAATGAGAGACTACGATTTGTAATTTCTTACTACTCCCATACACATATATAATTCTGTTGCCATCTGCATAACCAAAAATCCCGTTCACCACTCAAAAACAAAACATATTGACATCAGATATCACTTTATTCATGATTGTTTTGAGAAACACCTTATTGATCTACAATAAATCCATACAGATTTTCAACAAGCGGATCTTTTTACAAAAGCGTTTGACAAAACCCGCGATAGATATCTTTTGCAGATCAAGGGAATACAAAAATATCCATTTGAGTAGTTGTCGGTTGATCAATTTTTTTACTTTTTGTTGCATTTTAGTTTTTCGTTCCTTTTCTTCTTTTAAAAAAAATCCAAAAATAGTGTTTTGTATTGTTTTGGGGGAGAAAAATCAGAAAAGCATTAACAAAATTAGAAAAATAAAAAATGAGAAATTGATCCGTCATAGCGAGAAATGATATTACATCAGCATACGTTATCGACCATGGATAAAGTAGGAATAAAGGTTGTAGGTGCTTGTTTGGTTTGTTCAATGCGTTAAGGAAAATCCAAGATATGCTAGTATGATACAAATCTAAATACTTGCTTGATAATTGTGATGTTACATCATGAAGGGTACTGCGTAATTTTGGCAATTAAAAATGAAAACAACAAAAACAAAATTAAGAGAGGTTCTGGTGTATGCATGTTTTCTTTTTGCAAAGATTTAAACTTGTTTGATTTTCTTTTTTTTCTCAAATGATCGGCATTTCTCTGCGTATCGAAAGATCGACCTAATTGGTGTTCACTTGAGGTTCTGCTTTATTTTCATTGGTGTTTCGTATAATCCATCGGACTTTCTCTGCGTGTACGGAAGTACCGTCCTGATCGTTGTTGGATTATTTAATTTCTGCTTTATTTTCTACTTTTTTTTTTTGCTTTCCTAAACAATCGGACTTTCTCTCCGTGCTCACAAGGCCGACCTTATTGTTGTTTGTTTAGAGTTCTGCTTTATTTTTGCATGAAACACCATGAACGATAGATCTCTGTTGAAAATCAGATTCTGTATAAGAATACAAAAATAGAATAAGTCATATTGCCAGCATTCCTGATTGTGTGGGCTTTCACATTATCAATGCTTGATTAAACATACCTATAACATATCAGAAAGCTATAAAAATTGATCTGCCTAAATTAAAACAAACTGAAAAGTTGTATTCTCTGTCGACTTGGCTTGCATGCTGATTAAATCTGAAATTGAAGTGTGTCTGATACGTTATGTCTGATATGATCTCGCGTCTGGATCTTTCTTGCAAAAATTTAAGTTATTCGCATTCTAATTCTGTTTGGTTATTTGTTTGTTATATTTGAAAAATCCAAAAAGATTTTAGGTGTGTTTTAGCATAATCTTGCAAAAATTCAAAAAGATTTTTGGTATGTTTGAAAATGTTATAAAAATAAAAAAGATTTTGTTTCTGATTTATTTTCGATCAACCGATAATGAAAAATCAAAATTATGCCGGGAAAACCAAACGGTCTTGAAATTATAAAGCTCATTATTAATTGATCAAGAGTTTGTGGCAAAATGATAAAATTTGAAAATTTTGTGGTCAATTGGAAAAATTTCACAAAAATCAGGGTTTGAATTCAAAATTTTGAAAGTGCCAAACTGCAAGTTCGGACAAACGAACTGTGAGTTCGGATGATCCGAAGGTCCAGTTTGGAAGGGTTCGGAAACTTTCAAGTTGAACCAAAGGCTGAGTTCGGATGGGTTGGTTTGAACCGAACTGCTAGTTCGGACAACCGAACTGGGCTGCCTATAAAAGGCCGGATCACCACTTCGGAAACACTATTACCATTTCCTAAACAGCCGAACCCTAGCCAAACTATAGCTCTCGAATCAAAAATTCCATTTACTGTGTTCTAGCGAGTTATGTGACATTCAACAGGTAGATACTTAGATTCCGAGTACAGGGGTGTCTTTTATTGTCGTTTTTGTCCATGAAAAAGGTGGATTTTTGTCAAAATCGTTGTTGGGTTGTTAACAGTTCTCAGATCTAAACATTAACCCACTTAGAGTAACTTTTTGTTGATAAAACTGGTATCTTTGTGTTTGTCTGGTCAAACTGCGTCTAGGTGTAAAAGGGTTTTGTCTGAAATTGTATTGTTTGGATTTTAAGTCGATTAAACCTTTCGGTTTCGCACGGAGCCGAACTAAAAGTTCTTCAGCCGAACTGGGAGTTCGGATTGTTGGAATTTGACAGTGGTATTCGGGTGCCCGGTGACATATTTAAAATTTTATATAACTGTCAGATTAATAGTTTATAAAATAGTTAGCCAAATTAATTTATAATTAATTCTAAAACACAACGGAATAAGTATATATATATATATTAAAACTTTAGAATCTAAAACACAAATACCAGTACACAACAGGATCTGATTACCGAACACGCAAACACAGAAATAAACAATTAATCTAAACTAATAGCGAGTTTAGATATACCTTGGCGGTGTTGAACAAACGTTCAAGACACCGAGTTTCAACGAACGAGGTGCTAGGTTCAAACAGAACGAACCACTTTCGAGCTCCAACGGTTGTCGCGTATCGCTATCATTCTCGTGGTCCGATGTCGCGTATCGCTACGAGACTGCGTTTATGACCACTGGTCAATACGTGTCCCGAGAGTACGTCTTGACTGACGTCGCGTCTCGCGAGACTACGAGATCAATCAGATTCAGATCTGATTGCGACTGTAGGTGGCACACGGTGAAAGGGCGTCGGGCTCACGTCAATGAGCGACGGTTATACGACGCAGGCGAGCGGCGGTAGTGGTGGTGGGTTACGGCGGTGACAGTGACGGCGGCTACAGCGGCAACGACGACGTCGAGTTCCACGGTGGCGATCAGCAGGTTTTGCAGCGGCGATTAGCGGCGAACTGGGCAGCGGATCAGGGTGTACGAAGCGGAGATCTCTAGTCATTCATGCGATCTACGGGCGTTGACTAATGGAACACCCTGACTAGCAACCACCACCAAGTTATGGTGCAACCGGAGAAGTTGATGGCGGCGATAGGCGAAAAAACCACGAACGGCGGCTGCCGTTTTTTTTATATTTTTGCCTTTTGTTTGCGTCGAGAGTCAAGAAAAAAGAAGATATTTCTTCTTTCTTTTCTTTTTCCGCCGTGAATTATTGGGTGATTAGGGTTAATCTCTAATCATCTAATATTTATTAGATGGCCACTAATTCTTGACGGGCTCCTCTCTAATTTTAAGCCCAACTCTGTACGCGAGCCCACGAGCCAACGTTAGTAAAAATTTTACTAACGAATAACTCGACCGTGAATTTAAATAAAACCACTTTTATTTAAATATCATTCACCCATTATTATTAAGCTCGTTAATAATAATATTAATGATTATTTGAAAATGCGTGAGCATCGGATCGTCTACTCGATCTAGCTAATCGGACATCGAAACGTAATTAACCGATTGTTTTATTGATCAAAACGAACAATTACAACCAGTGTAAACACAGAGAATTGACACAGAAATTACACACTCAGAAACACACACTTAAGATTTGCTCACACGCTCAGAACTCCTAAACACAAAGACCAAACTACTATATATACCCGATCGGCCGAACTCCCACCGAACCCCAGGTTCGGCCGGTCCGAACTTCAGGTTCGGACCTAGTTCGGCCAACCCTATATTGGCTTGAACTTGGTCTTCGCTCGATACTTCACATGACGCACATTTCAGGTATCAACAAACTCCCCCTCGTCGTGTGCAGTATCTCTTTTCTTTTCTTCTCAACATCATCAAATATGTATCTTCAATCAAGCTCCCCCTCAAGTAAAGAATCCGTTTATCCAATGA
This sequence comes from Deinandra increscens subsp. villosa, assembly GCA_039602395.1. NCBI lineage: Eukaryota > Viridiplantae > Streptophyta > Magnoliopsida > Asterales > Asteraceae > Deinandra > Deinandra increscens. The sequence goes on along the minus strand of JBCNJP010000027.1, from coordinate 90,680,414 downwards.
AATGAATCTTCGAACAAACTCTTCCTCAACTCAATCGTAGCTTGATCTTGAATACTTGATGATATCTAGTATATCTCTGGTCTTTATCAACAGCTTCAGAAGACTTGAAGTTGTTATAGCTTGCACAACAGCATCCTGCATTAACACTTAAATAATCTTGGCGCAAAACATCTCTTCGAGACTCCAAGATATGATTTTGAAAATTGATTTGTATCACATGTTGATCAGATCGAAAATAAAGCAGAAACAAAATCTTTTTGGCTTTTTGAAACTTATACTAAAACACACCCAAAATCTTTTTGATTTTTTTATTTTTTTAAAAAAAGAAATGAAATTACAATACAGAATCAAACACTATTTTTGGTATGAGAAAGATCACTATATGGGATCATATTGATCATAACGCACTGAACTACACTTCAATTTCAATTAATTGAAACACATAAGTCATGTCGATTGCTGGTATAATTTGTCCATCTTAAGCTCAGACAGAATCATACTCATAACATCTGGATATGTTAAGGTATTGATTAGATTTGCTTTGACCAGTGTACCCCACACTATCAGACATATTCAGACATTTTCTGTTTTTCTTTCTTTTTCTTTTGTGTGATTGCATTTGTGAACTTTCACATTGCATACTATTTTTCATGATACAGTCAACTGTGTTCCATGCAAAAAGAAATAAGAACGTTAAATCGTCTACCTTAAGGTCGATCTTTCGATACGCAGATAAGGCCTCGGATTTAACAAAATAAGAAAAATAAAACAAGTTGAAGTTGTATAACTCAACAACAATCAGTTCGGTACTCCTGTACACGCAGAGAAAGTCCAATGAGTTATACGAAACACCAAAGAAAATAAAGCAGAACGTCAAACGAACAACGATCAGGTCGATCTTCCGATACGCAGAGAAAGTCCGATCGTTTGACAAAATAAAGAAAATCAAACAAGATTATATCTTTGCAAAATGAACACATGTATACACAGTGACTTCTCATTTTGAATTTCACACTTATTTTTCTTTTTGTGTCATGAAATATGCATCAAGATGTTATCCACATGGTCAAGCATTAGTATTTAGTGTATATCACATCTGAATACTTTCTGATTTGTCGAGCCTACCAAGCACATCAAACAATGATCTTATGGCCCTTTCATCTACTTTATCCATAAGTCAGATACGTATGCCAATGTACCATCATTTCCCAATGATCAATTTCTCACAATTTTATATTTTGCAAGTATTCACCTTCCTTCATTATATATTTTGCATGTATTCACCTTCTCCCCATACCATGCATTTTCTCAATTACTCCCCCTTACTTACAATTCTCCCCCTTAAAATGAAAACTCTATTTTTGGATTTTCATTTTACACAAAAACAAAACTCTATTTTTGGTTTTTTGAGGAAAACTTGTAAACACAGAAAAGTGATCAATCAACACGGATATGTTTCAGATTTTGAGAAAAATTTGTCATTAAATTTAAATTAAGCAGAATACTCCTTCATCAACAATTTTTCAATCGTCGATAGGTCTTCTAGAAGTACCTGCACACTGGACAACCTGTTTAGTTCACAAATGACCCGAAGCGAATCGCTTCTGGTCGACCAGTGTCCTGATTTTGCTTTGAAACCACCTTAGGTTTCCATTCCTGTTGTTTTGGTAATTCAGTTTTCGATGAAACAGTCACAGGTGACTGTGATGATGAACCTACATTTTGATCCTTTGAAAACTTTGGAACAAAACGTTTTTGTTTTTGAAAGAATGTAGGCTCAACTTCATCAAAAACTCTGCCTGTTTCATCAAAGAACTTTATGTTGGCAGATTTACCAAAAACTGATTTCTTATGAAATCTTTGTGATGAATCAGCAGGTGAGGGACACTCTTTTGCCATATGCCCTGGGCGACGGTAAATATAACAAATTCTTGTCGTTTTATCCCATCTTTGATGTACCTGCGAAGAACACACATGAATATCTCTAACATGATCAGAATGAGAATCATATACCTGATGCCTGTGATCATGTACCCATTTAGAGGTAGGGCTTAGAGATTGAGAACGTTCAGAAGAAATGGTTGCTTTCACAAAGACCTCAGCAATCTTCCTAGCATCAACACAATGTAGTGGAAATTCTTTGTCTGAAAATAATTGATCCGAACCCTTGAGTTTGTAAAAATGTTCGGGTTGAATTTTATCAGCTTGAAAAACTTCCTTCTTCACTTGTTTCATCTTTAATTTCTTCAAATCTGGGGATGAAGATGCTTGAACCTCCACAGCTATATCCTTTTTCTCATGAAAACCCAGACCAACATTCTTGCCAGATCCTTTCACCTCCGATATAAAATGTCCATTCTTTGCTAATCTTGTGAATTCAGCTTTGACATCAGAAATATTCTTTTGTTCATAGAAAATTGTCTTATCAAATTCAGGTTGAGACTGAATCTTGTCACTTGATGTAGCCGATTTCTCATTATCAGCAGACGACGAACCTGATACAAACTTTGGTGCTGGAGGAATCTCAGAATGCAAGACCTTTTTCTTGTTTTTCTTGTTTTTCTTTTTCTTTACAACCTTGACTTCTTCTGAAGTAGAAGATGATATCTTTGAATAATCAAAATCATCAACCTGTTCCTTCACTTGTTTGACAGCTTCCTTGATATGAGCAGGGGGTGATGCAGTTTTATCAAACATTCTTTCAAAATTTGCATCATTTGCTAAGAAACTCGTGAAAACTTGAGAATTTGAAACATTGTTGAGCAATCTTTTAGCATCAAGAACTTGAATTTTGAGATAAGAAATTTGCTGTTGAGCCTCTGCAAATTCTTTTTCTTTAGCAATCAATCGCTTGGCAACTTTGTGAGTTTCAAATTTTTGCAAGCGAAGATTATCAAGTCCTTCATGTAACTCCTTCTTCAGTTTATCCTCATTTCTCTTTTGAATTTCCAGATTTGCAACTTGCACCTTGTTAACTCTAACCAACTCACGTTTCTCATCCAACAGTTTTTCCATATCAACTTGATATGCTTTAATTTTAGCATCAGATTCTTCAACACTTTTAGTAATCAAATCAAGCTTGATCTTGGATTTGTTAAACAAATTCTGAAAATCATTCGCTGCATCTTCTGCCTCTTCCTTCCATTTCTTCACTTCTTTGACTAACTCACCCTTTTCTTCACAAATTTCAGCTTTCGAAGTTTCAGCATTCTTCTTATCTTGCTTCCATACTTCTAAAACTTCATTCAACATTTTGATATCAGTAGTCAAATTCTCATTCTTCAAAACCAAACCCTGTTCATGCTCTTTAGAAATCTTCAACTCAGATTTAATCACACCAAAATCCTCATTCAGTTGTTGAACTTTCTTTATCAACAAACCATTTTCCTTCATCAAACTCTCCAAGTTTTCAGCAGATGCATACGAACTTGGTATTGAACTAGTATCTGAACTATCTGCTGTATCTGAACAAAAATCTTCTTGTTGAACATGAGTAACTATTAAAGCTGATGAATCATACCCAAACTGTTGACCCCAATCATATACACCATCATTTTGAGCAATCAAAGCAGTGGTCTTGCTTGTGCTACTAGTAGATGGTTGAGTAAAACCAGGCTTTGGTGATATAGGAACAACAGACTTACTTGCATGTGCCTGATGACAATCTTTAGCAAAATGTCCAAGTTGTGAACATTTATAACACTTTAATTTGGACTTGTCAAAACCCAATTTATCACTAGAAATATTCCTTCCATGCTTCTTAAAGAATCTTTTAGATCTTTGACACAACATAGCATATTGCCAAGATACATCCAATTCGGTTAGTTGATCATCATCAAGAGCATCAAGATCCTCACTAGTTAGCTTTGCATCAGCAACATTTTTTAGAATCAATCCAAAGGATGATGAAATCAACGCAGAAATCATTTTGGCACAATCATCGGTTGATTCCGCTGAAAAAGCATTTTGACTTGAAAAATTTGGAATTGTAAAATTGCAACCTCTTGAAGAATTATTATCAGAATTTCCTAAAGCTCCAGCTATAAAAGCAACACTTGGTGCTGTATTCTGATTTGGTTTAGACTTTGCACTCATGCTTGCACTATTTTCACCATGATACAACTCAGGAATTTTGCAAGGTAGCGGTTGACTTCTTTGAGTTTAACATTTCCATTTCCCGAGCGTGAAGTTTTCCAGTAAGCTCATGAAATGTCATTGTAGAATAATCCTTGTCATGTGTGAGTAACAAAACATAATTTTCCCACTTTTCAGGTAATGCTTCCATAATCTTTTCTTTTAAATCAGCATCAGATTTTTCTATTCCAACAACCTTCAATTCACTAATCAAATGTGAAAATCTTGAAACTAGAGCAGTAATGTTTTCGTTGTCATAATTCTGAAAGTTATCAAATTCTTTGTTCAAAACTTTCTTTCGACTCTTCTTATAATCAACATTTCCTTCACATCGTGCGGATAAAGCATCCCATAATTGCTTAGATTTCTTGCAAGTGCTAAATTGATGAAGCAATTCAGTAGGTAATGCCATAGTAAGATAACCATAAACCTTCTGCTCAAGTTCATAACTTTTTCGTTCAGTAGCATCAAAATCTTGAACTTCCTTAAAATCTCCATCTTCAGTTGGTCGTTCATACAATTTTCGAATTGGAATCCATAAATCTATGTCATTTGTGCTAATATAAGCAGAAAACCGTTTCTTCCAATTCTGATAATCTTCAAGCTTTAACAATTTGGGAACTTTCTGACTTGTTCCAATTTCATTGTCAAAATTGAGCATAGTTTGCATTGCACTCTGCATTGCGGCAAATGCTTGAAATTCCGACATCGTTGAAAATCTGAACAAATCTGCCCTCCGAACTTGCTCCGAACTTAGTCTGCCGTCCGAACCTACTCCGAACTTAGTCCGAACCTAAATCAGACTCCGAACGAGCTCCGAACCTTGTCCGAATCAACTACTAGCTCCGAACTCTCACCTAACCACCTCCGAGCCTTCACCGAACGAGCTCCGAATCTATGTAGACTCCGATCTACCTCCGAACCTCAAATCTCACCGAACCTAGACCGATACACCACCGAACTCTCACCGAACTCTCTCCGAGTCACCTCCGAACCTCAAGTTCGGAGCGGTTACTCCGAGCTTGCCCAGTAACCTCCGAACCTCGAAGACATTTTTCGAAAACTCGTGAAAATGGACTGATTTTGACGAAACTTGATATGGTGAATCAGAAAAACCAATAGGAAATGGTTTAGAAACAGTTTTGACACAAAATGCACGTCAAAAATGATAGAAAACACGTAATGAAACTTGAGAAAACTTCAAAAACGCTCAAAAATCCGAGAATAGCAACCACAGATCAGTAGAGTGAACCAGAAAGCTCTGATACCACTTGAAAATGCGTGAGCATCGGATCGTCTACTCGATCTAGCTAATCGGACATCGAAACGTAATTAACCGATTGTTTTATTGATCAAAACGAACAATTACAACCATTGTAAACACAGAGAATTGACACAGAGATTACACACTCAGAAACACACACTTAAGATTTGCTCACACGCTCAGAACTCCTAAACACAAAGACCAAACTACTATATATACCCAATCGGCCGAACTCCCACCGAACCCCAGGTTCGGCCGGTCCGAACTTCAGGTTCGGACCTAGTTCGGCCAACCCTATATTGGCTTGAACTTGGTCTTCGCTCGATACTTCACACGACGCACATTTCAGGTATCAACATTATTAATTATTTATAACTAGTATAAATAATATATATAATCAAATGTTTCCGTTTCTTTTACCGGTTAACTATTTAAGCGGGTTTAGAGTTTGTTGCACCCGATGTAACTCTTACGAATTGTAACCGGGTCGGGTTCAAGATTTGTCGGGTCAGGACACTTCATCCAACAGTCTCCCACTTGGATTGATCGCGACAAGATCTAAGAAACAGACAGAGGTGCTCTAGCTACACATGACTGTCCCAACCAGTTATGACACTTCAAGTCAACAACCAAGGTATATCTGTTGTCAAGCAACTGTTATGATACTTGTGATAATTCGAAGTCATTTTATCCCTTCCGTATAAGACATCAATTAAATGATGCACACGGATCCATCATTCTCATCTAATGTTCAATCATTATGTTTCTCGATATAGATTCGAAGTAGTACAAAACAAAAAAACAGTAGGTTTGGGTAAGGCCTTACACTTTACACTTAGAATCAACGAGGGCGCCATGATGTCTAGCTGTTGCATGATTAGTGCAGGAGTACAGAAGCCCATCTCGACTACATGCCCTCCCACTGAAATTCAGATCCATTCTCAAAAGTAGCCGTTATGACTGGCAGTTACGCGAGAGTGTTAAGCTACAATCAAAGAACATTCTTTGGTAAAAGGGAGGCCGCTCATGTATCTCAGGTCTAAGAATACTAATGAGTATACCATTAGTCAAATCCATCTTATGATTGAATCCATGAAGATGCTTTGATGCGAGTTACGTCCAACGTCATTCCACAATGAGGTCTGTGAGTCTGGATTGTCAACCATTTGAGTCCAAAGTCAGAATAGTCTTACTTTAGATTCGTTCCCACGAGTTTGAACGACTATGGACAGTTTAGAATAATATATCTATTCCTTAAGGTCATTATGAAATGATGCATGTGAGTTTGGATTGTCAATGTCTTGAGTCCAAAGTCATAAGCAGTCTTACATCAGATTCGTGTCCACAATTCTGATCGACTGTGAGGAATAATATGCACTTATTCATGGATTTAAACGTATTAAAATCGAACACAGTTATAGAATTCAGCTTTTACGTCTAACCCTTTAGAGGAAGCTGGATGATAATGTATAACTGTTAGAGTTCGCACATCCAGATACTAATTCAAAACATACATCTAGTGTATATTCGTCGAACATCAATAGTATGACGTTAATGAGTCTTACGATTCATTGTTTTACCGACCAGGTTTTGAAATGTGCTATCATTTTGGTTATCGAATATTTCATAGTTCCAGTATTTCTCTGAATAGTGGAATTTCTTCAAAGTGTGTTGGTTTTGTGATCATAGTGATCCTTGGTATTTACCATAGTTACTGTGTGATCACAATGTCTTGTTTGGTTAAAACTCTAACCATGTCAAGAATCCTTCTGAACCTTTTCAGACAGGCAGTAGTTTAATGTCACTTGAGTTGGCTAATTAATTTAGATTTAGTTGTGGAATATGCCACAATGTAAAATCTTTATTATGAGCAGGAGATGTCTTGGTCAATCATGAAAATTTGTAGTAGTGTATTTCTACATGGAGAATGTTAACAATAATGCAACTCAGTGTATCGTGTTTAATAATTCACGATATCAATGTAACTTGCATACATTGATTTTCCATTTTGGTGTCCATAGTGTAACCCTGTACAGTGATAACTTAAGTGTAACTCTGTACAGTGATCTCTCCCTTTTGATGTCATTAGTGTAACTCTATACAGTGACATCTTTGTTTAATCAATATTCAATGTGTGATTTATATTGCCCTAGAAGTTGCTTATACCTGTGGATCTCTATCCATTAAGAAACTTCTTTTAAATTCTTTGTACCATAAAATCCACATCATCTATAATCACATAAGGATTTTATTTTATCTTTCAGTATATCATCGTCATACGGGCGAGGATTGATATAGAGCTCCCACTAAGTTTTATGTAAAAACATCAATTATGGCATTAAGCCATTCTCAGATTAAAGATCTGATATTGAAGTTTTGAGTTTGCAAGAGTATTCAAATATGTATTTCCTACTTACTGCAACAACCTTTTGTTGGTCAGGAATTATGCGAACAATGGATTTGTGACTCTTGAACTATTTCAAGATCAACGTCCTTCACTTCTAGTCCCATTTAAATAACTTAGGAACATAACCTTCCATTTCAGAAGCCAGAATACAACGTTCTATCTTCTGTGTGGAATTAGAATTCCATATGGATGGTGGAAGTAGTATCCATTGCTATATGTAGTATCTAACGAGAATATATTCTTGTTGTCAAAAAACATTCGATACTAGATTTATCAGGCGAGTGGTGACGGAAAGAGTGATACTCAATAGGGGTGTGTATGGCAAATTTTCTATATATCATCTTTCAAACGTTGACAAGCATCGTTTTGATTCCTATCATGTGCTCAGGCCAAGGCTATGCATGTAGGACCAGGTTAGTGAAAAAACACCTTTCACATATCTTAAGATGATTTTAGGATTCGTCAAGCTTAGGTATTCTTTATTACGATTAGACTTGGAATTGTGATCGTATTTGTAAAGATGGTTCTTTAACTTCATTTCGAAATTATCTTGTACAATTCAAGAGTTTTCATTGATGCTTATAGCCATAAGCACATTCACTATGATTACCGTCATAGTTATGAAGTAACTTTTATGATTCTTGTTATATGGTCTTCTCAGGCTTGCCAACACAAGAGTGTCAAAGCCTAGGAAGAACATTCAATAGTTCACTCGAATGAGTGAAGGATTTGGTTGTGAGTTCGTGAAAGCATGACACATAATCATTTAAGGAACTTAATTCCATGGTAAATCATAGGATCCAGTTGGGCCGTATCCTTTTATGCTTGTATTGCTTACACGAATAAGTCATAAACAAGAATCATTAGAACCATGTATGTTTCATAAAGAAACTTCAAATTATGTTATTAGTCTGATATAAAATCAGTGAAAAGCAAAGTATTAATCCCAGACGAGCTAGGCCAAAACAACCATTTGTTTTAAATACTATCAAGGGGTGAAAGACATGATCTAAAGCAAATGGTCTTAAAAGGGTAATTCGAATCATGTGTCCCTCGATTAAGCTTTTCTAATTTTCACATTCCTGCAACGCATTCAAGATGACATGCATGCATGCGTTGGGGAAAACCCGTGAAAATCTAATAACATTAGTTTGAATACCGACAGAGAAGTCTAATGGTTTTCCATTTTAATTTAGCTTAATAGGGTAGTATATAGTACCCGATTTGTTGTACATGAAGCACTAGGACTTGTCATGATGAGGCAGCAATGGTTTCACAAATCTTTTTCCATGGGCGATGAAGCCAAATGATCATGGCAATATCAACATCCTTTTATTTCCCTTAGAGTCAATACTCTTTTCTTGGTACGGGGGCTCCTTAACACGGTAGCAATCACCTATGACACGTGAAGTGTCAATTATGCATAATGCTATCAACTGGTTGAACTTTTCACCAAAGCACGCAGTATATACTGGTTATATAGTAGTGTAAAGGTATAAGCTCAGATACTCATGGGGTAACCTAGTTGAATCAGGTGATTCTGGTACACTTTCATCTTAATGACATGGCCCTATGGAGAAGAGCCTTGCATGAAGATCTTCTCGATCCAGAAATCCAGAAATGAAGCATGCGAGCCTGCATAATACTTTCTACCATAGAGGTGTCAGTGTTGTATTCAACAAGATGAAAGTTGGTGTTATTTGATTTTTCCTACTCAAGGACTGATTAAAGGGAGAATGTGATTCATTTTCGTTAGCCGTTATGAAATGATAAGCAAAGCACAATATATTAGTATTTTTTATGTAAAATATTTTCTTATTATAAATTGGTAAGATTTATTTTATAAGAAAGTTGAGAATTCGACTAGACAGATTTACTTGAGACCGCCAAATGAGCCTCAGGAGCAAATTTGCGTAACCAAACTGACAGCGGGTGTCAATTGCGAAATCATAGTCACAACTCTCGGTTATGAGGCCGCTAAATACAGACGGGTGTATTTTTGTAAAACCGAGATACGATCTTACTACTGCATGCTTTAATAAATCTAGTGAGCATGAGAAGTAAATAAGCTTTGTTCTTATTAATCACATGAAGATTACAAGAAGTAAGATCTGGTTTCTCTCTCTAGAACACACACAAAAAGGTGTAGAAATGACAAAAGTGTTAAGCTATCATTCTAACACACGGTATTTATAGTTAGTGACAATCTGGCCTCCGTACCAACTGGTGGACCAATTGGTACGGGCGTAACAATTAGTACGGCATACCAGTTGGTACGACACCCTTGATATTGCCACCACAACTCACAGACTCGCTCTAATATAGATACAATACACGAGACACATTGTACCATAGGAATATGCTCTAACAAACTTCCCCTTAACATGTAGTGTATCTATTCTCTAACTAATCTCCAGTCTTTAATCTTCAACATTGTTGTATCCGATCTTTGACTTGAAATCTTGTCAAAAATAGAGCTGACATGGCTGGATCACTCTTGAATCATCTTTTAACTTCAAAATCCACTTGTGAAAGATATTGCAAACTCTCCCTTTCACCATGCTTGAGTTTTGGCACACATAACCTGCAATTTCAGAAGACAGAAACGCGGTTTCCTTTTTTCTTTTGAAAGCTAATTTAATCTTGGTGCAAAACTTCTCTTCAAGAATCCAAGATATAGATTTGAAATTTGATTTTGTATCACATGTCGATCGGTCGAAAACAAATAAGAAACAAAATCTTTTTGGCTTTTTGAAACTTTATATTAAAACACACCAAAAATCTAATCTTTTTTATTTTTCTAATTTTATGCTAAAACACACCTAAAATCTTTTTGAAATTTTCAGATATGAAATATAAATGCAATACCGAATCAGACACTATTTTTTTCTTTTGTGAGAAAGATCACAAATTGGGATCATATTGAACATAACACGCTGAACTACACTTTAATTTCAATTACTTCAGCACAAAAGTCATGTCGATTGCTGGTATAATTTGTCCATCTTAAACTCAGGCACAATCCTACTCATAACATCTGGATATGTTATTGTATTGATTAGATTGCTTTGATTAGTGTACCCCACACTTTCAGACATACTCAGATACGCATTTGCTTTTTATATCACTTTGTGATTTCACTTGTGATTTTACACATAGTGATTGTATTTACGATATAGTCAACTGTGTTCCATGCAAAAAGAAATAAGAACGTTAAATCGTCTACCTTAAGGTCGATCTTTCGATACGCAGATAAGGCCTCAGATTTAACAAAATAAGAAAATAAAACAAGTTGAAATTGTATAACCCAACAACAATCAGGTTGGTACTCCCGTACACGCAGAGAAAGTCCGATAAGTTATACGAACATCAAAGAAAATAAAGCAGAACGTCAAACGTACAACAATCAGGTCAATCTTTCGATACGCAGAGAAAGTCCGATCGTTTGACAAACTAAAGAAAATCAAACAAGTTTAAACTTTGCAAAATGAACACATGTATACACAGTGACTTCTCATTTTATTTTTCACATATCTTTTCTTGATATATCTTGAGATACGCATCAAGATATTGTCCACTTGGTCAAGAATTAGTATTTTAATGTTTATCACATCTGAATACTTTCTAATTTTTTGCCGAGCCTACCAGGCACATCGAGCAATGATCTTATGGCTTTTTCATCTAATTTATCCATGAGTCAGACACGTAAGCCAATGTACCATCATTTCCCAATCATGTTGGATACAATTTCTCATTTTTCAATGTTTTTGTATTTTTCTCTTTTTCTCCCCCTTAAAATGAAAACTATATTTTTTGGATTTTCATTTTAACAAAAACACAAAGACACTAATTTTGGTATTTTCAATTTTCTCCCCCTAAACTACAAACACAAAGCATTAAAGAAAGAAAATTGACCTTTCGACATGGATACCTTTTCGATTTAGATTTCAGAAAAATTTCAGTTTTTGAAATTTGATGTCACATGTAATTTAACTTAAATCAGCAGAATACTCCTCCATCAACAACTGTTCAATCACCAATAGGTCTTCTAGAAGTACCTGCACACTGGTCAAACACATCAGTTTATAAATGATCCGAAGCGAATCGCTTCTGGTCGACCAGCATCCTAGTTTCCTTTTGAAACCACTTTAGGTTTCCAGGTTTGTTGTTTTGGTAAATCAGTATCTGATGAACCCGTCACAGTAGATTGTAATGAACAACCGACAGATGAATCATTTTGAAATTTAGGTCAAAACCATCTTTGATGTTTAAAATATGTCAGTTGAAATTCATCAAATACTCGGCCATATTCATCATTAAATCTGTATTTGGCAGATTTTCCAACATAAGGAACCTGTCTTTTCCTTGAACTAGAAGCAGCAGTGACATGACAATCATGTGTCATATGCCCTTTTTGTCGGCAATTGTAACACAAACGATTGTTTACATTTTTCCTCTTTGGTCTCTGCAAAGCTTCACAACATATAGCATCTCCAAAATGATCATAAAAATTATCGAATACCTGAAAACGATGATCATTTACCATTTTGATGTCGGGCTTTTTGGAGCAGAATTTGATCCTCCGGAAGAATATGTAGCAACTTGTGGCTTCTTGCTCTTCAGATCAACATTCATGACAAAAACTTCAGCAATTTTCTCAGCATCCACACAATGGAGTGGAAATTCTTTATCAGAAAATAGTTGTTCTGAACCCTTGAGTTTGTAATACCTCTCGGGTTGAACCTTGTCAGCTTTAAAAACATCTTTCTTTACTTGTTTCAACTTGACTTGCTTCAACTTGACTTGCTTCAGTTTCTATTCCTTCTGACCTTAAACCCCATCAACTTTAACATGTCGTGGTCTTGAACCCTAAACCAACGGGTTTTCCCAAAACCTTTTCTTCAGAACTAGATGATTTATGTGCATTCTTTACAAGACGAGAAAATTCAGCTTTCACTGCTTTAACATTCTTTTGTTCATAGAAGATTCTTTCATCAATAGCAGTCTTCTCAGTTGAACTTGCTGACTTCTCTTCTTCAGTAGACGTAGAATCAGACACAACCATTTCATCTTTCTGTTCTTTCTGTGACTTCACAACCTTTCCCCCATCAGATTTCTTAACAACGAATTCAGAATAATCACCAGTTTCTACCTTTTCTTTCAGATCATTAACACCTTCTTTGAGACTACCCGGTGGTGAAACAATTTTGTTAAACATTTATTCAAAGTTATCATCTTTGGCCAAGAAACTTGTAAAAGATTGTCAATTAGTAACATTGTTCAAAAGACGTTTTGAATCAATGACTTCAATCTTTAGTTCAAAAATCTTTTGTTGAGCTTCAACCAATTCTTTTTCTAGTAGCAATCAACTTCTTCGCCACTTTATGAGTTTCATACTTTTGCAACCTCAACTCATCAAGTCCACCCCATAATTCCTTCGTCAACTTATCTTCATTTCTTTTCTGAATATTCAAATTTGAATTTTGCAACTTATTTACTCTTGCCAATTCCCGCTTCTCATCTAACAACTTCTCCATATCAAGCTGATATGCTTCAATTTTAGCAACCGAGCCATCAGTAGCCTTGGTAAGTAAATCAAGTTTAATCTTAGACTTTTCAAACAAATTATTAAAATCATTTGCAGCATCCTCAGCTTCTGCCTTCCATTTCTCAACTTCCTTGACTAAGTCAACATTTTCTTCAGATAATTTTGTAATTTTCTGTTCAAACTCTTTTTCAAGACTTTGAAATTTTAATTCTTTTTCAATAACCTCTGCCTGAAAATCTGAAAACTTTGCTTTTTGAGAGGACAATTCTTGAATTAGATCTCCCGACTTTTTCTGTTCACCCGTCAACTCTTCTATCTTTCTTTTATTTTCAGCAACCAACAACTCATTTTCTTTTATCAATCCATGAATCTTCTTGTCTTTCTGAGAACAAAATTCACAAACCGATTCATAGCCACTATTTCCAGAACCACTTATTTCAGATTCTGAATCAGTTACTTCCACTTCATCTTTACTATGAACAATTTGAGCAATCATCGCAGATGGAGCAAAAAGTGCAGACTCATCAGGAAACTCGGCAACCCAATCATAACCTTCATTCGATGTTAGTGATTTTGACTCAGAAGTAATAGTTGTTAAAGCAATTGGGTGTGAATCATCAGAAGTTCGCCCCCAGTTATATTGTTTATTAACTTGAGAAACTAATGTTGTTGGAGACTTTGATGAAGAAGCACTTGATTTTGAACATTCACGAGCAAAATGTCCAAAATTAGAACATTTGAAGCATTTTGCCTTTTATTTATCTATGCCAACCCTGCCATCTGGATTTAAACTTTGGAATCCAGTCTTCTTCTTGAATCTTTTAACTCTTTGAGCTAACATTGCAAGTTGCCAATTAATATCCATTTGTTCAAGGTTATCTGGATAGATCTGATCAAAATCTTCTTCAATCAAATTAGAGGTTGTCAAACCACCATTCAGCAATCCGTAATATGAAGATAATAAAGCAAAAATTAATGCCAAATGTTCATCCGGTGTTTTTGCAGAAAATGAAGTCTGACTTGAATGATTTGGAATAGTGAAGTTACACCCTCTTGATGAATTTGCAAAATTTCCTGAACCATGACTAGCAACAAATGCTGTTTGAGGTGGATTTGATGAATCAAAACTAGATGATTTAGACTTTGCATTGACGCTTGCTGAATTTGACCATGATATAATTCCGGATTTTGTAATTGAACAGTATATTTGATGGATATCATCATTTCCATTTCTCTAGCATGCAACTTCCCGGTTAAATCATGAAATGCAATGTTGAGTATTCCTTATCATGAGTAAGAAGTAGAACATAATTCTCCCACTTTGCTGGTAAAGCTTCCATCAGTTTCTCTTTCAGTTCCTCATCGGTCTTTTCAATGTTCACTACTTTCATTTCACTTATTAGATGTGAAAATCTGGATAAAAGTGCAGGAATTTTTTTTTTATCATAGTGTTGAAAATTTTCAAATTCTTTGTTCAACACTTCTCTTCTACTCTTCTTGTATTGATCATTGCCTTCACATCTTGCAGATAGTGCATCCCATAACTGTTTTGACTTTTTGCAAGTACTAAACTGATGCAACAATTCAGTGGGCAAAGCCTTTGTTAGATAACCAAAAGCTTTTTCTTCAAACTCATAGAGTTTTCTTTCAGCAGCATCAAAATTGTGAATTTGTTTAAAATATCCATCTTCCTTTGGATGCATGTAAAGCTTACGAATTAGAATCCATAAATCGACATTATTTGTGCTGATGTAAACAGAAAATCTTTGCTTCCAATTGTGATAATCCTCCAGCTTCAACAATTTGGGAACTTTCTGGCTTGTTCCAATTTCGTTATCGAAGTTGACCAAACTTTGCATTGCACTTCGCATAGCAGCAAACGCTTGAAAATCAGACATTTTTCACCGAAAATGATACTTCAAAAACTTTGAACTCAAAAACGAAGGTCTTCCAAGCGGATTATGGGTTCCAAAACGGAGGGTACTAGCCATTAGGCAGTAAAAGTCTAGATCTAATCGAGACGGTCGTTTTGGCTGGTTTTGGGTTCGGTAACTCTTAACGGTTCTCAAGTTACATCAGTTTTAGTGAACGCAACTTTTCTGCCAGCGTACCAAAGCACTCTCAGCGGACCAAATCCCTTCTTAGCGTACCACCCTGTTAATCAACGTATCACAAATCTTCAACGGATCATCTGCGTACCACAGACTTAGCGTACCATAAAACGAACCAGATTCACAAGCGTACCACTTTGGTGCGGTGTAACTGTCAGCGTACCACCAAGTAACTGTCGCGTACCAAATTTGAAGATTGCCTTGCGTACCAGGGAGCGTACCAACCAGCGTACCAATTTTCAGATAAAGATTTCCTTGCGTACAAAACGACGTACCAGAATGTTCATCCGGCGTACCACGACATTTTCGACTGATTTTTCAGAATTTGATAGTTTTGAGCTAGAATTTAGATCTCGTTGAGACGGTCGTTTTGGCTGCTATTGGGTTCCGTAACCTTTAACGGTTCTCAAGTTACGTCATTTTTAGTGAACGCAACTTTTTTGCCAGCGTACCAAATCACTCTTAGCGGACCAAATCCCTTCTCAGCGTACCAACCTGTTAATCAACGTATCACAAATCTTCAACGGATCACCTGTGTACCACAGACCCAGCGTACCATAAAACGGACCAGATTCACCAGCGTACCACTTTGGTACAGTGTAACTGTCAGCGTACCACCAAGTAACTGTCACATACCAACTTTGAAGATTGCCTTGCTTACCAGGGAGCGTACCAACCAGCGTACAACTTTTCAGATAAATATTGCCTTGCGTACCAAACGACGTACCAGAATGTTCATCCGGCGTACCACGACATTTTCGACTGATTTTTCAGAATTTGATAGTTTTGAGCTAGAAGTTAGATCTCGTCCAGACGGTCGTTTTGGCTGGTATTGGGTTCCGTAACTCTTAACGTTTCTCAAGTTACGTCAGTTTTAGTGAACACAACTTTTCTGCCAGCGTACCAAATCACTCTCAGCGGACCAAATCCCTTCTCAGCGTACCACCCTGTTAATCAAGGTGTCACAAATCTTCAATGGATCACCTGCGTACCACAGACTCGGCATACAATAAAACGGACCTGATTCACCAACGTACCATTTTGGGACGGTGTAACTGTCGCGTACCAACTTTGAAGATTGCCTTGCGTACCAGGGAGTGTACCAACCAGCGTACCACTTTTCAGATGAAGATTGCCTTGCGTACCAGAATGTTCATCTGGCGTACCATGACATTTTTGACTGATTTTTTAGAATTTGACAGTTTTATGCTAGAATTAAGATCTCGTCGAGACGGTCATTTTGGCTGGTATTGGGTTCCGTCACTCTTAACAATTCTCAAGTTACGTCAGTTTTAGTGAACGTAACTTTTCTGCCAACGTACCAACTCACTCTCAGCGGACCAAATCCCTTCTCAGTGTACCACCCTGTTAATCAATGTATCACAAATCTTCAACGGATCACCTGCGTTCCACAGAATCAGCATACCATAAAACGGACCAGATTCACCAGCGTACCACTTTGGTACGGTGTAAGTGTCAATGTACAACCTAGATAATGTCGCGTACCAACTTTCAAGAATTCCCTGCGTACCAGGGAGCGTACCAACCAGCGTACCACTTTTCAGATGAAGGTTGCCTTGCGTACCAAACGACGTAGCAGAATGTTCATCCGGCATACCACGACATTTTCGACTGATTTTTCATAATTTGACAGTTTTGAGCTAGAATTTAGATCTCGTCGAGACGGTCGTTTTGGCTGGTATTGGGTTCCGTAACTCTTAACGGTTCTCAAGTTACGTCAGTTTAAGTGAACGTAACTTTTTTTCCAGCGTACCAAATCACTCTCAGCGGACCAAATCCCTTCTCAGCGTACCGCACTGTTAATCAACGTATCACAAATCTTCAACGGATCACCTGTGTACCACATACTCAACGTACCATAAAATGGACCAGATTCACCAGCGTACCACTTTGGTACGGTGTAACTGTCAGCGTACCACTAAGTAACTGTCGCGTACCACCTTTGAAGCTTGCCTTGCGTACCAGGGAACGTACCAACCAGCGTACCACTTTTCAGATGAAGTTTGCCTTGCGTACCAAACGACGTACCAGAATGTTCATCCGGCGTACCACGACATTTTCGACTGATTTTTCAGAATTTGACAGTTTTGAGTGAAAATTTAGATATCGTCGAGATGGTCGTTTTGGCTGGTATTGGGTTCCGTAACTCTTAACGGTTCTCAAGTTACGTCAGTTTTAGTGAACGCAACTTTTCTTCCAACGCACCAAATCACTCTCAGCGGACCAAATCCCTTCTCAGCGTACCACCCTGTTAATCAACGTATCACAAATCTTCAACGGATCACCTGTGTACCACATACTCAGCGTACCATAAAACGGACCAGATTCACCAGCGTACCACTTTGGTACGGTGTAACTGTCAGCGTACCACTAAGTAACTGTCGCGTACCACCTTTGAAGCTTGCCTTGCGTACCAGGGGACGTACCAACCAGCGTACCACTTTTCAGATGAAGATTGCCTTG
Source organism: Deinandra increscens subsp. villosa (assembly GCA_039602395.1). Lineage (NCBI taxonomy): Eukaryota > Viridiplantae > Streptophyta > Magnoliopsida > Asterales > Asteraceae > Deinandra > Deinandra increscens. The sequence continues at coordinate 90,662,466 of JBCNJP010000027.1, read as the reverse complement.
CGTACCAAACGACGTACCAGAATGTTCATCCGACGTACCACGACATTTTCGACTGATTTTTTATAATTTGACAGTTTTGAATGAAAATTTAGATATCGTCGAGATGGTCGTTTTGGCTGGTATTGGGTTCCGTAACTCTTAACGGTTCTCAAGTTACGTCAGTTTTAGTGAACGCAACTTTTCTTCCAACGCACCAAATCACTCTCAGCGGACCAAATCCCTTCTCAGCGTACCACCCTGTTAATCAACGTATCACAAATCTTCATGGATCACCTGCGTACCATAGACTCAACGTACAATAAAACGAACCAGATTCACCAGCGTACCACTTTGGTACGGTGTAACTATCAGCGTACCACCAAGTAACTGTCGCGTACCAACTTTGAAGATTGCCTTGCGTAACAGGGAGCGTACCAACCAGCGTACAACTTTTCAGATGAAGATTGCCTTGCGTACCAAACGATGTACCAGAATGTTCATCCGGCGTACCTTGACATTTTACAGATTTTTCAGAATTTGACAGTTTTGAGGTAGAATTTAGATATCGGCGAGACGGTCGTTTTGGCTAGTATTGGGTTCCGTAACACTTAACGGTTCTCAAGTTACATCAGTTTTAGTGAACATAACTTTTCTTCCAGCGTACCAAATCACTCTCAGCGGACCAAATCCCTTCTCAGCGTACCATAAAACGGACCAGATTCACCAGCGTACCACTTTGGTATTGTGTAACTGTCCGCGTACCACCAAGTAACTGTCACATACCAACTTTGAAGATTGCCTTGCTTACCAGGGAGCGTACCAACCAGCGTACAACTTTTCAGATGAAGATTGCCTTGCGTACCAAACGACGTACCAGAATGTTCATCCGGCGTACCACGACATTTTCGACTGATTTTTCAGAATTTGATAGTTTTGAGCTAGAAGTTAGATCTCGTCCAGACGGTCGTTTTGGCTGGTATTGGGTTCCGTAACTCTTAACGTTTCTCAAGTTACGTCAGTTTTAGTGAACACAACTTTTCTGCCAGCGTACCAAATCACTCTCAGCGGACCAAATCCCTTCTCAGCGTACCACCCTGTTAATCAAGGTGTCACAAATCTTCAATGGATCACCTGCGTACCACAGACTCGGCATACAATAAAACGGACCTGATTCACCAACGTACCATTTTGGGACGGTGTAACTGTCGCGTACCAACTTTGAAGATTGCCTTGCGTACCAGGGAGCGTACCAACCAGCGTACCACTTTTCAGATGAAGATTGCCTTGCGTACCAGAATGTTCATCTGGCGTACCATGACATTTTTGACTGATTTTTTAGAATTTGACAGTTTTATGCTAGAATTAAGATCTCGTCGAGACGGTCATTTTGGCTGGTATTGGGTTCCGTCACTCTTAACAATTCTCAAGTTACGTCAGTTTTAGTGAACGTAACTTTTCTGCCAACGTACCAACTCACTCTCAGCGGACCAAATCCCTTCTCAGTGTACCACCCTGTTAATCAATGTATCACAAATCTTCAACGGATCACCTGCGTTCCACAGAATCAGCATACCATAAAACGGACCAGATTCACCAGCGTACCACTTTGGTACGGTGTAAGTGTCAATGTACAACCTAGATAATGTCGCGTACCAACTTTCAAGAATTCCCTGCGTACCAGGGAGCGTACCAACCAGCGTACCACTTTTCAGATGAAGGTTGCCTTGCGTACCAAACGACGTAGCAGAATGTTCATCCGGCATACCACGACATTTTCGACTGATTTTTCATAATTTGACAGTTTTGAGCTAGAATTTAGATCTCGTCGAGACGGTCGTTTTGGCTGGTATTGGGTTCCGTAACTCTTAACGGTTCTCAAGTTACGTCAGTTTAAGTGAACGTAACTTTTTTTCCAGCGTACCAAATCACTCTCAGCGGACCAAATCCCTTCTCAGCGTACCGCACTGTTAATCAACGTATCACAAATCTTCAACGGATCACCTGTGTACCACATACTCAACGTACCATAAAATGGACCAGATTCACCAGCGTACCACTTTGGTACGGTGTAACTGTCAGCGTACCACTAAGTAACTGTCGCGTACCACCTTTGAAGCTTGCCTTGCGTACCAGGGAACGTACCAACCAGCGTACCACTTTTCAGATGAAGTTTGCCTTGCGTACCAAACGACGTACCAGAATGTTCATCCGGCGTACCACGACATTTTCGACTGATTTTTCAGAATTTGACAGTTTTGAGTGAAAATTTAGATATCGTCGAGATGGTCGTTTTGGCTGGTATTGGGTTCCGTAACTCTTAACGGTTCTCAAGTTACGTCAGTTTTAGTGAACGCAACTTTTCTTCCAACGCACCAAATCACTCTCAGCGGACCAAATCCCTTCTCAGCGTACCACCCTGTTAATCAACGTATCACAAATCTTCAACGGATCACCTGTGTACCACATACTCAGCGTACCATAAAACGGACCAGATTCACCAGCGTACCACTTTGGTACGGTGTAACTGTCAGCGTACCACTAAGTAACTGTCGCGTACCACCTTTGAAGCTTGCCTTGCGTACCAGGGGACGTACCAACCAGCGTACCACTTTTCAGATGAAGATTGCCTTGCGTACCAAACGACGTACCAGAATGTTCATCCGACGTACCACGACATTTTCGACTGATTTTTTATAATTTGACAGTTTTGAATGAAAATTTAGATATCGTCGAGATGGTCGTTTTGGCTGGTATTGGGTTCCGTAACTCTTAACGGTTCTCAAGTTACGTCAGTTTTAGTGAACGCAACTTTTCTTCCAACGCACCAAATCACTCTCAGCGGACCAAATCCCTTCTCAGCGTACCACCCTGTTAATCAACGTATCACAAATCTTCATGGATCACCTGCGTACCATAGACTCAACGTACAATAAAACGAACCAGATTCACCAGCGTACCACTTTGGTACGGTGTAACTATCAGCGTACCACCAAGTAACTGTCGCGTACCAACTTTGAAGATTGCCTTGCGTAACAGGGAGCGTACCAACCATCGTACAACTTTTCAGATGAAGATTGCCTTGCGTACCAAACGATGTACCAGAATGTTCATCCGGCGTACCTTGACATTTTACAGATTTTTCAGAATTTGACAGTTTTGAGGTAGAATTTAGATATCGGCGAGACGGTCGTTTTGGCTAGTATTGGGTTCCGTAACACTTAACGGTTCTCAAGTTACATCAGTTTTAGTGAACATAACTTTTCTTCCAGCGTACCAAATCACTCTCAGCGGACCAAATCCCTTCTCAGCGTACCATAAAACGGACCAGATTCACCAGCGTACCACTTTGGTATTGTGTAACTGTCCGCGTACCACCAAGTAACTGTCACATACCAACTTTGAAGATTGCCTTGCTTACCAGGGAGCGTACCAACCAGCGTACAACTTTTCAGATGAAGATTGCCTTGCGTACCAAACGACGTACCAGAATGTTCATCCGGCGTACCACGACATTTTCGACTGATTTTTCAGAATTTGATAGTTTTGAGCTAGAAGTTAGATCTCGTCCAGACGGTCGTTTTGGCTGGTATTGGGTTCCGTAACTCTTAACGTTTCTCAAGTTACGTCAGTTTTAGTGAACACAACTTTTCTGCCAGCGTACCAAATCACTCTCAGCGGACCAAATCCCTTCTCAGCGTACCACCCTGTTAATCAAGGTGTCACAAATCTTCAATGGATCACCTGCGTACCACAGACTCGGCATACAATAAAACGGACCTGATTCACCAACGTACCATTTTGGGACGGTGTAACTGTCGCGTACCAACTTTGAAGATTGCCTTGCGTACCAGGGAGCGTACCAACCAGCGTACCACTTTTCAGATGAAGATTGCCTTGCGTACCAGAATGTTCATCTGGCGTACCATGACATTTTTGACTGATTGTTTAGAATTTGACAGTTTTATGCTAGAATTAAGATCTCGTCGAGACGGTCATTTTGGCTGGTATTGGGTTCCGTCACTCTTAACAATTCTCAAGTTACGTCAATTTTAGTGAACGTAACTTTTCTGCCAACGTACCAACTCACTCTCAGCGGACCAAATCCCTTCTCAGTGTACCACCCTGTTAATCAATGTATCACAAATCTTCAACGGATCACCTGCGTTCCACAGAATCAGCATACCATAAAACGGACCAGATTCACCAGCGTACCACTTTGGTACGGTGTAAGTGTCAATGTACAACCTAGATAATGTCGCGTACCAACTTTCAAGAATTCCCTGCGTACCAGGGAGCGTACCAACCAGCGTACCACTTTTCAGATGAAGGTTGCCTTGCGTACCAAACGACGTAGCAGAATGTTCATCCGGCATACCACGACATTTTCGACTGATTTTTCATAATTTGACAGTTTTGAGCTAGAATTTAGATCTCGTCGAGACGGTCGTTTTGGCTGGTATTGGGTTCCGTAACTCTTAACGGTTCTCAAGTTACGTCAGTTTAAGTGAACGTAACTTTTTTTCCAGCGTACCAAATCACTCTCAGCGGACCAAATCCCTTCTCAGCGTACCGCACTGTTAATCAACGTATCACAAATCTTCAACGGATCACCTGTGTACCACATACTCAACGTACCATAAAATGGACCAGATTCACCAGCGTACCACTTTGGTACGGTGTAACTGTCAGCGTACCACTAAGTAACTGTCGCGTACCACCTTTGAAGCTTGCCTTGCGTACCAGGGAACGTACCAACCAGCGTACCACTTTTCAGATGAAGTTTGCCTTGCGTACCAAACGACGTACCAGAATGTTCATCCGGCGTACCACGACATTTTCGACTGATTTTTCAGAATTTGACAGTTTTGAGTGAAAATTTAGATATCGTCGAGATGGTCGTTTTGGCTGGTATTGGGTTCCGTAACTCTTAACGGTTCTCAAGTTACGTCAGTTTTAGTGAACGCAACTTTTCTTCCAACGCACCAAATCACTCTCAGCGGACCAAATCCCTTCTCAGCGTACCACCCTGTTAATCAACGTATCACAAATCTTCAACGGATCACCTGTGTACCACATACTCAGCGTACCATAAAACGGACCAGATTCACCAGCGTACCACTTTGGTACGGTGTAACTGTCAGCGTACCACTAAGTAACTGTCGCGTACCACCTTTGAAGCTTGCCTTGCGTACCAGGGGACGTACCAACCAGCGTACCACTTTTCAGATGAAGATTGCCTTGCGTACCAAACGACGTACCAGAATGTTCATCCGACGTACCACGACATTTTCGACTGATTTTTTATAATTTGACAGTTTTGAATGAAAATTTAGATATCGTCGAGATGGTCGTTTTGGCTGGTATTGGGTTCCGTAACTCTTAACGGTTCTCAAGTTACGTCAGTTTTAGTGAACGCAACTTTTCTTCCAACGCACCAAATCACTCTCAGCGGACCAAATCCCTTCTCAGCGTACCACCCTGTTAATCAACGTATCACAAATCTTCATGGATCACCTGCGTACCATAGACTCAACGTACAATAAAACGAACCAGATTCACCAGCGTACCACTTTGGTACGGTGTAACTATCAGCGTACCACCAAGTAACTGTCGCGTACCAACTTTGAAGATTGCCTTGCGTAACAGGGAGCGTACCAACCATCGTACAACTTTTCAGATGAAGATTGCCTTGCGTACCAAACGATGTACCAGAATGTTCATCCGGCGTACCTTGACATTTTACAGATTTTTCAGAATTTGACAGTTTTGAGGTAGAATTTAGATATCGGCGAGACGGTCGTTTTGGCTAGTATTGGGTTCCGTAACACTTAACGGTTCTCAAGTTACATCAGTTTTAGTGAACATAACTTTTCTTCCAGCGTACCAAATCACTCTCAGCGGACCAAATCCCTTCTCAGCGTACCATAAAACGGACCAGATTCACCAGCGTACCACTTTGGTATTGTGTAACTGTCCGCGTACCACCAAGTAACTGTCACATACCAACTTTGAAGATTGCCTTGCTTACCAGGGAGCGTACCAACCAGCGTACAACTTTTCAGATGAAGATTGCCTTGCGTACCAAACGACGTACCAGAATGTTCATCCGGCGTACCACGACATTTTCGACTGATTTTTCAGAATTTGATAGTTTTGAGCTAGAAGTTAGATCTCGTCCAGACGGTCGTTTTGGCTGGTATTGGGTTCCGTAACTCTTAACGTTTCTCAAGTTACGTCAGTTTTAGTGAACACAACTTTTCTGCCAGCGTACCAAATCACTCTCAGCGGACCAAATCCCTTCTCAGCGTACCACCCTGTTAATCAAGGTGTCACAAATCTTCAATGGATCACCTGCGTACCACAGACTCGGCATACAATAAAACGGACCTGATTCACCAACGTACCATTTTGGGACGGTGTAACTGTCGCGTACCAACTTTGAAGATTGCCTTGCGTACCAGGGAGCGTACCAACCAGCGTACCACTTTTCAGATGAAGATTGCCTTGCGTACCAGAATGTTCATCTGGCGTACCATGACATTTTTGACTGATTGTTTAGAATTTGACAGTTTTATGCTAGAATTAAGATCTCGTCGAGACGGTCATTTTGGCTGGTATTGGGTTCCGTCACTCTTAACAATTCTCAAGTTACGTCAATTTTAGTGAACGTAACTTTTCTGCCAACGTACCAACTCACTCTCAGCGGACCAAATCCCTTCTCAGTGTACCACCCTGTTAATCAATGTATCACAAATCTTCAACGGATCACCTGCGTTCCACAGAATCAGCATACCATAAAACGGACCAGATTCACCAGCGTACCACTTTGGTACGGTGTAAGTGTCAATGTACAACCTAGATAATGTCGCGTACCAACTTTCAAGAATTCCCTGCGTACCAGGGAGCGTACCAACCAGCGTACCACTTTTCAGATGAAGGTTGCCTTGCGTACCAAACGACGTAGCAGAATGTTCATCCGGCATACCACGACATTTTCGACTGATTTTTCATAATTTGACAGTTTTGAGCTAGAATTTAGATCTCGTCAAGACGGTCGTTTTGGCTGGTATTGGGTTCCGTAACTCTTAACGGTTCTCAAGTTACGTCAGTTTAAGTGAACGTAACTTTTTTTCCAGCGTACCAAATCACTCTCAGCGGACCAAATCCCTTCTCAGCGTACCGCACTGTTAATCAACGTATCACAAATCTTCAACGGATCACCTGTGTACCACATACTCAACGTACCATAAAATGGACCAGATTCACCAGCGTACCACTTTGGTACGGTGTAACTGTCAGCGTACCACTAAGTAACTGTCGCGTACCACCTTTGAAGCTTGCCTTGCGTACCAGGGAACGTACCAACCAGCGTACCACTTTTCAGATGAAGTTTGCCTTGCGTACCAAACGACGTACCAGAATGTTCATCCGGCGTACCACGACATTTTCGACTGATTTTTCAGAATTTGACAGTTTTGAGTGAAAATTTAGATATCGTCGAGATGGTCGTTTTGGCTGGTATTGGGTTCCATAACTCTTAACGGTTCTCAAGTTACGTCAGTTTTAGTGAACGCAACTTTTCTTCCAACGCACCAAATCACTCTCAGCGGACCAAATCCCTTCTCAGCGTACCACCCTGTTAATCAACGTATCACAAATCTTCAACGGATCACCTGTGTACCACATACTCAGCGTACCATAAAACGGACCAGATTCACCAGCGTACCACTTTGGTACGGTGTAACTGTCAGCGTACCACTAAGTAACTGTCGCGTACCACCTTTGAAGCTTGCCTTGCGTACCAGGGGACGTACCAACCAGCGTACCACTTTTCAGATGAAGATTGCCTTGCGTACCAAACGACGTACCAGAATGTTCATCCGACGTACCACGACATTTTCGACTGATTTTTTATAATTTGACAGTTTTGAATGAAAATTTAGATATCGTCGAGATGGTCGTTTTGGCTGGTATTGGGTTCCGTAACTCTTAACGGTTCTCAAGTTACGTCAGTTTTAGTGAACGCAACTTTTCTTCCAACGCACCAAATCACTCTCAGCGGACCAAATCCCTTCTCAGCGTACCACCCTGTTAATCAACGTATCACAAATCTTCATGGATCACCTGCGTACCATAGACTCAACGTACAATAAAACGAACCAGATTCACCAGCGTACCACTTTGGTACGGTGTAACTATCAGCGTACCACCAAGTAACTGTCGCGTACCAACTTTGAAGATTGCCTTGCGTAACAGGGAGCGTACCAACCATCGTACAACTTTTCAGATGAAGATTGCCTTGCGTACCAAACGATGTACCAGAATGTTCATCCGGCGTACCTTGACATTTTACAGATTTTTCAGAATTTGACAGTTTTGAGGTAGAATTTAGATATCGGCGAGACGGTCGTTTTGGCTAGTATTGGGTTCCGTAACACTTAACGGTTCTCAAGTTACATCAGTTTTAGTGAACATAACTTTTCTTCCAGCGTACCAAATCACTCTCAGCGGACCAAATCCCTTCTCAGCGTACCATAAAACGGACCAGATTCACCAGCGTACCACTTTGGTATTGTGTAACTGTCCGCGTACCACCAAGTAACTGTCACATACCAACTTTGAAGATTGCCTTGCTTACCAGGGAGCGTACCAACCAGCGTACAACTTTTCAGATGAAGATTGCCTTGCGTACCAAACGACGTACCAGAATGTTCATCCGGCGTACCACGACATTTTCGACTGATTTTTCAGAATTTGATAGTTTTGAGCTAGAAGTTAGATCTCGTCCAGACGGTCGTTTTGGCTGGTATTGGGTTCCGTAACTCTTAACGTTTCTCAAGTTACGTCAGTTTTAGTGAACACAACTTTTCTGCCAGCGTACCAAATCACTCTCAGCGGACCAAATCCCTTCTCAGCGTACCACCCTGTTAATCAAGGTGTCACAAATCTTCAATGGATCACCTGCGTACCACAGACTCGGCATACAATAAAACGGACCTGATTCACCAACGTACCATTTTGGGACGGTGTAACTGTCGCGTACCAACTTTGAAGATTGCCTTGCGTACCAGGGAGCGTACCAACCAGCGTACCACTTTTCAGATGAAGATTGCCTTGCGTACCAGAATGTTCATCTGGCGTACCATGACATTTTTGACTGATTGTTTAGAATTTGACAGTTTTATGCTAGAATTAAGATCTCGTCGAGACGGTCATTTTGGCTGGTATTGGGTTCCGTCACTCTTAACAATTCTCAAGTTACGTCAATTTTAGTGAACGTAACTTTTCTGCCAACGTACCAACTCACTCTCAGCGGACCAAATCCCTTCTCAGTGTACCACCCTGTTAATCAATGTATCACAAATCTTCAACGGATCACCTGCGTTCCACAGAATCAGCATACCATAAAACGGACCAGATTCACCAGCGTACCACTTTGGTACGGTGTAAGTGTCAATGTACAACCTAGATAATGTCGCGTACCAACTTTCAAGAATTCCCTGCGTACCAGGGAGCGTACCAACCAGCGTACCACTTTTCAGATGAAGGTTGCCTTGCGTACCAAACGACGTAGCAGAATGTTCATCCGGCATACCACGACATTTTCGACTGATTTTTCATAATTTGACAGTTTTGAGCTAGAATTTAGATCTCGTCGAGACGGTCGTTTTGGCTGGTATTGGGTTCCGTAACTCTTAACGGTTCTCAAGTTACGTCAGTTTAAGTGAACGTAACTTTTTTTCCAGCGTACCAAATCACTCTCAGCGGACCAAATCCCTTCTCAGCGTACCACACTGTTAATCAACGTATCACAAATCTTCAACGGATCACCTGTGTACCACATACTCAGCGTACCATAAATATGGACCAGATTCACCAGCGTACCACTTTGGTACGGTGTAACTGTCAGCGTACCACTAAGTAACTGTCGCGTACCACCTTTGAAGCTTGCCTTGCGTACCAGGGAACGTACCAACCAGCGTACCACTTTTCAGATGAAGTTTGCCTTGCGTACCAAACGACGTACCAGAATGTTCATCCGGCGTACCACGACATTTTCGACTGATTTTTCAGAATTTGACAGTTTTGAGTGAAAATTTAGATATCGTCGAGATGGTCGTTTTGGCTGGTATTGGGTTCCGTAACTCTTAACGGTTCTCAAGTTACGTCAGTTTTAGTGAACGCAACTTTTCTTCCAACGCACCAAATCACTCTCAGCGGACCAAATCCCTTCTCAGCGTACCACCCTGTTAATCAACGTATCACAAATCTTCAACGGATCACCTGTGTACCACATACTCAGCGTACCATAAAACGGACCAGATTCACCAGCGTACCACTTTGGTACGGTGTAACTGTCAGCGTACCACTAAGTAACTGTCGCGTACCACCTTTGAAGCTTGCCTTGCGTACCAGGGGACGTACCAACCAGCGTACCACTTTTCAGATGAAGATTGCCTTGCGTACCAAACGACGTACGAGAATGTTCATCCGACGTACCACGACATTTTCGACTGATTTTTTATAATTTGACAGTTTTGAGTGAAAATTTAGATATCGTCGAGATGGTCGTTTTGGCTGGTATTGGGTTCCGTAACTCTTAACGGTTCTCAAGTTACGTCAGTTTTAGTGAACGCAACTTTTCTTCCAACGCACCAAATCACTCTCAGCGGACCAAATCCCTTCTCAGCGTACCACCCTGTTAATCAACGTATCACAAATCTTCATGGATCACCTGCGTACCATAGACTCAACGTACAATAAAACGAACCAGATTCACCAGCGTACCACTTTGGTACGGTGTAACTATCAGCGTACCACCAAGTAACTGTCGCGTACCAACTTTGAAGATTGCCTTGCGTAACAGGGAGCGTACCAACCAGCGTACAACTTTTCAGATGAAGATTGCCTTGCGTACCAAACGATGTACCAGAATGTTCATCCGGCGTACCTTGACATTTTACAGATTTTTCAGAATTTGACAGTTTTGAGGTAGAATTTAGATATCGGCGAGACGGTCGTTTTGGCTAGTATTGGGTTCCGTAACACTTAACGGTTCTCAAGTTACATCAGTTTTAGTGAACATAACTTTTCTTCCAGCGTACCAAATCACTCTCAGCGGACCAAATCCCTTCTCAGCGTACCATAAAACGGACCAGATTCACCAGCGTACCACTTTGGTCTAGTGTAACTGTCCGCGTACCACCAAGTAACTGTCACATACCAACTTTGAAGATTGCCTTGCTTACCAGGGAGCGTACCAACCAGCGTACAACTTTTCAGATGAAGATTGCCTTGCGTACCAAACGACGTACCAGAATGTTCATCCGGCGTACCACGACATTTTCGACTGATTTTTCAGAATTTGATAGTTTTGAGCTAGAAGTTAGATCTCGTCCAGACGGTCGTTTTGGCTGGTATTGGGTTCCGTAACTCTTAACGTTTCTCAAGTTACGTCAGTTTTAGTGAACACAACTTTTCTGCCAGCGTACCAAATCACTCTCAGCGGACCAAATCCCTTCTCAGCGTACCACCCTGTTAATCAAGGTGTCACAGATCTTCAATGGATCACCTGCGTACCACAGACTCGACATACAATAAAACGGACCTGATTCACCAACGTACCATTTTGGGACGGTGTAACTGTCGCGTACCAACTTTGAAGATTGCCTTGCGTACCAGGGAGCGTACCAACCAGCGTACCACTTTTCAGATGAAGATTGCCTTGCGTACCAGAATGTTCATCTGGCGTACCATGACATTTTTGACTGATTTTTTAGAATTTGACAGTTTTATGCTAGAATTAAGATCTCGTCGAGACGGTCATTTTGGCTGGTATTGGGTTCCGTCACTCTTAACAATTCTCAAGTTATGTCAATTTTAGTGAACGTAACTTTTCTGCCAACGTACCAACTCACTCTCAGCGGACCAAATCCCTTCTCAGTGTACCACCCTGTTAGTCAATGTATCACAAATCTTCAACGGATCACCTGCGTTCCACAGAATCAGCATACCATAAAACGGACCAGATTCACCAGCGTACCACTTTGGTATGCTGTAAGTGTCAATGTACAACCTAGATAATGTCGCGTACCAACTTTCAAGAATTCCCTGCGTACCAGGGAGCGTACCAACCAGCGTACCACTTTTCAGATGAAGGTTGACTTGCGTACCAAACGACGTAGCAGAATGTTCATCCGGCATACCACGACATTTTCGACTGATTTTTCATAATTTGACAGTTTTGAGCTAGAATTTAGATCTCGTCGAGACGGTCGTTTTGGCTGGTATTGGGTTCCGTAACTCTTAACGGTTCTCAAGTTACGTCAGTTTAAGTGAACGTAACTTTTTTTTCCAGCGTACCAAATCACTCTCAGCGGACCAAATCCCTACTCAGTGTACCACACTGTTAATCAACGTATCACAAATCTTCAACGGATCACCTGTGTACCACATACTCAGCGTACCATAAAACGGACTAGATTCACCAGCGTACCACTTTGGTACGGTGTAACTGTCAGCGTACGACCAAGTAACTGTCGTGTACCACCTTTGAAGATTGCCTTGCGTACCAGGGAACGTACCAACCAGCGTACCACTTTTCAGATGAAGATTGCCTTGCGCCAAACGACGTACCAGAATGTTCATTCGGTGTACCACGACATTTTCGACTGATTTTTCAGAATTTGACAGTTTTGAGTGAAAATTTAGATATCGTCGAGATGGTCGTTTTGGCTGGTATTGGGTTCCGTAACTCTTAACGGTTCTCAAGTTACGTCACTTTTAGTGAACGCAACTTTTAAAAACACGAATCGTCCCGATCTAATGATTTGTACACCGAAATTGAGATCGAAAGTTCACCGAAACTCAAGAACACAAAAGCTAAATTAAACTCAATTTATAGCTAATATTCAACAACGATTACATGATTTGAACTCGTTTACAGCCTCGAATCACGATCTAGAATACAAAACTCTCTGAAAAACAAGATCGAAAACTCCTCCCCTTGAAATTGAACTCAGTGAAAAACGGTTATGTGAGATCTATCATGTCCGAACTCCAAAACTCAAATATATAACAAACTGGTTTCGTGACAGCCGAACTTCAGGTTCGGTGACAGTTCGGCATATTGCCGAACCCTAAGTTCGGAGCTCCTCTTGGTTGTCTTCAAAACCTGATCTTCAACAAATGTCTACAAATCACATTTATGTGATTTTACTAAAACACACACAAGGCCCTCTACTTTAATAGAATGACACAAACTACCCTATATCATGATTTAACCATTCTAACTAAAACAACTAACACAACTAACGAGACTAACTGATACACACACGACACACATATTTTGTACCAACAAACTCCCCCTTGACGTGTGTTGTATCAGATCTTCCAACTCTTTGAATCTATTGTTAGTTGATGTAGGGTAGGCATGATAGGAACATGACTGTGTCAACTAAACCATTTCTGAAAATAATGAACTCTTTGACAGCTTTGCAACCCTGCATGAAATCCATTTTGAGATCTTTATATGAAAGACTTTGATAATTTCAACCTGCAACCTTCAGAAGACAAAAATGTGGTTTCTCTTTTTCTTTTTCCAAACATAACTTTAATCTTGGAAACAAAACTCCTCCTTTGGAGAAATCAAGACATTTATTTTTGAAAATTTGTTGTATCCCGTGACGATCAGATCAAAAACAAAGAAGAAAGAAAATCTTTTTGGATTTTACAAAGTTTATATCAATACACACTGAAAATCTTTTTGATTTTTTATAAACTGAAACATAAATGCAATATAGAATTAAACTCTATTTTTGTTTTTGGTGAGAAAGATCACAACATGAGATCATATCAGACATAACGCATCATACACACTGCAATTTCAAAATACTAAGCATGCAAGCCAAGCTGACTGAGAATACAACCATTTGGTTTATTTCAGCTAAAGCAGGTCATTGTCTACAGCTTTCTCATATGAAATTAAGTGTATTTATCGAGCATTGATAACATGGTACCCACACAATCAGGAATACTGGCAATCTGCTTATTTCATATTTTTGAAATTTTCTTTTATTCAAGCCAAGTTACTCGCAGCAGATTTCTCATACTGATATTGTAAATTTGCTTATACAGAATCAAATGCCACAGAGATATCAAGTTCATGGTGTTTCTTGCAAAAAGAAAGCAGAACCCTAAACAAACAACAATCAGGTCCGCTGGTAGGCACGCAGAGAAAGTCCGATTGTTTAGGAAAATAAAAAAATAGAAAATAAAGCAAAAATTGTATAACCCAACAACAATCAGGTCGGTGTTCCCGCACACGCAGAGAAAGTCCGATGAGTTATACGAAACACCAAAGAAAATAAAGCAGAATGTCAAACGAACACCAATCAGGTCGATCTTTCGATACGCAGAGAAAGGCCGATCGTTTGACAAAATAAAGAAAATCAAACAAGTTGAAATTTTTCAAAATAAAGCAAGCATACACCAGAACATCTCTTTATTCTGTTTTTGATACTTTATCATTTTATTTTGCCACATATGCACAGTACCCATCATGATTTGTAACCACAATTATCAAGCAAGCGTTATCTTTATATCATACTCGCATATATCAGACTACTCAGCACATTCAGTCAAGTCAAGCAAGTACCTACAACCTTTCTTTCTACTTTATTCATGGCAGATAACGTATGCTGATGTACCATCATTTCTCATATGGTTGGATCAATTTCTCTTTTTAATATTTTTCATTTTTTTTATTTTTCAATTTTTTTTTAGGAAACAAACATTTTTCATTTTTTTTTAGGAAACAAACATCACACTATTTTTGTGTTTTTCAAATATTCTCCCCCTAAAATTCAACAAACTCTATTTTTCGAATTTTCCAAAATTTCTCCCCCTAAAGATATGAAAGAAAGTAAAAGTAAAGAAAATAAAATTGATCGATCAACACGGATACCTCGCATTTTTAGATTTTGAAAAATCATTTTTCTCAAAAATGTTTGTGAAATATTAACTCTGTGAAGCGCTAACTTAAGCAAAATACTCCACTATCAACAACTTTGCAATCACTAATAGGCCTTCTTGAAGTACCTGCACATAACCTCAAACAATTTTTTTTAGTTAAATACGGGAACCCAAACCGGCTTGGGTCGACCCGTATCCTCAACAAAATCGTTTCCCGCCAAGGTTGCGATTTTCTGTTTCCAAGAACGAAATGGTTTAGACGATTTCGCCCGATGCGAATCAGAACCATTGAAAAACTTTGACTTGTTGAAAACCATATTCAACAACTCTTCGACCAACATTTTCTCAGGTTTTGAGTGATGTTGTCGATGCCCATAATATGAAAACTCATTTGAATAAGGCATTTTAAAACCATTATTGAAAAATTGTTTTCTTTTTGAAAAATGTGTTGCTTTTGAAAACTGTGGTGACCAATCATCATAATTTGAGGTTCTACCAACAACCGGCTTCTGATGAGCTGGCTTTCGTTGGTTTTTCTGATTTTGTCTAATAGGTACCTCATTAAGAATCATTGAATCAGATGATGACGATCGATATGAACCACGTGAAAACCTTTTTCGAGTAGCACAATCACGAATCACATGTCCCGTCTTGTTGCAGTAAAAGCAAGCTCTCCTATCAACCGACTTAGGAGATGACATGGATTCTGTTGACATTGTAGAATGTTGAGAAGAATCACTCTCTAGACTCTCTAACTTAGAATTCGTTGACAGAAAATCATCATCAGGTTCATACAAGATATGATTCTCAAGTGGAATCTCCTTTGCTTTGTGAACCTTGACATCCTCCACAATTACTTCTATCTCAAGCACATCTTGGAGATTATTTCCAACATTCACGTTCTCATCTTTGCTTTCATATCCCAGACCACCATTCTTTTTAGATTTATCTGGTACCGACTTAGGTTTCTCATGACCTTGTGAAGCAAGTCGAGAAAACTCATCCTTGATGGCATTTAAATCATCTTTATTGGAAAGCAAAGATTCATCAATCACAATCTCCGAAAATTTGTCGACTTTCACTTTTCCTGAATTGCCATCAAAAACCTTTTCCTTATCAAGCAATATGGAACTTGAAACAAATTTAGTTCTCTTATTAGCATCAAAATTCTCTTCATTTTTCTTCTGCGGCTTTGACTTTTTCTTCTCAGAAGAATTATCAGCAAACTTTGAATAATCATGAACTTCTTCCGTTGCTTTCAAAGTATTAATAGAATTTTCAATGACCACAGGAGGTGGAACATTTTTCAGAATAGCATCACCAAAAATCTGTTGAAAATTCTCCTTTTTGCACAAAAAATTTGTGAAAGACGATGAATTATAGAGATTATGCAACTGTCTTTTGAAATCACGAACCTCAATCTTCATGTCTGCAATTTTCTTTTGCGTTTCAGCCAACTCTTTTTGTGTTGCAATAAGTTCTTCTGTTGTTCTATTCAGAGTAAACTTTTCTCTCCTCAACTGATCATGAGCATCATATGTTTCTTGAACAACCTTTTCCCATTTTTGTTTATAAATCTCAACATTCTGCTTCAAAAGCTTGTTTTCACGAAGCAGTTCAACTTTAGCATCTAACAGCTTCGTGTTATCCTCTTGATGACTTAATTCTTTAGCAGTAAGATCAGCAACTTCCTTTTTTAGACCTTCAAGTTTGATCTTTGATTTTGCAAACAATTCATCAAAAACGGTCGCCATGTCATTTGCTTCTTTCTTCCATTTTTCAACTTCCTTTATCAAATCATCATTTGTTTCAGTCAGCTTTGAAACTTTTGCAATTAACTCTGCATTCTGGTGTTGAAGCTTCAATTCATTCTTAACAGCTTCACAATTTGAAGACCCATCTTTTTGAACTTCTTGAACTTCTTCCATAACAGATTCATTTAATTCAGCATATTTCTGAACAAGAGCATTCCAAAACACTTTAGAATTCTTGCAAGTCTTGAATTGAGGCAGTATTTCTTTTGACAATGCCCTTGTGAGAATATCATAAGTTTTTAATTCTCTTTCATAACTTTTCCTTTCCTCAAATGACAGATCTCTTTGCATTTTAGGTACTCCATTATTTTCTGTTGGATATGTAAAACCTTCCTTAATCGGAATCCACAAATCCACATCTGTTGCACCTATGTGATCTTCAAATCTCTGTTTCCAATTATGATAGTCTTCAAATTTCAACAACTTTGGAACCACCGAAATCGCTTGAACTTTACTCATTATGATTAACCCAGTGAAATACAAATCGTTGAACCTTGAACTTTGTGAAGTCACCGAATTGACATCCCGAAGCTAAGTCCTCAAAAATATTTTTGTAAATTTTTTAATATTTTTTTTAACATTTTTTTTAATCTTTGAAACATAAAATGTTTATAGATTTTCTTTTGTTATTAAGAAAAGAAACAAGCAATGAAACAAATAACAAGATTAAAAAAAACGCAAACAAAAACAAATGTGTTTATGTGAGTTAACCGACTTGACAAACACAAAATAATTTTGCGTTCGCGAATCAATTCAACAAACACAAAACCTTATGTAAATTTTTTTAGAAAACTTTGTAGGTTTTTTTTTTTAAACAAAAAAAAAACCTTTATGTTTTGTTTTTAAGAAAACTTATGTAAAAATTTGAAGTAAGAAACCTATTTAAACTTCTTTGAAATTTGAGGGTTTTGAAATGAAAATTTTATAATAAAAACAAAATAGTCGTGGGATGAGAAATAACAAAGAAATTCCGGTGAATATACAAGAAATCCGGCCGGCGAACTCAATTTTCCGGCGAGGCAAAATGTCTTAACCACCACAAACTTTAAACATTCTTATCTTCTTCAATTCTTAACGAAAATTCGATCCGAAAGTTGCGTTGAACTCGTGAGATCGAGAGGATTCAAACTAGCACCATTGTTGCTAGGTTTTGAGTTGGTTTAAGGCCCGAACGAATGAACTCCGGCGAATGACAAATTTGAGAATTTGTGATCTTCTCAAATCGACACCAAATCGAAAACGGATCGTTGCATTAGCTTTGTATGACCGAAAGGAACCAGTAGCAACCAAAATTACACGAAATGATCGAGTATTATGAAAGTTGCCATTGAAGAAGTTGAAGAACACGTTAAGCTTCCTGTGAATTTCGAATTTGAATAAAACTTGACCAAAATCGATTTTGAAACTTGCTTTAGATGCGTAATAACCTTCTTAATCTAACTGTACCCATTAGCAACACCACAATACAAGAGATCAATCGAATTTGAAGGTCAAAGTTCAAGCAGTTTGACTTGAGAAAGTCAAAATCGATGAATTTGAACAATATAAGTACAGATTTCGATCAACAAAGGTGTAGAATCACGCCTGGAGTTGCTCTGATACCAATTGAAAACACGAATCGTCCCGATCTAATGATTTGTACACCGAAATTGAGATCGAAAGTTCACCGAAACTCAAGAACACAAAAGCTAAATTAAACTCAGTTTATAGCTAAGATTCAACAACGATTACATGATTTGAACTCGTTTACAGCCTCGAATCACGATCTAGAATACAAAACTCTCTGAAAAACAAGATCGAAAACTCCTCCCCTTGAAATTGAACTCAGTGAAAAACGGTTATGTGAGATCTATCATGTCCGAACTCCAAAACTCAAATATATAACAAACTGGTTTCGTGACAGCCGAACTTCAGGTTCGGTGACAGTTCGGCATATTGCCGAACCCTAAGTTCGGAGCTCCTCTTGGTTGTCTTCAAAACCTGATCTTCAACAAATGTCTACAAATCACATTTATGTGATTTTACTAAAACACACACAAGGCCCTCTACTTTAATAGAATGACACAAACTACCCTATATCATGATTTAACCATTCTAACTAAAACAACTAACACAACTAACGAGACTAACTGATACACACACGACACACATATTTTGCACTAACAACTTTTCTTCCAACGCACCAAATCACTCTCAGCGGACCAAATCCCTTCTCAGCGTACCACCCTGTTAATCAACGTATCACAAATCTTCATGGATCACTTGCGTACCATAGACTCAACGTACCATAAAACGGACCAGATTCACCAGCGTACCACTTTGGTACGGTGTAACTATCAGCGTACCACCAAGTAACTGTCGCGTACCAACTTTGAAGATTGCCTTGCGTAACAGGGAGCGTACCTACCAGCGTACAACTTTTGAGATGAAGATTGCCTTCGTACCAAACGATGTACCAGAATGTTCATCCGGCGTACCTTGACATTTTATAGATTTTTCAGAATTTGATAGTTTTGAGGTAGAATTTAGATATCGGCGAGACGGTCGTTTTGGCTAGTATTGGGTTCCGTAACTCTTAACGGTTCTCAAGTTACATCAGTTTTAGTGAACATAACTTTTCTTCCAGCGTACCAAATCACTCTCAGCGGACCAAATCCCTTCTCAGCGTACCAACCTGTTAATCAACGTATCACAAATATTCAATGGATCACCTGCGTACCATAGACTCAGCGTACCATAAAACGGACCAGATTCACCAGCGTACCACCAAGTAACTATCACATACCAACTTTGAAGATTGCCTTGCTTACCAGGGAACGTACCAACCAGCGTACAACTTTTCAGATGAAGATTGCCTTGCGTACCAAACGACGTACCAGAATGTTCATCCGGCGTACCACTACATTTTCGACTGATTTTTCAGAATTTGATAGTTTTGAGCTAGAAGTTAGATCTCGTCCAGACGGTCGTTTTGGCTGGTATTGGGTTCCATAACTCTTAACGTTTCTCAAGTTACGTCAGTTTTAGTGAACACAACTTTTCTGCCAGCGTACCAAATCACTCTCAGCGGACCAAATCCCTTCTCAGCGTACCACCCTGTTAATCAAGGTGTCACAAATCTTCAACGGATCACCTGCGTACCACAGACTCGGCGTACCATAAAACGGAGCTGATTCACCAGCGTACCACTTTGGGACGGTGTAACTGTCGCGTACCAACTTTGAAGATTGCCTTGCGTACTAGGGAGCGTACCAACCAGCGTACCACTTTTCAGATGAAGATTGTCTTGCGTACCAGAATGTTCATCTGGCGTACCATGACATTTTTGACTGATTTTTTAGAATTTGACAGTTTTATGCTACAATTAAGATCTCGTCGAGACGGTCATTTTGGCTGGTATTGGGTTCCATTACTCTTAACGATTCTCAAGTTACGTCAGTTTTAGTGAACGCAACATTTCTGCCAACGTACCAACTCACTCTCAGCGGACCAAATCCCTTCTCAGTGTACCACCTTGTTAATCAATGTATCACAAATCTTCAACGGATCACCTAAGTTCCACAGAATCATCATACCATAAAACGGACCAGATTCACCAGCGTACTACTTTGGTACGGTGTAAGTGTCAATGTACAACCTAGATAATGTCTCGTACCAACTTTGAAGAATTCCCTGCGTACCAGGGATTGTACCAACCAGCGTACCACTTTTCAGATGAAGGTTGCCTTGCGTACCAAACGACGTAGCAGAATGTTCATCTGGCATACCACGACATTTTCGACTGATTTTTCATAATTTGACAGTTTTGAGCTAGAATTTAGATCTCGTCGAGACGGTCGTTTTGGCTGGTATTGGGTTCCGTAACTCTTAACGGTTCTCAAGTTACGTCAGTTTAAGTGAACGTAACTTTTTTTCTAGTGTACCAAATCACTCTCAGCGGACCATATCCCTTCTCAACGTACCACCCTGTTAATCAACGTATCACAAATCTTCAACGGATCACCTGTGTACCACATACTCAGCGTACAATAAAACGGACCAGATTCACCAGCGTACCACTTTGGTACGGTGTAACTGTCAGCGTACCACCAAGTAACTGTCGCGTACCACCTTTGAAGATTGCCTTGCGTACCAGGGAACGTACCAACCAGCGTACCACTTTTCAGATGAAGATTGCCTTGCATACCAAACGACGTACCAGAATGTTCATCCGGCGTACCGCGACATTTTCGACTGATTTTTCAGAATTTGACAGTTTTGAGTGAAAATTTAGATATCGTCGAGATGGTCGTTTTGGCTGGTATTAGGTTCCGTAACTCTTAACGGTTCTCAAATTACGTCAGTTTTAGTGAACGCAACTTTTCTTCCAACGCACCAAATCACTCTCAGCGGACCAAATCCCTTCTCAGCGTACCACCCTGTTAATCAACGTATCACAAATCTTCATGGATCACTTGCGTACCATAGACTCAACGTACCATAAAACGGCCAGATTCACCAGCGTACAACTTTGGTACGGTGTAACTATCAGCGTACCACCAAGTAACTGTCGCGTACCAACTTTGAAGATTGTCGTGCGTAACAGGCAGCGTACCAACCAGCGTATAACTTTTCAGATGAAGATTGCCTTGCGTACCAAACGATGTACCAGAATGTTCATCCGACGTACCACGACATTTTACAGATTTTTCAGAATTTGACAGTTTTGAGGTAGAATTTAGATATCGGCGAGACGGTCGTTTTGGCTAGTATTGGGTTCCGTAACTCTTAACGGTTCTCAATTTACGTCAGTTTTAGTGAACATAACTTTTCTTCCAGCGTACCAAATCACTCTCAGCGGACCAAATCCCTTCTCAGCGTACCACCCTGTTAATCAATGTAACAAAAATCTTCAACGGATCACGTGCGTACCACAGACTCAGCGTACCATAAAACAGACCAGATTCACCAGCGTACCACTTTGGTATGGTGTAACTATCAACGTACCACCTAGTAAATGTCGCGTACCAACTTTTAAGATTGTCTTGCGTACCAGGGAGCGTACCAACCAGCGTACCACTTTTCAGATGAAGGTTGCCTTGCGTACCAATTGACGTACAAGAATGTTCAGCTTCTTAATTTTTTTTTGTTTCTTTCCTCGTTTTCTGCACCAAGCTTGATTTTTTCTGCAAACTCATGATATTTTTCAGAATTTCATATATTTTAACATTTTCAACCTGAATTCGCTAATTTCAACCCCAAAACCTGTTATCATTTCGTGTCCAAAACCACACACATCAAACATCCCCATACTTAAACGTTGCTTGTCCCCAAGCAATCATTTTTAATCTCGACACTACTACAACTCTATTTTAACCACATAGACACTTAAGTGTACATATTCGGTTCACAAGATTTACTATCAATACTAGGATTTACAACCTCGCAAGTTTAATGATTTTGAAAACTCACAAAATCTGTCAACCAAATAATGCAAACCATTTTCTATCATTTTTTTCACTCAACTCACCAAATCACTCGACCTATGGGTGTAATATTTGAAGTGAACGTTCAGGTCAAGCATATCTAATTGTTTCTTGGGTTTATATATACGACCGTGCTTCCGAGTTCGTTACGGGATCCGACCAAAAAATGGAGGGGGATACTCAAACGTTTGCCCACATATACGGGTGTATGAGCTACCACCCTAAACGTATATCTTGGCGTATACGTACAGTCGTTTCACAATTTTCATTGTGATTTATAATTTTTTTCTTTAGCTTGATTTAGGGTTTTGCAACCTTTCAATACAAGACTATTTTTTTTTTCAAATACATATATACTGGAGTTATGCAGAAAGTCCAGTATCTTCGGGCAATTGACGACCCGGAGAAGATCCATAACGACTCAAGGCGATTTGTTAAACACGGTCTCAACATAAACCTAGAACATGTTTTAGACATACGACATCCCTCATAACTATGTTTTTTTTTTCATGTTTTGCCTAAATATATATTTTTCTTTTGTAGGCTTACCTCACAAGGGAAATCGGGTGAATGGGTTTTTGTTGGTTCATAAAACTCGATCGAGAAACTCTGATCATGTGATTTTATATGAAAATAAACTTTTGAGGAAAACCTTTTTGCGACTTGCAGACACGATAAGGCACAAATAAATTATCTATGATTTGCGTTAAAAATGGTGTACTTTCGTGTCATTTGAGATAGGGAAGAAAATTTTGAAAATTTTGAAAATTTTGGGGGATTTTCAAACTTTTGATGCGGTGGGGAAGTTATATTCTATATGATTAACCAACCCTTGCCATCCCCATACTTAGAAGATTGCATTGTCCCCAATGCAGAAAAAATACCAATAAACAAAAGAGTTGGATAAAATGAACTCCCTTTTATTTTATGGCGACCATCCACACATCAAACATTAGTATGCAAGCCCAGATTCAGCAGAATTCTCAACTACAAAAATATACAAGTAACACACCAAACCAAAATAAAGCACACAAATTTAAACTAACAAAAATTTTCCTAACAAACCCAGCACGTTATCATATAAGCTCAATTATTAAAGAATTACGTACCTGGTTGCTAATCCGATTCCTGCAAAACAGAAATTAACAAAACCACAAAAAGTTGGAAAAATTTAAAAGGAATACAAAAACACGGGTTGCTTCCCGCAAAGCGCTTAGGTTATTTACGAGTCGTTAGCTCGACTCGACCCCCGTAACTCATTCAGGGGGCTTTTGGAGGCTCAGATCCTCCACGTATCCCTCGTTAACAGCTCCTTTAATGTATTCCTTCAGCCTATGTCCGTTTACTTTGAATGGATTTCCGTCTTCCCCTTGTATCTCTACTGTCCAATACGAAAACACCTTTGTGACGGTGTAGGGACCAGTCCACCTGGATCGCAATTTTCCTGGGAAAAGTTTAAGACGAGAATTGTAAAGCAACACACAATCCCCATACTTAAAATTTTTCTTAACCTTCAACTTCTGATCGTGTGTCTTAGCAGTCTTTTCCTTTTATTGTCTCGAACTCTCATAAGCTTCTTCATGTAATTCCTGCAGTTTGTTTAGCTCAAGCAATCGTTCCTCCCCTGCTTTTACCATATCCATGTTAACTGCTTGAATCGCCCAGTAGCATTTATGTTCCAGCTCGACTGGTAGATGACATGACTTCCCGTAAACAAGTCTGAAGGGCGTGGTGTCGATCGGTGTCTTATAAGCGGTGCGAAAAGCCCAGAGTGCGTCATCAAGCTTTTCAGACCAGTCCTTTCTGTGGGCGCCACAAGCTCGTTCTAGAATTCGTTTAATTCCCATATTAGAAACTTCTACTTGCCCACTTGTTTGTGGGTGATAGGGTGTTGCGAGCCTGTGATTTACGCCATACTTCTTGAGCAGTTTTTCCATTTGCACATTACAAAAATGAGTTCCCCTATCACTGATAAGGGCTTTAGGAGTACCGAAACACACAAAGAGTTTCTTTAGGAATTTTGTAACAACTCGTGCATCATTTGTAGGTAGAGCTTGGGCTTCTACCCATTTTGATACATAATCAACAGCAACGAGTATATACTTATTCCCATAGGAAGAAGGGAATGGGCCCATGAAGTCAATGCCCCAAACGTCGAAAATTTCACATGCTTGAATAGGGTTTCGAGGCATTTCATTTCGCGATGATATATTACCGGCCCTTTGACATGCGTCACAACTTTTAACGAAGGCGTGAGCAATATCTTTGAAGATTGAGGGCCAGAAGAAACCAGAGTGTAGGACTTTTCTCGCCATGTTATTGGCGGCATTATGACCTCCGGTTGGTCCCTCGTGATAATGACGTAGTATCTGCTTAGCTTCATCACCAAAAACGCATATGCTAATGACTTGATCAGCTCCAATTCGATAGAGGAATGGGTCCTCCCATATGTAGTATTTCGCATCCGAGAATAGCTTTCGACGTTCTTGATACGTCATCCTTTTCCTAACAATACCCCCGCTAGATAGTTCGCGAAGCCCGCGAACCAGGGGGTTCTCTCTTCCTTCTTTGCAGGGTTCCCACGAGTAGAGATTGCGAACAGGGTTTCACCAGGAAATTTCTCATTGATCTTAGGCTCTCTATCTTGAATTTCGGGATTTTCTAAACGAGAGAGATGATCAGCAGCGACATTCTCAGCTCCTTTCTTATCTTTGATTTCGATATCAAATTCTTGGAGCAGCAAGATCCATCTAATTAAGCGTGGCTTGGCATCTTGCTTGTTAAACATATATTTGATCGCCGCATGATCAGTGAAGACGGTGGTCTTTGAAAGCACGAGATAGGAGCGAAATTTATCGAACACGTAAACAACACCTAGAAGCTCCTTCTCGGTGGTGGTATAGTTCTCTTGGGCATCGTCAAGGGTTTTACTCGCGTAGTAAATAGGATGGAATATTTTATCCTTACGTTGCCCAAGGACTGCTCCGACAGCATGGTCACTTGGGTCGCACATTAGCTCAAAGGGATGTGACCAATCACGGGCTGTCATTATGGGAGCATTCACCAGTTTATCTTTTATCAGGTCAAATGCTTGAATGCATTCTGGTGAGAAGTTGAAAGGAGTGTCTTTTTCAAGGAGTTGGGTCATGGGGCGCGTTATTTTAGAGAAATCCTTAATGAAACGGCGATAAAATCCCGCATAACCCAAGAAGCTATGAACGACTTTGATATTAGAAGGGTGAGGTAGTTTGCTGATTGTTTCGATTTTCGCGCGGTCTACCTCGATTCCTGCCCTAGAGATTTGATGGCCTAGCACGATTCCTTCAGTGACCATAAAATGACACTTTTCCCAATTAAGCACGAGGTTTGTTTCCTCACACCGGGCCATCATTCGGTCGAGGTTCTTCAAGCACGAATCAAATGAATCCCCATAGACTGAGAAGTCGTCCATGAACACCTCTATGGAGTCCTCAAGCATCTCACTAAAGATCGCGACCATACATCGTTGAAAGGTCGCAGGCACATTGCAGAGCCCAAAGGGCATACGCCTATATGCGAAGGTTCCTACAGGGCATGTAAATGTTATCTTTTCTTGATCCTCCGGTGCGATGGGGATCTGAAAATACCCTGAGAAACCATCAAGAAAACAGTAGTACTGCTTTCCCGATAACCTTTCCAATATCTGATCGATGAAGGGTAGGGGGAAGTGGTCTTTACGAGTAGCATCATTTAATTTGTGATAGTCGATGCATACTCGCCACCCAGTGACAGTGCGGGTAGGGACCAATTCATTCTTTTCATTAGTGAGCACAGTCATGCCACCTTTCTTAGGCACGACTTATACAGGACTCACCCATTTGGAATCTGAGATTGGGTAGATGAGCCCTGCATCCATCAGCTTGATCACTTCCTTTTTTACTACCTCCTGCATGTTGGGGTTAAACCTACGTTGACGTTGGGCCACAGGTTTGACATCGTCCTCCATCAATATTTTATGCGTACAGAACGCAGGGTTTATTCCCTTGATGTCTGATGTCCTCCAGGCTATGGTCTGCTGGTGTTTCTTTAGAACCCCTAGAAGGTTTTTCTTTTGATCAGCCTCAAGGTTGGATGCTATGATAACAGGCCGTTTCTTCTCTTCATCAAGAAAAGCATACTCCAAGTGTGACGAGAGTTGCTTTAGTTCCAACGGAGCCTCCTCAAGCACTGGCTCCTCAACTTCCTTTTTCCCTTTAGCTTCCTCAGTGAAGCTGACGGAATTCACCATCTCCACCTCCTGATATATGTTGTTCAAGCTTTGGGAGTCCTCCTGATTCTTTCCACATATGTTATGAATCATGGATCCAACGGTGGTCATAATGGAATCAAGGAAGTAGCATGTATCATCTTGGCTTACGGGGTGTTTCATAGAATCATGGATATTAAATGTAACCGCCTCATCTCCCATCCTTAACGTAAGTTTACCGTCATGGACATCTACTATAGCACGGGATGTGGCCAAGAATGGCCTGCCAAGGATTAAAGGAATGTGTTCATCTTCCTACATATCTAATATAACGAAATCTACTGGGAAGATGAACTTGCCAACTTTTACAAGCATGTTCTCCACCATGCCCCGGGGATATTTGATGGGCCTATCAGCGAGCTGAAGAGTCATTCGCGTGGGTGTAGGTTCTCCCATGTTCAGCCTCTCGTAGACTGAATAAGGCATAAGATTGATGCTTTCCCCTAAATCGGCTAGGGCGTTGCTTACTATGGTTTCACTAATTAAACAGGGAATCGTGAAACCCCCTAGGTCTCGTATTTTTGCTGGCAGTTTTTGTTGAAGGACGGATGAACACTGCTTGTCCAGAGTGACTGTAGAGAGCTTTTCTAATTTCTTCTTATTGCTAAGAAGATCTTTCAGGAATTTGGCATACTTGGGCATTCATGCCAGAGCCTCTACTAACGGCAGATTTATATGAAGCTGTTTGAATAAAGAGAGGAATTTGTCGTGTTGTTCCTCCATCTTCTCTTTTTCAAGCCTCTCAGGATAGGGTATCCTGGGCTTGTACTCCTTCAGCTTTGGCTTTTCATTTGTAACAACAGGTTCCTCAGCTGTTGGTGCATCTCTAGTGGCCTCTTTTGGCTCTTCTTCGTTGTAGACCTGCACCTCCTGTGTTGTCTTCCCACTCCTGGTAGTCACAGCATGGGCAAACCCTTTATTAGGTCCTTCTGTGTTTGAGGGTAGACCTCCCTTTTGCCTCTCTGAAAGGGATTGCGCAATTTGTCCCATTTGGCGTTCAAGATTCTTTTGGGACGCCAATTGATTCTGCAGCTGCTGGTTGATGTTGGCGATGTCCTGATCGTGCTTGTGGAATTGGTTGTTAATTTCCCTATCCCTCTTCATGTTGGAGGCGTACATCTCTGCAATCATCTCCTCCATTGACAGTTTTCCTTCACGCCCTTGGGGTTGTTGAGTTTTAGCAGCAAACCCCGGTGGGTTTGAGCTTCCAGCTTGATTCTTGTAGCTGAACCCCTGGTGATTCCTCCAAGAAGGGTTGTAGCGATCTCCATCTATGCCACGTTGCCCCTGAGCTCCTACGAAGTCTACGGATTCTACGTTATTTGGGCAGTTTGCAGTCGAGTGATTATCTCCGCAGATTTGACACTCTTGGGCTTCTGATTTTGGTGGCATTACTACCTTGACTAGAGTGTCAAACTTCTTTGTTAGTGCTTCCAATTGGGCCGCCATCATAGTATCCTGACTAACCTGGTGCACCCCTGCTCTAAGTGGAACATTTTTGTGAATTGAGGGGTACTGATAGTCATTCAGGGCCATTTCTTCGAGCAGTCGCTCAGCTTCTTCGGCGGTCTTCTCGCCCAGGGCTCCTCCAGCAGTTATGTACACAAGCTGACGGGTTTGTGGGCTAAGCCCATTGAAGAATGTTTGGACTTGTTGATACAGTTCCAACCCGTGACAGGGACATTTACTTAGGAACTCTTTGAAACTCTCCGAGGTTTCAAAGAATGATTCTCCATGCTCCTGTTGATAAGCGTAGATCTTCAGACGTAATTTTGCAGTTTTGCCAGGAGGGAAGAATCGATATAGGAATTTTTCCGCAAGATCGTTCCAACTCGTGATGGAACCTACGGATTGGGAGTCTAGCCATGCCTTGGCTTTAGATCGAAGCGAGAAAGGGAACAGGCGTAGCTTGGCCTCATTGTTCGTCATGCCTGGGAGCTTGAACGTGTTACAAACCTTAATGAAGGCCCTAAGATGCGCGTTGGGGTCTTTATCAATCAATCCATTGAATTAGATTGAGTTTTTTATCATAGTGATGATCTGAGGTTGTATAGTGTAGGCCTCATTTGTGGCAGGCTGGGCGATACTCGGGCTCGCACCAGCCAAGGTGGGTTTGGTGTAGGAGGAGACGTCCTCCTCAGTGGCTGACCACCGACTGCCATCCTTTGCCTCTCACGTCAGCGTCTTTGTCGAAATTCTCGTTCAGGATCGTCGAATGGGACTAGTAGCTCGGACTGAGAACTTCTTCGTGGGCACCAGCGTGTCGCAGGATTTGCTATTTTGGCTAACTAAAAACTATCCTACAAATTGACGTGTCCCCGGCAACGGCGCCAAAAACTTGATGTGTGTGAAAGTGTATATAAAGATATGGTCTTACACTATCAGGTTTTAAATTTATAAAAATGGTTATCCACCTAGGGACTACACACACACGTAGGCAAGTATACCTGCCATGTATAGTATAGTGTTCGTAAATACCGGGTTGTCGAACCTCAAAGACACGTTTTATGCAAAACAATTGGTCTTTAGTTAAGCCGGTTTATTTTTTTGTATTTTGAAAATATGAATTTGAACTGTGGATGGTTTTAAGAGAACAGATTGAAGATTGGGTTTGGTTAATTCAATAGTGTAAGAGGATCGCTTAGGCAATGACTCCCCCACCCAAGTTTAATCGATTGTATCGGTTTTGTGCATACGCCTTGTCGCTTATGTGAATTGGGTTCCTAAGACAAGGCGACCTAATTCTTATGGATTGGTTCACTATTAGGGTTATAGACAGGCCCTAAATGGTTACTAATGGTCCATGGTGAAGTGTAGACAAGTTGGTTATCGATTTGAAGTACCCTAGGCCAAGTCCCGAGTTATTGGTGACTCAACTCACAACTGATCGAAGGGTCAGGGTATGGATGATCCTAACGGTTCTAGGGTTGTGAAGCGGTTAAGTTTCATGGATCAATTGACCCAGCAGGTCCTAGACACGACTAAGTAAGGGCAGACCCGACCTACCGGTGACTACTTGGTTTACTTGACAATGTTGAGGGTGGCTACTGACAGAGGGTAGGTAATTTCTCACTCAGCCCTAAGGGTTGGACTCCTGATTGGTGACTAGGGTTCTTAACGATCGTGACTATTGCTAGTTCACGCGTACGCCGCAGATTCTGTGGTTCGGCTATACAATAGGATTCCTAATCGGTCGGTGCTCTGCAACCTAATGATGAGGGTCCCACAAGGCTAAGAAGTATCCAAGAACAATCAAGAACACAACTGTCATCAATTGAAACAAAGAAACAAAACTATTACTTCAAACCATAATCGTATGTAAAAACCGACACAATTAATAGATTAAACCATGGTTGGGCTCGTCTATGCCTAAACGATTCGATTGGTTTAGCCAACCATGGTGAAATACAAAAAAATGTTCATCAAAGGAAAAACAAAATTCATATTAAACCAAATGCTTACAAGATTGAATTCAAACACGTTCTCGATGCTCCAAAGCTTCAAAATCGTCACTTCAGCGCCTCGGGATCACTCCAAGCCTTCAAAGCTGCTTCTTGGTCGAAAATGGTATGCTCTAGACGTCTGGAATGGCTTGGTATATATAGGGGTCGAATTCTAGGGTTTTCTGAACGGTTCCAAAAATTTCAGGTCAGCTCACGGCCGTGACAGTGCCTCTCACGGCCTGGACAGGCCGTGACGTGTCTTCTAGCCCATTCTGATGTCGGTCACGGCCTACAGGGGGTTACCTGGGTGTTGGTCACGTCTAGTAGGCCGTGACAGGGGGTCTCACGGCCTAGACAGGGCTGTCATGGTCATGACAGGGTCTTCATGGCTTGGCTTCAGTGCTCACAGCTTGGACAGGGTGTGACAAGGGTCCTCACGGCCTAGACCAGGCCATGACAGGGGGTCTCACAGCCTGCAAGCCGTGAGGTTTTTCAGCTTCTTGAATTTTTCTGTTTCTTTCCTCGTTTTCCGCACCAAGCTCGATTTTTCCTGCAAACTCATGATATTTTTCAGAATTTCATATATTTTAACATTTTCAACCTGAATTCGCTAATTTCGACCCCAAAACCCGTTATCATTTCGTGTCCAAAACCACACACATCACATTTCAAAAACCAGAGTTTTTTTCTTCATTATGAAAGACCAGCCACATGATCAAATGAACAACTTCAACGTATTAAAAACTTGTGTTAAGACGTAGGTTGACTTTCGTTTAAGGGAAACTACTTTTGAATCGACTGTCCTTTTGATACACTTTAAGGCTATCACTAAAGAGATACCGCCAATCCTTTCCTATGAAAAGCATGATTTGATCACTTGATTCGTAGTAAACTGCACTAAACCCTAACAAAAGTTCATATGTAAGGCTATCCAAAACCGAAACTGCTTTTGAATACCCTGAAGCTGTGTGTTTCGAAGACACACATTTATTTCACGCTCACGTCGTGCAATATTTTCAAACACTATTTAAACCAATATTCTGGAAAGAACGATTCATATCGTATGAAGTGCGAGCACACCAAGTAGATTGGGCACACTTGTGAACTGAAGCAATGAAGATTCCTCTTGACAAAATTTCTTGTCAAATCCTGTCAAGCATGTTGGATAATTCTCTTTGATCCCTACGCTATCTATTACAACATTTACATCCTCTTAGTTTGTATCTCAAACGGTGCCATTTTAAGCTCACATGTCATATTTTGGATCATTAAGTTACGACTATCATACGCTACCATCTAAACACTTACTTGAATTCATGAACAAAGCCATTTGCGCTGTTCCCCTTAAATTTGCTATCCTCATACTTGATGCCATGCATCATCATGTGGGACACCATCGGTTACCGATACCTCCTAGTTTACACTTTTATTTTGTTGAACTTTTGGTCTTATTTTTGGATCCTTACCAAGGGTAGTATGTATGTTGAAATGTTGTATGATGTGAACCCCAGTTTAAATTTGAACTTAATTGTCTACATTATTACCTGAATAATTCTTAGCAGAATTTAGTAGATTTTTTTTAAGAAATTAACAAACTTCTACGTATTATCTTTCAAAGGAAATGGTAGCACTTGATTTGATTACTGTCTAGACCTCGTTTTTGCTTTCACAAAAATCAGTACGCTACCAGCTATGGCTTAGTATGTGAGCAACTGTTGAATCATTTTAGCATGATAAATAGTTAGTTTGCTTTTAACCTTCTCATAAGGAATGTTCACAAAACATACGTGTTGATGCATGCTAAATTTGAGAATCTAAACCTATGTTTAGGGTATAGAGACTGGTCTAGTTTAAACATAAGTTGCATAGAATTGCATGATTAGTTATGTGTATGAAATGTGTTAGGAACCAGAAAATGACATGTTGTGAATGTATAAACTTGATTGAGTATGAAATCCATACGCCATACAAGGTCCTAAGTCTCCTACCTTGGTGGGAATGACAAGACTGTGTGAAGATGCTTCGTCAACTTTGCACCGTATGGGTTGTGTTGGTTAGTTAATGAACTTATATGCTAGAGATATGTCATATTAGCGTCGTATGCTAGTATATATGGTGTTGGGACAATTGTATGCGTTTTATGGTAAAAAGCTTCATGATAGATTGCATGCTAGTATGCGTTGACCATATCAACCTTTAGAGGAAGCCTTCATAGGGACTAAAATGCTATCTAAACTGTTATTGCATGAAAGGTTATTTTGAATGTTATTACGAATCATGTGAACTGAATTGGTCATAACTGCATAAGGGGCTAAATCAACCAAGGGGTTCTCACGTTAACTTGATCAGTCCTGATAATTTCATGCTATTTGCTAGTTAGTAGGAAAATTCAGATGTTTGCATTTTCATTAGACAACAGATCTATTAGACAAACATGGATTGACTTGATACACATACAACTTTCTAATACCCAAATTCCATTCTCACCGATTCACCTGGGCTATTGGTGAATGCGATGGCCTTATGCGAAATCGAGACATGAAATGAGAATCTCGCTCCTAGCATTAGGTGCGATAACCTAGGGGCTACTCGGACATATTATGGTTATTCCGTCACATAAAGTTTTGACTTTAAACACTTATAATATCATGTCACTATGTTAAGCCTTGTCACTCGAAACTGTTCCCATAATACAGTCGGTCAACTTTTCTCGTAAAAGCTCTTGATCAGAGAAAACCACTTTTTATAATTTCGATTTGAATTCTTTTCGAAATCCCGTGAACCTTTTGGCACCTCCTCAACCGGTTGTACACATTCTAGGACATAACGTCCATCATTCCTTTTGGAGTGGAGAACCCGAATTCTTTCGATATATTATTGTCAAGATTGATTTTTGTAACAATTGAAACTAAGTAAATTTCGGGACGAAATTTCTTTTCAACTTGGGGATGATGGCATAGCTGGAAAATTTTATTTTCAGTTTTCCTTCATTCTAGTCAACTAGCCAATATACCTCAAGTGTTACCTTAATTTTCAGGACGAAAATTCTATCAACTTGGGGATGATGTGACAACGGGTAATTTTGAGATTAAATCCGTTAATAACTTCTGTTATCTTAGTTAACTAGAATAGTTAATGTTACATGTCATATTAATATCATGATGGGACAATCCGACTTTTCAGGTCTTTCCTGACTTTAACTCGACTCAAACTGTTATAAATGTTGTGTGAATATTTATGTGTTGACTTTGGCAAATTAGGCTTTCATATAACCATCACTATATGAGAATACACTTAAAGTATAGACGTTTGATATTCTATAATTTCATGCAAACGTTTTATAATTTTATGTGACAACTAAACTTACAATTTTATGTGGTATGTTTATACATACATTCACATGTTATTCTACGACTTTAGGTGACAAGATGTCAAGTGATTATTGTAGCGTTTTATGATTTTATGTGGGTTATTATCTGTGATATTATGTGACATAAAATGAATAATTAAGGATTATTATTTACAGTTATATGTGATTACTTAAGTTTAATTTTTATAAACGTCGCTCGTTAAAGGCGTTGATGCATTTACTCATTGGTCATCGTTTAACACCTTCCGTTAACCTCGTTAGAGTTCTGTTAACTGCTTTTAAAACTTAGAGAGACTTGTTCTATCATTTTTCCAAACTACTTTTAACTATATAAACCTAAGGGATTGAAGGGGGAAATCTCCTAAACCTGGTGCACATTATGTGAAGTTGGAGGGACTTATTGTATCAATTGCCAATAGTCAACTTAATGACATTTACGACAATTGAAACTCCCGTCGGTTACTTGCTCCGCCAACATTTTCGTCGGTCTTTCTTCTTAGGCAATCAAGTAACCAAATCAATGATTTGGGTTGTCAAATCTCGAATCGAAACAACCATCTCACCCTCTTTCGTTTTTCCCTCTCCCGTTCTCTGTTTTCCGGCGAAGAAAAAAATCGCCAAAACCATCACCGAACCACCACTGCCACACCACCAATCCACCGCCATTTATGATTTACGGTGGTCAGCGGTCGACGACGAGCAACCAGGGAACGTCAATGGGCATCTGACACGTAATCGGGTTTTTCCAAGTCCAGGCTTACGGTTTCATTCATCATAAATAAATAAAAAAACTCATCTTTTTACATCTCCGATGCGAGGTAATAATCCCTTGTGTTAATCGCCCGTTTGTGATGGTCTTTTCATGTTTTCAAGTTTTTCCGGTGACCGGAAAATAGCTCCGGCGAGTCTAGGGTTTTTGAGGAAGAAGATGACGCCCGAAATTTATATGTTATATATATAAAACGTTGGGTTAAAACACAAATGGGTCGGGTGTCTTGGTGGTTTGTTCGTGACTTCAGACCCGGAGGTCGCGGGTTCAAAACCCGGCCTCATCATTTATTTTTCAGTTTTGCTTATTGAATCCGGGTCTGGCCTCTGTACTAGATAAAAACATTTCGGCATAGATTGTAACCGATTGAGAAGGTTGCCCCAGCAGTTAGGTGTTGGATCTACATCCAAGGGGACGCGAGTTCGAACCTCGGCGACCTCATTCTTTTCTGTTTTTTTATATTGCGATTTGGACATTGCTTAAACAAAAAACTTGTATAAAACGACTCCTAGTGATACTAAGAACCCGTAAAATGAATTTTGGACTATTTAAACCGTAAATTTTGTCTTTTTGGGTAAAATTATAGTTTAGAATATAATTATACATTCAATTTAAAAAATAATAATAATAAAAAAACCATGGGTTTTACATGAAAAGGAAAGTACATACGTATTTCTAGTGGGTTAATATATATGGCCAAATAATCGGTTTAATGAAACGTATAGATATTCTACGGAAACTTTTAAATATCTGACTCACAATTTTTTAAACCCGCCATTGTCGTTTTTTTATATCAAATAGTGTAATCATGATTTCGATAATCGCTCTGATTTTGACAACGTGCCATCCTCGACTAGTATTGGGCTTCACGATAATTCGTTTTCGTCGTTTACGTTAGACTTAGTCACTTCCAGTTGAACACACACTTACGTATATGCTCGTTAGGTGCTTGGTAGATTACACAAGGCCTGCTGTTTTCTACTTGATGTGTTACTTATCTGGATTGTTGTGCACCCTAAGGTGAGTTACACAACGTTTTACGTTACGTCCGGTTTTGGACGATAACACACGTAAACACGTTACACCCGGGTTAGGGTGATAACACAACAACTTTTATGTATGATTAAAGTAGAAATCCAGTATATATCACATGTTCACATAAAGTGCTTTATCTTTCAAGTACTTACTTTATCAAACCGTTAATAGCATATAGCGAGGGGATATTGGGTAGGACTACTGGGGTCTGACAAACCCCACTCAGTGGGCACGAGATGTACCACCCGACTGACGGTCGGACTGAGGACAATGTCAGCCTAAACTTACCGTGATAGGGTAGACGCGGGGAAGGCAAAAACATGTAAGGATGAATTCCTACACTTTATCAGTCAGCTTCGGTTGCTAACGTTTTAGTGACATATATAACTGAACTACGAATAAAACTGTTGTATTCGTACTGCATGTCTATACTAGTTGTAGATATGTACTTATGTGAACTCACCAACCTTTTGGTTGACACTTCCTCTTTAAACATGTTTCTCTCAGGTCGTAGGTGTTCGAGTATCACGAGTATGCATGCATGAGCCTTTAAAACTCTATTGTGGTTTTTCTACAAGTTACATTATTTCGAATGGCAAAGTTTTGTGTAAATACTAAATATTTCCTTATGCTTCCGCGTTTATAAAACTCTGAAATTATATCACAATTTAATATGATACAAATGTTTCGATATTTAATGGTTGTTTGGTGTAACTAATGGACAGGGATCCTGGTTTGCTCACACCCCACACGGTATAACTCCGTTAGTGGAAATTGGGGTGTGACATGTTCCCATATAGAAACCTGCCAATATAAATAATCTTGGCGCAAAACGTCACTTCGAGTCTCCAAGATATATTGATTTTGAAATATGATTTTGTATTCCGTGTTGATCAATCGAAAAGAAATAAGAAATAAAATCTTTTTGATTTTCCAAAACTTTATATCAAAGCACACCAAAAATCTTTTTGGTATTTTCTGATATAGAAAAGTAAATGCAATACAGAATCAGACACTATTTTTGTCTTTTGTGAGAAAGATCACAACTTGGGATCATATTGGACATAACATGCTGAACTACACTTCAATTTCAATTATTACCCTATATAAACATAAGACAACTTATGGTACAACCACTGCTGCACAATGTACCATCTTTAAGCACATCTTACAAGTTTTACAGCCTCATGTACAAGATGGAGAAGCCTACCCCGAGTTTACAATTTATTATGCATGGTTTACAACTTCTTTTCTCTTTTTGTTGGCCGGCCCTACACCTTTGCAGCCTCATATCCCTCACCGTATCACCTACCTCACCATCCCTCACCTAAAAGCATGTGTGAAGGACTGTCACCAGTCCTGCAAGGACGAACCCAAGGCCACAGCACGTTCCCATCCCCATACCTCCCTGCAAAGAAAAGAGAAGCAAACCACAGCACGTTACCATCCTCATACCTTCCATTTAATCTTTTCTTCTTTCTCTCTCTAGCGACCAACCCAAAGCCGCTCTCCGATCTGGCTGCTTTTCAGGTTCTCTCTCTTTCTCTCCGCCGTTTAGCCTCCTCCGTTTCCGGTTAATGTGTTTGTCGTCGCCGATGACACCACACTTCTGCGTAATCGTTGTGTTTGATCAAAAGAGTTTGTTTGGTTGCACTGATGCCTCGGCCCACATCGGCGGTCGCCGGTGTGACCCATTCTCCTTCATTCGCTCGCCGGCATGGATTTTCCTGATTTTTTTAATCTAATGGCCAGGAGGAAGAAGGACATGGATTCCGAGGAGGAGCAAAAGGGGGTTTTCCGGGTGTTCGATATGGACCAAAATGGATTTTAGGAGTTTAAGGTTTTGTTGATTTCAAGTTGAAAGTTATCTCTTCAAGTACTACCTCTGTTAATTCAAGCCGCAAGATTTTGAGGTAATGTAGTTTTTTATTTTCTACTTTTGTTAGGTTATTTAAAGGTTTTTGTGAATTTGTTTTAGTAGAATCATAGATTGGATCTTCAAAAGCTCAAAGTTGTTGAAGAATTCAAGTCCATGTAAGTTGTCATAATTGTTCCTTTCTTTTAAGAAAGCTTTTGTCTCCTTTTGTATCTTTATAACTGTTGCAAAAGAATTTGGTATGTGGGCATCATAGAGTTTAATATGTTGGAAGTATAATTTAATTTCATCACATAATGTTGTTCTTGGCCTTTTGGTTTATAATATTCAATATTTTTTGCCTTAATGTCCTGCATCATGTTGGTCTTATGTTAGGTTGTCAAGAAAAAATCAAAATTTCAGGCATTTTTGTTTCAGTTCATGCCTTTGTTCTTCTCCTACTTAATTCTGAAGTTGATTGCATGGTGGACGCTTAATCGTCAAAGGTTTGAAAGTTCTTGATCCTATTCGGTATATTGGTTTTTGTTATTTTGGTAGAATTGTTCATTGTCCATAACTTTACTCCAGATTTGAAGTAAGACACAAAACAAACACCTGGTGGAGGAGCATAAGCGATATTGCAAAGTCATAAAAGTGCATAATTGTCCCTTGAATCTTCAATATGTTAGCAACTAACCTTTCATAGGAAATTAACTATAGTTCAGTTATTAATTGGCAAGTGAGGTGCTGTAATCGATGAATCTATCGATGTTACAGTTTACAATGTGAAAATACATACAACATATCAACTTAATAGTAGGGAAGAAGATCACCTGAATTACGTATAGAATAGTCATTTTGAGCCAGGATCATCGAGAAAACTCAAATTCTTATGAAGTTCGCCGATTCAAATTTTCTAGAACGAAGACAGATCTTCAAACTCAATCGGACTATAATCACTACGCCCGATTCTTATGAACTTATGGATTGCGAGTATCGAGCGGAATGAGTAAAGAATCCGAGCTCTGAGCTTCCGAAGAGCACTACGAGCAAGGTCGTCTACGCTCCTTTGACGCGTTCTCTCTTTCAGGTCGTAACCTGTTACGTTTTTCCAATTTTGATTTTCAGTGGTTTCGTTCACGTCGCTCAGATCGTTTACAAAAGACGTCTGCTTTGGGCTGTTAGAAATGGGCGAAGAAGATGACGGTTCATCAACCGATGACGATCGGTCACGAGGAGCCAGGTTTGTACATTGCGGCTTATTGTATATTTGTTTCACCTTGATGTTCTCAGTTTCTTTTCCTGTTTGATATTATACTCGATTGATGATGAGTTTTGGTAGCGAGGTGATATGTCTAAAGATAGGACATCTATTGGGGTTAAAGAAGTAAAGATAGAGGTAAATGTTTGATGGTGCTATATCTGGACTTGAAAGTTACTGTTTATAGGTTTCTATGATACTGTGCTCATAGTATTTTTAATTAGAAATAAAGGTTTGTACAATGGAATGCAATATGATTAACAAAATGTGTTCTTGATTATCATGTCTCTCATTCTCATTGTGAATTTCTCTTATACCTAACTATTTTTTTCCTTGGCAGCGTTTCATAAGGGTTTGAGGAGGTTAGATATGAAAATTAAACCCTTTTCAAAGGGGCTTAGAATGAAAAAGACAAAGAAAGCTGTGATACAGCCCTGATCGCCTTCTTAGTTCTATGGTAATTGTGTTGTGCTAATTTTTTCCCCATTGCAGGACAAGAATATTGAGCTATGTCGATTCTCTAAGGATGGAACAAAACCGTTTTTGTTTTGCACCGTACAGAAAGGTATATTTACATTTGCATAAAGGGTAATCTATCAACGTTTTTGTTTTGCACCGTTTTTGTTTTTGTTTTTGTAACTCCCTGTTTGACTTCATGGATTTATGTATTATATGCAGGCAATAGATCAATCACAGTTGTGTGGGACATGAGTACATGGGACAGAATTGGGTTCAAGAGACTTCTTAGAAAGCCTGCATGTGTTATGTCTATCAGCTTGGACGGGAAATATTTAGCTCAGTAAGTTTTATTAATTTACATTATATCTCAAGATTGCCATAACATAGCAATTATTTGACATGATTGTGTACAGCCCTTTTAGGGAGATTACCACCTTATAGATAAGTTTTTTCAAATGGTTGGAACTTTGAATATTGTAAATGAAGTAATAGCCTAATTATTGGAAGGAGTTTTATATTAGAAAGCGGTAAGTGTGTTTTCAAGCATTTTAATTATAATTGCTTTCTTTGGAACCATGTCATCGTTGTCACATATTAGTTATTTCTTTGGAACCATGTCATTGTTGCAAAAAAACACATAGAAATGTTCCTAATCTTTTAATCTTGATGGCCAATGCACTACCAAAATCTTGACATATATCAAATATGTCAACATGCCGAGCGCACGACATAGGTTTGGCACCACCTTAATCTCTCATGATTGGCCTATGGAGTTTTTCAAACGGTATGACTTCGAAAATGGTCCAACTCCGCCGCGAAGCACAGAATCAAGAGGAAATGCCAACGGGTCAACTCCGCGGCGAAGCGCGGGTTGACCCACTTGTTGTAGCACATAATCCATGTCAATTGCAGATATAATTTGTTTAAACTCAGGCAGAATCATACTCATAACATCTGGATATGTTAAAGTATGGTTAGATTTGCTTTGACTAGTGTACCCCACACTATCAGACATACTCAGATATGTTTTACTTATTACACTTTGTGGTTTCACATGTGATTTATCACATAGTGATTGTATACATGATTTACTCAACTATGTTCCATGCAAAAAGAAATAAGAACGTAAAATCGTCTACCTTAAGGTCGATCTTTCGATACGTAGATAAGGCCTCGGATTTAACAATATAAGAAAATAAAACAAGTTGAAGTTGTATAACTCAACAAAAATCAGGTCGGTACTCCCGTACACGCAGAGAAAGTCTGATGAGTTATACCAAAGTCTAAAGAAAATAAAGTAGAACCTTAAATGAAGAACTATCAGGTCGGTCTTGTGGACACGAAGAGATAGTCCGATCATTTAAGAAAATAAAGAAAATCAAACAAGTTTAAATCTTTGCAAAAAGAACACATGTATACACATTGACGTCTCATTTTATTTTTTCACATATCTTTTTCTTGATATATCTTGAGATATGCATCAAGATGTTGTCCACTAAGTCAAGCATCAAATTTAGTGTATATCACATTCGCATACTTTCTGATTTGCCGAGCCTAACTAGAACATCAAACAATATGGTCTTATGGATTTTTCACTTACTTTATCCATGAGTCAGTCAATATCAGCCAATGTACCATCATTTCCCAAACATGTCAGATACAATTTATCATTTTTCAATGTTTTTGTATTTTTGCATTTTTCAATGTTTTCGTGTTTTCAAATTTCTCCCCCTAAAAATAACAAACTCTATTTTTAGATTTTCATTTTTACGATTTGAAAAACAACACACTATTTTTGTATTTTCATAAACAAACTCCCCCTCAAAATGAGACGGAGTGCAAAACAAAGAAAAAATATCAACCAACGCGAATAATTGCAGTTTAGCATTTTGAAAACAAAATTGATTTGAAAACTCAGTTTAAGTTATCACAGATATTTCACAATCAGTAATTTTCCAATCACCGAAAGGTCGTCTTGAAATACCTGCTGACACCAAATAAAATATTAGATGCTTTGGAATCGACTCGATTCAACAACGTCGGGCCGCCCAGTGTCTTCCA
Organism: Deinandra increscens subsp. villosa; assembly: GCA_039602395.1. Lineage (NCBI taxonomy): Eukaryota > Viridiplantae > Streptophyta > Magnoliopsida > Asterales > Asteraceae > Deinandra > Deinandra increscens. Next base: position 90,621,697 of record JBCNJP010000027.1, on the reverse strand, counting down.
CATGGTCTGTGTTGGCCTTGGAAACAACTTTCGGTTTTCATTTCATTGAAGATTTTAATTTTTGATCATAACCTGAAAATGTGTGTAACACCCCAAATCCAAGTTGAATATTTTAATCGGAAATTCTGACGGTTGAATTATTATATTTTCATTTAATTGGAGGATTTAAAAAAAAAATTGGGTAATTAACGTAAAAAAAAATTAAATAAATAAATAAATAAAAAAAAATTGTATTACAAAGTAAAATATGTATGTTAGATGTTGAAAGTTGGAAAACTCTATTTTGTGACTACAAGGTAGAATAAAAATGCTAAATGTTGAAAGGTTGGGAAACTCTATTTTGGGTAACAAGTAGAATAAATGGGTTAAATGTTGAAAGGTGGGGAGAAATTAACGTTGTGTTGATAAAATAAAACAAAATGCATTGTATGCTATATGTGGGGGACTCAATGTTGTGATAACAAAGTAGAGTAAAACAAGGGAATTAGCTTACTGATATGGCTCAGCACGCAAAGTATGTGCTAAGCATTACAAGTAAAGTGGATAAATGCATAAATGCATGTATATGAATGAATGAAATGATTAGTTCATCCTAAATGTACATGAATAAAGTACGAGTAGTATAAACAAATTGACTTTTCAAAAGTCAAAGTAGAATCCAAGTCGAGAAGGATTCATGTAAATGGTAATAAGAAAGAACGATGTGGAACAAATTATTAGTCGAAAGATGAACTAATAATCTGAAAGTGTTGACTCTTAGCAAGCCAGGTAATGAGCAAGGACGCTAATGGGTCATCCAAGTTGAAAGTTAAAGCAAACGAAGTGGCTAAGGTATGTGAAATACACATTCATGGTAAGTAGATAGTATGATTTTCTTTTATATGTTGGACAAGATATGGGTAGCATGATAAACCCATGGATAGTAAGGGTGTTGTGGTTGAAAATCTAACGTAAAGTGTAGTTTATATAGCCACTTTATAAATCGTGTTGTAAATAACTTAATGGCCGTGTCTTAAAAGGAAATTTAAATCCTTAACGGGATGGGTCATTGTTCAAGAATGGTAGGTGGATTAGGTGGAGACGAGGTTTCGGGGTGAAACCCTCTTTAAGGGGGATAGAGTTGTAACACCCCAAATCCAAGTTGAATATTTTAATCGGAAATTATGACGGTTGAATTATTATATTTTCATTTAATTGGAGGATTTAAAAAAAAAAGTTGGGTAATTAACGTAAAGTTAATTTTTATGTCGGGTCGGTTATGTTTTCCCCAAAGTGGATTTCGGGGCTAACTTGGTCAAAGGCAATGGAATAAATAAAACTTTGACTTAAAATAAATAGAACTCAAAGTGGAGGGGTTTATGTTGATAATTAGTGAAAGTTGTTTAAGTGAAGGGGCTAAATATGACAAAAGTCAAAATATACATAGGAAATGGGGGAGGTCACGATGGCAGAGAGGAGAAATCAAGAACACCAAGTGTTCTTGAGATATATCGACCAAAACCCCCAAGATCTAAGCCAAAATCAGTGATGAAATCCGAAATTGGTCTCCTGCATGACTCAAAATCGGATTAGTTGGATGATATTGAGCTAAGATTTGCAAAAGATGCTTCATGGTAAGTCACCTAACTCTCCTCTCTCTCTAAAATTCGTAACCCACTTTTGGGGTTATGAGAAATGTCGATTAAAACATCAAATTGGTGGTTTTGTAGTGTTATTTGATCATGACTATAGCTATATTATTGATAGTTGTGATGAAATTCCATGATTGTGATGTTGTATGTGAAATTTTAGCATGGTTGGTGAAGTTGTGGAATACTTATGGAAGTAGGTGGCTATAATGTTTAAATGTTGTTAAGAAAGGTGAAGTTTTACTAGATTAAATGATGTTGTGAATTGTTGTGACTTATTTTGAATGTTTAGATGAAATTATGCTTAAATGGGTTACACCCTTAGCTTAATAAGTTGTGATTTTGGTGTAGAAAGTTGTAAGCACACCAAGTGTTCGATGAAATGCCTAGGTGGATTTCAATACTTGAATTCATGGCTAAATTTTGTGCAAACACTATAAAGAAGCATGATAATGGAATGAAATTAAGTATGGATTTGCATGTATGTTTGATGCATATAAGTTGGTTGTTATAATGTCTTAATTGAGAGAACATAACTAGCTTATTTGGAGAGGAATTATGTTACCACGGTGTTTTGTTTAATTCATAAGACATCAACTGTTAATCCGATAAGGGCGTATTATATATGGATGGAGAGCCCTTTGGATATACTATATTTTATCTTAAAGCTTCGGAAACTGATTTTGATCATAGATGGGTCAAAAGGAACGAATTTAGTAGCTATATAAAAATTCAGCAATGCTGATGGGTTAGTAAATATGTTGCTGATCCGTTTTTGTAAAAATCGTATAAAATTAACCGAGACTCCGAAAAATGTGTATCTTATATGCTCGGAAAGCTCTACGAGTCTCCTACGTTTCATATTTGAACGTGTCGAGTTAGTTCAGCTGTTATGAGTGCCGAAATATGGCTCGAACAGCGGATGTCCAGATAAGGCAGCACTAACATTTAGAGTTTTATGCATAAAAGGAAATGTGTTTGTGTGCAATTTGAGCAAGGATGTTGATAACGGTTATGTATGATGATATGATGTTAGTACTAAATGGCTAAGTTAGTCATGTTATGAAATACTAACGTGATTAAAGTTGATCATTGAAAAGCTAGGTAACGAGCTTGGAAGTAAATGAACCAACCATATGCCGTGGCAAAGCAATCGTGGATGAATCCAGGTAAGTATATCTTACACCGTTTTAGTAGGTCCCATATCGGTTACATAGTATGATTTAATGACGTTGAGGTGTGGGAACTGTTGGGGTGGTAAATTTAGTTTTTATGTTGACATGCGGACTTACAAATGGAGTAAACCAAAGTACGTGTGGATTTTTGTAGCTTTTAAAGCTTTCTATCATTATTATAACTAGCACAAGTTGAAGGTAGTTGCTTTACTAGTTGGACATCCGAATGGGATGAGTGGATATTAAAAAGATGGATAATAATAGTTGATAAAATGTAACATTTACTAGTTATAGAAAAATAAAGAAACTTATGATTGATGTTGTAATTGTTGATTAAAATTTCCGCCTTGGTGGTCTTACATGTTAACGTAATGACACTAGTTGGCTACTTGTGAGAAGATGTTGATATCGAGTAGAAGGTATGTTTTCTATTTACCATACTGTTAACGGGTCAAACGGGTTGTGGGGTGAAAAGAGACTTGTAATCTATGAAATCATAGATTTATGTTGAAAACACGGAAAATTATTATAACAAGAACAATAAGTGTTATTGCAGGTGTAAACTAGGAGGAAGTTTCATAGGGATGGGAACTTGTTGTGAAAACCACTAACAAAAAATGGCTAAGTTTCAAAAACTGGGAAAAATAGCCAAGATCCCTGGAAATCTTGCTCCAGGCGTATCGCTTGGAAGTGAGTAAGCAGGAGGCGATACGCCTCAGGCCCTCGCGGTACGCGAGGGGGATGCGACCAGGCGTCGCGATACGCGAGCGGGTCCGAGGGCTTGTTTTGGTTCCTTGTCTTGTCTAACCGATTGTATTTCGTTATGGTAAGTACATGTTGTTATTTCGCCACCTCTAAGGTGCTATTAATGATGTGGTAGGTATAGAGTAACCATGAGCGTTGCCTCTTAAAATGTTGTTGTCTGATATTGACATGTTGCCATAACATCTAACGCGTTACTCGTGTTGTGGTTAGGAAAAGAAAGCAAAGCCGGATCATGAGAACTAAGTTATGGATAGCGGAATCAATCATCCAAGTCCACCACTAGGATGATTATTAGTGAATATAGTTCATTGCTGATTTTTCAGTTGTTAATAACATAATCACTAATTATTGTGGTGTTTATGGTAGGTAATTCTCAAGTTGGAAATTATCGAGAAGGTGGGTGGTGAGGAAGAACCGGGCACAAGGAGAAGACTATGCTGGGGATTTTTTTCTCACGGGGCCTTATTGCCGGGTCTTGCGTATGAGCAAGTGGAATAAACATCGAGTTTGTCAATTTGGATTGTACGTAAGGGAAATGGGTGGGCGGATCACTTGATGTGATTAAATCTAATAAAATTAAAGAAAAGTTGTATTAATTAAAAGGAGTACACCAAGAGTGTGTGTGCGTTGGTTTCAATTAGTTGTTGGACCCTTTCGTCGATAGGATCACTTTTGAAACAAATCTTGCTTTTCTTAAAGTGAAGTTGTACTAAGTTGTTGAGAAGTCACGTATGGCCATATTGATCTAAGTTAATAGTGGTATTTCGTGAATGATGTTGTGGTCTTAAATATATAGTAAAAAAAAATGGGACATGCTTTTTCTGCTGCAAACTTTAGCCCGATAGGGTGATTTTAAGTTACGGGTGTTACAAGTTGGTATCAGAGCCTGAGTTTGAGAGATTCAAGTTCACATGGGGAATGTGCTTGGACTCAAACTACAGTGCTCTCGGTAATAGTTGAACGTACAATCCAAAACTCGATCAAAAGACCCCAAAGGCAAGTAGTTGAGCTTAATATTTTGTTTATGTTGATATTGTTAGGAGGTTACTAATCATGTTGCCTTATAGTAAACCTCCATAAAAGAGGCCTCACTCAGCAAGGAAGTGGAAGATAACGAGGTTCTAAATTATAGGACCGGGGATGCACTTAAATGGGTTTGAGATGTAACCGGTTCAACCTCAAGATGGATTTACCGGAAGTGGAAATGGGTGACTGAGAAACACCTGAGCAATTAAAGGTTAGTGCTTCTGTCGAAAATTTTATGAATGTTGATTGCCTATTTAAATGTTGAAGCAATCACATATATAAACAAAGTTGTAGACTAAAAAGCTGTATAGGTAGATATATGCTATTAATCGGAAGTCTATCTTCCAATTGTGATAAATATGACAATCTGAATGTCGTTAATAATTAAATGTGTTGTCAAATAAGGTGTTAATGTTAAGCATGAACTGAAATCTGTTGCCCAAGATGCGTGTGGTGAGAATGAGAAGTCATGTGTATAACATGTGGACTAATGCACTTCGCGGGTGCATTAGTGGACATGCGGTGCTACTGAATTCTTATGATTACCATTATCAAATCGAAGGTAACCGAGAATAAGGGAGTGTGGTGGAGTAGGTGAAATGTGATTCCAAGTTGCACGATAAATCACTAGTTGTAGATAGGCACGATGTGCCAAGTGGGTGAAATGTGGTCTCGAGTTGAATGAGGAATCACTAGTTGTAAAATGACACGATGTGTCGAATAAAGATAAAGTGATTCTTAGTTGAAACAATAAATCACTAAGTTGTTTAATATGTTGGAAAGTCGAAAATGGAATGGTAAATATCCATTAGCTAAGGACATTATCGTAGATACATGTCAAGTTGATTAATATGTTGTAAAGAGAAAAATGGACTGATGACTATCCATTAGATAAGGGCAATGCAGTAAATGTGTGGCAAGTTGATAACTGTTACATATGTGAAAAGTTAAAAATGTAAAAAGTTAAAAAAAAATAATAATAATAATAATAATGTTGTTGAATGCTCTAATTGTTATAGCAAGTAGAGTAAAATTTAAAAATGTTGTTGAAGGCTCCCATTGCAATATCAAATAGAGTAGAAGATGAAAAATGTTGTCTAATACTCTACTAGGAATAACCAGTAGAGTAAATGTTGAAATTGTGGAAAGTCTAACTTGTAATAACAAGTAGGGTGTATGTTGAATTTGTCGAATATGGTAGAGGTGTATCTTGAATTTGTTGAATGTGGTAGAAAGTCTTACTTGAGATAATTAAGTAGGATAAATTGTGGTATATGTAATGTTGAAATGTTGAAAATTTTATCTTGTGTAATAAGTAGGATAATTATAATAAGTATGTTGAATGTTGAATGTTGAAAATTGTTAAGAAAAGTTTACTCTTGTGTTAAAAAAAAAAGGGTAAAATAATTACACTGAAAGTTGAAAATGTTGAGAAACTGTCTTGTGCTAACTAGATAGAATAATTACGTTGAAAGTTGAAAATGCTGAGAAACTCTGTCTTGTGTTAACTAGATAGAATGGTTACGTTGAAATTTGAAAAACGTTGAGAAACTCTATTTTGTGATAAAGTAGAATAAGTATGCTAAATTTTGCAACGTTGGAAAATTCTACATCGTACTAACAAGTAGAATAAGTATGTTAAAGGTGGACTGTTGAAACGTAAGGAGTTCTATTTCGTACTCATGAAGTAGAATAAGTATGCTAAATGAAAAAGGTAGAAAATTTTGTTTTGGGTTAGCAAAGTAGAATAAGTATGATAGATGATGAAATGTTGAGAATTCTACCTTTGCGTCAACAAAGTGGAATAAGTATGATGGATGTTCAAATGTTGAAAAAAAAAATTAAATAAATAAATAAATAAAAAAAAAATTGTATTACAAAGTAAAATATGTATGTTAGATGTTGAAAGTTGGAAAACTCTATTTTGTGACTACAAGGTAGAATAAAAATGCTAAATGTTGAAAGGTTGGGAAACTCTATTTTGGGTAACAAGTAGAATAAATGGGTTAAATGTTGAAAGGTGGGGAGAAATTAACGTTGTGTTGATAAAATAAAACAAAATGCATTGTATGCTATATGTGGGGGACTCAATGTTGTGATAACAAAGTAGAGTAAAACAAGGGAATTAGCTTACTGATATGGCTCAGCACGTCAAAGTATGTGCTAAGCATTACAAGTAAAGTGGATAAATGCATAAATGCATGTATATGAATGAATGAAATGATTAGTTCATCCTAAATGTACATGAATAAAGTACGAGTAGTATAAACAAATTGACTTTTCAAAAGTCAAAGTAGAATCCAAGTCGAGAAGGATTCATGTAAATGGTAATAAGAAAGAACGATGTTACGATGTGGAACAAATTATTAGTCGAAAGATGAACTAATAATCTGAAAGTGTTGACTCTTAGCAAGCCAGGTAATGAGCAAGGACGCTAATGGGTCATCCAAGTTGAAAGTTAAAGCAAACGAAGTGGCTAAGGTATGTGAAATACACATTCATGGTAAGTAGATAGTATGATTTTCTTTTATATGTTGGACAAGATATGGGTAGCATGATAAACCCATGGATAGTAAGGGTGTTGTGGTTGAAAATCTAACGTAAAGTGTAGTTTATATAGCCACTTTATAAATCGTGTTGTAAATAACTTAATGGCCGTGTCTTAAAAGGAAATTTAAATCCTTAACGGGATGGGTCATTGTTCAAGAATGGTAGGTGGATTAGGTGGAGACGAGGTTTCGGGGTGAAACCCTCTTTAAGGGGGATAGAGTTGTAACACCCCAAATCCAAGTTGAATATTTTAATCGGAAATTATGACGGTTGAATTATTATATTTTCATTTAATTGGAGGATTTAAAAAAAAAAGTTGGGTAATTAACGTAAAGTTAATTTTTATGTCGGGTCGGTTATGTTTTCCCCAAAGTGGATTTCGGGGCTAACTTGGTCAAAGGCAATGGAATAAATAAAACTTTGACTTAAAATAAATAGAACTCAAAGTGGAGGGGTTTATGTTGATAATTAGTGAAAGTTGTTTAAGTGAAGGGGCTAAATATGACAAAAGTCAAAATATACATAGGAAATGGGGGAGGTCACGATGGCAGAGAGGAGAAATCAAGAACACCAAGTGTTCTTGAGATATATCGACCAAAACCCCCAAGATCTAAGCCAAAATCAGTGATGAAATCCGAAATTGGTCTCCTGCATGACTCAAAATCGGATTAGTTGGATGATATTGAGCTAAGATTTGCAAAAGATGCTTCATGGTAAGTCACCTAACTCTCCTCTCTCTCTAAAATTCGTAACCCACTTTTGGGGTTATGAGAAATGTCGATTAAAACATCAAATTGGTGGTTTTGTAGTGTTATTTGATCATGACTATAGCTATATTATTGATAGTTGTGATGAAATTCCATGATTGTGATGTTGTATGTGAAATTTTAGCATGGTTGGTGAAGTTGTGGAATACTTATGGAAGTAGGTGGCTATAATGTTTAAATGTTGTTAAGAAAGGTGAAGTTTTACTAGATTAAATGATGTTGTGAATTGTTGTGACTTATTTTGAATGTTTAGATGAAATTATGCTTAAATGGGTTACACCCTTAGCTTAATAAGTTGTGAATTTGGTGTAGAAAGTTGTAAGCACACCAAGTGTTCGATGAAATGCCTAGGTGGATTTCAATACTTGAATTCATGGCTAAATTTTGTGCAAACACTATAAAGAAGCATGATAATGGAATGAAATTAAGTATGGATTTGCATGTATGTTTGATGCATATAAGTTGGTTGTTATAATGTCTTAATTGAGAGAACATAACTAGCTTATTTGGAGAGGAATTATGTTACCACGGTGTTTTGTTTAATTCATAAGACATCAACTGTTAATCCGATAAGGGCGTATTATATATGGATGGAGAGCCCTTTGGATATACTATATTTTATCTTAAAGCTTGGGAAACTGATTTTGATCATAGATGGGTCAAAAGGAACGAGTTTAGTAGCTATATAAAAATTCAGCAATGCTGATGGGTTAGTAAATATGTTGCTGATCCGTTTTTGTAAAAATCGTATAAAATCAACCGAGACTCCGAAAAATGTGTATCTTATATGCTCGGAAAGCTCTACGAGTCTACTACGTTTCATATTTGAACGTGTCGAGTTAGTTCAGCTGTTATGAGTGCCGAAATATGGCTCGAACAGCGGCTGTCCAGATAAGGCAGCACTAACATTTAGAGTTTTATGCATAAAAGGAAATGTGTTTGTGTGCAATTTGAGCAAGGATGTTGATAACGGTTATGTATGATGATATGATGTTAGTACTAAATGGCTAAGTTAGTCATGTTATGAAATACTAACGTGATTAAAGTTGATCATTGAAAAGCTAGGTAACGAGCTTGGAAGTAAATGAACCAACCATATGCCGTGGCAAAGCAATCGTTATGAATCCAGGTAAGTATATCTTACACCGTTTTAGTAGGTCCCATATCGGTTACATAGTATGATTTAATGACGTTGAGGTGTGGGAACTGTTGGGGTGGTAAATTTAGTTTTTATGTTGACATGCGG
>JBCNJP010000027.1:90543040-90612040 GCA_039602395.1 Deinandra increscens subsp. villosa | reverse complement strand
TGGCAATATAAAATAAATAAAAAGTTTTAAATTTCCGCTGCCTTTATTATCTCTGTTGTACCTTGCGTTCATGAGTAAATCCGACACGTGACCCCTTCCGGAGCCAAGTCTGGAAGTGGGCGTCACATTGAGTCTTTGACATTAGATCATTATGCAACTTAATTTTTGTTTGAATGTCGTTTGAGTGTTTCAGATTAGATCGTTAAGGATATGTTTGATTTTGGATCGTTATGCAACATTATGGATCCTTTATTCTTTGAGATTAGATCGTTAAGGATTTGTTTGAATGTATTTGTTTGAGATTGGATCATTTTGCAACGTTATGGATTTTAAAGTTTTATTTTGAATGTTATTAGTAGATAATTAATCTATAATTGAAAAAATAAGTATACCCAAATTTAATACTATTAAAAAAAACTCAGCCCAAAATTCATATGGATTTGAATCCGAAAAAAACCGAATCCAAACCGTAAAAAACCGAAAACCAAAATCCGTGAAACCGAAAAAACCGAATCCGAATGGATTTAAAAATTGTAGAAACTGAAGTTCGGTTTTGGATTCGGTTTTAGCCAAAATCCGATCCAAACCGATTCATGCACACCCCTAGTGGAGCTGATGCTGGTGGTGGAGTTGTTCGTGGAGATGGAATTGAAGAAAATCCTCTTAGGCAGGGTTGTTCTTACAAATCCTTCTGCGGATGTAGACCTCCATCATTTGACGGGAAGAAGGATGCTATGGCTACATTTCGATGGATACATGAGATGGAAGCTGTGATTAATATCAACGAGTGTTAATAAGATCAAGCAGTGAAGTATGCTACACACTCGTTCTTTTGCGAAGCTTTGTTCTGGTGGGAGATGATCAATCAAACCATAGGTGAGGAAGAAGTGATGAATATGACCTGGACTGATCTGAAGAGGCAGGTGATGGAAAGTTTTTGTCCACAGTATGAGTTGGACAGGTTGGAAATAAACTTCTTGAGAATTGAAGCTGGATGTATGACTCACGGTGAGTATACGACAAAGTTTAACATGATGGCTCGATTACTTCCAACTTTGGTGCCGACTGAAGAGATAAGAGTTAAGCATTACACGCAAGGATTTCCATCTGAGGTGCGAAAATTAGTGAAAGTATTTGCACTTGCAACTTATAAGGCAACAGTGAATCTTAGTGCAACCTTGTATGATGAAATCTATGGAGAGATGGGAAGGCCAGTGGAACAGAAAAGGAAGTGGAATGAATCATCAGGAAATACTCAGGAAGATGCTGGAAAGAAATCAAACGGAAATCATATACCGAAATGCAATACGTGCGCTAAGAATCATTCTGGGGAGTGTCGTTATGGCAAACCCAAGTGTTACAACTGTGGAAGCACTGGGCATGTTGCCTCAGCCTGTCTGACGAAGGCTGATATTGCAAGGAAGGGGTGTTTCGAGTGTGGAGAGTTAAAACACTTTAAGAAGAATTTCCCTAAGTTGGCACTAAATCCTACACCTCTGCGATCCATCACGGGGAATGGTACGAGACCTCGCACTGCTCCTACAAGAGCGTATAGTGCAATAGAAGCTAGGGGTGAGGATCCCAAGTTTATGAAAAAGTATTCAACTGATAATTATGAATTGATATATACATGTTATGTGATAAAGTTGCTTTTAGTTGCTTATACGTGTTTTGAAATTATATTTGATTACAATGTGATATGTATATACTTACTTTGAAATTAAATGACCAAGTTAACAGGGAGTCGTAGTAAAAAGTTAGTGAATATGTATTTATATATGAGAACAAGTCATTCATTTGCTATATTATTGGAAGTGTGGAGGATACGACGCTGGTACATCCTGTATACATACACCTACGGTAATTTGGGGGATGTTCGTTTGTTGCAGTATATGAATGACTTATCACTGTTTAATAATAAACCTAAAGCATCTGGTTATTTTACTAGGGGTGGGTATTATACGTGATTGGAGATTAAGTCATTAAAACGAGTAAACGACCTAATAGAATTAAGTATAAGGTTGTTGGTAAGAAATGGAGGGTCGCTCCTGCTCAAATGGGGGTGCCCTAGAGTACCGTGTACGGACGGGGCTCCATACCACAACTATCCTATATGTGATGTGATAAAGTGTGCAGTAGCGGAGGACCTTCCCTAAGAAGATTTGGTGACCCAGATGATAAGCCTAGGGTCATTGGTAGGAATAAGGAGTCGTTGCTGCTCCAATGGGGGTGTCCTAGAGTACTGTGTACGGACGGCGCTGCTTCTCCAATGGGGGTGCCCTAGAGAATACAGTGGCAGGGATTCTCATAATAGAAGAGTTGGTTAAAAATAGTGACCTAGAAGTTAAGCCTAGGGTCATGGTTAAGATCGTGGGGTATATTATCCTAGTGATATTATGTTAGGATTTTATATGTGATATATATGTGTTATGAAAATCAGGTAAACACCTAAAATGGTTTTGAACTAAACGGTAGAACTCACCAGCGTAAGCTGACTTTTTAAAAGTATGTATGCTAGGTTCTGATGCACCTATTGGTCAAACTACAATTACTATGTAAGAGGGGATGGTGAAGATGCGGGTTGCTGGATAATTACTTTATGTTTAATATATCTTATGTTGTATTACGTTTCCGTTGTATAAGACACCGAGTTGTTAATAAATAAAAGTTTTATTTTCTGTTGTTTTTGTGATATCTGATTAAATCATGTGTTGATGAGTAAATCTGATGACGTGGCGTCGGCCTGCGAGGGGTCGGGCATCCAGATCGAAACGGAGGGTAATGGCTGTTAGGGGAGTAAAAGTGTAGATCTCTCCGAGATGGTTGTTTTGGCTAGTATTAGATCTCGTAACTCTTAACGGTTCTCAAGTTACGTCGGTTTTAGTGAAACAACCCAAAAATTCGAAATTTGTCCGAACTGAATCTTCACGAACCGAACCGAACTGGATCCGAGCTGAATCCGAACTATGACTTCGGGTACACGAACTGAATCCGAACATAATCCGAACAGAACCAAGCTAAATGAACTCAATCTGAACTGGATCTGAACTGTGAGTTCGGAGCGGTTATTTATCCGAACTTGAAGATTTGAGCCGAACTGAAAAACTCATGATATGAACTCAGACGAACAAAACCTTATTTTCTCTAAAATTTGCGATTTTGGGTGTTTTTGAATGAGATTTTCAGCAGTGGGCAACAAAAATACAATAGGAACGTTCTGAAATTAATTTTAACACAAAAAGCTCTCGAATTTGATGAAAGTTGATGAAATCTCGCAAAATACCCACTTTCTCTCTCAAGAAAAACTAAAAAATCACTACAATTTGTTTAGCAAATGGAACCAGAAAGCTCTGATACCACTTGAAAGAGCGTGAGCGTTGGATCGTTTACTAATCTAGTGATTATGAGATGTAAAGAGATCAAAATGTAAATACAAATACAATTTGTATTATTAGGCTTGAGTGAAAAACTCACATAGAAAACCACACAAAAGGTGTAGAATATGACAATAAGTTTTAATCTCTATACAAGACAAGCTATTTATAGTTAAACTTTAAAGTGCAAAACCACGACCATCCGAACTGCCAGTTCGGACAAGTTCATGTGAGTCCGAACTGGCAGTTCGCCTTCAGTTCGATTCAACACATCTTTGTTACACTTTGTCTTGTATTTGATACTTCACATGACGACCTAGAGTTATGCATCAACAATTGTTGGGTCTGGAAATACAATATCCAACAAAAGGAACATGCAGAAAGGCTAGCCAAACTGGCTGAAATTAATGAAAGAGAACAAGAAGCTGCTCGTCTTCTCAGAGTTAGTCATAAAATTATCTCTGTTGCTTCCCAGCTTTCTGAAATGACTCTAGCGGTGGCTGAACAATTTAGACGAGAGATCACAGATGGGATGAAAAAATTAGGTTGGAAGTTTGATCTATAATTTAATGCATTCATTGTAAAACGAAGGAACTGTTACATACAATTCTTCGCAACCATTTATGATCTTTCAAAGATGTTTTCTTGGTAACTGAAGCAACTTTCCTGGCTGGATATTATCAATCACACGAATGATCCGGAAGGACAACGTGCGCAAGATTTCATCAAAGTTGCTCGTGCTGTTAGGATTCAACGCCAATCCAAGGAAGCTGAACTGAAGGAACACAAAAGGTTGGAGAAGAAGTGTGCAATTGTTCCTCACAAAGGTATATTTCAACATATCGGCGCTGAGGTAAAGACGAAGAAAATTCATGGCAATCAGACCTCTCATACAATCAAAGCTAGTATTACGGCAAACTTACTCATGAGTTGGTGACTGAACGGGAGAATGCTGAGACACTTAGGTTATTTGCTGCAATCGAGCTGAGGTTACTTTAAAAGAGTTATCTTAAATGGATATTTTATGGACATCTGGAGACGGTACCCACTCGTCTAAAGCCTTATGAGTTCGTTGATGCTAACTACTTTCTGCTATTTCTAAGATGGTGGTGCTGGGAGTGCATTAATGCCGGTAAGATGAACACAGCGTCACTAGCTGGGGTAAGGTACTGGTTCATGTGTGCAAAAGGGTATTGCTATATCACTAGAGGTCGTGATAGGATGATCGTGTTGCGGCACTACTCAGACTTGAAGAAGTTCAAGAGAGAAGACATGTTCTATCTCTGGGTGACTCAAATAACTTGCCTGGCTCCTGAATTTCAGAATGCTGCTAGGAATTTTTAGAGATTCCTACTGAGGTTACTGGATCTATACAAATAGTGATGCTTCAAGATGTTTGTATTGCCACCAAAGGGGAAATTGTTGGAACTTATATGTTAGTGGCAACTCAAACACTTCACCGTTGAGCATTTATGGTGAAGTCTCCTTGCAGATTATTAATTATCTTACACTTAGAAGTATTTTGGAGTTTTTGGCGAGTTGGTCGTAAAGAACAAACTCCATACGGACAAGTTCTATTCTTCTATACGACCAACTCACTTGGCCATTTAGAGTATATTGGTTGCACCATACGGACAACTTATACTATACGGCCAAGTCCCCATACGGCCAAGTCTACTTTTGCCTATACGTCCAAGTCCATTGCCTATAGGGTCAAGTCAGGCGGACAAGTTGATCATACGACCAAGTGGTTATGCTATACAGACAACTTTGGTCTAGATGACCAACTATCCTAACGGACAAGATTTGCTCTATACGGACAACTGTATCTGCATACGGCCAACCTCATTTCTTCTATACGAATAAGTGATGTTATTACTTAGAATATTTTTTTATTTGTAGAATTTCATTGTTTTCTGTACCTAGCTCTCTAGTATAAATAGGTAATGATGTAACCCTAGCTGTAGCAATCATCTTTCCAATAGAAGAGAGTTTTGTGTGTGTGTTATAGGTGTGTTCTTGTGTGTGTTCTTCATTGTTCTTGCAAGATCTTTGTAGGATTGCAATAGAAATCACCCATATATGATCTTGATACATGATATCCGCACTTATATCATGAATTATGTGAGAACCAAGGCTCAAATCTGGTAATCACAAATAGATCTGTGATATGCATGCTCATTATAGTTAGATCTATGTGGTTTATGATCAAGATTTGATTTTTAGGTTGTAACATGATTAGATCCATATCATGCATGCTCTATAGGTTTAGATTCATTGATATTATCATCAATTTTGGAATTTTATGTTGTATAATATGACTATATCTATGACACTCATGTACCATGATGTTAGATCCAGGCTTGCTGATCATGTTGAAATTGTATGAACAATGTTGCATGTTGTCATATAGCTATCATGTTGACCCTATTTGACTTCATGAGGAATATGAGAAATCATGTTTTCATCCTTAGTTTAGGATTAACCCTCATATTAAATCATAAACGTACGTATCACCATCACCAACGTGTCATTCAGTCGATTGTGTCACTGTGAGTCGTGAAGCTTATTTATTTATTTATTTCTCTCTCCTCTAGTCGTCAAGGTCATTTTCGGGGTCTAACCATTTAGTTACTTGGTGTCGTTATCCATTCATATCTCCTATGCTATGTTAATATTCATAGACCCTTTTTTTAACTTTTTGGGGTGTAACATGTTGACAAGTATTCAAAACCCCAAGTTTCTGTTTATGCAAATTACTATGCGATTCTATGTTGTGCTATGTGTGATATTCTTTTGTGTGAAACTTGTTTGGGTTCTATGTTAGGATACTAGCTAATCGCTAATCGCATGTGTACCATTAACAATCGATCCATGGCAACAATGATATGTCTATTGACTGACAACCCACCTAGCCTGCCTTGTGTTTGGCGCCGGGTGATTGCTCCCTTATTGTCTAGGTTTGGTGCACATCACTTATATGACTTGTTGATCACTATTGGGTAGAACACTTGACTCATTGAATCACAATGTTTTAATCTATATTAGTATATCAAACCTATGTTTACTCACCAACTATTCGTAGTTGAATTCATTTTGTATATGTTGCAGGTTTTGCTATTAGATGATGATTACCTTGTTGATGACACCTTAGGATGCATGTGGACTTAGTATGATCTAACTAAAATGATATAATTTGTTATTTATTGTTGTAATATACATGATTGAATTATGTATTATTTGAATTTATAAAATGAGTGATTAAAAATATCGCAACATTAAATAGTGTTGTGTGTATATGGACAATCATCACGCCCTGACATATTCCGTCGTCGGTTGGGGTGTGACATGAATGACGGCACCGTATGTCACTTTAGTGACCATGGTCATGGTCGCAACCCCATTGTTTTCTTTTCTATTCTAATCAATATTTTATTTAACCAAAAATACACTTTTATGTAATAATTAGTGACCAGAGTTTTAAACGCCCGCGCTTTGCAACAGAGATACCTCAGACACATAAAACATCTCATTAATGAATCTCACACGAATTGGTTTTAAACAAAATCTATATCTCAACGTTGATAGGAATAATAAATCAGACTAAGGTAGAAGAATACTCTAGCTTACAATCCATAACGAAGCATATAAAAATTTCAAATATGTAGTCTGTTTGAAATCTGATATGCGAAGAAATTACATAAGCTAGTTTATAGTTAGAAAGATAAAAATAGAGGTTAAAAAATAATGTAGGTAACTTAAAAATGTAAAAAGGTTCATTTAAATAAAAAGAATAAATAATGCCCAATCTATTTGACATGAAAAATAATAAAGGTTTCAAATGAACGCATGCACAATTACAAGTTTTGTATCATCAAAGTATATAAGAAGGTCAACTCAAAATGACATTTACCGTTTGATAGAACATCACTTTGCGTAGAGGTTTCCTGTAATAGCTATAAGACTTACTGAGCACTATGAATCAATCCAATAAAACATCCTTGGGTGAATATGGAGTAGTTTTATGTTGTTTTTGTTTTTATTTAATTTAATGCAATTTTAGTATTATCTTTTAATTTTAGTTTAATTTAATCTAATTTTATTTTTAGTTACTTATTTATTTTTATTTTAATCATTTAACTTAATTATTACTTAAATAAAAATAATAAATTTGTGTAACATCCCAAATTCCATAGATACATGATATATATAGTAAATACGTGTTTATATGAATAACATGATAACACATGTGTGAATTGATAGATATATACGTGTGAATACTTGTGTTAATAGCTAACGGAAAAGTTAAAGGGCTAAAAGCATAATTTATGTAAAGATATAAACGTATACATGTATTATACGTATCCCGAGGCTTATAAATTAGTGAAAATATATTCTAATATTATTCATAACATGAAATGATAAATATTGTAAAGTTTGAGGGACTAAATGTAATTTAGCAATAATAAATGAATAAATATATATAAGTATATATATATTATCGTACGAATCCCGAGCCTTAGAAACCTTATAAAATGTTAGAAATATGTCCCTTAATTAGGACTGGCAAATCGTGTCTTATCGTGTTAAACAGGTTAGACACGACGCGATTAACACATGTATCAAAAATGAAAACGACTCATTTAACACTTAGTTTTGGTGGTTTAAGCGTGACAGTTATATGTTTTATGTATCAAAAAAGGTAAATGGTGAACCCTAGAATACTAAAAGTAACTATTTTTAGAAAAGTAGAAAATTGCATAGTGTATTTTTATGTTAAACAGGTTTTATCGTGTCTAAATAGGTACCCAAATTGCCAGCCCTACCCTTAATGTTGTGATACGTCAAATGTTAAAACTTTAGAAGTTTGAGGGCCTAGAATGCACATAATAGAAGTCTAGGGGCTGAAATAGCAAATAACCAAAAACTGGCCGGAAAACCAGTGGCTCGCGTATCGCGAGCCACTCTTTTACACCCTGCGCGATACGCGAGGGAACCAGGTTCAGCAGAAATACATCAGGTTCGAGTTTTGCCACGTAAACTCAACTTGCAGCCCAAGATAACCCGAATTCGTGGCAGATTTCGATCATGGATCACCATAGGGCGTGTTAGCAGCCTAAGACGCATCAGATAGTATAAATAGGCGCCTTGAATCATCAGAAAAACTCGCCAATTTCGTGATTTATAACCCAAAAACCCACTTTACACACCATAAAACTTCGTCGGAGCAATTGGAGAAGAGTTAGAAGCCGAATTTCTGCAGTCAGCCCTTATTGGTATGCTTAACAATAACCTATATCAGTTTTTGCTAATATTATGTCTAAGTAAGATTTCTAAAACTATGCTAAAATTAGAGTTCTTGAGCTTGTTTTGTTAAAATTGGATAATCGGGTGGGTATTAGGGTCTAAACTTTTGTAGGTAATTCTAAAATAATGTATTTTAAGAAAGCCCTAAGTTTATTTCACAATAGGAGAAGTTTTGGTTAAGGTTTTGTTAACGGGTCAAAATTAGGATTTTCATAACGTTGTTCTGCCCAAATTCAGTAAACGGTGTTAAATTAAGCTTTAATATTTTAAAGGATATTATAAAATGTTATAATGGATAATACCCTAAGTTGGTTTGATATAAAAATGAGTTTTGATAATAAAATGAGAAATACATGAAATTAGGGTTTCTAAAAATGGATAATTAATATAAAATAATCCGGAGGGTATGGGGACTTGATTTTTGGTCATATAACATGTTTATATATATTATAAGTATGTATGAGTTTAAATTAATAAATAGTTAAGTATTAAAGATACCGAATTAATCAGATATTTAGAAGTTCGTGCGGACCGGAAGGGTAGGCGTCTGTACACTGGGGTTTCTGGCAAAGCGGGGGTGTCGCATAAATCCCAACTGGGAACTGGCATACCTCACTGGGCGATTCCGGAGTGAGCGTTTACTTATAGGAATGTGCGTCTTCATATTAACAGTAAAAATGTTATTATGCCTATAAGGGCATTTTGGTCAGTTTGACCTTAAAAGAGATAAACCCTAATAAAATAGTATTAAGATAATAAGATATAAATAAACATAGGTATTGTTTATAATAACCTTGCATTAATGCAATCCGATACGCGATTAGGTTAATTGTGGACCATAACGGAGGTTCTGTCTGAATAACCAATTAAAGATATCAGGTGAGTTTCTACAAGCCCACTTATAAATGTTTTAAATATTTTTCAATGTTTTCGGGCTAGTATACATACAATACTTGTGAAAATATATTCAAGATAATTGTGACTTGATATATACATGTTATATGATGAAATTATTATTAAATTGCTTATACGTGTTATGCAATTATGTTGATTATAATGTGATGTGTATGTACTTGCTTGAAATTAGGTGGCCAAGTGACAAGGGAGTTGTTAGTAAACGTTTAGTGAATATGTATCATTATATGAGAACAGATGGTGCATTTGCTTGTATTAATATGTGGTGGATACCGTCGGTACATCCTATATATATACATAGTAATATAAGTTACCCGATATACCGAAAGTG
Source organism: Deinandra increscens subsp. villosa (assembly GCA_039602395.1). NCBI lineage: Eukaryota > Viridiplantae > Streptophyta > Magnoliopsida > Asterales > Asteraceae > Deinandra > Deinandra increscens. The sequence goes on along the minus strand of JBCNJP010000027.1, from coordinate 90,602,113 downwards.
TGGAGGATACGCCGCTGGTACATCATGTATACATACACCTAGGTAAATTGGGGGATGTCCATTTGTTGTGGTATATGAATGCCTTATCACTATTTAATAACAAACATTAAGCATCTGGTTATTTAACTAGGAGTAAGTAGTATGCATGATCAGAGAATTAAGATGGGAAAATAACCTAATAGAGTTAAAGCATGAGTTGCTACTAGAACCTAATAGAGTGTAAAACACATATGAGGATCTTACTAATGCATGATTGTAATCAGATTCGGAACACACGAGGTAACTAATGATTTTTTGATTGATCACAAGCTCGGTTACAGAGAGAGAGAATACAGAGAGCAAACACAGTAGAAAATACACAGTTAAGCACTCAACCCTCACAACTAACTCTCTAACACACGAGCTTAAAGTATTTATACTAAGTTTGCCGAGCGTACCAAATAACCAGTGTACCAGATGGTCCGTTGCCACGTACCACCTGGTCCGCCACTAGTACGCTGGGGACAGAATATACAAAACGATCTATACAATAGACAAAACACCTAGACCTAGCACTATACATCATAATATGTTCTAACAAACTCCCCCTTGTCTTGTGCTAGTCTTCAGAAGCTTTTGTCTCCGAATTCTTCCAATACTGTCTTCGATTATTTCTAGCGTGAATCCCAAAAGCAAAACATACTCTAATCACTCTTTGAAACTGCAAGTCTTACTCAGCATTCTCAGCCTTATACAAATTTTTATTGTGATAGAGCTTTTCAACATCAACTTTTGACAGATTGATCAACCATATTGGATCAAAGATCCTAACCACCTTGTTTTCTACTTTAATTACAATCACTGCTTCTCTAGTACACTCGTCATAGTACCACCACCTCAAAGTTTTGACAAAATCCTGCTCAAGCTTCCTTAATGGAATTTTCTTCAACTGAATAGGCTTCTTGTATTTCAACACCACAACAACTTTCCCAGTTCTTGGATTAACATCTGTTGGATGCTCTGAATATTTTGCTCGTTGAGGAGTTAGAAACCTAAACCTTCCTTGACATTCTTCTAGCAACTTGTTCTTGAAAAATTCTACCAACTGATCACCTCCATAGTTCAGAAATGGTTTTCTCGATAAGTCTCGAACATCACAAACAGGTAAAGTGTTGAACCTTGTGGCATTCTTCAAGTACAAAATCCCAAACTCTTTCTTTATCGCATAACACTTGAGTTTTGGATCAAACATCCAACTGATTATGTTCCCAGTAGCTTCACCTTTATTCTCAAAGAATTTCTTCTGATGAACTTCATTTGTAGGTTTCACTACCGGTAGCTTCTTTTCCCTTTGAGTCTTCAACCATTCATCAAATAACATCTTCTTTTCTTGTTCCTCTGACAAATTATCAGACTCGGTTGATTCAGTTGGTTTTTCTGAAGTTGCATTCTCTGATTCTTTCTTTTTCATCTCCTTCTCTACCTCTTCTTCATCATCTCTACCAAAGAAATTGAAACCTCCAGACTGATCGTTATCTGAGAAATTTCCATGGACTTTTAGATCATCTGGATACTCTTCAGCAGTCATATCTTCAACATCTACATCTTCTTCTTCAAAACCAATATCATCATCAGAATCTACATCCTCATATGGTTCAGCAAAAGGAACTTTGTCTGCATCATCCACATTGAGAGCAAAAATGGCAGCAAGTTGCTCCTTTGTATATGGATTGATAAACTCTCCTTCTTCCAATTCTACTCTGGTAATAGGAGTCACATCATAAACAACCTTTTTAGTTGACTCCCCCTGAGATGCAGCAGCAGCAGATGTTCCAGTAGCATCAGATGTTCCGGCTGCACCAGTACCAGAACCATCTCCACCAACACCTCCCTCAGGGTCATCATCATCATTATCATTCAGATATTTTGAAACATCATACTCTTCCCGACAGATTTCTTCAGGATTTGGTCTCCTATCCCCCTGAGTAGGTAAAGCTTTTAATAATTGATATAGCTGCTCACCCAGAGACATAGAAATTTGTTGAAGTCGAGCAATCTCACGATCTTTTGACTGATCCCGAGATACCAACTCTTTAACAATATTCTTTAAACCTTTGATTTTATCAGCTTGCTGTCTATTTGTAGATTCTAACTCATCTAGTCTTGTTTGATGTAAAGCAAGCTTCAAATCAGCCGAAGAGATAGTGGAAGTTGTAGAAGCAGCAGTAGTTGAAGCAGAAGCAGAAGTAGAAGAATTTCTGATAATCAGCTTTCTAACAGGTGGTTGAGTTGAACTTTGAACATTTGCAGACTTAGTGGTTGGTTGATCTGGAATCGAAGACTTTGAATTAACCTTTTGCTTCTTGGTAGGCGGACTGCTCCCAGCCTTTCGAGCATCAGCAAGAAATGTACCCTTTCGGACCATCATTTTAGGTCTAGCCATATGCTTTACATGTTTTCCTGTAGCGACCATTGGAGCCTTGCCTTTATCAGCAGCTTTTGTTTGTCTAGTTGATTCCTCCATGGAAGGAGTATAAGATGGATCATCAACGTCTTCTCGATCAGCAGATCGTTTTGTTAAATCCTCATACCTAGAAGTATCTTTGTTTTGTGATGCCAAATATGCCAAATGAGCTTAAGAACCTTTCTTAACCAGAATACCTCTGGTATAATGCAAAATGTCAACATAATCACCAGGATCAGAATCTGTATCCGAAGAACTTTCATCACTATCATCTCCATAAACATCATGCATCAACTCATCATCTTGAACATTAACTGCCTCAGGTTCAATAACAGGTTCTTGAACAACTTGCTCTTGATTTTGTTGTTGCACAGGTTCTTGATTTGCAGCTTCATCTTCATCTTGATCATCATCATCTTCAATTAGATTACAATTCCGATCATATTACAATTCATCGTTTGAACTATCATCGTGCCGAGGTGCACCATTTTCGGGAGACACATAATTTTCACTTGCAAGATGACCAATCAAGCGTTTAACCGGTGGAGGTATATTTGCTCCTTTACGCTTCTGATAAACATGTAACTTACCAACTGTGAAAAACCGAGGTGGTGGGCAAATATATAAATAATGCTACCTTTACCTTGGTTGCGGAAGCGGATCGAGTCTTTGTGTAACTCGTTTTTGTAGAAACAAATGAACACCCAGATATGAACACGATGGTGTTTGAGATGTGATGATGATGAAGAACAAAGCTAGTAGAAACATGGATATGAATAGCAAGATAGATCAACGATAAACAACATGAAAGATAGATAACAAAAGATAACCAAATGATTAACAATAACCGAATGATTACATTACCTACCCCACGCATTCCCGGGTTTCTTGAGCTTACTAGGTAAGTTCAAGAACCATGACTAACTCTCTCTCAAACATACACTCATCATCAAGTCTTTCATATGAGAAAGACTTACTATATATACTACAAAACTCACTAAGGGCATAATAGTAAAACTACCAACTAGTGACAATATTTAAACAATAAATAATATTCACTAGAGCCATCTTCTTTAGTTGAGTCTTGTGTCTTGAGTTGTCATGTTCTTCACCGTGTTGTCGGGACGGTAGACGTTAAGTGGCTGTTGAGTATTATCACATCTATCCAAATCTTGTATGGCTCGGTATCTCGATTCCCAAAAATCTCCCCCTATTTGGTAGATGGTATACTCAACACTTGTGACATTGATTCTTTGTATTTTTGCATCTAGACTTCAAGAAAATCTTCATGTAGTTTCAAATCTTTTGTTCTTCAATTCTCCTTTGTGAAGCTCCCCCTACAATAAACATTCTTCTAGCCCCAAACCATAGGCTGTAAATGCATAAGGTGTTTACAAACTTCAGCACAATGGCAAGCTACTTGAGGACTAAGTCATAACTCAAGGTACCAATATTGTTAAAAGTAAACAATATAAAGGATTTATGAAAAACTCGAGAATTAAATCCACAATTCAACCATCTTGAAATACTTGGCCGAATACCAAACCAATGCTTTGCACGAAGATAAACCACTTCTTTTGCTATTAACCTTGCCTCGATTTTTACCATAATGGCAATGTCGCAACTGTTACGGCTTGAGGACGCTTCGAAGATTAAAATTCACGTTGCTTTCTTTTGCTAAAAAATATTGCAAAAAGTCTCATCATATCATCACATCTTCTCCCCCTAGACTTTTGCAACCCGTAGCAAAATAAATAAGCATGTTGTTGTTGTAGACAAACCCGGATACAACCGTTTCAACAAAATACCCATGAATTTCAATGAACCAAAATCCAACAGTGGCTAACCCATCTTTATTTGTAATGTAGAAAACCCAAACTTGTGCATGTCCTTAGTCTTTAATATTGCTTCTAAACACGTCTGCTTATAATGAAGCAAGAATAAAAATAGGAATAGTTTGGCATCTACGATGTACCTTATTGTACGATTTAACAAGGTTGCAATGGATTCCCGTGGCTTCATTGAGGTTTGTTGAGGTTGTAGGTTGACAACAAAAGAAAATATAACAGTAGCTCACTATATATTCATCCAAAATCTGTATTTCTTCTGCCCCGATTTTCTGCCCAAATAGATTAATAAATCTGGTCTGGTCGGTTTATTTGCGTAGCCCAAACAGAATTGAGAGATGAGCATGCCCAATTCTGATATAGATATGCAGGCCCAACCAATGTTTTGTCATACAGCAGCCCGTTTTCTTGATAGATGAGGGTAAACCCTACAAACTGTAAACAAAAAGCGCGTACCGGAAATCTTTCAGCCTCTCTTCTCTGTCGATGAGAAACAGCAGCTGGCAACCATGTTGGCGATTTCCGGCGAGCCTGCAGTGCGAGCAGTACAAACTCGGCGACCAGAACCTTGAACGAAGACAAACACCGGTGGCCTGAAGGGCGGATTCGATGACCTGATGACGAACAGAACCAAGAGCCTGCGACCGGTTGAACTCTGAATGGAAACAAGATTTCTGGTTGCAGATCCGTTTGAACATAGAGATCCGGTTCAAGTTCGAGTTCCGGTTGAACTCGAAAGTCCGCTTGAAGTAGGTTTCCGGCTGAAGTTTTCAGTTCTGGTTGAACTTTGATATTTCCGGTTGAAGTAGAGTTGGGCCGGAGATTCCGGTTGAACCTAAAGGTTCCGGTTGAAGTCAAACTTCCGATTGAATATGGGTTTTCCGGTTCAACTCAGAATTCCGGTTGAACTCGAACTCTCCGGTTGAACTTCAAGAACCGGTTGAAGTTCCGGTTCAAGTCTCATTTTCCGGTTCAAGACTTATATCTGGTTGGAGTATAGTTGGACCGGATCTGTCGTTATCATCATCATCTTTGTCAACTTCCAAAAACCCTAATGCCGAACCAGTTAGTTTACCTTCAACAGCCATCTTCGACCTACACACGAACCCAGATCTATCATTGTTAACATGAAAGCACGATAGCACAGCGGCTTCATCATCACCTACTATCGTCATCGTTAACCTCCGGAACGCAAACGAGATCGTGACCAGCCTTCATCAACTTGTCACCTTTTTCACCTTAAGAAACCCTAATATGGATCTATGAACAACAAGTTTGAACACAGTTGACCCATATCGAAATGTTTTTCTCGGTCCCTTGACATCATCCTTGAACCGAACAGAAACGGGTATACGAACGAGCTCGAGCTGCAGTCTCGTGTTCGTATTTCTGAGTTCTGTTATTTTCTATAGATCTCACTTGTAACTCACTCAATATTTGTATTTTCTTCTTCTAATTTTCAATAGAGAGAGAGTGTATGGGTAACCTTGAAAAATGTGAATGTGGGGATAAGACATGTAGGTGGCTGTGACAGACGAATTTTGGTGGATAAAGAGATAAACTCTTGACAAAAAGTACACCTTTTGTGAGAATCAATACACTAAAGTAAAATAAAGTAAATTGATTTATACACACAAAGAATAAAGTGTGATGTGAATAGAATATTCACACTTTTCAAGACTTCTTGAGATCTACAATCAAAAGCAAAGTTAATCATGAATTTTGAATTGAATGATATGCATTCGTGAAATATGCAGGAAGTTCATGTTTGAGGCTAGATTTTGATAAACTTGGAAAATCATACAAATCTAATTGTGTAGCAAGATTTAAACACAAACACTCAAGGAAATTTACTTTTGATGACTCAAGAATATATGAATAAATAGGTTTGACTAATCTAAGAGAGAAAACTTCAAAAAACTTTTTCATAAACTTTGAAAGACATGGAGGGGAGTTCAAAATGTTTCCAAAAAGTTTACATCTCCATTTGTTTACCAAAAACAAGTATCTGAGCACAAAGTTGAGAAATCAACGGTGAGGTTGCAATTTTCTCGACCATGGCTCTAATACCAATTGAAAAACCGAGGTGGTGGGCAAATATATAAATAATGCTACCTTTACCTTGGTTGCGGAAGCGGATCGAGTCTTTGTGTGACTCGTTTTTTAGAAAACAAATAACACCGAGATATAGAGTTTATGGTGTTTGAGATGTGATGATGATGAAGAACAAAGCTAGTAGAAACATGGATATGAATAGCAAGATAGATCAACGATAAACAACATGAAAGATAGATAACAAAAGATAATCAAATGATTAACAATAACCGAATGATTACATTACCTACCCCACGCATTCCCGGGTTTCTTGAGCTTACTAGGTAAGTTCAAGAACCCTTGACAAGCTTCAAAGAACCATGACTAACTCTCTCTCACTAGACATACATCATCATCAAGTCTTTCATATTAGAAAGACTTACTATATATACAACAAAACTCACTAAGGGCATAATAGTAAAACTACCAACTAGTGACAATATTTAAACAATAAATAATATTCACTAGAGCCATCTTCTTTAGTTGAGTCTTGTGTCTTGAGTTGTCATGTTCTTCACCGTGTTGTCGGGACGGTAGACGTTAAGTGGCCGTTGAGTATTATCACATCTATCCAAATCTTGTTGGCTCGGTATCTCGATTCCCAACAAAATGCAACCTGATTCATATGCTTGCGAATCAAACCTGAATTTGGATTCTTTGGAAGTAAAGGATACAAATCATCAAGAATCATCTAAATGAATCTAGGATACATCAGGCTCTTCTTTTGCTTTAGCAAAATGTTCTCCTTCATGTAAGCAAATAACCATCCAAAAAAAAAAAAAAATTTGTTCAACACTAAAGCAGAGAAAAATGACAAAAGTTTCATGTCGAACTCTTCATGACCTTTGAGCCTATTCCCAAAACACCGAATTACCACATGCATCACGTACTTGTATGGCGGTGAAAGATTTGTTTTGACAAACCAGGAAGCAGAAATATTTCCATCATATTTAATCCTTCGAAGAAGACCCACCAAATCCGCCTCATTAAAGATAATAAGAAAATTATAATCATCATTAAAACGTAACACTCGACGAATGTCTTCCTCTGAAATAACAATGTCTGTCTCAAGAATCCTTGATCTGATCACCGGTGTAACACCCGAACAATCAACTTGAGCATTGACCCATAAAGCATTGAGAATGTCTTTATAAGGCGTACACTCATGTGTGGCTGCATAATGAATTCTCGAGCGTCGCATAAACTCGAAAATTCCTTCAAAATGAGATATCCACTTGTTCGAAGCACCAAGATGTGCACAAATATTATGTTCCTCGTTGGATGGTAATTCAATAGCCATATCTGAAAAATCATAAAAACAAATCATGTTAAACTTGTATTTACTAATCAAAAACACTGACGGTTGACTCTAATTCGAATTCAAACGCTCAAACATTTAACTTTGATCAAAACCTAGTCGGCATACCACATCGCGTACCACATTGGTCATGCGGACCAATCTGGTACGGACGTACCAAATTATGTTGACCGCGTTCCAAAATGTCCAACGTACCATATGCGGACCACAATTTGGCACATACCAAATCTGGTACGCGCGTACCACATGATACGGCAGACGAACAGACAGCCGAGAGGTCTTTTGTGATTTTGACGCTCAAACCCGTATTGGTATTGAAATCGGCCAAAATGGTTCTGATTTACATAAAAAACCGACCAATACTATGCGTTCAAAACAGATTTAGATGACTGTTAACCCATCTAACCAACTCCTTTCCAATTTTGCGAAAAAAACGAAACTTTAAAACCTAAAATCAAACGATTAAGTCCAGGATAATCAGAATCAAGACCATGAGAAGATGCAAGATGCGCAACATCCGTACCTACCTATAGCAACAAAAATCTCGAGCAAAGGTTCGTTATACAATGAGAAATCGAAGAAAAATCAATGGAGGCTATTTAGGGTTTTTTAGAGAGGTTCAGAGATGGTACGTGGATAATGCCGAAAACGTACCAAATTCCCCTTTTATACCCCAGGTGGTTCGGCCCAACGTACCATATGGTACGCGGCGTACCACCCACTGAACCATTTTGGTAAGTGCTTTTATACCCCAGGTGGTTCGGCCTAACGTACCATATGGTACGCGACGTACCACCCACTGAACCATTTTGGTAAGTGCTTACCAAGTTCAAATTTCAATTTTAACCCCTCAAGATTTTTAGATTTACAATTTAAAAAACAAAAATCACATTTTGATGAAGATGAGCTGATGTAAACGTCGATTGTGGTTCATTCAACAAAAATTTGTCGTTTCTGTATTCAGTTGATCAAAAACAATACAGAAATAAATATTTTTGAATTTTATCAATTTTATATCAAAACACACTAAAATCTTTTTGATTTTTTGAACTTATGCTAAAACACACCTAAAATCTTTTTGAAATTTCTGGAATGACAAGTCAATATAAATCAGAATTATAAATGCAATAATTTATATTTTTGTGAGAAAGATCACAACATGAGATCATACCAATGAGATGCACTTAACACATTTCAATTTCAATATAATCAGCATGCAAGCCAAGTAGTTTACGAATACAACATTTTCATGTTTATTTCAGTCAAATCAAATCAATTTTTACTGCTTTCTGATATGAATTAAGTATATTTATCAAGCATAGAAATCATGGTACCCACAAATTCAAGTAACTGAGAATCTGATTTATTATATATTTGACTTTTCTTTATCTTTTATTCATCAACGAATATTTACATATATAAGTCATTCATAGTGTTTCATGCAAAAAGAAAGCAGAACCCTAAACAAACAACAATCAGATCGGCCTTGTGAGCACGCAGAGAAAGTCCGATTGTTTAGGAAAATAAGAAAGCAAAACAAGTTGAAATTGTATAACTCAACAACAATCAGGTCGATACTCCCGTACACGCAGAGAAAGTCTGATGAGTTATACGAAACACCAAGAAAAATAAAGCAGAACGTCAAACGAACAACGATCAGGTCGATCTTTCGATACGCAGAGAAAGTCCGACTGTTTGACAAAATAAAGAAAATCAAACAAGTTTAAATCTTTCAAAAGAACGCATGCATACACTAGAACACTTATTTATTCTATTTTTGCCTTTTCATCTTTTATCAAGATTACCCAATCACAAGAATCATGTTACACCACAGATTTCAAGCAAGCGTTATGTTTATATCATACTGAAAAGTATCAGATATTGATGACACATTCAATGAAACACACGAGAACCTACAGCCTTTCAATCTATTTTATCCATGGTCAGTAACATTCACCGATGTACTATCATTTCTCACGAGGTTGGATCACATTTCTCATTTTTGATTTTTCCATTTTTTTATACTTTTTCATATTTGAATACAAGAAAAACACACTATTTTTGTATTTTGTTTTCATATCTCCCATAAAAAGCAGAAATAAAGGAAAAACATTAACAGAAAGTAAAAAAAATGATCAACTGAACCAGTTTACTTGGCATTCAACCGAGTAACTCCATTGATTTGCAATAAAAAAAAAAGCGAGTTTTGTCAAAAGCTTTAGTGAACAAATCAGCTTGTTGAAAATCCGTGTGAATTTTTTGCAAATCATTTAGTTTCTTCTCAAAGTAATCACGGATAAGGTGATATCTGATGTCAGTGTGTTTTGTTTTTGAATTTTGAACGGGGTTTTTCGTGATAGAAATAGCAGCTGAGTTATCAATGAAAATGGGAGTAGTGAGAAAATTCAAATCATAGTCGCGTAACTACTATTGAATCCAGAAAACTTGTGAACAGCAACTTGAAGCAGCCACATACTCCGCCTCAGCAGTAGACGTTGCAACCGAAGTTTGTTTCTTACATTGCCAGGACACTAATCTCTCCCCCAAAAACTGACATCCAGCGGTGGTAGACTTGAAATTGATTTTACATCCTCCATAATCTGAGTCAGAATACGCTGATAACTCAAACTTATCATCATTAGGGTACCAGATGCCAAGATCTGGATTAGCCTTCAAATAAGCAAAGATCCGTTTCACTGCTACCATATGTGAAACCTTGGGAGCTGCCTGGTACCTAACACACAAGCACACAGCAAACATTATATCAGGACGAGATGCAGTTAAGAACATAAGGTGTGACACCCGGCAAATTCAGGTGATTTTCTGGACGAACACGAACAATTATTTATTAGAACATACATGCATTCATACACCTAATAGGGATTTTAGATGGGTCATCGAGTCCACGAACAATCGCACACGAGTCGAGTCGGTTTTGAACGTTGGTGACTAGTTAAAAAAAACACGCTAATTAGAGGAATATAAATTGCGCAACTTATGGTCTTGTTATACTATGTGACTCCGCTTGTTAACTATGTTACATGAGTATGATTTTGTATTAATCCTATGTGCTATAAGTTCATGAATGACAAACATAAAGTTTAAAACTTTGGTCCCTTTCGTAAATGATTATTGGTAAAATAATAATAATAATAATAATAATAATAATAATAATAATAATAATAATAATAATAATAATAAATAAAAGAACCTAATGTAGATAATGGTTGTGATAAGCCTTAGCTAAATTCAAATTTCGAACCCCTGATGGATATGTATAGAGTTCGGATTTCCCCCAACAACAAGCCCCATTCTTATTCTTCCTTCCCCTTCAAAACCTCACAACCCCACTTTTCTCTTTCTCGAACGCATACGGCAGAAGACCCCCTGCACCCTCCTCTCGATTTGGCTTCTTCACTGGATTTCTAGTGGCCGTAAACGTAGGGGAAAACAGCAACGAAGACACACTCGAAACCGCTCGAACGCACGGATCGAAGGTATTATCTAATACAACTCTCGAACACCTAGACGTGTTGTAAACTTTAGGTGGTTGGTGTCCATACCTGCTATTGTTTGATTAAACTGTGATGTGCATGCACCGTCTTCTTTCTCGCTCGATGATATCGGAAGTTTTACAAAAACCCGTTTTCCTTTCCTCCATTTATTGCAAAGCATTAGAACACTCTTTGGTGAATATAGCTGTGGTTTGATGGGTATTTTATGCAACGTGAAATATGTTATATGTGTAGGTTTACAATTTTCTAAAACCTGCAACTCCACGATATATATATATATATATATATATATATATATATATATATATATATAAGTTTGTAGTGGGGCCGAAAGGTTAGGTTTAATATGGGGAAGATGATCTCTATTTGAGTGTGTTTAAAACTGTAAGGGACTGGATGAGAACAATAAATCACAAACTGGTCTAGTGGTTAAGGCTTTGGGTTGGCGACTGCGAGGTCGCGAGTTCTAACCTAGCGCACTGCAACATTTATTCTTCTTTTTTTTATTATTATTCTGTTCCATGAATAAGGAGTTAACCCATCAATGTAATTGGTTAAGTAAACTGGGAACTGAAATAAGTCATCAAACATGAAACTGTCCTAGCTGGTAGTGTGTGTGTGTGTAGAACAGAGGGTCGCGGGTTCAAACCCAGCGCCCAGCAAATTTAATTCCTTTTTTGTTCTTGTTCCTTTTATTCCTTGTAACCATCCCATGAAGTGATATAATTTATGTGTTACATGGTGTTTTGCATATTTATTTTACTAAAAAAAAATTGTCACCTCAACGTATCTTGCATGCTAAAAGCGGGAGTAATTCCATGTTTTTAGTAATCGTGCTAATTTAGTTAGATCATTAAAAAATTATGTGTGTATCCAACACATGTATTTGGGGAAATCATTGCTGGATATATATGATTAGTGTGATTTAAAATTGTTGACTTGTGCACTTGGTTCGCATGATTAATTTAGGAAATTTTGTTACCAAGCATGCTTAAACATAGAAATAGTATGTGCTTCTCGTTACCTCTTTGTAATGACTAGGATGCATGCTAGAAACGTTTAACATGTGCTTACCTGTTATGATTGAAAAAGTTTAACCAAACCAACAAACCCAATTATTAATGAGTCACCAACGTGTCGTCAGGGTCGATTGAGTCAGTTGGGTCATTCATACACGGTAGTCTTACACAGTTACAAACATATAGGTGATTCGTAGGAATTCATCAACAGTTTTATTTAAACCTTCTTGCCGAGCTCCCAAAGGTGAGTTCTCGAACATTTTTCTCTGAGTATTTCAGTTAGAGAAAAGAGCATGTTATAAACAGTTCTGGTAATATAATTATACAGCTGATCACGTATGTGCGAACATATAACACAAATTGCAAGTCCTTAAATTTCGAACCGTTAGTTTATGAGAAAGCGAGGTAATCTTTGGTAGTACTACTGGGTTTGACAAACCCCACCCGCGTTAGTCGCTCTAACTCGACTGGATGTCGAACGGGTGTAATATTAGCCTAGACAGTATCATCATCGTCCGTGTTAGGCGATGATGGAAGGCATTACAAACACAAACAGTCACGCTTCGGTTGCGAACCACATAGTGATAGCATCATTGGCCTAGCTAGCTACAAATACGGTTATGATTACCATGGTACAAACATCTTACAAACATTTATGGTGTAAACATCTTTACAGCAAACGGTTATTCTCTCTTGCATTGATATTTATGAACTCACCAGCCTTTGCGCTGACCCACATAGCATGACTTTGACAGGTATCTAGGTCTGGAGCACAATTAGGACGCATGCTTTGCATTGGTCTACAACACATTTTAAAACCCCGTTGGTTTATTTCTATTTGGGTTTAGCGCGTGTTTTGCGCAACATCGTTATTACTTTTATTTACGCTTATGCATTCCTTTAAAACTGTTTTTGCATGGTTTGGTATGACTAATGACTCGGATCCTGGTTTGTCATACGCCTCGCGGTATAAATCTCGCATGTGGAAATTTGAGGGTGTGACAGATTGGTATCAGAGCCATTGGTTATAGTGAACTAGGTCTTGCATGTAGGCCAACTATAGCCTTAGAGTTGCATTAGTCATACACGAGAACACCCACTTATTTGATTCCGTACAAGCATTACATTCATTATATATGTATATATATTATGTTACAGACATGGCCGGTCACTCATCTTTCCCTGCACCTTCTTCCCCTTCATCATTCGTAAACGACAAGAAGCCAACTCTGAAACACACATCATCAACATCATCCGAACTGAAGAAGCGTCGTGCGAATCTGATCAATGACGCTAAAGCCTATGAAGGACCTACGTATAATTACCGCCCTGAAGAAGACAATGGAGACTGGGAATGGTACGTTGACTTGGTGGAAACTTGGATTCATCAGGAGGATGTGCCCCCGCCACCATCAGCTAACATTCCACGTTTCACTCTTACATTACCAATCATACCTTATCACACAGATCAAGCACTCGCAGCCATCGTGGCTCGTGTGCATCGTGAACTGCGAGATATATAAAGAACTTCAAGCACAACTACTGGTATTCTCAAGCGCGAGAAGGACACTAAGAAGCGTATAGACCAAATTCATAATGAATTGGGTGTAGTCGATAAACACCATACTGAATGGCATCTTATGCTGAGTAAAAGACTAGACGCACTAAATCTCAAGGTAATGGAAGCTGAGAATCGGGCTACCCTAGCTGAGGCTAGAGCTGAGATGGCTGAGGCTAGGGTAGTGGCAGCAGAGGAAATGATCGCTAATGCACTACAGTTTCAAAACAACGTGCCTGGGGAGGAGGGTTCTGTTGTCTCTACAGCTCGCAACAACTTCTAATTTAGCTTGAACCTAGATGGGAAGGCTGTTCCTATCCAACTAAATACTTTTAAGTTTTAATTTCTGGATTTTGAATATTTTGTGAACGAGTTACAATTTATTTAGTCAAGGATTATTATTTAAACTTATGATGTTGTGGTCAACATTTTACTTATTATTTACTTTATATCTGAGTGGTGTGTTGTATGTAATTAAGTGTTCTCATTATGAAGATTTGTGAATGGAAGAACTATTTCTGGATGCAATGAACGACACGAATGCCGTGGAAATATCACGCTGTCAGCTGCAGAACTCATGAATTTGATCAATAACAGAGAAACCGCAAGCCTAGAAGCACATGCCCAAACTCAGAACCAAGGAGGATTTGGGGTGAGCGAGTGCAAGGCGTTCATGGACTACAAACCCATACTTACACAGGCGAAACTGGAGCCATCGAACTTATCAGATGGATTGAATAAATTGAGACCATATTCACACAATGCAACTGCCTTCCTGCTAACCAAGTGAAGTTCGCTTCAAGAAATTTGGAGGGACCAGCCCTCGTATGGTGGATTTCACAGGTACAGATGTTGGGACTTGTGGATGCAAGTGCCATATTGTGGGATGAATTCAAGAATGCGATTAAGGAGGAATATTATCCTCAAGAAGAGATCCATAAAATAGAGGGAGAATTTCATAGATTAGAAATGAAAGGCTCTGAGATAGAAGCATACATTACAAGTTCAAATGAACTGGCAACCCTATACCCGAAACTGGTGGAACATGTATATGACATGATTTAGATGTTTATTGCTGGTCTAGCTCCACAGACCCAAGAAGGAGTGATGTTTATACACCCCACAACAATTCAACAGGCCATCCGTATTGCACACAAACTTAAAGATCAAGAAGTAACTAGGATATCCTACCTAGACGAGGTGCAGTGCTACTGCCCTTAACAACAAAAGAAAGTGGGATGGCAACGACAGCAAGGCATCATCTTCAAACCAACCATCACATGAACAAGGAATGTTTGATAACAACATAGCCATCAATCAGAACAACTTCAGTTAACAAGATCAGAGTGCGTACGCCGTCAAATATTCATAGTGCAATAAGTGTGACTATTACTACCGTGGGCTGTGTAGCAAGTACTATGTAAACGGTGTGGCAAGATGGGCCAAACTGCGAAGGTATGTCGAAGGGAAGTACAAGGAAAACAACAACAACAAAAAACATGGCTAGGTGGTTATGAGTGCGAAAAAAATAGGACATTTCAAGAAACGTTGTCCATAGACAAAGCAAAGCAATGGGAAGTGGCACTAGCAGCAGTAGTTTTGGGCATGAAGCAAGAAATTGGTAAACTAATTAGGACAAAAATTGTCGAACTAGGATCCATATGCTCCATAGAACAAGTACCCTACCCCGAACCAGTGACTGTTTTGGTCAGTACGAGGAGTCGAACTCTTATTCAAAGCTTAAACTGAGATTAGACCATTTCTAGCTAATGATAACGGAGAAGGATATTTCTAAAGCGGCCTTCCACATAGAGATCGGACACTTTGAATTTTAGGCATGCCTTTGAAAAGACCAATGTACCTGCCATACGGACTCTATATGTACAATGTGCAAACCGTACCTTAACAAATTTGTCATAGCCTGCATAAATGATATATGAACCTACACCAGAGACAAGGAAGAATGTGAGAAACAATTCCGATTGATCCTGCAGCCATTGAGACAAGAGAAGTTATACACTAGGTCCTCAAAACGCGCCTTCTGGATTCGGAAGGTCAAATTCCTAGTGTATGTGGTTAAAAAGAATGGATCATACGTCAACCCAGAAAGGGTCGGCGCTATCAAGGACAGAGAGGCACCCATGATTCTAACAAGGGTGCGGAAGCTTTGGAATTAGCTGGATACCACAGATGATTCACCAACGAGTATATGGTTTACGCTTCACGCTAGTTAAAGATCCACGAGTGGGACTACACTACCTATGATATAGAACCTTGAGGTAGTGGCACTTACATTTGAAAGATTGGGAACATTTCTTGTATGGCACCAGGTGCACTACTTTCATAGATTAGAGGAGTTTATTAAAGATTACGTAAACAAGTATTCACAGGCACAACGGAATGGGACGGAACCCTATGTCCTCGCTTCCATTATGAGCCTTTATCATATCTCTAAACTCGCTTACTTATCAACTAGAGAGAAGACGGTTTTGGTAGGCGACTAGTACGCTTCTAGAATACCGAAGGTGTGGTGGGTTAGCTGCGGTACACCCTATATATAAACACTAATGGTGCTTTGGAAGTGGGACTAGGAGTCAGGCCAAGAACTAGCCCTAGATATCATTCAAGCAAGTCTAGCCCCATAGCTGGTCCCTTAAACAGAAAGGAAACCCATGAACTTAATCAAGCCCAGACATTCCAACTCACTATACATACCGGATCATTAGAGTAAACTCAAGAAGCTATATTCGAGGCGCTATGATACTTTAACGTTGGGATAGAATCCTTACGAGGTAACGACAAACTCTTTGAGGTTAAGCTGGAATCTCATAAAGAGAATAATAGGTGAAGCTCATAGTTTTCGATAATCTATTCATTCTGATACGAACAAGCGGTACAAACACTTATCTGAACTACTACAACCGAAAACATCCTTAGGTGAAGTGGAGACAAACATCTATGGACCCTTGCACCAAACTATCTCAAACACCAGGCGAATGTTATACGATCTGGGTGATCGTTGGGTAACTGATTAAACCTACACACTTTCAAACCATCAAAAGGAATGGAAGAATGAAGAAGTTATCTCAGCTAGGCAGGTGAGAGATCTTCTCACAACAAGACATGCAACTTCTATCATGTCAGGTCGTGATATTCTACTTATATCTCATTCCGGAAAGCATTACAGAAGGCGTTGGGGAACACGCCTAGACACGGGCGCTAAGTATCCTCCTTAAACCTATGAGTGGAATGAACGAACCCACGCATGTCATTAGAAAACTTGCCGAGGGCATGTTCGATGGGTATTGGCAACACCTGACAACGTTTCTAACACTTGGAAAAGTTTGTCACAACAATAATCAACACACTAACATTCAGATTGCACCCTTTGAATTGATGCACTCTTGCAGAAAAAATTATAGGTCACCCACATGATGAACAGTGGTTGGTGATGCTCAACCCACAGATCCTAAGTGGTACATGAGGTATCAGAGAGGATCATGCAAACCCGAACCTATATGGATACGTCTTGCGAGCATCAAAGGAGCTATGCTGACAAACATCCTATTGAAGGTGTTACCCTGGTAGGGGTCACCCGTTTTGGAAAGCAGGGAAAGCAGCACCATTTGAGGCACTGTACGGGAGAAAGTGTCGATCACCTATCTGCTGGACGGAAGTTGGGGATAGCTAACTTATCGGTCCAGAACTGGTACTTGAGACATCAGAAAGGATTGTTCAGATCAGGAACCAAATGAAGGCGGCTAGGGACCGTCAAAAGAGTTACGCAGACCAAAGAAGAAAACCACTTAAGTTTGAAGTTGGTGACATAGTTCTTTTAAAGGTATCACCTTGGAAAGGTGTCATTCGCTTTAGCAAACGTGGCAAACTAAACCCACGCTACATTGGGCCATTTGAACTAGTCAGCGAAGTTGGCCCAGTGGCGTAGGAAGTAAACCTACCGAAAAAAAAATAATTTTGTGGGGTGCATAACGTATTCCATGTGTCAAACCTGAAGAAGTATCTATCAGATGAAAGTCTAATAGTAACACTAGACGAGATCCAAGTAGATGAACAGTTGCGCTTCATCGAGGAACCGGACGAAATCATGGATCGTGAGGTCAAGACACTCAAACGCAGTAAGATCCCGATAGTTCGAGTTTGCTGGAACTCGAAACGTGGACCAGAGTTCACGTGGGAACGCTAAGATCAAATGCGAAAGAAATACCCACACCTCTTTGACAAACAAGCGGCGACCAGTAGAGGTACGAACTAAATTTCGGGTCGAAATTTTCTTCAACAAGGGGATGATGTGACAACTGAAAATTTTATTTTTCTTTGTGTCTAGCGAACGAACAACGGTTTTAATTTTCGGGACAAAAATTCCTTCAACAAGGCGATGATGTGACACCCAGCAAATTCAGGTGATTTTCTGGACGAACACGAACAATTATTTATTCGAACATACATGCATTCATACACCTAATAGGGATTTTAGATGGGTCATCGAGTCCACAAACAATCGCACACGAGTTGAGTCGGTTTTGAACGTTGGTTATTAGTTAAAAAAAACACGCTAATTAGAGGAATATAAATTGCGCAACTTATGGTCTTGTTATACTATGTGACTCCGCTTGTTAACTATGTTACATGAGTATGATTTTGTATTAATCCTATGTGCTATAAGTTCATGAATGACAAACATAAAGTTTAAAACTTTGGTCCCTTTCGTAAATGATTATTGGTTAAATAATAATAATAATAATAAATAAAAGAACCTAATGTAGATAATGGTTGTGATAAGCCTTAGCTAAATTCAAATTTGAACCCCTGATGGATATGTACAAAGTTCGGATTTCCCCCAACAACAAGCCCCATTCTTATTCTTCCTTCCCCTTCAAAACCTCACAACCCCACTTTTCTTTTTCTCGAACGCATACAGCAGAAGACCCCCTGCACCCTCCTCTCGATTTGGCTTCTTCACTAGATTTCTAGTGGTCGTAAACGTAGGGGAAAACAGCAACGAAGACGCACTCGAAACCGCTCGAACGCACGGATCGAAGGTATTATCTAATACAACTCTCGAACACCTAGACGTGTCGTAAACTTTAGGTGGTTGGTGTCCATACCTGCTATTGTTTGATTAAACTGTAATGTGTATGCACCGTCTTCTTTCTCGCTCGATGATATCGGAAGTTTTACAAAAACCCGTTTTCCTTTCCTCCATTTATTGCAAAGCATTAGAACACTCTTTGGTGAATATAGCTGTGGTTTGATGGGTATTTTATGCAACGTGAAATATGTTATATGTGTAGGTTTACAATTTTTGAAAACCTGCAACTCCACGATATATATATATATATATATAAGTTTGTAGTGGGGCCGAAAGGTTAGGTTTAATATGGGGAAGATGATCTCTATTTGAGAGTGTTTAAAAGTGTAAGGGACTGGATGAGAACAATAAATCGCAAACTGGTCTAGTGGTTAAGGCTTTGGTTTGGCGACTGCGAGGTCGCGAGTTCTAACCTAGCGCACTGCAACATTTATTCTTCTTTTTTTTATTATTATTTTGTTCCATGAATAAGGAGTTAACCCATCAATGTAAATGGTTAAGTAAACTGGGAACTGAATTAAGTCATCAAACATGAAACTGTCCTAGCTGGTAGTGTGTGTGTGTGTGTAGAACAGAGGGTCGCGGGTTCAAACCCAGCGCCCAGCAAATTTAATTCCTTTTTTATTCTTGTTCCTTTTATTTCTTGTAACCATCCCATGAAGTGATATAATTTATGTGTTACATGGTGTTTTGCATATTTATTTTACTAAACAATTTTTGTCACCTCAACGTATCTTGCACGCTAAAAGCGGGTGTAATTCCATGTTTTTAGTAATGTGCTAATTTAGTTAGATCATTAAAAAATTATGTGTGTATCCAACACATGTATTTGGGGAAATCATTGCTGGATATATATGATTAGTGTGATTTAAAATTGTTGACTTGTGCACTTGGTTCGCATGATTAATTTAGGAAATTTTGTTACCAAGCATGCTTAAACATAGAAATAGTATGTGCTTCTCGTTACCTCTTTGTAATGACTAGGATGCATGCTAGAAACGTTTAACATGTGCTTACCTGTTATGATTGAAAAAGTTTAACCAAACCAACAAACCCAATTATTAATGAGTCACCAACGTGTCGTCAGTGTCGATTGAGTCAGTTGGGTCATTCATACACGGTAGTCTTACACAGTTACAAACATATAGGTGATTTGTAGGAATTCATCAACAGTTTTATTTAAACCTTCTTGCCGAGCTCCCAAAGGTGAGTTCTCGAACATTTTTCTCTGAGTGTTTCAGTTAGAGAAAAGAGCATGTTATAAACAGTTCTGGTAATATAATTGTACAGCTGATCACGTATGTGCGAACATATAACACAAATTGCAAGTCCTTACATATCAAACCGTTAGTTTATGAGAAAGCGAGGTAATCTTTGGTAGTACTACTGGGTTTGACAAACCCCACCCGCGTTAGTCGCTCTAACTCGACTGGATGTCGAACGGGTGTAATATTAGCTTAGACAGTATCATCATCGTCCGTGTTAGGCGATGATGGAAGGCATTACAAACACAAACAATCACGATTCGGTTGCGAACCACATAGTGATAGCATCATTGGCCTAGCTAGCTACAAATACGGTTATGATTACCATGGTACAAACATCTTACAAACATTTATGGTGTAAACATCTTTACAGCAAACGGTTATTCTCTCTTGCATTGATTTTTATGAACGCACCAGCCTTTGCGCTGACCCACATAGCATGACTTTCACAGGTATCTAGGTCTGGAGCACAATTAGGACGCATGCTTTGCATTGGTCTACAACACATTTTAAAACCCTGTTGGTTTATTTTTATTTGGGTTTAGCGCGTGTTTTGCGCAACATCGTTATTACTTTTATTTACGCTTATGCATTCCTTTAAAACTGTTTTTGCATGGTTTGGTATGACTAATGACTCGGATCCTGGTTTGTCATACGCCTCGCGGTATAAATCTCGCATGTGGAAATTTGAGGGTGTGACATAAGGGAACCTATCATAGAACGAAACAATGCCAGATCAACATTGTCACCAGACTCTTCTGGTTCAAGACCATGTGAAACCTGGATAGGTGTACTCGGAATCCGGACATCTTCAATTTTAAAGCGAGCCAAAATATCGGACACATATTTTGTTTGATGCAAAAATATGCCTTTGGCAGATTAATGAACTTGAAGACCTAGAAAGAAACCCATCTCCCCGCATCGAACTCATCTCGAACTTTGTTTGCATGACACGCTCAAATTCCTTGCATAAGCTGTCATTTGTAAAATAATATCATCTACATAAACTTGGACCAGCAGCAAATCCTTCCCAAATTTCTTTGAAAACAGAGTACAATCTACCTTGCCACGTTTAAATCCATTGTCCAGAAGATGTGTACAAAGAGTCTCATACCAAGCCCTTGGAGCCTGATGAAGACCATATAAAGCCTTCTCTATCTTATACACTCCTTCAGGAAACTCTGGATCATAAAAACTAGGCGGTTGCTTCACATAAACTTCTTCATGAACTTTCCCATTCAAAAACTCACTTTTAACATCCATTTGATATACTTTGAAGCCATGATGTGCCGCGAAAGCTAGAAAGATCCTAATAGCCTCAATTCTTGCTACAGGAGCATATACTTCATTGAAATCAATGCCTTCGATCTGAGAGAAACCTTGAACCACTAACCGAGCCTTGTTTCTGACGATGATACCACGATCGTCCTTCTTGCACTTGAATACCCATTTTGTTCCACAAGGTTCCTTAAAATTAGCGGGTAAATCCACGAGATGCCAAACTCCCAATTTTTGAAATTGCTGCAATTCTTCATGCATCGCTTCTACCCAGGAGCATCTTCCAATGCGTGATTAACATTGGTAGGTTCAACTTGAGACAGAAAACATGAGTGAAATACTTCATTCTGAACACCGGAATCCCTAATTTCAGCAATTAACGCATCAACAGAATCAGCCAATTGATGCCGTGTGCGCACCCCGGAATTCGGATCTCCAATTATATTCTCCTGAGGATGTATGTTATGAATCCGAAACGTAGTCGAATCAAGAACTTGAATATTGTCTGCAAGAGAATTTAAAGTTGCATCTGCATCCTCTGAGCTTGAAAGATCACCAATAGGTAAAGAAACCGGCACCGAATAACTTGTGCTTGGTAGAGTAATTGGGTCATCAACCGGTGTTGATTCAGCCCTTCATGAAATGTACTCTCATCATCATCAGACGAACTCATTGTTTCTAAGTTAGAAACATTCTGACTAGATGAAGCAGCAGTAGAAACACTTGGAAGCTTTGGAACCCATGAACCAGGAGTAAGTATGGCATGTACCATAGCAACACCTAGAAGTTCAGCAAGCTCATCAGTAGATCAATCGTGTGCAGCCGAGAAAGAATCAAATAAGGTCTTGTAATCAAAAGTAGGAATATCAACCGATTTGGGTGCCAGAAAAGTGTGTCTTTGACATATCACATTCAAATGATTCTCAATTGTCTTAGAAGAAGGAAAATAAACCCGTTTCATTGGATACTGATACCCAACAAAGATGTCGTCAGCAGCTTTGGCTTCAAACTTCCCTCCTTCCTTGAGAACCGTACATAAACACCCAAATGGCTCCAAGAAATGAAGATTCAGCTTATGACCTTTTAGCAATTGATAACTTGTCTTATTGAATCGCTTGACAATTAGAACACGATTGAGCACATGACATGCAATGTGAACTGCTTCAGACCAAAATTTGACTGGTAAATGTGCATCCGACAACATAGTCCGTGCCGTCTCAATCAATGTTGGATTCTTTCTTTCAGCAACTCCATTCTGTTGAGGAGTGTACGGCGCACTGAATTCTTGTAAAAATCCAAGAGAATCACATAAAGCTGTCATTTTAACATTCTTGGATTCGGTACCATTGTCAGTACGAAACGAGAAAAATCATCCGTTATCACCAAACAATAGAAACTCTCATCAACACTTCGAACATTCATCGGACCAAAGAGATCTATATGAAGCAGCTCTAACGGAGTGACAATCGAATTAAGTCGTTTGGATGGATGAGACTTTATCCGTTGTTTTTCTTTCTTACAGAAAACAGACACACATCATTGATAGAAAATCGATTCTTTGAAACTCCTTCTACCAGATTATGATTAATCAAGTAATTCATTTTGCGGTAGTTGATGTGCCCCATACGGCGATGCCACAGATTTGAATATTTTTCAGTAGCTTTAGAGATAAAACAAGTAGCAGCTACAACAAACGACGATTGATTCATGTTTAACACATAGAGATCACGAAATCTTGGCGCACGCATCACAATCTAATCATCAGGGATTTGAATTCCAGGTTTCAAAATTAGGCACTCAGAACTCGTGAAAGCAGCAGTATACTGCTTATCAAAATTCTGAGATACACTCAGCAAGTTGTGTTGCAGTTCTTCCACAAATTGCACTTTGTCAAACGTGACCTTATCATTACCCATTTTTCCTTCTCCGGTGATTCTTCCACCTTTATTGCCAGCAAAGGTAACATTTCCTCCGTTAATAGGTTTGACGTCTGAAAGCAGAGAAATATTACCCGTCATGTGCCTGGATGCTCCACTATCAACCACCCAGAAGTTATTGGCAGCTGGCTTGCGAGCACCCTGCACATATTAGCAAATAATTAGTGAGAATCTGGACCCAAGCTTTCAGCTTTGGGTTGACCGGTATCTTCAGAAAAGTCTTCAGTGGCTTTTGAGGACAATTTAGGCAGCCACTTTTGCCTTAATGCTGGGATATATGAATCTGTAGCAGAGTCACCCGAGGATGAACTTTCAAAAGATTTTTAATGTTTGAAAAATTTTCCACGTTTAAAAAACTATTTTGTTACCACCTTTTCATCTATCTCCTTTGGCTTAGAAACGGAATCAGATTGGTCTTTACTAACAGCGGAAGCTCGTTTCTTTGCCAAAATAGGACATCTATTTCTGAGATGACCTTGTTGTTAACAATGATAACACCGCCTACGATCAACAAAGACCCTAGGAAGACTGTTTCCTGAATCAGTCGAAGAGTTATCATCAGACTTTTGCTTAACAACTCTCCTTGGTGCTTTAGCATTAAATCTGTGAGATTTATGCTTTGGAAGAGATTTAAGCCTAGGAGTAACATACCCAAATTGGTTATAAAAACCATAGTCATCAACTCCACATTGATCAGCATATCCTTTTGGTTTTATCTTTTGTGCTTTAATTTGTTCAAATTTACCAAAATCATCATAAAAATCATAATCATCACAAAAACCATAGGATTTGTAATCAAAATCATTTGTTTTATCAGAAAACCGACCATCAGAGTTGTAAGAACTCTTCGTTGAGTACTTGGAAGTTTTTGGTTTGGAAACAAAATTCTGATTGTTTGGAGTTTTTGACTTTTGAGTATCCTGATCATTTGGACTCGTTCTAAGTTTTAGCAACGATCCACGTTCCCCACTACCATGATGAGACTCACCATTCTCCTCGGAATCAACATAAAACACCTTCGCAACACGGTTTGGATCAACACAGCATAATGGAAACATCTCATTAGAAAAAAAACATGGTAACTACCTTTAAGACAATACATTCTGATTTTCTGAGATGACTCACCAGTTTCCCTTTTTCCTTTCAATTTCTTATCATTTTTCTGACTAACCTGAGGTTTCTTTTGATTGACCTCAGGTTTTTCAGAAACTGATCCATAACCAATACCACTATACTTAACAGACTTTGGAGGAGCAACCGGAATTGCATTAACATCCGGTGTGGTTGTGTTGC
Source organism: Deinandra increscens subsp. villosa (assembly GCA_039602395.1). NCBI lineage: Eukaryota > Viridiplantae > Streptophyta > Magnoliopsida > Asterales > Asteraceae > Deinandra > Deinandra increscens. The sequence goes on along the minus strand of JBCNJP010000027.1, from coordinate 90,577,436 downwards.
TAGCTGTTACTAAATCTTTTTCATAAAAGAGATCTGAGCCTTTAACAAAATTTTCTTTTTCAAAGGTTTTCATTTTCTTCTCAGTTTCTTTTATCGTAACGGCTTGCTCCAAAGGTGTCAATTTGACAAAACCAGTTGGTTTTTCACCTACGGAATCACTTGACTCATTGGATTTGGGAGCATCCACATTTGTCTTAGACACATGTTTGACAGGTTTCTTTTTATAGGTGCCTTTGTGTTTGTCAGAATTGCCCATCAAGTTCTCAGTGAACTTTGAATAATCAAACACAATCGATGGTTTGGTTTCAGTGTCTGTCGGTTCCAAACCATGCACAATTGGGGGTGGAACTGAATTGCACTTTGAGTCTTTGAACACCTTTTTTAGAGTTTCATCTTTGAAAAGAAAACTTGCAAAGGAAGCTGAGTTTTTTTAATTCTCAAGTTGTCTTTTAAGATCTAGAATTTCAATGTTCAATTCAGAAATCTTAGCATTAGCTTCTGCAAGCTTCTTTTCACAAAAGATGTAGTCTTCAGTTTTGTTGTTTAGTTCAATTTTGGTGCTCAAAGTCGAAGCATGTTCGCTTTTCAGTTCAGCCTTAACGGCCTCCCACCTTTGTATTTTTGCGTTCTCCTCTGCTAACATGTATTTAACATGATACATAACTTTCTCATCAGAAAGTTCTTTCAATTTATTAGCAGAGGTCATGCAGTGTTCGCAAGGTTTAGAGTCAATCTGAATGTTAGCCATAAAGGCTTGCTGGCCTTCAACAAAGAAGTCTTCACCTGGTAGTTCAGGATCATCTTCAAGTTTCACATCTCTTTCTTCAGTACACAGAAAGGCAGGCTCATCAAGAGAATCTGCTCCCCAGTCATAGTCTTCTCCAGTTTGAGAAACCAATGCTTTATAATCTTGATTCGAAGCATTTGCATTTGAACTTGATGGAGTAGAATTGCTTCCTGATGCTTTTGAACTCTAACTGCATACTTCTGAAATAATTTTGACGTTTCTTGCTTCTTTGCATACTTGCATTCCTTTGCGAAGTGACCATAATTCTGACAATTATAGCAACGAACTCTGGATTTGTCGAATCCAAGCTTTCCTTCCGGATTTAAATCTTCACGGTCCGTTCTTTGCATAAACTTTTTGCCCCTTCTGACGAGCATGGCCATTGACCAGTTGATATCCATGAGTTCTAAGTCATCAGGGTCGATTTGCTCATAATCTTCATCTGTGAGCTCAGCACTAGTCAATTTTTATGCTACCACTCCATCATATGAAGAAACCATTGCCGAAAATAGTGCCATAAAATCATGTGTAGTCTTAGCTGAAAATGCACTTTGATTGGATGGAGGAGTAGAGGAGGATTGATTCGAATAAACAGGATACGTCACTGCAGCTTTGTTAGTATAGCTTTCACTTGAAGAACCCCGATACATACTTGCATGACCACTTGAAGTATTCTCCACATAAAATGCAGTAGTCGGTGGATTTGAGATAGCTTCTGCTTTTGCATGCATGGTTGAAGCATTCTCACCAAAATACACATCGGGATTCTGAACTTGAGCTGGTTGAGTTTTAACACGCATCATATCTAATTCCCGAGCTAGCAAGTTCCTTGTAAGATCATTAAATGAAATATCATCAAATCCCTTATCATGTGTTAGCAACAGGATATAACCTTCCCATTTAGCTGGTAGAGCATCTAACAGCTTCTCCTTCAATTCTCCAGCCTCCTTCACTCCAACAATGTCAAGCTCACTAACCAAATGTGATAGTCTTGAAATGAGATCATTTATGGTTTCATTTGAAACGTGACAGAAATTATCAAACTCCTTCAACAACACCTTTTTCTTGTTTTTCTTGTTTTGAGCATTGCCTTCACATCTGTGACATAATGCATCCCATAATTCTTTTGATGTTGTATGCATTTTGAAATTATGTAAAATATCTTTTGGTAAAGCCATTGATACGTTTGAATAAGCTTTCTTCTCCAATTTGAAAGATTCTTTCTCAGCATCGTTCATCTTGTTATATGGCTTACTTGACCAGCAAATTCACCAGCTGTAAATTTTGGAACTTGATAACCATCCAACATCGGAGTCCAAACCGTAACATCCGTCACACCAATATATGATTCAAATCGAGTTTTCCAATTATGGAAATCTTCAAATTTCATCAATTTAGGAACTTTGTTTGTAGTTCCTATCTCATCATCGTAATTCAGTAAAGCCTGAACTGTCGTATACATTGCTGCAAAAGCTTGGAACGGATCCATATTATTTTCTTCAAAAACTGAACTAGCGTACCAAAATATCGATCCCCGTACCAACTACAAGTTCAACGTACCAAAATTTATCACGTACCAAACACGGACCAGAAAGACAAACACGTACCACCAACAGACCACTTTACCAACGTACCAAAGTGTTGAACGTACCAGATGGTACGGCGTAACTGCTACGGACCAGTTAATAACCGTCAGGGACCAAAATAAGAAGATTGCCATCCGGACCACTTGCCACGTACCAAACTCTCGATGAAGATTGCTGTACGGACCAGAAGCGTACCAATTTATTCTTGAGCCAGACCAAAAGCGTACCAACCAAAAATCGACTGATTTTCGATATTTTTGGTTTTCTGAACGTGAACTTGATGCAGAACTCAACGTAGACACTCACATATCATTTTGGACATAAAATTTGTATAGATTTGATGTGAAACAGAGAAGAATTGACGAAATTTCGACCAAAAAGGTTGTTTCTCTCTCTCTAGAAACACAAAACTGATCACAGATCACAGCAAAAGAGCAAACTAGCTCTGATACCACTTGTAAAACACATATGAGGATCTTACTAATGCATGATTGTAATCGGATTCGGAACACACGAGGTAAATAATGATTTTTTGATTGATCACAAGCTCGGTTACAGAGAGAGAGAATACAGAGAGCAAACACAGTAGAAAACACACAGTTAAGCACTCAACCCTCACAACTAACTCTCTAACACACGAGCTTAAAGTATTTATACTAAGTCTGCCCGACGTACCAAATAACCAGCGTACCAGATGGTCCGTTGCCACGTACCACCTGGTCCGCCACTGGTACGCTGGGGACAGAATATACAAAAAGATCTCTACAATAGACAAAACACCTAGACCTAGCACTAGACATCATAATATGTTCTAACATAGAGCTGAAGCATGAATTGCTAATATGACTTATTAGAGTTAGAGCATGTGTTGCTATTGAATATGAAGGGTCGCTGCTTCCCCATAGTGGTGGCTTAGGGAACCGTGTACGGACGGAGCGGTAGTCGGACATCGCAAAAGCTATCTTACGACAAGATAGGATGACGATTGCAGTGGCGGGCGAACCTTTCGAAGGAGATTAAGAATGAGGAGACGCTGCTTCCCCATAGTGGTGGCTTAGGGAACCGTGTACGGACGGAGCTGCATTGGGCCGTTGTAATAACTATCCTTTGAGATGGGACGGAGTGTGCAGTGGCGGGCGGATTCTTCATGGAGAACCAAAATAGTTGGTTAAATATAGTGACCTAGAAATTAAGCCTAGGGTCATGGTTAAGATAATAGGATATATTATCATAATGATTATGTGTGTGATATATATGTGTTGTGAAAACCAGGTAAAAACTTAAACGGCTTTTGAACTAAACGGTAGAACTCACCTGCGTAAGCTGACTTTTTAAAAGTATGTATGCTAGGTTCCGACGCACCTATGGGTCAAGCTTCGATCACGTACTAGGAGGAGACGGTGAAGACGCTGGTTGCTGGAATAATTATCTTATGTCTTAGTTTACTGTATATTTAATATATCGTATGTTATGTTTATGCTTCCGCTGTGTAAGAATCATCAGTGTATATAAATAAAAGTTTTAATTTTCCCCAGTTTTTGTGATCTCTGATTAAACCATGTGTTGATGAGTAAATCCGACAACATGGCGCCAGCCCACAAGGGACCGAGCGTCACAAGTTGGTATCAGAGCACCTGTTTAAGAGATTTGGATACTTCGGAGAGTATCTAAACTTAAACTAGAATTTTGGGCCTTAATTAGGAATAGTTAGGTGCTAATTGGAGAAAACACTAGGCCATAGTAGGGGTAGTCTCACATTTGCTTGTAAGGAGAAATAATTAATGGCAATTAGCTACTGCCCTCAGGAGTTTATCCTTGCAAGTAATGTAAGGTTACGCCTATTATATGGCCAGAATGTGTAAATAGGCTAGAATGCCTATTAAAGCAACGGAGTGCTCATTAGATCGCTAGAGAGCAAGGTCGGGAAATAGATTTGGGTATAATCAGAACGGAGGGTAGTTAGTACATGGAGAATGTGGCAAGTCAGTAACTGCACAGAGCTCTGCATCTACTAATTTGTTATATTATCATTTCCTATCTATAACCCATTTGAGGATACTTATATCTATGTCTTGATTGAAGGAGCTCGAGATGGCTAGAAGAGGCAGAGGCCGAGGTGGAGCTGGAACCCCGATTGGATGAACTAATATGAGGCAGAATGCATGTGCAAATCTAGAGGTTAATAACAGAGCTGGAAATCCCGAGAATGGAGCTCGGGGAGGAGGCCCCCTCAATGATCAACTAAGGGCTACGTTAGCTGAAGAAGTGGGAAGGGCTTTACAGGGTGCGTTACCCGCACTCGCTGCGGAACTAGGACGTCGAGGAGCTGATGCTGGCGCTGGTCGTGGAGCTGATGCTGGGGTAGGTCATGGAGCTGGTCGTGGTATTGGACATGAAGCTGAAGTTGAAGATAATCCTCTTAGGCATGGATGTTCATACAAATCCTTTTACAGATGAAAACTGTCACACCCCAACTGACGGCGTAACGTCGGGGTATGATTAGATTGCCCATAAGCTCATGACAACTAATTTAGTGACAGTAGTTAAATAAAGAATTTCACTGATAACATTAAAAGATAAAACAATACACCACATATTGATAACAAATACAATTTCTTTATTAAACTAGGTCCAAAAACCCTATGTGATAGCATCTTGAAACATCAACATCATAGCCTGCAACATGTATAAAATAAAAAGGGGTCAACTATAAATAGTTGGTGAGTAACCACAAGTTTGATACATAACATATATTTGAAAAACATGCGTTACGTGTGTTGGTCCTCACTGATCTTAATCAGTGCTAATGAAGGTGTTTTGAGAAGAAAACCAATCAAATATCAATAAAGGATGATTTCCAATAGCTAAAATGGGTTTTTAGTATTGAACAATCACAACTACAACCAAATGGATGATAAGAGATGAACAATAGCTACAAAGATTGAATAGAATACTCCTAGCCGTCACCAAACTTACCAAATTCCAGAAATCTTGTATTAGGGTTGATAGAGTTGCAAAAGTGTGCACAAAGGCGACTATTTATACAGATCAGTAGACAGTTTCGCTGGCAGTTTCGCTGGCCAAGCGAAACTGTCACTGAGACTAGACTAAACTAGTTACCGAGCGAAACAACAGTTTCGCTCGGTAGTTTCGCTAGCTACCAAAAGGACAAGATTACAATAGAAACTAATCTAAACAAGCAAACTTAACAAAACTATGAATTCCTCCCTACATTGATCTTCAATATTCCCCCTAGGGAGGGATTCAGCCTCTGAATCTTCATTTCTCTGCTTCGGCTTCATTCGGGCTCGGCTCTTTGTTCAATTCCGTTGTCTCTGATTCCCCCAAAACAATTTCTTGATCAGCAACGGGGACAATAACCTCTGATTCCCCCAAAATAATAGTCTCATCAGCAGCGGGGACATTTGCCTCTGATTCCCCCAAAATAATAGTCTCATCAGCAGCGGGGACATCATCCGGCTTCACAACCTGCTCAGATGATTCACCAATTCCGCCCCAAGCAGTGTTCATCAAGTTTGCCAACTCTCTGTCTTCTTCCAATCTTTCTTCACCAGCCCTCACCTTCTGTGCTAAATCTTTGATCTCTTTAACGATCCCCCGGGCCTTGTTAGCAACCCTCATGAACAGGTTTGCCTCTTCAGCAGTGTCTTCTCCTGCCCCACATCGAGTTTTATTTTCGCACAAGGTCTTCAGATCATCATTGCTGAACGAGAAGACTTCCATTGGATCAAATAACCTGATTTCAGCATCTTCTCCCAGTCTGATAACTGCTTCACCAGTCTGATTGTCATAGAACCACTTCTTGAACGATTGCAGCCTGGATAGCTGTTGATCTGGAATTCTAACCCGGTTCATTGTTTTTGCAGGTTTGAACTTCAAGAAAACTTTCGGCTTTTTAGTCCTCTCATCAATCTCAGCCCTTGATTTCCTTCTTTCTCCTTTCATATAACCGAAGGACTCAAAGTTGTCTTTCACAGCTTGCTGCAGCATCATCTTCAAATTGCTAGCCCTTGTACTCTTGTCTTCATCAATTAAGGGAAGATCTGCCAACCTCCTCAGATCCCATTTGGGCAAGGTTTTGAAGCTATCGCGTTTGTGCACATAAGAGATACTACCCCCTCTTCTTTTGATCATGAAGGCGTGTATTGCAGCATTGAATTTCCAGCTGATGATATGTCGATCAGACTTTTTCTTCTTTGGTTGTGAGATGTTTTGGAACATAGGAGTCTGTTCTTCAATTGCGGGCTTAGTAAACCATTCTTCTTTTTTTAAGTCAATTACTTCTTGGCTGACAGAACTTATCTTTGCTTGATAAGTTAGTGGATTTTCATTCAAGGAATAATTTTCAAGCTCTGAAAAATCTTCAATCTCAGCACCTTCATCATCTTCATCAATAAGGTTGAATGGTTCCTCGACAATCTCTGGCTGTTTGTCTGTTCCAAAGTCATAAAGGTTTACGTTGCCCACATCAATGGCATCAAGAGCTTCATCATTCCTAGCACCACTTCCACCTGCTTCATTTCCACCAGTACTACTGCCACCTGCTCCTCCAGTTGCAAACTTTGAGATATCAGTCATGGAATCTATTTCAGCTTCACTCATCTGATTTGGCAGACTCAGGTGCTTCTTTATCTCATTCATATCCACCAGCAGAGTTTTTATAAGTGAGGATTGTTTCACAACAATCTCATTCAGACACTGAATCTGCTTATCCTTTTCCTTCTCTCTAATCTCTGAGTTGACCAGCTTGGTTTTAATCATCCCGAGTTCATTAGCCAATGAGGCGTTTACGTTTCAAATAACATCTTGATCCAACTCAGATCTCGGATCAACCTTTCTTTTCTTGCTTGCTCTCACTTCTTCTTCAGTAGGGGCACTACGTTTTTGCCTTGATCTCTTTTCTTGTTGTGCCATATCTTCAAGCTCATCTTCAATCTCGTCTGATGGTTCCTTACCAGAGCTTCTGACATACGGTTTCCTTTTTCCTTTAATATTTTCACTCGCTTTCCCATCGTTTCTCCTCTTGTTTTCTGATTCTATCAGCTTTTGGATGTATTCGTACCTCTTTTCAGGGTACATGTGCTTCATGAGGTACGTGGTATACCCGGAGAAATCAGGTCTTTTTGCAGCACAGTCAGATAGAATTCTTGGATGCATTGGAGTTACAACGAGAGCCACACCCAGCTTTGGCAGCTCCGGCTCTAAGTGATCAATTATCATCTGCAATAACCTCGGATACAGGAGCCACCTCGACTTCCTCAGCGCTTGAATATTAGAAACCATTACGTCGAAAATTCGCTGAGGGATGTTGGCCTTCTTTCCTCTACATACCAATAGCATAGCCTCGGCCCAGTTTGCGTTGAGACCATCGGAACCCCCTTTTCGGTCGTCTAAGCAGGAAATGAATACGTGAGCAATGTATCGCCATTCCTTTGACATTAAAGACTTCTTGATCTCTTTCTTATTCTTCCACAATTCACCTCCTTCATAACCCATATCCCGCTCAAAGCCTCTCAAAATGTCCATTTCCTTCATCTTTGTGACTTCACCAACGTCACTTTCAAGTTTAAGAGTTGCAGCAATTGTTTTCATTGTGATGACGATATCATTCTTCATAACCTTTGCTCGAATGCATTCAGGTTTTGCTTTTACGTCGTATTCTGTAGTGAGCCAAAATTCTTTGATATGCTTTTCGTCAATGATTGGCATGTATGAAATAGCATGAGAGATGCACGACTTCTTCATCCATTCAATACAGTCTCGAAATCCAATAGCCTTGTCGGTGCTATCGTCCAAAAATGCTGTGACATTGCTTCGAGGCTCGTGCTTTAATGTTGACATTTTCTGCGTATGAAACCGAGAGTTTGTGAGTTAAACAAAACTTAAAATAAATTAAATTTAAAAAGGATAGTTTCGCTGCGAAACAGTAGTTTCGCTTAGAAACCATAGCATCGCAACACAGCGAAACAAGTTGATTCGCGAGAATGGTCGCAGCGACACTGATGAGGTCAGTTTCGCCGAGAAACAGTAGTTTCGCTGCGAGACAGTAGTTTCGCAGAAGGCGAAACAACAATTTCGCTGGGAATCACGGCGACACTGTCAACGAAATTAGGGCATTATCGCTAGACAGTTTCGCTCGTGACTTTGAACTTTCGTTCAGTTTCGCTGAAAGAACACTTAGTTTTGCTGGTCGCGACTTTTCAAATTCAAAAACTGGTAATCGATTTTTAGGCTATTCTTTTGCATCTAAACCAACTATTAACAAGATACATCATTCAAGCGAGCACAATGAGGGTCAAAACAGCTTCAATCATCAGATTAAAGGGGCCGAGAACCCTCTAGGCGTCGATTCAACTTAAACCGATATCGGTTAAACTATGATAAAACAAAAACAGTCTGGGCGAAAATAAGAGTTTCGCGAGAGAGGGTTTTGCAGGTTTTGGACAGTTTTAGCGAAAATAATAACCTGAGATTTCGATCAAAGGTATAAATATCTGATCAGTTTCGCCCGTAGTTTCGCTAGGGCGAAACAGTAGTTTCGCCTGAGCGAAAGAGCATATTCGCTCGAGATTTTGATTAAACAATTTAATTTCGCCGACAACGAAAGTATAAGTTCGCTGTGTGCTCATGCGGCGAAACTGATCAGGCGAAACAATAGTTTCGCTGAAACCCTAAAAAATTTAATTTTGTCTCATGAACACTTCTGCAAGCCAATCGAATACACGACCCTTCACCCAACCCAATGCGACTACTCAAGCCCACAAGCATCACCAAATTTTTTTTTTTTAAGATTTACACTTTGATTATGTTCCATCAAGCAGATAAGATTTGAAATTCTGGAAATGCCGACTAACTCACACACATCAAGATTCAATCACGCAAGCATCATACTCTTCACAAAGTATCGATCTTATCAAAAGAAGCAGAAAGAAAATCATTTCGACTTTTCTAACTTTAAATTAAAACACACCAAAAATCCTTTTGAGTTTTCTAATAAGAGATGTAAAACGACTATACAAACAAACTCTATTTTAATTTTGAGAAAGATCCAGACGTGAGATCATATCAACCAATACACATCATACACATTTCAATTTCAAACTTAGTCAGCATGTAAGACAAGCAGATCACGAATGCATCATATTGATATTAAGCATGCACTAATGGTCTATATCATTTTTGGATATGCTTAAGGTGTATTAATCATGCACTGATCACCCAGCCTCACTCTATCAAAGAAGTTAACAAATCATCATATTTATCTGATTTTTCTTTTGTTCTTTTTCAAAATGAGATATGCGTTCATGATGTTTCATGCAAAAATAAAGCAGAACCCTAAGTGAACAGCAATCAGGTCGGCCGCAAAGCACGCAGAGAGAGCCCGATGCACTTAGGAAAATAAAAAAATTAAAATAAAGCAGAAGTCGTATATATCAACAACAATCAGGTCGGCCTTCGGGGCACGCAGAGAAAGTCCGATGATATATACTAAACACCAAGAAAATAAAGCAGAAACTCAAACAGCAGGTGATCAGGTCGGCCGCATAAGCACGCAAAGAAGACCCACTGAGTTGAGTGTAAAAATGGCGTAAAGCCTTATTACAAAGCATGCGTACATCAGAACGTCTCTTATTCTATTTTTATAAGATATCAGAATCATTGCAACACTTATCAAGAAATGAAAACTAGAGTATTATCAGGCAAGCTTTATGTTTATATCCTACTCATAGATATCATATTAGTCATGCACACCCATAGATCATACAAGTACAGTACAGCTTTTATTTTTACTCTATCCATGGCAGATAACGCATGTTGATGTACTATCATCTCTCACTTGGTCGGATCAATTTCTCATTTTTGAAATATTAAAGTTTTTATTTTCTGTTCTTCCCCCAAAATCCACAAATACTTTATTTTTGGATTTTCAATAAGGAAACAAAACAAAACAAAAATTTATTTGATCGATACTTGACACAATTTTAAAAATTAACCAAAGGGGTTACCAATATGCTGCATGCACTTTATCCTCTATCCGATAGTATCATTAAGTCAGGCATTCCAATCATAATGTTTATATTTTGAAAAACGCTTGAATGGAGACACCTTCGAAGAAAAGTTTTGACAAGGAACCCGCTTCGTATGCAGGAGTGAGCAAAAGGCCACGATTTTCATCAACGAGCCCGTTTCCATGCACATTGAGACGTACGTAAAAAGCTCAACACCTTTTCAAAAACAACGGGATAGAAGGAGATTATTTGAGAAAAAAATTTCATGAGTTTTAAGCAGTTTTAGTGTGATTTACCCCTAATTCCCCCACAAGGTTGCATACCAAAGACATCAATAAGCAGTTATGAGAGAAACGCAAGGTAAATGGAACTAAAATACTCCCCTGATCATATTCGAGTGACGATTGCCCAGAAATCATTTGAAGGTAGATGTCGTGATCATTGATTTCTTGATTTAGGAGTGTAGCCAATCAACATGCTTAACTGCAACAACCACCTGATTCAAGACAGAAGGAATTTAGCATGATGATCTAAATAAAACAAACTTAAGATAAAATAAAGTAAAAAAAAATATGTACAAATTTTTTTTTTTTTTAATTTTAAAAGGAAATCATTCCCAGCATTTTTATAAGCTCATAAAAGCGAGGTTTATCAAAGGTTTTGGTGAAAATATCAGCTTTCTGGGCCTTGGTTTCAATGGGAATAACATCAATAAACCCTTTTTCCTGAGCGTCACGGATTGCATGAACCCGGGTTTCGATGTGCTTTGTTCTCGTATGATGAATCGGGTTCTTGGAGATTCCAACAGCAGCTTCGTTGTCACAGAACAGCGGTGTATGAAGGAAATTAATTCCATAATCCATCATCTGGTGTTGGATCCACAGCACTTGACAACAGCAACTTGAGGCGGCAATGTATTCAGCTTCACCTGTGGATAAAGAGACAGTTGTTTGCTTTTTGCTTTGCCATGAAACCAAGCATTCCCCCAGAAACTGGCATCCTCCAGAAACTGACTTTCGATCGAGCTTGCATCCTCCGTGATCACTGTCGGAATATGAATTAAGTTCAAAGCTTCTACCCCTAGGATACCATAAACCCAATCTTGATGAACCTTTCAAATAACGGAAAATTCGCTTGACTGCCTTTTCGTGAGATTCCCTTGGGTCGGCCTGATAACGAGCACAGTAGCACACGGTAAAAGTGATGTCCGGACGACTAGCTGTGAGATACATAAGAGACCCAATCATTGATCGATAATACTTAGGGTCAACCTGCTTTCCTTGATTGTCGGGAGTCAAACATGTCTGAGAAGTGAAAGGAGTGAGTTCAGCAGAAACGTCGTTCATCTTGTATTTCTTCAGAGTTTCCAGAATGTACTTTTCTTGATGGATGAGAATGCCGTCTGGCTTTTGTTCTACCTGCAAGCCATGAAAGAAACACATTTCCCCCATCATGCTCATTTTGAATTTCTCCTTCATCAATTCCTCAAACTCGCGACACAGCTTCTCGTTTGTTGAGCCAAAAATGATATCGTCTACATACACTTGAACAATCAGCACTTCTCCGTTGACCTCTTTCTTAAACAACGTCATGTCGATGGATCCACGTGTAAAACCTTTACCCAAAAGATATTGAGTCAAAGTCTCGTACCAAATTCTGGGAGCCTGATGTAGACCGTAGAGAGATTTATCGAGCTTGTACACTTTGTCAGGAAACTCATGATCTTCGAAGCCTGGAGGTTGAAGCACATAGATTTCTTCATCAATATCCCCATATAAGAAAGCGCACTTGACGTCCATTTGAAACACCTTGAAGTCCTTTTGTGCAGCATGAGCCAGGAAAATTCGAATGGCTTCAATGCGTGCAACAGGTGCAAACACATCGGTATAGTCAATTCCTTCTTCTTGATAAAACCCTTGAACCACCAGTCTTGCCTTGTTTCTAATCACAACACCTCTATCATCTGGCTTGTTCCGGAAGACCCACTTTGTACCAATTGGAACCTTGTTCTCTGGAAGATCCACTAATTCCCACACCTTCAGCTTTCTGAATTGTTGCAGCTCAGACTGCATGGAGTCCACCCAACTTGGATCTGCTAAGGCTTCCTTTATATTTTTAGGAACGATCTGAGACAGAAAACACGCGAACAAACATTCATTGATCAATCCAGACTGATGACGAGTCCTCACTCCATCCGTAATAGAGCCAATGACGTAGTCATGCGGATGATCTTTTAAGGTTTTGAAATTTGAGTCAAGGTTGGGGGAGCGGGTTCGGAGGTTTGATGGGGTATTTCATGTGAGGAAGATGGAGGATCGGGTTGATGCGTAGGTGGTGGGGATGAGGATTGGTTTTGTTGTTGAATTTCAGAATAAGGGGTGATAATAACGAGAGGAGGATTATCATTTGCTTCAGCGAGGATAGGAAGATTGAATGACTTGAACAGAGTATCTGAATCATAAAACCATTCTGGTCCAGACCCGGTGTTGGGAGAGTTTGATTCTTGCCAGTCAACATAGTAGGATTCATGCACAATTCGAGTTCGTTTGTTATAAACTCTATAAGCTTTTTGTGAAGAAGAATACCCCATAAAGAAACATTCATCAGAGACAGCTCCAAATTTCGTATTCTGAGCTTCGGTATTCAACAAGGTGCACGAACATCCAAACGGCTTAAAGAAATCAATCAGCGGCTTCCTTCCATGATACAGGTCATATGACGTCTTCATCTTATCTTTCACGATTAGGACACGGTTTAGCACGTAGGACGCACAGTTCACAGCTTCAGCCCAAAAGATGATCGGCAGCTTTGATTCAATCAACATTGTACGAGCAGCTTCCACAAGTGTGCGATTCTTCCTTTCAACAACTCCATTCTGCTGCGGAGTTCTTGCTGCACTGTATTGTCGAAGAATCCCTTTATTTGCGCAGAAAGAGTCAAAGATTTGATTACAAAATTCAGTTCTGTTGTCGCTTCTGATTGCCTTGACTTTCTTACTTCTTGAACTTTCCACGAACAGGATTATATTTTGTAAGGCTTCAGTCGTGTCACTCTTTTGCTTCAAGAACCTAACCCAAGAGTACCTGGAATAGTCATTAGTGACAACAAGACAGTAAGATCCTTTACCCAGACTTTTGACACTTATAGGTCCAAATAAATCAGTGTGGAGCAATTCTAAGGGACTAGAAATAGAATTTTCCACTTTGGGCTTATGTGGCTTCTTATGTTGTTTTCCTTTGGCACATGAAAGACATTTTTCAACGACAGAAAAGTCTTTGTACGGAAGACCTCGGACCAAATTATTTTTGACAAGATTATTTAGAATTTTGAAGTTTATGTGTCCTAAACGTCTATGCCACAAGAAGCACTCAGATACAGATGCTTTTGAAAGTAAACAAGTCATGGAGGAAGAGTGTGATGCAGTGGAATTCATATTCAGCAAGTATGTGTCATTGATTCGAGGTGCACGCATCGCCACCATCTCTTCTGGCACATTGAATTCAGGCTTGAGGAACAGACATTCATATGATTTGAACAACACAGGTATATTCTTGTCACAGATTTGTGACACGCTTAGAAGATTATACTGAAATTCGGGGACATGGTTGACTTGCTCCAGAGTAAAAGACCCATATGACACATCTCCTTGTCCAACCATCTTTCCACCTTTATTACCTGCAAAAGAAACAAACCCACCATCCACGATCCGGTAATTTGTGAGCAGGTCTTTCAACCCTGTCATATGCCGAGAGCATCCCGAATCTATATGCCAATAGCTATTTGCAGAGATCTCCGGGAGTGCCTGGCAATACAAAACAAGAAATTACTTAATAACGGGTACCCAGACTTTTGCACTTCTGGGATTATTAACTTTCTGCTTTCCCCCAAAGAATTGTTTTACAAAACTGGTTACCTTGTGACCAAAGGATCTATCATGGTTTGTTTGATTTAATTTCTCTTTGCAATGTTTAACAACATGATCATCCTTACCACATCTGAAACAGTGAGATTTGTGACTTGTGTAGGAGGAAGTTTCTGAAAGACTTTCCTCCTCACAATTTGATGTTTCAGAATCAGAATCACTGTTGGTTTCAAAATTCACATTTGTTTTATCGTTTGAAATTTTAGGATTATTAATTTCTATAACGGTTTTGGTAGGTTTAGTTTTCACAGATGATTCCTTCTCTTGAGAAACATGATTTTCGGTAGGTTTTGAAATTCGTATCGGAGTGAAAGAAGGAATTGGATTAGAAAGAAATTTGTTGAAGCAATTTTGAGATGTACTTGCATGACATTGATCATTTTCATTTGAAACATAGCTTTCTTGATTAACAAACACGGACTCATCACTACAGCTATCTAAAGAAGAACAACTACTAGCTATACTACTATCTGTGCTAGACTTCTTGGAATGAGAACTACTACTCGTAACAGACTCCTTAGATTTAAGACTACCGCATCCAAGCCCACTTGTGTTACCATATCCATAATCAAAATCCTCCCTGATCTCCTTATGGTTAACTCCTTCTAGACCTGCATGCAAACTGTTAGCATCACTAGGAATTAAATCATTTAGAGGATGAGGTTTCGGAGTAGGTGAGTAACAATGCGTGCTTGGAGGAGGGTAAACTTTAGGAAACACCTTTTCCTTTTCCTCCAAACCCACCCCGGTTTTTATTCTAGCTCCTCGTTGTTTAACGAGCATCTCATCAACTTTCATTTGAGAAACGGTCCATCTATCTAACTTAGTCTGAAGATGAGAGGCTTCGAATTGGGCTAATGTAACTCTTTCAGAAAGCATGTTTAATTCAACATGTTTAGCAAGAAGAGTTTGTTTTAAATGTTCATTTTCATGCATTGCCTCATTTAATTTCACAAAATATTTTGATTCATTTTCTTTTAATTGGGTGTTCATAGTTTTTAATTCATCGTTGTTGTCAATCAACAATCGATTAGCCTTGTAGATGCCGAACAAACGAATTCTACAAGGATGAGAGCACATATCTTGAACAGATTCATATGAAAGATCCATTATCACCTTTTCTGCAGCAAGGGCTTTCTCACAGGTGCACGCGGGTGTGCTTGTCGATTTCTCATTCATCTTTTTCTCAACTTCTCCCTTCTCACAGTTGTTAACTGTGGGGTCATTGCTTTGTTCATGAATTTTTGAGCCGCAAGCGCTTGATTTATGGCTTCCTTAGTTTTAGAGATCTCCGAACTCCAGTCAAAGTTAGTCAGAAGAGCCACTTCTTTCTTTGGCTTGGCTTCAGCTTTGTCGGTGATAGGGATGACTCGAGTTGCAGGCTCAGAAGTCGGTTCAGTGACAATTGGATTCGTACATTCTCTCTTGAAATGGCCAAGTTGCTTACAGTTGTAACATCTTAGCTTAGCCTTATCGAACCCAACTTTTTCATTTTGATTCCCGAAAGTGTTTCTCCCAGTACGTTCGATGAATTTTTTAGCACGAAGGGTCAACATGGCGATTTGCCATTTTAAGTCGGTTTCTTCCAAATCATCTGGGTCAACTTGGTACATATCCTCAGCGGTCAGAGTCGAACCTTGAAGTTCTCCAGCGGCGAGAGCTTGATAACTGTTGGCAAACAATGAGAACAATCCCATGAATTCGGGTGAGATCTGGGGTGTTTGCTGAGCAGAGGTTCTTTGAGCAGCGGCAGAAGCAGTTGAGGATGAACCAGACCCAAGATGAGCATATTGAATTTGAGATGAGGCTCCTTTGTGTGTCACAGTTGAGATGAGAGCCGAATTTGGAGAATAAACTTTAGCAGGACCCATGGCTTGATTGTACTCTCTCCTTTGAACATCCAGCTCAAATGACTTAAGCTTGTTAATTACGTCCATAAGCTTGTATTCGGAGAAACCCATCTCTTGTTTCAACATACGAACCTGGATGCTCCACTCGGGTGGAAGAGCATCCAGCAGCTTCTTGATTTGTTCAGAGTTGGTGAGTCCTGAATCATACTTCTTCATATTGCTTGACACGGTCAGAAAACGGTTAGTTAAATCAATTAACTTTTCATTCTTCATGCTGGTGAACGAATTGAATTCTTTATTTGCTTGCGCTTCTTTGTCCTTCACAAGATCTTCATTACCATCATAAAACTCACAAAGAGCATCAAACAAGCTTTTTGCATCAGAGTGCTCAGCGAAACGATTGTAGATTTCTTGCGACAAGCAGAGAGAAGAGCACCAAGAGCCTTTTGATCTCGATCAATAAGTTTCAAATCCTTCTCAGTAAAGGAAGACGGATTTCTGTTAATCTGGGTAACTTCACCAGTAGTGGTGGTTGGAACATGAGGTCCATCGACGATCGACAACCATTGATTGTAATCGGTATACAGAAAGAACGATTTCAGACATCGTTTCCAGTCTTCAAAATTATCTTCGTTGATCAGCCTCGGTGGTCGGTTTGGAGCAATGCTTTCAGTGTCAGCAACATTGGTACCTGAAGCCATCTCAAATCAGCCTGAAATAAGAAAGACACAAACAAACAAAGAACAAGACAATTTGGTTAGTTTCGCTGGGAGAATTAGTTTCGCCAGTAATTTCGCTCGGAAATCCTGATCAGATGAATAATTTCGCTGGAACTTATAATTTTGCCAGCAGTTTCGCTTGGGAACACTGAACCAATTCAGCAATTTCGCCAACTAGTTTCGCTGTATGCACGGGCAGTACTTTCGCTAGGAAATACCCGATGACACACAGTTTCGCTAGCTAGATTCGCTGGAAACTGGTTTGAACTTTCGTTCAAAAAATAATCAATGCTTGTTTCGCCGGTAGTTTCGTCCAAATCAATTATATGAAATTTCACAGCGACACTATAGTTTCGCTGTATAGTGTCGCTGGAAGAACATCAGTTTCGTCCAGAACAGAAAACCCTCTTTTTGAAGAAGAAATTATCAAAAACCAATCCAAATCACTATGGAGTAATGATCGGTTGATTGCATAGGCTTCAGAACATCAAAACATACAATATTCAATCAATTTTCAATCCAAAACAATCAGATTATAGATCCAAATGGATTTTCAAAAGTTTTACCAAAAACACTCAAAAACACCAAAAATCAAGAGCACAAAGGCTCTGATACCATATTGTTGGTCCTCACTGATCTTAATCAGTGCTAATGAAGGTGTTTTGAGAAGAAAACCAATCAAATATCAATAAAGGATGATTTCCAATAGCTAAAATGGGTTTTTAGTATTGAACAATCACAACTACAACCAAATGGATGATAAGAGATGAACAATAGCTACAAAGATTGAATAGAATGCTCCTAGCCGTCACCAAACTTACCAAATTCCAGAAATCTTGTATTAGGGTTGATAGAGTTGCAAAAGTTACAAAAGTGTGCACAAAGGCGACTATTTATACAGATCAGTAGACAGTTTCGCTGGCCAAGCGAAACTGTCACTGAGACTAGACTAAACTAGTTACCGAGCGAAACAACAGTTTCGCTCGGTAGTTTCGCTAGCTACCAAAAGGACAAGATTACAATAGAAACTAATCGAAACAAGCAAACATAACAAAACTATGAATTCCTCCCTACATTGATCTTCAACGTGCCATATGATAGAATAAGTGAAATATAACATACTAGAAGATATTGACAACATGAAAGACTAGGCATAACCAAAATTGCTAGTATAAAATGACAACATGAAATACTAGGCATAAACAAACCTCAATGACATATGAAAGATTCCGTAACCCGTAGGTTAGACTATATGAAATAATGAAATATGCTTCAAACACCTAACGCCGAAACGGTCAAGTTGAATGGGTTGTCAACCGATAGATCTACCTTTGTTACCCCAGGCCTTACGTTAATGTTTATGCCAAATGAAAGACATGACAGACATGACAACCATGACATACTTGACATCCGATGATAAACATGAAAACCTTTGATAAACATGAAAGCCTTTGAAAATCACATATTAACAAATCATGCGAGAGGTCACATAACACATAATTCACACATAGATCACATACGCATGGTAAATGATAAACTTGAAAGACAACACTTTGAAATAGGATATATGTTGCAACCCCAAAAATGAGAAAATGAGAAAAGGGGCAAGAATAACTCACTTGGATTAGAAGTTAAGTCCACGAAGCGAAAAGTGAAAGTGAAAGTGAAAGGATTAGTCCCGAATTTTCATCCTAAAAGAATAGAAGAGGACGACATGAATATTGAAATATGGGAATCTAAGCTCTTATGCATTTGGGGAATGAGTTTTAATGTTATAAATTGAAGTTTAAAAAATGTTAACTTTTAAGAGTAACAATATCCTAAACGTTACTAGACATGCTTTGGCCTAATAGGCTATGACACTCTCATCGGGGCATCCTAGGTAAGCATCCAGGTCCGACTATGGGATTTATGTGAACATTTGTCCTTTGACAGAGACCCCAACTACCGGTGTTTTCACCCTTCCAGTTACTACATGTCATTCGCGTCTCAAGTACCATCACTAAATATGTTTATGTTCAAAACCTGGATTAACATATTAGAATGATTAAGATTTAGTTTAATTGGTGATTTGTGAAAAACAAACTCTAATCCCCAATTTGTTCATGCATAAAAAACATTGACTTTTGAATTAGAAGAATATAGATGAAATTGGACATGATAGTTTAGACTCGTTGGGCCCAACGAGCCTCTACAAGGGCTACAGTAAGCCTAAATCGGCCTAAGCAAGGCAACACGTCCTAATGACGTGCCTTTGCAAAGCTAGGCCGTCCAAAGGACAAGCCTTAACAATGTTAGGCGTTCTAAGAACGAGCCTTAGCAAGGCTACCTAAACGAGCCTAAAGCACCTAACTAAGAACCTAAACTAAACTAATTAAACTAATAAAGCGATAAATAAACGAATAACGAAAGGAAGAAAGAAAGGAAACAAAGAAAGAAAAAGAAGAAGAATTACCTCAAAGAAGCTTTTCAAACGAGACAAGCTTAAAGGGTAGCACCTCCTCTCCGAGAGCATAAAAAACTACTAAGCACGGCACCCGAAGGGGTATTGTACTTGTGGAACCACCAAAATTTGGTTATTCCACTTGTTTATACTCAAACTAGGAGTTGGAAACTATAAGGGACCTAAAAGAGGTATTTATAGGTGTGAAATGAAGGAAAATATGGTATTATGGGCGATGTGGGATGGGTTTAGAAGGGGAGTCGCACGTCTTTGCAAAACAACAACAAACACCAAACTTGTTTGCGCGATTCCCGCTTCGTTATAAATCTGTTTCGCACGCGGTTTTCGCCCACTTTCATCATTTTCATAGTATTATCATGTGGAAAAGAGTAATCCAACATTCATGGTGTTAAGAATTGGGTTTAAACTTTGGATCTTGATGTGGGTCGAGTTTTTTAGTTTTTGAAACATACGGATATTACAGTCTCCCCTACTTTAGGAAATTTCGTCCCGAAATTCAGTTAGTAGAGATTGTAGGAAATAGGAATGAGGATAATTAAATGTTATACTGAAAAGTACACTTATACTAAAAAAAATATAAATTGTAAAGTTTTTCTTTGAAATAGTGATATAAACGTGTCACACGAATTTTGACACACGACCAGGGCCAACTCTTGGTCCGACACCTTGCCAACTTTTAAAGCACCACCGATGCTTATATATAGGGTGTACCGCAGTTAACCCACCACATCGTTGTTACTTCAAAAGCATGCTAGTTACCTATGAAGAGACTCCCTCACTCAATTCAAAAGTACAGAAAATGTTTTGATATTGGAATACTTGACAGGGCAAGATCCGGACGTAAAATATATAACATGTGATACATTTGGCAATGACATGGTTAATGGCATACACGCATGGAATGAGTACCATGCCGAGAATCAAAGGTCATAGATTATTCGAATACGAGAATGCATGATTTGACCAACCAACTTGATAAGTAAAGTGAAAGCCACAGTCTCCCCTATTTTAGGATATCCAAACGAGGAGACGTAGAGGATAAAATAAGACATTGAGGGGTTAACATGTATCCATTTGAAAGTGACGACTTGACTAACTAAAATCAATGTAAGTGAATGTATCCATCAAAATTGAAATCAATGTAACTGATAAAACAATGTTGGATTTCATACAAGAGAACACGTTCGATTCTAGCGAACTAGATGTGTCGCGACTCACACCCAGTCCACCTTTCTCGAAGCGTGGGGTCTAAATGAAATCCAAAACAAAACAAATTCCTTGCCAATACGACAAGACCTCATGGCTATGACCCAAAATCAATCGCATGGTTAACTAGTATTACATACAATTGACGGTTATAGTTCGTATGAGTCTTGGTTAGCAAGATTGGTAAAACATGTGATAGTTAAAACATGTGATAATGAAAACATGCAATATTAAAAACATGTGATTAGGTGGTCATGAAAGCGTGTAAGTTGTAGCAATGATGGTATGAAATAGTGTTATATGATAAATAGGAAAATTTATGATAATCAAAACTTGAGGTAGTGAAAACATGAAAGCATGAGATAGTGAAAACATTTTATCATGAAAACATGGGATAACGATAGCACAAAGATTAATCATGATAAGCGAACGGTCTACAAGTGGTATGTCAAATGGCATGATTCGAATGAATGGATTAATTTAAATCGAATGACATGAATTTGAAAGTTGAATATCAATTAAACATAAGCATGTAAGTTTGAAATCGTGAATTGAAGGTCGAAACAAGCAAGTTTGAATTTTGAAATACGCGAATTGAACCAGATGTTGGAATCTACACACCGAATATAGAAATCTTCAAACTGAGAGTTGAAAACTGTAAACCAAGAGTTGAACTCGCGAGCCGAGAGTTGAATACTGCCCGCCAAGCGTTGAAAATCACAACTGAATTCACCATCTGTGAGTCGAAAATTGCAAACCGAACTCACCAATCAATTTCCTTTAATAATGTGAGTTATAAACTTTTGAATAAACACGCCATGTGTTGACACCACAAGTTTGAATCCATAGATCAACATTAGAAACTATGAATTGAGCCCACACATTGAGTATTGAATAAAGCGAGTCTGGAACTCATACACCGAGCATGGAAAAATCTCAGTTTAAAGTTTAAACATTGAATAACGCGAACATTAAAAAAATACAATTTATATTGAAATGCGGAATAACGCGAGTTTTCCCAAAGATTATTGTTTGGGTCAAAATTTCATGAAAATTTTGAAAATAGGATTTCAGTAAATTCGAACATCGCCAACGAAGACGATAACGAATTTATCCAGGTAAGAGCTGCAAAAGAATCCAGGTGTGCTTAGTTAGCCAAAAGAAGCTCATAGCTAAGCACAACCAAGGATTCGAAAGGTAACGTTGATCACAACTGCGAAGTATCCATACTATATAAGTAGTAAAGATATGAGGATATCGTCATCATGAATGCGATAAGAGACTAAATGGGAGCCGTAATTACGGAAACAAAAGAATTAGTGGTAGGTGGATGACACAAAATAGTGTGAGGCGATAGGGTGACTTGCCAACAGGAGTAGTACCGGGTAAGTTAATGCGGAAGTCGTCTTGGCGAACGGGAGGAAGACCCAATATGTCTTTGGGAAACACTTCAGGGAAGTCCCGAACGACTAGGATGTCTTGGACTCCCTATTCCTGATTACGAACGTCCACAAAGCTGACCAGACAGGCCATGTACTCCTTATGCAAGTACTTGTGGGTTTTAACGTCGGACATGAGCTAGAACCCATTGAGTGGTTTATCGCCATAGATTTCCTAGACTTGATTATCGAGCGGGGAAACGAAATGATCATCGCGATACACATAAATTTGACGTTAGCTAGGGTAAATATGAGTTTGAATAAAAATGAATGTTAAGGCGAAATAGTTGGAACATCGCGCAATTGCAATTGGAATATAACCTTGAATATAAAGGATGAGTTTTTATTTTAATTTAATAAACATGTATAGTTATCTACTCGTAAAGTTATAAAGTCGTAAACTCGTACACATGCAATCCCGTAGGCATGTGGACTCGTAAACTCATAATTTTCTAAACGAGTAAATTCCTAAACATGTATACCTAAAAGTGCAAAACGTGCTATTTTGGAGGGGTTCAAAAATGGATAATTTAATATTTTTCTAAAACGGGATATCATGTACGTGTGAGTTCGTAGGCTCGTTTATGGGTAAACGCGTTAACTCATAGGCATGTAATCCCGTAACCATGCAAACTTGTAAACTCGTGAACCCATCGACAAACACTCACTCACCTGTAAATGAGTTAAAAAGAAAAGAAAAAAAAATACGTTATATAAATAGGTTTTGAAATGATGAATATAAATTGTTTTGAATTGTACATCGAACAATGAAATCATGAATGAATTCTTTTTAAAAAAAAACGTAAGCTTAAAAACCGACTGACAGGATTCAAACGGTAAATTTGCCTTGAGATCAAAACGTGGCTATGCGCACTTGTTTGGTTAGTTTGACCGAAGCATTTTCTGTTATGGTCAGCTTTTGACACACATTGTAGGGTTACGTGAATCACCACGCATGTGTGTCTATTGCGCGTTGGTGCAACATGTTAGGCTATGATTGGAACAATGGGTTGCTGGGTTGAGTCTAAATGGGTTGGCAACAAGATTTGATAAAACAATCAATCGACCGCGACTTGGGTATCGTGAAATAAGGTTTGAAACTACGCAAGAGTGTTTCTTTTATTATCTCACAAGGTTTCGGTTTAAAAATGGGATAATCAAATCCATAGCACATTTATGGTGACAATGAATGACATGAATTTGAGATACAATGACGATGTGTGGAAAAAAAACAAGAGTATGTGAAATCGTGAGAGAAAAAAATTGATTGTATAAACATTATGAAATACCTCGAGGATGGAATCCGAAAATTGTGAAACTCGAGCTACTAAATAAATAACATGGGGTTATTTGAATTCTCAAAGGCAAGTCGGAATGGAAATGTGAACCGATAACGTAAATCGTAGGATAGTGTAGATGTGATACGCCACAAGACTGTCGTACAACATTATGAAATTGTAAAATAGAAATCACAAGGATGAATTTGGATGAGATAAAACACGAAATGTTTGAATATGGAAAATCGATTGACTAAAACATGAGGGGTAAAATATGTAAGAATGTGAAAGTAAGTGTCGATGGTGAAAATTTCAAAAATGCTATTGAAATCACGAAAAGTGGCGTCTTAATCATGAAATCTTGAAAATCAAAAGAATATCATAGATCGAAATCAGAGTATAAACAGGATATCATGAAATCACATGCAAAACACGAAATCGAATTGACTTGTTTAAAATCAATGGAATGGTTCTCATTTCCCGATTGAAAAACTACCACCTTCGACTAATCAGGGTTGATATGGTTCCTAGAAACATTTGTTATGACATGCTTTGGCCTAATAGGTTAAGGCACTTTCTCCACGGTGTCCTAGGTAACGCTCACCTAAATAGACACCCTGACTACCGGTGCTTTCACCCTTCCATTTACTACATATCCGTTACTAAGGAACCTAAACCTTACGAGATTTTACAAAACATCAAATAAAATCAGGTTCCTAAAATGGCATGTAAGGCACCATTACTAAGAAAAACACTAGGAAGCGTGAAATCCAGTACATGAGTGTGTGATTAGTGTTAGACTTGAAGTACATCCTAACTAAGGTAAAACAAGACATAAAAAAGGGCAATCTCTAAACAAAGCATGTAATACACGAGGTTCTCGTGTTTGGACACCTAAGGCAATAGTCTAGGTCATTCCTTTTCTAATAACCTAGTTCCCTATAGCCATGGCTCTGATACCAATCTGTCACACCCCAACCGACGACGGAACGTCTGGGTATGATTAGATTGCCCATAAGCTCATGACAACTAATTTAGTGACAATAGTTAAATAAAAAAATTCATTGATAACATTAAAAGATAAAACAATACACCACATATTGATAACAAATACAATATCTTTATTAAACTAGGTCCAAAAACCCTATGTGATAGCATCTTGAAACATCAACATCATAGCCTGCAACATGTATAAAATAAAAAGGGGTCAACTATAAATAGTTGGTGAGTAACCACAAGTTTGATACATAACATATATTTGAAAAACATGCGTTACATGCCATATGATAGAATAAGTGAAATATAACATACTAGAAGATATTGACAACATGAAAGACTAGGCATAACCAAAATTGCTAGTATAAAATAACAACATGAAATACTAGGCATAAACAAACCTCAATGACATATGAAAGATTCCGTAACCCGTAGGTTAGACTATATGAAATAATGAAATATGCTTCAAACACCTAATGCCGAAACGGTCAAGTTGAGTGGGTTGTCAACCGATAGATCTACCTTTGTTACCCCAGGCCTTACGTTAATGTTTATGCCAAATGAAAGACATGACAACCATGACATACTTGACATCCGATGATAAACATGAAAACCTTTGATAAACATGAAAGCCTTTGAAAATCACATATTAACAAATCATGCGAGAGGTCACATAACACATAATTCACACATAGATCACATACGCATGGTAAATGATAAACTTGAAAGACAACACTTTGAAATAGGATATATGTTGCAACCCCAAAAATGAGAAAATGAGAAAAGGGGCAAGAATAACTCACTTGGATTAGAAGTTAAGTCCACGAAGCGAAAAGTGAAAGTGAAAGTGAAAGGATTAGTCCCGAATTTTCATCCTAAAAGAATAGAAGAGGACGACATGAATATTGAAATATGGGAATCTAAGCTCTTATGCATTTGGGGAATGAGTTTTAATGTTATAAATTGAAGTTTAAAAAATGTTAACTTTTAAGAGTAACAATATCCTAAACGTTACTAGACATGCTTTGGCCTAATAGGCTATGACACTCTCATCGGGGCATCCTAGGTAAGCATCCAGGTCCGACTATGGGATTTATGTGAACATTTGTCCTTTGACAGAGACCCCAACTACCGGTGTTTTCACCCTTCCAGTTACTACATGTCATTCGCGTCTCAAGTACCATAACTAAATATGTTTATGTTCAAAACCTGTATTACATATTAGAATGATTAAGATTTAGTTTAATTGTTGATTTGTGAAAAACAAGCCCTAATCCCCAATTTGTTCATGCATAAAAAACATTGACTTTTGAATTAGAAGAATATAGAAGAAATTGGACATGATAGTTTAGACTCGTTGGGCCCAACGAGCCTCTACAAGGGCTACAGTACGCCTAAATCGGCCTAAGCAAGGCAACACGTCCTAATGATGTGCCTTTGCAAAGCTAGGCCGTCCAAAGGACAAGCCTTAACAATGCTAGGCGTTCTAAGAACGAGCCTTAGCAAGGCTACCTAAACGAGCCTAAAGCACCTAACTAAGAACCTAAACTAAACTAATTAAACTAATAAAGCGATAAATAAACGAATAACGAAAGGAAGAAAGAAAGGAAACAAAGAAAGAAAAAGAAGATAAATTTCCTCAAATAAGCTTTTCAAACGAGACAGGCTTAAAGGGCAACACCTCCTCACCGAGAGCATAAAAACTACTAAGCACGGCACCCGAAGGTGTATTGTACTTGTGGAACCACCAAAATTTGGTTATTCCACTTGTTTATACTCAAACTAGGAGTTAGAAACTATAATGGACCTAAAAGAGGTACTTATAGGTGTGAAATGAAGGAAAATATGGTATTGTGGGCGATGTGGGATGGGTTTAGAAGGGGAGTCGTGCGTCTTGCAAAACAACAACAAACACCAAACTTGTTTGCGCGATTCCCGCTTTGTTATAAATCTGTTTCGCACGCGGTTTTCGTCCACGTTCATCATTTTCATAGTATTATCATGTGGAAAAGAGTAATCCAACATTAATGGTGTTAAGAATTGGGTTTAAACTTTGGATCTTGATGCGGGTCTAGTTTTTTAGTTTTTGAAACATACGGATGTTACAAAAACCTCCATCTTTTGACGGGAAGAAGGATGCTATGGCTACGTTTCGATTGATACATGAGATGGAAGCTGTGATCAATATCATTGAGTGTTCCGAAGCTCAGGCAGTAAAGTATGCTGCACACTCGTTCGTTTCTGAAGCATTGTTCTGGTGAGAGATGATTAATCAAACTCTAGGTGAGGAAGAAGTGTTGAACATGACCTGGACTGATCTGAAGAGGCACGTAATGGAAAGCTTTTGTCCATAACATGAGTTGGACAGGTTGGAGATGAACTTCTTGAGAATTGAAGCTGGATACATGACTCACGGCGAATATACTACCAAGTTCAACATGATGGCTCGATTACTTCCAAATCTGGTGCTAACTGAAGATGTTAGAGTTAGGCGTTACACGCAAGGGTTTCCGTCTGAGGTGCGGAAATTGGTGAAAGTGTTTGCACCTACAACTTATAAAAAGGCAGTGAACCTTAGTGCGACCCTGTATGATGAAATTTACGAAGAAGTAGGAAGGCCGGTAGAGCAAAAGAGGAAGTGGACTGAATCCTCGGGAACTACTCAGGAAGATGCTGGAAAAAGGTTAAAGGGAAATCATGTACCAAGATGCAATACGTGTGGTCAGAATCATTCTAGAGAGTGTCGTTACGAGAAATCCAGTTGTTACAAGTGTGGAAGTTCTGGACACGTTGCCACAGCATGCCCAGTAAAGACTAACATGGGAAGGAAGGAATGTTTCGAGTGCGGTGAGTTAGGACATTTTAAGAAAAATTGCCCTAAGTTAGTACTGAATCCTACACCTCTACGAGCCATCCCTGGGAACGGAACTGGACCCCGCATCGCTCCTGCAAGGGCATATTGTGTGATGGATGCCAGGGCTGAAAAACCCAAACTCTTGAAACCCAACTATTGCCAAGGTAACATCAATATTTAGTTAACGTGATTATCTGATAAAAGTTTACCTAAAACGTGTTATGTGTTATACATATGTGGGCCTTTACTTGTTATGCCTTAGACATTAGAATATGACTGTTTGTGATAAATGGGAATAGATCGGGTTTCGAGGACGAAACCTTGTTTAAGTGGGGGGGGGGGGTAGAGTTGTAACATCCCAAATTCCATAGATACATGATATATATAGTAAATACGTGTTTATATGAATAACATGATAACACATGTGTGAATTGATAGATATATACGTGTGAATACTTGTGTTAATAGCTAACGGAAAAGTTAAAGGGCTAAAAGCATAATTTATGTAAAGATATAAACGTATACATGTATTATACGTATCCCGAGGCTTATAAATTAGTAAAAATATATTCTAATATGATTCATAACATGAAATGATAAATATTGTAAAGTTTGAGGGACTAAAATGTAACTTAGCAATAATAAATGAATAAATATATATAAGTATATATATATATTTTTTTGTACGAATCCTGAGCCTTAGAAATCTTAGAAAATGTTAGAAATATGTCCCTTAATGTTGTGATACATATATGATAAAACTTTAGAAGTTTGAGGGCCTAGAATGCAAATAATAGAAGTCTAGGGGTTGAAATAGCAAATAACCAAAAACTGGCCGGAAAACCAGTGGCTCGCGTATCGCGAGCCACTCCTATACACCCTGCGCGATACGCGAGGGAACCAGGTTCAGCAGAAATACATCAGGTTCGAGTTTAGCCACGTAAACTCAACTTGCAGCCCAAGAGAATCCGAATTCGTGGCAGATTTCGATCATGAATCACCATAGGGCGTGTTAGCAGCCTAAGACGCATCATATAGTATAAATAGGGGCCTTGAATCATCAGAAAAACTCGCCAATTTCATGATTTATAACCCAAAAACCCACTTTACACACCAAAAACTTCGTCGGAGCAATTCGAGTAATCAGAGAAGAGTTAGAAGCCGAATTTCTACAGTCAACCCTTAATTGGTATGCTTAACAATAACCTATCTCAGTTTTTGCTAATATTATGTCTAAGTATGATTTCTAAAACTATGGTAAAATTACGGTTCTTGAGCTTGTTTTGTTAAAATTGGATAATCGGGTGGGAATTAGGGTCTAAAATTTTGTAGGTAATTCTAAAATAATGTATTTTAAGAAAGCCCTAAGTTTATTTCACAATTGGAAAATGTTTGGTTAAGGTTTTGTTAACGGGTCAAAATTAGGGTTTTCATAACGTTTTTGTGCCCAAATTAAGTAAACGGTGTTGAATTAAGCTTTAATATATTAAAGGATATTATAAAATATTATAATGGATAATACCCTAAGTTGGTTTGATATAAAAATGAGTTTTGATGATAAAAAGAGAAATACATGAAATTAGGTTTTCTAAAAATGGATAATTAATATAAAATAATCCGGAGGGTATGGGGACTTGATTTTTGGTCCTATAACATGTTTATATATATTATAAGTATATATGAGTTTAAATTAATAAATAGTTAAGTATTAAAGATACCGAATTAATCAGATATTTAGAAGTTCGTGCGGACCGGAAGGGTAGGCGCCTGTACACTAGGGTTTCTGGCAAAGCGGGGGTGTCGCATATATCCCAACTGGGAACTGACATACCTCACTGGGCGATCCCGAAGTGAGCGTTTACTTATAGGAATGCGCGTCTTCATATTATCAGTAAAAAGGTTATTATGCCTATAAGGGCATTTTGGTCATTTTGACCTTAAAAGAGATAAACCCTGATAAAATAGTATTAAGATAATAAGATATAAATAAACATAGGTATTGTTTATAATAAACTTGCACGCGATTAGGTTAATTGTGGACCATAACGGATTTTTCGTCTGAATAACCAATTAAAGATATCAGGTGAGTTTCTACAAGCCCACTTATAAATGTTTTAAATATTTTTCAATGTTTTCAGGCTAGTATACATACAATACTTGTAAAAATATATTCAAGATAATTGTGACTTGATATATACGTGTTATATGATGAAATTATTATTAAATTGCTTATACGTGTTATGCAATTATGTTGATTATAATGTGATGTGTATGTACTTGCTTGAAATTAGGTGGCCAAGTGACTAGGGAGTTGTTAGTAAACGCTTAGTGAATATGTATGATTATATGAGAACAAACGGTGCATTTGCTTGTATTAATATGTGGTGGATACGCCGCCGGTACATCCTATATATATACATAGTAATATAAGTTACCCGGTATATCGAAAGTGTGGAGGATATGCCGCTGGATGTCCATTTGTTGCAGTATATGAATGCCTTATCACTATTTAATAACAAACATAAAGCATCTGGTTATTTAACTAGGAGTAAGTAGTATGCATGATCAGAGAATTAAGATGAGAAAATGACCTAATAGAGTTAAAGCATGAGTTGCTACTAGAACCTAATAGAGTTGAAGCATGAATTGCTAATATGACTTATTAGAGTTAGAGCATGTGTTGCTACTGAAGATGAAGGGTCTCTGCTTCCCCATAGTAGTGGCTTAGGGAACCGTGTACGGACGGAGCGGTAGTCGGACATCGCAAAAGCTATCTTACGACAAGATAGGATGACGATTGCAGTGGCGGGCGAACCTTTCGAAGGAGATGAAGAATGAGGAGATGCTGCTTCCCCATAGTGATGGCTTAGGGAACCGTGTACGGACGGAGCTGCATTGGGCTGTTGTAATAACTATCCTTCGAGATGGGACGGAGTGTGCAGTGGCGGGCGGATTCTTCATGGAGAACCAAAATAGTTGGTTAAATATAATGATCTAGAAGTTAAGCCTAGGGTCATGGTTAAGATAATAGGATATATTATCATAATGATTATGTGTGTGATATATGTGTTGTGAAAACCAGGTAAAAACTTAAACGGATTTTGAACTAAACGGTAGAACTCACCAGCGTGAGCTGACTTTTTAAAAGTATGTATGCTAGATTCTGACACACCTATGGGTTAAGCTTCGATCACATACTAGGAGGAGACGGTGAAGACGCTGGTTGCTGGAATAATTATCTTATGTCTTAGTTTACTGTATGTTTAATATATCGTATGTTATGTTTATGCTTCCGCTGTGTTAGAATCATCAATGTATATAAATAAAAGTTTTAATTTTCCTCAGTTTTTGTGATCTCTGATTAAACCATGTGTTGATGAATAAATCCGACAACATGGCGCCAGCCCACAAGGGGTCGGGCGTCACAATTTGCTACATAAAAATAATAAAGTAAATGGTGAATTTGTGATAGAGAAATAAAAAAGTTGCATGTGAGAATTATAAGTATGTTAGATTAATAGTAATACCTCCACCAAGACACCAAGACACCAAATTTTTTTTTGTCATATCATCATCCCAAACTCCTCACTCTTTATCTAAATAATACACACCCCACACAATCAAACACTTTTTAATATCAAATTAATAGAAAAAGTTAGATAAAGAGAGGAGGTGATTTGGTGGTGGTCTCGGTTGAAATCCACTGAAGTTGGGCTTTTTGCTTGGTGTTTTGATGTGGATTATGGTGTTCCCAAGCTCACCAAGGTAAAACTCAACACCACCAAGGGAGCTCGGTGGTGGTATTACTTTCAACCTTAGCGTTATAGGTAAATCTACATATGAGAATATGAACGAAAATGATGTGACGTGCTAACTAGCCCTCTATGTGAGAATGAAGACTTTGTAGCCTCACAGACTATGGGTAATCTTATAAAGCCTATATGCTTCTTGATTATCTTTGTATAGTTTATTTTCACAAAGAGCGATTTACTGACCACACATTGCAGCATAAATATTATGGATACATCAAACAATAAATAAATGAACTTAGACACGACTCCGTCCATGAACTGAAAAGTAAAAATAGTTAAAAGGAACCGAAAAATCACCCTTGCAGAAACGTTAAAACAAAAGTAAACTTAATTGTTGTTTAATTAAGTAAAAAAATTATAAACTAAGTAATGATAAGATAATTGAAAAAAAAAATCCAAAAACTAAACGAACTAGATATCGTAAAGTAATAAAATATATAAAATAACATGTTTAGTTGAATAAAACTAAGAATAAAGTTACTATTTTGAATGTCTTTATACACACACATATAAGGATTATGTTAAATTAATAAGTATTATATATCTAAAAAATATAACAAGGATTTAAGGTTTGATACGTGTCTTTTTATTTCTTTTTGAGGGGGAGGGGGGGGAGGGGGGGGGGTATCTTATGCATTGTGTTTTTCATTCAGATCATTGTGTTTTTTATGTTCAGATCATTCCATCTTATGTTTCAGGTCATTGTGTGATATATATTCATCATTGTATTGTATGGTTTAACTCATTTCATGTTATTTTGTTATTATTTTTTGTGTATTATATAAATTTATTAATATTTTACTATTGTGTTTTACATATTAGAAATATAAAATAATGTTATTTAGTAATTATGTTGATCAAAACTAATAATTTTAAAAAAAACACAATAAAGCATTAGAAAACCCAAAGAGTAAAAAAACACATTTTTTTTAAACAACACTTATTCATTTTAAAGATAAAAGACTTGGCTTTTTGAAGTGTTTTTGACTTATTGATAGTGAAATTACCATAATATCTTTTTTTAACCTTATACCTATCAAACCCACTTTTAGTGATTATACATATAAAAGCTAAAACAAACACTTTTTAAAAACCAACTTATTGGTTTTTCTAACCATTAAAATTAATCCAAACAAATTTTTAAATGCTCCTTTTTTTTAAAAAAAAGTCATAAGAGCATTCAAAACAAGTTCTCCATCTTTTAGAGTTTTCTATAATTTTCTCTATCTCCATCTTTAAATTTAGAGTATTCTATAATTTTTCATCTCCAATAGCATCTCATCTCTATCTCTAAAATTTAGAGTTTTATAAATATAAATTCTCTAAATAATAATATATATATGTCACTTTTTATTCACGAGTAAAAGACCCGCGCGTTGCTGCGGGGGTCTCCCAATTTTTCTAGAAATCTATGCCAATTTCATATCAGTGGTGTGTGTTTAACAAATTTAGATATAAAAGTTGTCTCATAAGTAGATCAGCTTAACTATAACAGATTCAGCAATTGAAGTTGTCTCCGGTGAGTGTGTATAAGAAAGTGAAGATAGGAGAGAGAAGAGTGTTGTGATCTGTCTTGTTTGTGTTTTAAATATAGGGGAGAAGATGGAGCAAAATTAGAGACGTGATAATACGCGTGGCATACAAAGACAGACTTGTTGATGTGTCATCAGACACATGTTGATCTCTGTGAATTATGAAAGGAATATTTATCTAGTAAATACAGTGGGCTATGGTGTACAACAACTCTGAGGAGATGAACACTTGGCAGCAGTTACATATATACTGAAAGTGTATGAGGCAAGTGTAAATGACCGTCCATTTGAACCAACCATTAAAAAACATTTGTGTTGAATAGTTCATTTTCTGTGACTGACACTCTATTAAAATTGTTATATCAGATTTTTTTACCCTTCAAATACATAATATCTGAGATGAAAGGAAAATTAGATGATATACAAAATAAATAAAAGGTGGAGTAAAAGAAGAGTTTTGACCCGTAATATGTTCCTAGTTCACTGTAAGCAAAAAGATGGGTCTTATTCTTAATACAATTAATTGGGCTATCCTTTTAGTATCCAATTTGACGCCCAATCTTAACTGGTGTCTCTACTATTCCGTTGCCATCCGCGAGGAATAGAAATTAGAATGAATAATGACAAACCTGCATCAAAAGGAAAAAAATATAAATTCGCAAATCATAGAAATCAAGAACAGATAAAATCAACAATGATAAACTAACAGTAACCGTAATCAATCCAAAGACTAATTTCTAAACGAAAAGCTATCCAAAAATACAGAACATCTAATGAAAAAAAATATGTATCCAAAATCCATTAACATATATGTACAGAATTGTAACTACTTCTTATGACCAAGAAGCTAACTTTTAAGAAATCAAATGAGATATTAAAACCAACTATCATGTTCAAAAGGTTTTAGTTAAAGCTCACAAAGGAAATATACCTTAACTTCAGAAGTTCCTTTACAAACATGCAATCAATGTAAGCACTTTAGAATTTTCCGATATGAATAGTAAGCTTTAATTTTTGGCTGCCACAACAACCAACAACAATAGTTGTCGAAACTGGACAAAGGCGGAAACAAAGCCACAACAAAGAGGGACTGTAGCTATATCAAAGAAAATCGTAATCAAATCTGATAAAGAAACATTAAAAGGTAACAATCGCACATCGCAACTTCAGTTTGCAACGAAAATAGAACAACATAGAAGAACAAAGATGATATGTACCTGGTTAAAAGAATCGCTTTAACTTCTGGCTGACAACAAACGGGGCAACATCAGAAAGAAACCAACGAAGATCTCAGTCACCACAACAACCAGCGATGTAGCCGGATCGTTGTAAATCTCTTCGTCTTTACTGGAAGAAGTGCAATGGACATTCTTATAAATGAAAGTGCAACAGTTCCATCTAATCCATCAGGACCATCAGTTAACTCCATTCCATTTGCCGTTAGAAACAAAACAGATATGAAACAAACTTTGCATCCCTAATAATTACGGTTTCAATTCCATACAAATTAAACATTTAATTAAATTGAAACAAAAGAAGAATTAAAGGAAAATGATAAACAGATAAAGAAAAATATATAAGCAATACACAATTTCAGATGAGATTAGATATATTTGATACTTTCCAGAGTTCATAGATATGAGAATTCATGTACTGTATTTGCTACTCTTTGTAGTACCTATGAAATTTTTGCTTGTCAACATAGTGGCATTCGAGAAGTTGTTACCTGCAAATATGCAGATGGAGATATATTGAGAAACTTAAAATCATACATATAAAGTGACTAAGAAATAGTTATGCAAAGTAAAGTAAACTCACCTAAAGTTCAACACAAAATAGTTAATACCATAAGCATGTTTTTGAAACCTCATACTGAATTTGCATTTCACATTACAGAGAGATGCCTGTAAATAGTTTAGAGA
>JBCNJP010000027.1:90440761-90542540 GCA_039602395.1 Deinandra increscens subsp. villosa | reverse complement strand
TCCTAAGTAGAAATCAGAGATGAAGACAGTCCTTGAAAACGTAATTTAGTCCATAGAAAGAGAAACGAACAAAAAAAAAAACAACAAAACAAAAAACTGATAAACTTAAATTAGAGATTAACCTCAAAGTAGCACAGTACTTCAGACCGATCGGACCTGTAACAGAAAAGTAAACACTAAAGAAAGTAGAGAAACACATAGAGCAAAAAATGGTAAGAAAAATAATACATTAGGCTCAGATCATCATTAGGCCATATTAGAGGATTAATTTAGGCTTTCATGGCTGCAAAAGTAATTGCCCCGCCAAAGTAAAGCCAGATTATTTCCCTTACAACCCAATTCAGATTAATCATCATAGCCTCGAGGAAACTGTTACAACACATTATCAGCCAAGTTCCAGCAAATAAGTGATCATCATAGCTTTAAATGGAGTAAAGAGAACTATCATAGCAGCCTCAATTCCAAAAACACCATCAGCAACGCCTAAGGGAACAAATAGAAGCAACACGAAAATGAGTAGCCATATCAGCCAAATAGAAGTGCGAGAATGGCTAACCACCATCAAAGTCATGAAATAAGAAAGTCTGGAAACACAAAAATACATCAGGCTCAGATCATCATTAGGTCATAATAGAGGATAAACTTAGGGTTCTATGGCTGCAAATTAATAGCATTGCCCCGCCAAAGTAAACCCAAATTGTTTCCTTTAGAACCCAAGTCAGAATAATCATCATAGCCTGAAACAATGGTTAGAGCCCATCATGAAGCAATTTGTACTAATCAAGTGATCATACCAGCAACCACTATCAAAGCCATCAGAAAAGAAAGCCTGGAAACACAAAAATTCATTAGCCTCATATCATCATTAACAAAATAGAGGAGTAACTTATGATTCTATGACTGCAAGAGTTATTGCTTGACCAAAGTAAACCTAAAATGTTTCCTTTAAAACCAGTCTAGAATAATCCTCATAGCCTCAGGCAACATCATTTAAAATAAGCATCAAAACTAAATAAAAATAACTATGACAGATCAGTAAAAGGGAGGTCAGACCCGATAAAAACCCTCATACATGATTTTAAAATGTATGCTTTTCGAATCGATTTCTGCCCAAAAGCAAGCAGAAAATCGATCCTGCAACAATATCTTAACCAATTCGCAAGTCTGCCGGTCAAAATCCCAAAAGACTTTCAGATCTGAAAGATCCCAAAAGCATAAAAAGCGATCCATCAGAACATCAACAATACACTCGTACCTTCAACGGAGCGACGAAATCATAGCTTCAACTTCACCGAATATTAAAAAAAATACACGTGGGCCGAATAGTGATATGACTGAGTACAACTCAGCTAAGGGTTTTGATATATTAGGTTAGAACCAAAAGCGAAGCCGAAAAACAAAGGTCGCTGTACAGGCCGTTGCATCAACGGGAACGGAGCAACCAAGCCGTCGTTTTCACGTCACCGAAGTATCGATGACGGAATCCAGAACCCACGACAAAGACAAAGGTTGATGTACACGTCGTTGCCTCAACGGGAACGGAGCAACGAAGTCGTCGCTTCCACGTCACCGGAGCACCGACGACGAAACCATAGAGAGAGATCGATGCAAGCAACGTTGAGAGCCATGGATCTAGGTTTAAGATGGAGTAGCAAAATAAAAGAGAGAGACGGCAGAGACTTTTAAAAGTCTCAAACCCTAAACTCCTAAAGTGATATTAAGAGAGAGAGAGAGGAGCAGAGAAGCTTAAACACGTATAACATACGTGTGAAAAATTTAGGTAAACATCTGTCCTATACCTGTCCTATTGTACACGTGGAACAACAAAAAAAAGAACAAAAAAATGTTGACACCGAGATTAGAACCCACGCCACTTTACTATCAAAACAGAACACTAACCAGCTAAGCTATAAAGCAAATCGTAAATCATACCAAATACCATATACATATACGTTACATCAAACGCTGAAAGAAAAAAAAATATAAAAAATAAAGTTGCCAAATCAGCTATATCAGCGACCAATAGAAAAAATACACGTGTACCGAATAGTGACATAACTGAGTACAACTCAGCTTTGGTTTTTGATATATAAGGTAATTTCTAAAACTTTTACGAGTATCTAAAATAGGAAAAATATAATAAAATAAATGTTTGTGAATGAGATAGAGAAAAAAAAGTAAAAAATAGATATAGAGAAAGAGATATAAATAAAAATGTTATTTTTTTTTCAACATAATAAGCACTCCCAAGCACCATTTTTGATGATAGTAAATCAACCAATAATCAATTTGAGGTGTAAAACAAGGTTGATTGATTATTCATTTGTTTGCGTTTATTTGAAGAACACAAATCGATTTAGTTGCCTTTCCCCTGTAATTTGAACAACAATCGAGGTTTAGTCTGGCGTCTTTCGCCATGGCAATCGACATCCGAGCCCTAAAAGATAGGTAATATCAATATGCCGAATTGAATTTCGATTTTTTTTAATGGTTTAGATCTTATATTCGGGCCTCTTCCATGCATCCCATAAATTTTCATCTATCAACTTAAATTCTGTGCGATAATCGAATGTTAAATTATGAAAATCTTGAAATTGAACTTGAAATAGGACGAACTGTTTTAGCATTGGTTTGTTTGTTTAACCATTAATAGGTTTACAATACTAGGAAACCCTAAGGCATTTAGTTTTTATCAGCCAAGTGGGTCAAATTCTCTGATCACATTTGCTCCAATGGCATTTTGCTGTGCTATGGGTCGAGGGTATGGAATTAGGAATAGACTAGATGGGCGTGTGATTTGTTGTTCAAAAATAATTTTCTAGTGTTCTAGTCAGATACTGTGTGATTAGACACTAATTCCCTATATGGGTATTGTATCCAAACATCCACTAATGTATTCATGAAGTTTGTGATGCTTAATCTTTGTCAACCGAGTAACATATTACCACATGTTGATTCTTGTATGTAGGTATATTGATTTTTGCACAGATTGGAGTACCTTACCAAATAAAGCAGTTTTATCAGCTTTCTTAAAGGTTTGCTTCATCGGCTTGATTTATTATCTCTAGTGTGTCGTTAAGATTCAAAAAGTGTAGAGTGACAGTACTCAGTGGCGGATCCAGGAAAGAATATCAGGGGTAGCGGGGACTAACGGGGGTTCGGGGGCAGCGCCCCCGAAAATTTTTTTTAGGTAGTTAACGGGCTTTTAATCATATTTTTAAGGGGCTTTTGATCATATTTCTAAGTAAAAGCCATAAAATTTCTTCCAGGGGTCGCGAAAAATTCGTTTCAGGGGTCGCGAAAAACCGAAAACCTATAAAAAAAAAATTTTTTTGCACGTCGGGGTAAAAGTTCAGGGGTAGCGGGCGCTACCCCTGGACCCTTAGTGGGTCCGCCACTGACAGTACTTTAATCCCAGTTAGTATTTTAACGGTGCGCAGGCTGAGGTAAAGAAATCAAATAATGAAGAATCTACCTTTGTAATATTTCTCGATGACTTGAAAAGTGCCGACTTTCATCCACTTTACAATGTGCTTGTTCAAATCGACATTTCAGAGATAGATTCAGTTGACATTCTTCAAAAGTCAAAATGTTCTTTAGAAGGAGAATTAGTATTATTGTTATTGCAGGCAGTAAACCAAAAACTGCAGGTTGTGGATCTCCAAGACAGAACATTTGGCAAGGATTTCTTATTGTACGTCTCACTAAATTTCACATACAGTTCTTTTCTTCTATTCATATTAAAACTGCATAAAATAGAAACGAACTTTACAATTGCTTCCAATTTTAGCAACCAAATCAAATCAGGGTCAACATAGAAAGTTGGTTACATTTGTGTGAAGTTTTCCCTACATTTTATTACTGATTCTAGCAATTGGTTTTTCATTTGTCATTTTAGTTTATGTGTATGTGACATGGCATTTGATGTGACATGTGGTAATTATATATGTATATCCATATCTCAAACTTGTAAATAAATATTTATTTATATATATATATTTTTTTCACATAAGCATTTTCCACATATGTGTTGGTAAGCATTTTTCACATTAACGTTGCCTCAACCGGTGCCACATCAGCAACATCAACGTGTTGATAATCAGTAAGTTTGTTCTATTTTGCACCTACATTAGAGTTAGTTGCTAAAATCTGAAAAATGTGTAAAGCTTGCTTCTATTTCATGCAGGTTTGCCCTTCTTATTAGCATTAACAGTAAAACAACTTGACTCTATTTCTTACTTAGGCGCTTATGACCTTTTCTAAAAAGACCGTGAGTAATTTTGAATATACAAAAGCATCTTTGATGATGTTTTCACATGTTATAGATTTAAATTTTGTTTTTTTCAAATCTATTAAGGGGTTTTTCATCAGTCGACATGTTTTTGGTCGAAACTGGTATAAAAGAAATAACACACGTACATGGTAAGCCTGGGGAGTAGTTTTAGTACAACATTAATTCAAAAGTTGAATACTTGGGTGGGCTGCATATACATTTGCACTTATTTTTACATCACGGTTCATATTCTTATTACGTGCACTACTATTATCATCAGAATTGAAATATCTTGAATTCAACTCCCATTTATGACTTATTTCTTCCAGGGCGCTCTCGTTGGGAGGCTCAACATGCCAAATTTTAAACTTAAAGTTTTCCCATTTCCGGAAGGTGAATATGATTGGGAAATTCATGCATATGCACACTCTCAATCTTGATTTCAGTGCATCACTAACCACCTTTGGTAAAGATTGCTTCACATGTATGCCAAATCTTAAGTGTTTATCTTTATGTGGGACAAAAATATCCAATTTATGGACTACAAGCGCGTCACTTGCAAAAATTTCAAATTTAGTCGAACTACGTTTCCAAAGCTGCTTATGTTGTGATGACACCAAGGCGTGCCCTAGATCTTTTGGGGCAAAATCAGATGAAAGCACGAGTAATAATCTAATCCATGAAACTGTAAGAGAACACATGGATTTATTTTCCAATGTTGAAGATGAACTTTTGAATGTGTTTTCATTTGGCAATTATAATAATCCTATTCATGAGACAGTAAGTGAATCCGATGAATCAACAGATAGTGAGGTTGACTTTTCAAATACTCATCCTGGTACCAGTTTGTTGGAAGATTTCAATTATGGATCTAGTGTTTGGAATGGGTTGCTCGATCTTCCTAACGAGGTAAATTTGTAGTTTTTCTAATAATCTTTATGCTTCTGTCTTTTAATTAGTGCTAATTGTGTAAGGATTAATGTTGTAGAATAACAACATACTTAGGTTGATGCCCTGTTTTTGTAATTATGCTCAATGATGTCATTACCTAGTTATTATATATTTTTTTTGGAACGGGCTAGTTTAGTAATTGGATAAATGTCATAAGATTGCAATATACTTTTGTAGGTGGTATGTTTTGGCAACTGTAATTTTTTTCAGTACCTTTTTGTAATTACAAGTCTTTTTGAAAGGCCCACTTTGGTAGCTATAACATAAAGAATAATAACAATACAATTACACAAGCAAAAACACTTAAATTACCAAAGTTGGCCATTAGTAAAACTTATAATTACCAAAACATATAATGAAAGTTCCAATTACCAAAACATACCACCCTGTAGTACTATTTTATGACATTTACCCTTGGTAATTTAGAGACAGGCAACCGGTGTAGTTGGTAAAAGGGATGACATGGCAGGCCAGACCACCTTATCAGATAATTGGCTAGTTTAGTAGTTATAATTTTTTGAAAGGGGATAGTTTGGTTATTATACTTTCTGAATTGGTAATTTAGTGATAAGCCACCTCATAAAGGCAAAACAACTAGTAAAATGGATGAAGTGGCAAGCAACCTCATGAAGAAATGGGCTAGTTCGGTAATTATGCTCTTTTTTTAATGGGCTATATGTCATTATATCCTCTTGAAATGGACTAGTTTAGTCAGTGATAAGC
This sequence comes from Deinandra increscens subsp. villosa, assembly GCA_039602395.1. Taxonomy (NCBI): domain Eukaryota; kingdom Viridiplantae; phylum Streptophyta; class Magnoliopsida; order Asterales; family Asteraceae; genus Deinandra; species Deinandra increscens. The sequence goes on along the minus strand of JBCNJP010000027.1, from coordinate 90,536,593 downwards.
CACCTCACTAGACAAAATGCCACATAAACAAGAAACAGGTCATTAGGTTGTCATATTACCAAATTAGTCCAATTAAAAAATTATTATTATGAGTACGGGCATTATCAAGTAGAATTTTCAAAAAGGAATGCTGACCTAGTATATATTTTTCTCACTATTAAAAAGGTTCAAACTTTTAGATTATTCGATTTTGTGTAACTGTAAACCTGCCGCCGTTGGTAAGCAAGTGGACGTAGTTTTGGGAATAACCAACAGCCAACCACCCGGTCACCCAACCACCCACCCAAAAAAGGAGTTTTAATTGAGGAAATATGAAGTTCCTTTCCTTAAATGTACTTTTTGAAAGCTTGTGTCTTTAGGGGTGAAAAATCCTGTAATACCCAAGATTGAGGAAAACATGTTACCTTTCTATGCAAGGTAGTCCTTTTTATCATCTTATTTTTTACAATGGTAAAGTTATTTGATCATATATCAGGTTTTCCCTTGGGGATCAGAAGATGCAGAAGAATCATGGTCAAATTCGTCCATATCAAGACATACCACAAACACTTGTAGAAAAAAGCATCTTTCTCATCACCCTTCACCAATATGCTATGAAAAACATTATAGAGAGTATTTAATAGCTTCATTTCCCAATCTACAAATCCTGGATAATCAGCCAATCACAAAAGTTGATAAAGATCGAGCTGCAATTATCTATATGGATAACTTTGAATATCTTCCATACCAAAGGACAAATAAACAAAATGTTCTTAGTATCCTACAAAACCGTGAGATTAAAGGGCATAAGTCACGTTGCTATTATGCAAGATCACTTGGTGCTTTAAAAGTTGGGTGTGCAATACTGCCGTCTTTGCATCCACTTTCAATAACAGACAGCTGGATATTAAGTAATAATGCTAGAAAATTCCGTCCCCGACAATTTGAGTATCATCCTTCTAATTCGAATCTTATGGCTATTGGGACTTTGGATGGTGAAGTTGTTGTTGTTAATCATGAGAGTGAGAAAATTGTTCGGTATATTCCGTCACATGGTGCAATGAATAGTGTACTTGGATTATGTTGGCTTAAAAAGTATCCCACTAAGGTAAATCTTTGACATATTATGCTTCAATACATTGAGGGGAAATTGTGGAAAAAACCCTAATTACTTTTGCTAAATTCACACATAAGTCCCTTTTAAAAGTTAAAGATACAATACTTGGATTTATCTTCACAAAAGTCCTTTTCTACGTGATTAAATCCTCCAACCTTTTCAAATTTAACAAAAGCTACTTTTTATATGAGTATGTTCCTAAACTTTATGTGATGGACATTTTCGTTATGTTTAGTTCAGGGATATAATCATTCAAATATAAAGTCCAAGGATCATGTGTGAATCCAGTGGCAGTTGATAGGGATTTCTTTTCAACAATTTTTGATGTGGCACCAATTTTTTGAGGATACGGTAGTGTGTCATGTCATTCATTATATTACCTGCTATAGAAGGTTACATACTTACACCGGCAAAAATTGATGCTATTTTACATATAGCAGAAGGCTAGCAAACTGGTCTCATTTTGGTGTAATAGAACCATATTTTGACCGACTCTACTTTTAACTAAAATATGATGTGTGGTTATGGTTTTGGATTACATAAATTTACCTAACCTATGAGCCTCATGAATATGCCCATTTTAGTTTTATTATTTTGGATATTGATACAAATATATAATGGTGAATTTGCTATGTTATGGTCAACAACCATGGGATGGTATGTGCCTATTGATGTAAATCGAGTACCTAAATGTGACGTGTTTAACCCATCTGCTTTTGAATGGGTCAATTTGGGCATATTTATTTCAAATGGGTCAAAAAATTAAATGTGGAGAGTCATTCACGGTCTATAATTTTAACACTTACCAAATCCTAAATTGATTTAGTTGGAGCTTTGAAATGTTCTTTTAATAGTTTTTATAATGTATCAATGGGTTTCTTAAAATATTGCCACATGCATCTTTTAATCCCAGTACTCGACCTGACCTACCCGCCCATCTTGCCACCTCTTCAAGGATAAATATATTTGTGTATGTATTGAATGCACATTTATTCGATCCCTCTTTTTCTTTTACGATTTGGTACTCTTAAGTTTAAGTTGTGAACACTAACAATTATCCTTCTTCCCAGCTTATTTCAGGTTCAGACAACGGTTTGCTAAAACTATATGATATTCAACAAATTCCTTCTACAAACAATGGTATTTACCCAAGTGGCGCATCTGTTTCCTTTGATGAGTTTGACCAGTTGACTTCTGTCCATGTCAACTCCTTGGATGAATTGTTTCTTGCCAGCGGGTATTCAGAACATGTTGCTTTATATGATATCAGCACTGGTAAACGCCTGCAGATGTTCACTAACATGCACCAGGAGCATATTAATGTTGTTAAATTTGCAAATCATTCCCCATCCATGTTTGCCACTTCATCATTTGACCATGATGTTAAAATGTGGGATTTAAGGCAAAAACCGATTCACCCTTGTTACACAGTTTCTAGTGGTCGAGGAAATGTAATGGTTTGTTTTTCTCCAGATGATCATTATCTTCTTGCATCAGCTGTTGACAATGAGGTAACTTCAGCATTTGTAAACTAAGGTAGTGTTTGGTGCAAGATACCATTCCGATTGAATGAAAAAAGTTTGCTTGTTAATCTAATCATGTAGGGATGGAATGGACTATTTCATAGGGAATTTCATTCCTTCCATTTTCAGGATTTTCATTTCTGAGGGAGGGATATCTTTTTCTTATTTCTTCAAACAAATTAAAGTAATAGTTCCTTTTAAAATTAACTATAATATATATATATATATATATATATATATATATAGGGGATAGGATTAGGTTCGAAATGAGACCCTTTTGTTTGTGAGAACTTGTGTAGAACTAAATATTAAAACCTACATAACTTTTTCAGTGGGACCGTTACATATTTATTTTAAAAGAATACATGCACACAAAATTGTGGCTTAAAATTATATTATCTTTAGTCCTCATAATCAAGTTGGTTAAAAAACTTAACGCTTTCTTTATTTTTTTATATATATTTATGTTTGTGTGGTGCACATGTGGCATCACAAAATAAACTCATAGTTTTAGTGCGAGTTAATATCTGGACTTCTCTTAGATCGCACTATGATGTCATGGATTTTCAGCATTTTTATGCGATTTGATAGAATGAGTGCACATGTGCATCATACCAAAGCTAAAACGCTCATACATGTGGATATACATTAATAGTTTAATAAAGAAATTGCACCCTAAATCTTTAAACGACCATAGCTTGTGTTATCTTTAGATTTAAAGAACAAAAATAGCATATTTCAGTAACGATTTTGTTTTTATTATATGATGCACTATGTTTGCATCACACGGAGAAAAAAATTACGTTGGCAGTTGTGCTGGTTCTGTGAATATCTGGCTGTGCTGCGTGCAGATTGTAAAGATAACGTAATGTGCTGGTAGACTGGTCTTTCGGCGCAAATTTATACTGAAAAATCGTTGTACTGTACTGATATACAATGTTAACGTGAGTTTTAATAATAAAAAAAAGATGTTTACGCAGTTTTCACAATTAAAGATGTGAAAATTTTTGAGGATCCTACACCCTAGTACTACCCATATATTATATATATATATATATATATATACTAGATAAAGCCCGGTTAAGATGTCAAAATGAAAAACGTTTCTTCGTTTTGAGCAAACTTAGTCTCAGAACTAAAGATAAAATCACGACTAAATTTCATGGTGAAATTCGTTTTCGAAAATAACGTTGTATGAGAGGGGTATGATCATGTTAAAAACTTAGGAACTTGAATAGCTACCAAATATACCACATATGGTGAGAATTCTCAACATTCCTAATATGCCCCTGTGTCTACCAGATGTATGCAACTCTCCCTGATGCATGGGAACCTACCTAACTCTATATATATATATAGTGAAAAGTTCATTGTAGACACCCCCATAAGTGTAGACAGGTAGACACCCTTTTTCACCATTAGATCTCTTGATCTAATGGTTGTGATTAATTTTCTTTTTTCTTTTTTTCTTTTTTCTCATTAATTAGAAACTTTCACATGTGAAAAAGAGCTATTTCACATGCGAAAGTGTCTACAATGAACCTCACCCTATATATATATATATATATATATATATATATATATATACTAGTGGGGTACCCGCGCGTTGCGGCGGGCAATAGTTTATAGCGCATTATTTGTCTTACGTTTGGGAGTTCGGCGGCAACGACAATTTACAACCCAATATTCATTTTTGTTACCTTTCTAGAATGTGCTCGCTTAACAAATGCGTCTTCATTTGTTAAACGGTGCCATATCAAACTATAAAAGCTTATTATGGACGGAGCTTATACTTTTAACTTCATGGAATCTTCACCATCTTATACCCTTGCAACCACCTTTCGATTAACAATTATAGTATTAATTAAAAAATTATATATAATTTGATATTTACTTTTATCAATACAACCAAATTATAAATCCCTTGTACAATTAAAATATTTTTGGGTTTTTATCCTTTTATTTTACAAATATGTTCTTTGTCTTGATTATAGTGCTCGCGCGTTGTAACGGTGACAGTTTATAGTGTGTTATTCGTCTTTTGTTTGCGCGTTAGCATCAGCGTAATTTATCTACTTACTATCGTACGTATGTTAGTTTTCGCATATGGTACATCAGTGTAATTTATCTACTAACTATCGTATAAACAATATTAATATATATATACATCCACTTTTTTCACTTCCATGTACAAATCATTATGTTCATATCAACTAAGTTGTTACATTGACAAACAAGTAAGAATGTCGGGATTTAAATTAACATCTTTAACTAAAGATCAAGAGTTTCTAAAAACTACCAAATTTTGGATCTACATACAAATAAATTTTATTTTTTAAAACAGCCATTTAGAAATTTATTAACAAACAACCAAAGAGCCTACCAAGAGGGAAGCTAAGGCACCAAAACAAAAAACCATACAACACCAAAAAACACCAAAAACAACAAATAAAACTACAAGCCATCCATATTAAAAGTAACAATTTAGTTTAAAGTATATAAAGCAAAACTTAAATATTTCATTTATCTTGTTCAAATTACCAAAGTAGGAAAAAGATAACCATCCTCTACTCTAGTCAACCCACATGACAAATATGTAAAAAATGAGAAATCAAACTGAAATTTACAGGGGTATTTCTTACACAGGTAGGAAGCCCAACTCCCAGAAAATTATAAAGCTGCATTACTACCTAACTCCAATGCACCACATATAAAATCATTATGAACTCAAATTTGCTCTTCACGTCCAGAAGCTCATTTGCATGCAAAAAGTTAGAACTTTCCATCAAGAGAACTAAAAACAAACACAAGTCAAATCCAACAACACCAGAAGCTCCAAATCTGAAACTAAAACAAATAGAAATTTCGATCCATCAAAAACTATTTTCGTGATGGTTTGGTTAGCACGATATCACGAGGGCCACCAACATTATCAAAATCCTTCATAAACCTGTTCAAAGGGTTATGTTCATCGGGTTCGACCGATACAAAAATCCATATCCAAATTTAGTTCGTCACATATGGGCTGCCCAGTATCACCTTTTTACCGACATCCACAGAAGCATTTCTTTGAGAATTTAGACTAACCCCACCAAATGACAACCTGCTTAACTCCTTTTGTTTATCCTTTGAAAAAACCACATTAACCTTTTTCTTTGTGCCCCTATTATGAGCCTTCTTCTTCCTCCTATTAACCACTGTGAAATCATAATCCCCTTGAACCATGTTGACCATTTTGATTACAGAAGCTGGCTTTTTACAGCCATGATTTGGCTCATTTTGAACTTCTTTTGGAGCAGATTTTGCAGCTATAGCAGCAATCTCATTAGTGGTCCTAGCTTTAAGCTTGTAGAGGTTTAAGGAGTGACCAAAAACCACAATGAGTGCATACCTTTGGTTTCCATTAATAACTAATTCTGACCGTAACAACACTACTCGGGAGGTTATGAACCGGTGGGAACGCAATATCCAACGTACCAGGAAGATTAGTATTAGTAGAGGCCTGAACAAGAACACGGGCATAACCAAGTTTGCCAACCCGATTGAGGCATTTTTCTTTAATGATCCTATCCATTCCTTAGGATGATGCCTCCTCCCATGATTTCTCTTTTTGTTCTTAGCAGGCTTAACACCTTTGGAATCTGAACACAACAGAAAACTGATCAAAATGAAGGTAACTTCATACAGAATGAGCACTTAAGCCAATGGTTTAAGATTCACTAAAAAGCACATATGAATAATTGAAGATAAGATTCAAGTAAAAACATCCATTAACCTTCATGTCCACTGTTTATAAATAAATAACAAGAGATCATCAACATACTGATCTTCAACACGCTCCTCTAATTCAACATACCTTCATGTCCGCTGTTAATAAATAAATAACAGTACACAATACCCTTCATGTTCATAGCTTCATTCAAACCCCTTTAAAACTTAAATACAAGTAAGCTTGTGAAAAAAAAAATGTAAAAAAAAAAAACTCAACTCCTGTGGTGCAACTGTTTCACAAAACTCAACTCCTTGATTTTAGACGCATCAGAAACACAGCTTGCAACCTTGGAGGGTCAGTTTCATTCTAGCCATGGTTATACATGATTATCTAAAAATGTCAAAAAAAATCATAACTTGCAAAAAATTAGCAGAATTAGAAACTTGAGTTCTTGAATACCTTACCAGCACTCACCAGCGCTGCTAGAAATGATGTTGAATGAATCAGCCCTCCCACCTCTCCAGTGCTTAAATGATGGTCCATCAAACTGTGTAGCTGAATCATAATTAGACAATAAACCATCACAAACTACAATACACATAAGTAATGGTCATGAGGCAACAAAATGGTAACTGGTACATCATCTTCAAACAAAGCATTAAGTTGCAGAAGGAAGAATATTACCATGTTGTTCTTAAAGAGCATTGCTAACGAAGCATTATGTGTGTTATGAGCACCCCATCACCAATTCCCCATAATGATGCAATCAGAAGTGGCCAGAAAGTCGTCTTGGGCTCCATTGATACATCTGCAATCACACAAAAAAAGCAATCAGAAGCTGCCAGAATCGTATTTCCATTCCAAACTTGTGAAGGAAATGGCTTGGGATGAAGCATCCTGGTCTCAAAACAAACACCATGGAAATCAAATCATAAATTCTTGCTCAAAGTATCTGCCAAAATAGAAAGGAATAACAATGTAATGCATAAAGGACTCTCTAAAGCCACATAATTTTCTAAAAGCTATAGATCAAAATAAAAACAGCTCAGCATAAAAAAAATAACTTCCAGACCAATTAACATCCGTCCTCTATAACCTAAGACTTTAAAAAAAATGTTTAGACCAATAAGAGAACAGAAAATTGCATGCTAAACCCCATAAACTCAATTTAAATACATTACAAATTTTATAAATTATTATCAATTTAAAGATATCACAAATTAGAAATTCAAATAATCTTTTACACCAATAAGCAAGATTAGCCTCTACAACAAAACCAAAGCACCTAAATAGAAAAAATTATTTACCTTTAAAAAGAATGATGCTCACTCTTGGAACGAAATTTCTCTTTTACTATGAAAAAGTTTGAATATTGCAAAAAACTTCCGAATCCTACAAAGAACTTACCACCAGATTTACCTGAAACATTTTTAGGAGAACTAATCTTGTCCTTCTTAGCTGCAGCCTCCACAGAACCACTCTGATCAGAACCAATAATAGGCTGCGATTTAGCCACAGGTTTAGGACCATTATACCCCCTTTAACATGTCAAAAACACTAACCCACTGCTCACTCAAACCAGCAACATGAACAACAGGTGTACCATCAAATAAAAGTGATCTTGAGCAGCAAGCCTACACAGTTTTTTTTATGAAACCTATAATCATCACATTTCACACAAAAAATCATTTAAATTTTATCAAATTCATGTGATAAGGAGCATTTGTATGAGGATAACTAAACTAAGGATGCTAATGTCTAACCAACCTAAGATCATTTCACGGGTCATAATCATCATTCTACCCCCTAGACATTTAAGCAATCTTTTATGGTGCGTCCATGATATATCTAGTTGAAGCCTTAGTTCCAATAAGTTTCACAATACAACATCCTGACAGGATTATAAACTTTGGATTGTAGGCATACCTCTAAAATACAATGATTAAAAAGTAATAATACCACAAATATAATGGTTAAAAAGCTAAATTCCTTTGAAACAACCCTGTAATCATTGAGTTCCCACATGTGAGCAGCATGCTTCTTGCTTGATCTTTTTAAATAACACAAATGGTGAGATTTATGGCATATCAAGATGACATAGAAAGTAAACTAAAATATGGGTAAAAAGAAAAAATATATATTATGGAGTGATAATCAGATTAGTTAGGGCGCTATTCACCTGATTTAAAACCCGGTTGCTTTGACCATAGAAGATAAACATCATGATCAGTTGCTTCCCCAAACGATACAAACTGACACTTCAAGTCACAGTACACAAAACCCTTCAGATTGCTTTGATGGATTCCAGAACGATCCAACTGAAAGCTACAACGGAGATGTAAGATGCTCATCCATAGCTACTTATATTTAAGACAATGAACACAAAATGAAATCAAGTATCAAATGGTTTCAGGTGTGATTCATGATTACAAAAGAGAATATTCCATACCTGGCTTTTGACGGTAGATCAGAGAATTCAATAGCACTGTGTTCGGCAGTCGGGTATGTAATCCGAAGAAAAATTAATACAACTGGTAAATTAAAGCAGATTGAAAACTACAAAGAAATTGGGATTGAACAAAAGAATAATATAAATCACAACGAATATCCGATTTTCTCAGGGAAGGAGTTTCAAAACTAAAATCATATAACATAAATCAGATGGAGATCATATAACATAAATCAGATGGAGCATCAAAACAAAACCAAAATCATATAACCAACGAAATTAGAACATATTAAAACAAAGATTTACCTCAAATCGGTGTTATAGAAGATTGCAATCGAGAGCGCCTTCCAAATTGATTTGAGTGGTAGATGTTGTGCGGCCCAACCGATGGAGATGTAATGAGTGAGAGTTACAGCATGCGTGATTCGTTTCGAGGGAGGGGAGAATGTCAAGATGCGAGGCCCAATCGATGGGGAGAGTTGCTAGGTGTGGTTATCCAAGACGGCTGAAAGAGATTTAAATGTTTAATCGAGGTTGTCTGTTGTAGGTTTGGTCTTAAAGGTTGGCTTTAGCACTTGTACACGTTGCTTGTTTTATTGTACGCGTCTTAAGGATTAAGCATTTTTCATGACGAAAATGCCCTTTAGGGCAATATGTATTATATATAGTAATAGATATATATATATATAAGGAGAGGATCATTTGAGAACCAATTGGTTTTAAGAACTTTTGAGAACCATTCTGAGCCACTAGTTATCTATAGGGAAATCCCCCTCATGAATTTGAGTGGTCCCCCCATGAAAATTAGTGGCCCGGAATGGTTCTCAAAAGTTCTCAAAAACAATTGGTTCTCATTTGAACCTAACCCTATATATATATATATATATATATATATATATATATAGGGTTAGGTTCAAATGAGAACTTTTTGTTTTGAGAACTTTTGAGAACTAACTCTCAACCACAAATTTCAGGGGGGACCACTACAATTCATGGGAGGGGGGATACATGTAAATAAACTTGTGGCTCAAATTAGTTCTTTTTAGTTCTCAAATCAAATTGGTTCTCAAATGATCCTCTCCCTATATATATATATATAGGTTTAGGATCAAATGCGGCAGACCATTTTGCCTAAGTTCAGTGCGGCCAAATCTGGACCACTAGATCAATTTGATGGATGGATAAGATTAAAAGAGATGAGAGAGAAGGAGTGGAGGAATCTTAAAGCTGGAAGGGTAAATGTGGAAAACAATATTTATTCAAGTTCCCCCTCAATTTTTAAACGACCATAACTTTTTCATACGACGTTATTTTTGAAAACGAATTTCACCATATTTCTAGTCGTGATTTTGTCTTTAATTTGAGACTAGGTTTGCTTGATTTGGAGAAAAAAAAATTTCACGTTTTTTACGACGCTGGTCTGTGCTGGCTCTGCTGGTGGAATTGTGCTGGCTGTGCTGGTCTGTGCTGGCTGTGCTGGTGGAATTGTGCTCTTGTGCTGGTAGACTGGTCTTTCAGCGCTGGTCTATGCTGGTATGTGTTGTGCTGTGCTGGTGTACAATGTCAATGTTTTTTTTAAAAATTAAAAAAAAGATGTCTACGCTTCGAATTAAAATCTGAAAATTTTTAGGACCCTACAGCTAGTACTACCCAAAAATTAAAAAAAAAAAAAAAAAAAAACTAGAAAAAACCCGGTTAAAACGTCAAAAAAAAAAAGTTTCTTCAAATCGAGCAAACCTAGTCTCAAATTAAAGATAAAATCACGACTAAATTTATGGTGAAATTCGTTTTCGAAAATAACGTTGTATGAAAAAGTTATGATCGTTTTAAAAACTTGGGGAACTTGAATAACTACCAAATATACCACATATGGGGAGAAATCTGGACATTCCTAATATGCCCCTGTGTGTACCGGATGTAGGCAACTTTGCCTGATGCACGGGAACCTTCCTCTCTCTATATATATATATAGTGAAAAGTTCATTGTAGACACCCCCATAAGTGTAGACAGGTAGACACCCTTTTTCACCATTAGATCTCTTGATCTAATGGTTGTGATTAATTTTCTTTTTTCTTTTTTTCTTTTTTCTCATTAATTAGAAACTTTCACATGTGAAAAAGAGCTATTTCACATGCGAAAGTGTCTACAATGAACCTCACCCTATATATATATATATATATATATATATATATATATATATATATAGGGTTAGGTTCAAATGAGAACCAATTGGTTTTGAGAACTTTTGAGAACTATTCTGGGTCACTAATTTTCAGGGGGGAACCACTCAAATTCATGGGGGGGATTTCCTCGTATATAACTAGTGGCTCAGAATGATTCTCAAAAGTTCTCTAAACCAATTAGTTCTCAAATGATCCTCTCCCTATATATATATATATATATTTATAATCTTATTGAGGTGTTCTTGCTCTTTTTTAATGTTTTAGGTTTCAAAAATATATTCTTTGTATTTTTTCATTAAACTATATACCAACTAGAAGTAAGATATATATCAAGAGTATTGAATATGGATATTTGAATAGCATTTACTTTTTTAAAAATAAAAGTAGAAGAAATAATATAATCATCTTGTAAACATGTTATGTCCAATGATAATTCAAATAAAGAATTAACAAAATAGTAAACTAAAATGCATATTAAACAATATACTTGAACGACTTTTCATTTCCCATGCTAACCAACCATCATAATGGAATGCTATGTTTCATTCCATTCCATCACTTGTAATTCTTTCCATTCCATTCCATCCAACCAAATATGCCTTCATTCAAAGCATATAAAGATTATAATTTATTTATTTCTTATAGGTTAAACAACTGCTGGCTGTTGACGGAAGGCTTCACTTAGACTTTGGTATACCTCCAACTGGTAGCTCGCAAAATTATACTCGTTCTTATTACATGAATGGTAGAGATTATATTCTCAGTGGAAGTTGTGACGAACATGTAGTACGAATTTGTTCTGCTCAAACAGGAAAACGGCTTAGAGATATATCATTAGAGGTAAAATGCTGACACCGATATTATTAACGTACTGCTAATTGTTCATGTTATCAGTTACTATCTCTGACAAACTTTTATGCACTTGTACTGAAAATTTGGAACTGTGATTGATTAAGTCTCTCTAAGTTGTAAAACGCTGTTTAGTCCCTCACTTTTTAAATAACGCAAGCTGCATGAAGCAGTAATTTTAAATACCACATGGCATGAACCAGTTCCACATCAACGAATTAGCAATTCAGGTTAAAGCATTTAAATTGTAAGTTGATTTTGCTTTCACACCTTGTTTGAAGACTTAAAGTTGGCTGCTAAAAACAGAAAACAGTGTAGAGTTTGTTCAGTTTATACAGTTTTTTTTTTGGATAAAGGGCAAAGCCTGGAAAATATTATAAATTAAAAGGGACGACGACATCAAAAAGAGGGCATCCCCCCTGTTGGTTCCCAAACACACTTGGGAACCCAAAAAATACGATCTCGACAACCAAGCTCGTTTCCCCAACTATACAAAAAAGGGGACATAGTTAACCACCTAGTGTGAAATTGGATACTTAATAATAACCTATCTATAGTCAATCTAATAATTAGTCTAATAATTGCACAGCTAGTCTTCCAAAACGAGAGACCAAGATGATGTGGACGGTTCTCATATGTTGTGGAACCTATGTAGTTAGTAACATAAAGAACCCACGACATCACAAAAAAAGCGCAACTCCGGATTAGGGCCTAGCTGGGAGCACTAAAAAAGTAGTAGCAAAAGTAGATGGCCCAGCCAACACCATAGCCTTTACAACTATCAATAGGCTCAGCCACTTCAATTTCTTTTTTTATCATCAATCATCCAGCAGGTCCAGTAGCATGAAACAGTCTTGAGCTTCACCATATTTTCCAATCTTTTGTTATGATAATGGTTAACACACCTCCAACGATAAATATCTTTAGGATTCACATGATAGCCGTCTTCAACGACATCCAGTGGCGCATCCTTCGTACGATTTATAGCTTTATCACCATTCGTAGAGCACCGGTTCCAGCCCAACTCAGTCCTACAAATAAGATTGAAATAAAGGAAAAGGATAGCATTTTGCATACGAAATTCAGACTCTCCACTCATGAAGGAACAGTAAGTAAGCGTCCCAGCCCCATCCCAACCCTTATCCCCAAACCTCACAAAATGCTTCTCAAACCCAGCCCTCTCCCCCCTTCTCAATTCCCCACTCTCCATAAGGTAAGCAGAAAGGATATAAGAGTAGTTTATAAGGATTTGCGTGTGCTTAAAGGACTCTCTAGAACCTCTCATCTCACTCCAACATCTACCCTGGGAGCTGTCCACCTGAATAGCAATGATAGCCAGTATGGTGATGGTGATAAGATCAGTAACAGTGGCAGGCCAACGAGGGGTCGGATTACTCATTTTCTACTTCCAATGTTGATACTCCACAAAGCCATCTGTTGTCATTAATGTTCCAGATTCTTGCCACCTCAATAGCCGCTCTTGATCCTTTGACAGTTAGCCCCATGATTCTTAGCCTAACAGTATCTTGAATAATTTTGCACAAATCTCCATAGGGCCTGGCTTTTTTCTGATGGAACCTCCAGTTTCGTTCTTGCCAAATATAGTACACACATGCACCCAGCACCAGTCTGTTAATGATGCTCCATATGGCCTCATTACAAGGCCTGTTAAGGAAATGCTGAATGAGGGGGTTCCAGCTGCTAGGGGTGTGTCCCAACTTCAAATACGGCTCAAAGAATTGCCATATTTTCATCGTGAAAGGGCATTCGAAAAACAGGTGTGGGACACTATTAGGGACCATATTGCAGAATAGGCATTTATCATCCAATAGAGGGTTCCACTTGCTCATAATATCATGGGTTGAAAGCTTGCCTTTGATGGCCAGCCATAATATGAAAGCATGCCTTGGGATATTTTGGCTAAACCACACCACTTTGGACCATGTAACTATGTTACCCTGCTCACATGTATCCTCCCAAGCATTTTTTACAGTGAACTCACAAAGACTTTGGTCATTTTTCCTCCATAGGATGATGTCCTGTTTATGGTGATCAAGGTCTGGAGGGGGAGAACAAAAAAGCCCCGGGAATCTGTTAATCCAATCAGGGGGCCATGCCCAAACCCCATTGATTATCACATTAGACACTTTAGCATCCATGTCAAACCCCCCATTAAGAATATTTCTCTTGCTCAAAATTCTGATCAGAGGCCCACTCGGATGCCAGTTGTCAAACCAAGCGGAAGTGGCCTCCCCATTACCGATTAATCTTATGAATGAATCTATCATGGAGGGACGTTTTTTGTTCCCGTATCTTCCTCCAACTCCAGCTAGCATCCTTGTTATCGTTTATTTCCCAGAAGTTCTTATTTTGCAGCCTGTAAGTGTGGATCCACTTGACCCATAGAGTGTTTTGTTTTGTGATTATTTGCCATGTGAGCTTATGAATGAGAGCAGAATTCCACGTTTTCAGCCTTTTAATTCCGAGCCCCCCATGATTGAAAGGTAAGCACACCTCTTTCCACTTAACCTTAGCTTTCCCCTTGGTAAGGGTACCATGGCACCATAAGAAACCCCTGATAAGCTTTTCAATATCATTAAGAACGGACGTGGGGAGCATGAACACCGAAGACCAATAAACCAGTAAGGGAGTAAGGACTGAAGAAATAAGTTGTAGCCTCCCAGCAAATGATAGGGATTTGTTTTTCCAGTCATTTAGCTTCTTCTTCACTTTGTCTATCAGAGGATCACAGTCCTTACAAAATAATCTATTTGAGATTAAGGGAACCCCCAAATATTTGACTGGAAGAGAGCCCACCCGAAATTGGACAAGATTAGAGATTGTAGCCTTTGTGCTGGTGGGCACATTTCCAAAATACACGGTGCTCTTTGGGATGCTCGGGACCAGCCCAGAGACATGCTTAAATTCATCCAAGGCATTCATAAGAGTACTTACCGAGTGGGGGTCACCGTGGCTGAATAGAAAGAGATCATCAGCAAAGCATATATGGGTGAGCTTTATCTCCTGGCACCTCGAGTGCTATCTAAAGTTTTCATCTGTGAGTACTTTTCGCTTGATCATAAGGGTAAGGACCTCCATAACTATGGTGAAAAGGTAGGGAGAAAGTGGGTCTCCCTGCCGGAGTCCCCGTTTCCCCTTAAAAATCCCACTTGATCTCCATTAATAGCTAAAGAAAACGAGGTGGTGGTAACACATGTCATGATCCAAGCAACCATAGTGGGGTGGAAGCCGAACCTATGTAGGCAGTTATGAAGAAGTTCCCAGTCCACGGTGTCGTAAGCCTTCTGAATATCAATTTTAAAGGCACATCTTGCCTCCTAACTGTTTCTATGATAATTTCCGAACTAACTCCTGAGTCAGGAGGATATTGTCACTTATCTTTCTCCCAGGGATGAAAGCACTTTGATTTTCGTCAATAATGTCACTTAGAGAGCCCACAATTCTGGAAGTAATAATTTTGCTGATGAGCTTGTATAAGACATTACAACAGGATATCGGTCGATAATCCGTAACAAATCTAGGGGTCTCAAGAGCAATGACAGTTGCATTAACTTCCTTAAGAAGTTGCCCATTAATCAAGAAATCTTTCACTGCCTCACAGATACCCCGTCCGGTAGTGTTCCAGGTGGCTTTGAAAAATTTAGCAGAGTACCCATCGGGCCCAGGGGCCTTATTATCATCAATGTCAAACATGGCAGCTTTGATTTCCTCATCAGTGACACACCGGACCATATTTTGGGCCACCACCGAACTGATTTGTTTAGTAAAGAGATTGGACGGGTCCATAATCGGACTAGTGTTGTCTTTAACACCCAAGACAGATTCAAAGTGCTTTAGAAATTGGCTATTCACTTCAGCTCCTTGGTACCAGTTTCCATCAGCGTTCCCTATACAGGTGATCCTATTCCTGTTTAGCCTTCCCTTAATGGTTCTGTGAAAAAAATTCGAGTTGTGATCTCCGGCCCCAAGCCACTCGATTTTGGCTTTTTGTTTAAGAAAATTTTCCTCATCAACCAAAGCATCCTTATAGGCATTAAAGTACACGGCTTCTTCAGCCCGGAGCTCATCATTATGGGGGTCATCAACCACAGCACTTTGGATTCTTTCCAACTCAGTTGTTAGCATCCTTACCTTATCAAATAGGTTACCCTGGTTGTAGAGGAGTTTCCGGAGAGGCTTTTTACGCACCTTGAGTCTGGACACAATGTTGTACATTTTGTAACCAGGGGTGTTCTTATTCCATACCTCAGTGACTGCAGTTTTGAACTCGGGCTTAGTAAGGAGGAAGTTAGCAAATCTGAAAGGTTTAGGTTTCGGTTTAGGGGCATCAGGAAGAGCAAGGACAATAGGGCAGTGATCAGATTTAAGGAAAGGTAAGAATGAAGCATGGGCATGGGGCATTGAGCTAAAGAAATTCAGATTGGCCAAACATCTATCCAACTTCCGAAGGAGGCCATTGCTTTTCCCAGGACTTTGGTTCCATGTGTATCTCAGCCCAGACATACAAATATCTTCCACCTCAATATCGTTAATGCATTCCCGAGTTTCGATCATACTTCTTGTGACAATAGATCCTCCAGCAGAGCTTTCACTCGGGTCAATCATGGCATTAAAGTCCCCCAGCAGGACCCAAGGCTGATTTTGGACGACAATTTTGTGCAATCGGAGGTCATCCTAGCAACTTCTGCGTTTAACCATGTGGTGGTGGGCATACACAAAAGAGCAAAAGAACCCACCATTACTCATAAGAGGTTTAATATAGCAATGAATAACCTGGGGGTGCCTTTCAATAATCATAAGATCAACAACATTTGGATTCCACCCAAGAGCAATTCTGACTCTACCACTGCACGAGCTAGCATTAGAATCCCAATGGAGATGCCCAAACACTCTACTGCAGATATTGCTAATCTTGTGTTGAGCTAGCTGTGTCTCAATGACTCCACAAACACTATACCCTCCCGAATTAATATGGCTAATAATTTTGTTTTGATTTGACGTATTGCTCATACTCTGAATGTTCCAAGCAGTAATTGTGGTCCCCATCTAAACAGTAGCATGCTTTCTCACTGCCTTATCATCTGAAATGCTAGCTGTTTCGGTATTAACCTGGTTAGAAAAAAACTTTCCTGTTCCTGTTTCATCTGCCTCGACTTCCTCCACTAGGAAATCAGGATCAAGCCTCATCACTTTTGCCTGGTGCGAGAAAAATTTCCATTCCCCCTGATCCCAAGCATCTTGGTCCGAAGCTCGAACTGATTTAAACTTTATAAGCCTATCAGTTATGGCCTTCTTTTGGCCACCCGTGATCCCAAAATCCATATCCATAACGTCATCATCCGAAAAAACTCACTATCATCGTAGTCATCCTCATTAGCTGTTTGGCTCTCCATGGCTCCTTTGCCATTATCTTTCACATGAGTGTTAATTAATGGAGTGTGCTGAATAACACTGTTCAGTCCCATGTCATTAACAATTGCATCTGTGTCAAGATCAGAGAGGATATCAAAGGGATTTGGGCTGTTCATAGGTTGGGGTGGATTGGGTGTGCTCATCTTGATTTCGTTATTTTTGGTAGCTGGTTGGGAATTCTTGTACTTCGATGGTTGTTTGTTGCTGGTCATGGATACTTTAGGGGCTGAGGTGGTGGTTTTGGGTATGTATTGAGGGATGCGAGGGGTTGGTGGTTGTTTTTTCTTAGGAGGTTTGGGTTTGAGATTCTCGATATAACACTCATGTAATTCTCTCATTTTCTTCTGGATTTCTGGATCACTACTGGTGCTTAACTTTCGGTAAGATGGGAGCTGGCTGGGGTCTTTCGGAGCACGGGCAACATCAGTGTTCTTTGTCTTATTATCAGCTTGAGGCATATCTTCTTGTCTAGTACTTCTTCGGTTCCTCCTACTCACTGTGGTAAAGCCATCATCATCTATTTTCTCAATATGATTAGCTTCATTGGTATCCCTAGCTTCTTCCACCTTCTCCTTTTCTTTCAAGATTTCATCCTCAGTTTTTGGTCTCACCTTGCATAACTTATGCGAATGACCAAACACTTTACAATGAGTGCACACAGGGGGTTTCCATTGATACGAGACATCTAGCTTGGCAATTCTAGGGGGCCTATTGTTAATTGATGGGAACTCGATCTCAATATCGTTTGGTAGCTCATATTCAGCAGAGACCTCCACCAAGACTCTAACATATCCAATTTTTCCAGATTCATTTAAACATCTTTCTTGCGTCATTTTATCCATGAGAAGAGGGATACCAACGCTACTCATAAGTTTACTAATTGCCCTACCAGACCACAATTCAATTGGCACATTATGGACGGTAACCCATATAGGAATAGAACTCGGCTCAGGTTTGTTCATAGAGAATCCTGCCTCCCATTTGATTAAGAGAATGGGCACATTGTTAATCATCCAAGGGCCATTTTCAAGGACTTCATCCAGCCCCTTCTCGCTTTTGAATTTTATGTGGTATAGCCCTCCAGTGCTTTTGGATATGTTAACATTAACAACATTAAAATCCATAGAGGTGCCCAGAAAATAACAATACAGCAGTAAAGAACATTTTCTAGCAGTGGGTTTTAAATCTTCAGTAGAGTAGAGAATGCGTCTATTTCCTGCGGGGGCTAGAATCGGTTGGACAAATTCCAGTTTCATTTCATCATAAGCATTTGTTCTCTTGATTTTGTCAGCGAAGGAAGGCTTGCCCTGTCCTACAGATAACCACGCATTCTGAGGGATGTGAGAATAGCTATTCGGTTGTTCAACATTGTTGTTCACCTGTTCAGTTTATACAATTGACCCTTCTAAACAAGAGAAATAAACTTAAGGGACTTAATAGGTAAATAAAAGACAAAGTTTGAGAATTACACAACACACACAAAACAAATGCATTATATGTTTAAACTTTGACTACTTAATGAATCAAGGAAATATTCAGGGACTGAGCCTTATATTCAGTAAAAATATGTAGTACTTTCTCATATATAACCCTATTCATGATCATGAAGAACAAACATGTTTTGATAGTTTGTTATTAGTTTTAATGTTTGTTTGTTTGGTTGCATGTATGCAGGGAAAAAGTTCTGGCTCCTCAATGTTTGTGCAGTCTTTACGTGGGGATCCGTTTAGAGTAAGTTTTTCCTTTTTTTTAATTTGATGTTAAAAAGTTAGGAAAATGTATATAAAAGCTTACAGTAAGGGAATAAGGGGGTGTTTGGGATTGCTTATTGAAACTTACCATCTGCTTATTGTTTTCTGAAATAAGCTGTTTGGGATAAACAACTTCAACCTGAAAATAGCCCCAATAAGCAGTTATAGTAAGCAATGCCAACACCACCTAAGGCGATCCTGATATCAAAACATCATTGCAAGCTAGTCGAGCATCGTTCTGGTTTTGTTTATGCCAATTTCTGCCAAGATGATGAAATGCCCTCGAGATTAAAAAAAATGTTTGTAAAGTAAAAACTAGGGATTTTTAAAGCATCACACATGCAGTGATTCTGTGTTAAAAGCTAAGGCTTTTGAACTGTGGTTGGGGCGTTTTTATCATTTTACAGTTCTCTAGAAAGTTTTTGGCTGGAGTTGGCATACCAAATTGATATTTACACGCTAGTAAGTTATGATAACATATACATAGGTCACCAAAGTATTCAAAACCTTACACTAATGCCACCTAAATATCGGAACAACATTCAGTGCCGCTCGATTATCAATATGATTTTGTAAATGTTGGTTCCTACAGAAAACTGTGAAAATGCCCTAAAAATTTCAGAAAGACATTGTGTATAAAGTATGTACTAGGGGTTCTTTCAACATTGATTCTTCTCATACAAGAAGAAAAAATGCATAAGGCTTCTAGAGATGGCAATGAGACAAGTATTGTAATCCCAGTCCTATACCTTATTGTAAAATTGTGTCCATACCTGTGAGGTATCGGGTATACCCGTTAGTTTGTTAAAAATTACGTATTCTTAAATACATTTCTTATAATTTTAGTTTTTGTTATAATATTAATACCAAAGAAAAATAAAAATAAAAGGGAAATGTTTGTGGCTATGATTCGGATAGACGGGTATGTATGTATGTTTCAAGTAAACTAGCCGGGTATCACCTAATACCATACCCATACCATACTCGCTAGGCTTCTTGAATGCCCAATCCCAAATGTTCGGGTTGCGCTTTGGGTTTGGATTCCTTTGTCATCCCTGACAGCTTCCAAGTACAAAGTCAGGGCCTTTAAACCATGATTACGGATATTTTGTCATCTACAATTTTACGGCAAATTTTTTTACCAAAGTTGGCATAAAACTAGCCAGGTTGATACTTAGATGGCCTGCAATTTTCTTTAGTGTAACCTTTTGAATATGGGGTGATAAGTTTCTTTAGTTTTATGAACTAGAACGATAACAATATCCGATTTCTTGAAACTATAAATTTACGCCTCAAGTTTCTCTTGTTTTCAGGATTTTAACTTAAGTGTATTAGCAGCGTACTTATCTCCAAGCTCAAGTCCTGAAATTGTGAAGGTTGACTTTTCCTAAGTTTATTGTAATTCTCGGTTGACACATATGTAAGAATTTTGACTTACATGCCTATAATTCTCTAGGTCAATATGTTGACTTCCAAGGATGCTGATAAAGAATCCTTGAGTGAAGAACATCCTCCCTATGCAATCAGTTTGGGGGGAGCGTGAAATCAAATCATGTAAATTTGTTGTGGTATTACCTATTATGTATGTATAATTATCTCTTAAGTGTATAATTATCTCATAATTTATGTATGTTTTTGAGAAGAAACTAACAGGAGAATGTTGTATGTTGCTTGCCTAGTTGTAGAATGGTTCTAATAACACCGGTTCAAATCAACATCTGAAATTAGGCTATGTTCTACGGCTAGTTAATGGAAGTTACAAACCCTCTCTACGGTTAGAGAATTGGGTCTAAGATTGTTGTGAATGGATATAGACACAACAGAGAATCTAAATCAAATATTATATTCTATTAATCTGGAATGGATTACAAGCAACTGTTACAAAACTATAAAGAGATGGGAAGATCCATACTATAGAGAAGTAGATGGGAAGAAGAATGCGGAACACTATCAATTCTCTCAATGGATTCATGGATAATGGGTCTTTAGTTGAGTTGTTTAGTTGAGCTTTTAAGATTTGATTTGGGCTATTCATAGCATTAGCCCGTCTTTCAAATTCACCTTATTCTCAATGTGTAATTCATAACGAATGAGCCATCAACCATCTTCCGTCCAAGGGAATCGTAGGCAACATGCAATGCAAGGTGTACCTTCAAAGTGAAAATAAGTGAATCTCGAGGCTCTAGGAGTCCCACCTAAGGATTGTAAAAGAAAGAGTGTAAGCTTGATGCATCGATGTGGGGGGTAGGAGTATGGACTCAAGAAGGTGGTGATTGCTACTCCTAAAAGTAGAAGGGAAGTGTTTGACTCATGTAACCCTTCACCACTGGTATCAATCATCATGAGGATGCGGATCGTGTTGTTGTGGTGAGTTAGAGGAGATGCACACTATGTATGGTTCACTGGACCACTATGTTGTAATTTTGGGACAACTGTAGTGGATAGGTGTGATAAGGCGAGTGATTCATCGCCATAAGCAATCAGGAATTTATAGTTACCAAGTCCGAAGGCCAAGCCAAGTACATTAAGAAGACGCTCGTTATTAGTTTTCCTTCGAATGCTCATTGGTGGAAATATAATTGGCATGATACCTAAAACATAAGGAAGTTGGTTTTGGTTGACCAGCAGAGTAATTTGCACAAGCTAGGTTGAACTTGATTTCAATGAGAAAAGGCGCCCCATAGATCGCTTCTGCTACATGAAAAGTGGCACTCAAAGTCATATATGTGCGTGCATCCCTGAATTTCTTGGTAGCCACTTGTGAAGTTCCGTGTAACGTAACCATAAAGGGTTGTATATCGGCTGATTGGTACATACGCACTAATCCCAGTACTACATGAAGCTGGTATAAGCCACTGATTGCATTAGGAATGAAAAATAAGAGTTGGCCGGTTATACATCTCCTCTATGCCTAGACCAACAATCATAGCATACGTCTCTGTATGTAAGTTGGAACCCATATAAATCCTCCAAGCAAGATATGATATTATAACCTTTAATTCAACACCGGCCGACCAATTGTTGCAGGAAGCTAGATCACTCTAAAAACCTATTTCTTAATTTTGTATGTAGTTTCCTTCGTGGAAGAACTTAGTGATATTATATGGTGAGTGCCTGAGTGGGTAGACTCCATGAGCAAGGTATGGGATGACCCTCTAGTCACGGAAATAAGCATGGCCAGGACTATAGAATCTGGAGGTCTTGTTTGGTAGTCGGTATCCCAGCCTTCCAACTAACACATGTATCTCCCATTTAAAACTGAAGCACCATGTTAATGTTATCATTATAACAACTCAAGCATAAATTAACTTTGCCATGTAGTTGTCAATATCAACAAATGGTGCAGCCTGTGACACCTCAATATGATGTTTAATCTTCTGCATTATTGGATCAATGATAGACATGTTGGATATCGTATGTCCAGACCCGACAATATCATGAACCCAACCCGGTTATGATCTGTTAGAGTTACACTGAGGGCAACGAGAACCGAACACGCTTAAGTTGTTAACCGATGTTCTATGCAAACAAAAGATATTATTATTATTATTATTATTATTATTATTATTATTATTATTATTATTATTATTATTATTATTATTATTATTATTTATAATAATTATAAATAATAATTAGTCATTAAATATTATAATTAATTTATTAATTATAATTAGTAGGAATATTTATTATTAAGTTGTTAATAATAATTATTAGTTAGATAATATTACAGATATTGTTATTTAGTAAAATAAAGTTATTTGGATAGATATGATTTATTTTAACTAATTTTTATTTAAATCGTGGATGGATATCTGAGAGGTATAAAAGTGGAAGGGATAAGAATTTGGATTTAATCAATTACATATATAACTGATAAAACCACAAGAGAGGGTTAATCACAATAAACCTCCTCACCTTAATCTCTCTCTTGATTCCCTCTCTCTTTCGACGGCATCTTAGCCGCCGCCGACCAACCACCCGACACTACCACTGCCGTTGCACACCACCACCACGCTCACTAGATTTACAGGGTGCTGCTGCTGCCTCCTTCAGCCTCTCCATCGCCACCTCCATTCGCTGAACCGTGAATCCAATAATCACCACTCATCGTCGTTGCTACCGTTGACCATCGACAACCACCACCGTAGCCCAGGCCGCTGGCCGCCACATTTTTCTAGGCAACTACACCCTCGCGGTACGCAAGCGTATTCAACTGGATCCTTCGCGATCCTCGACGTGTCCGCGTGAAAGATTTTCTCCCGACCGTTTTTGTCAGCTAGCTTTTGTCTCGTTGCAACGTTGGTGTCTCGAACATGTGTTCAACAACCTCTCAGGTATATCTAAACTCCTTTTAGTTTAGATATTAATTATGAAATTATTTTGCTTGTATTTAAATAATGTATATATATTTAAATTACATCTGTGTTTGCGTGTCTGGTGATCGATTCCTGTTGCATGATTTGTTACTGGTACCTCACGTTTATTTATTTTAATTATTTCCGCTGCAATAATATACTAATGTGATTAATATAGTAAAATAGATTAATTAGATTAATCTAGTAACTACGTTTTGAAAAATGTACGTTTATCCGGTTTTACTAAAATTTAAAATTGTAATCGAGGACAAATATCACTGGCAAACTCAACAGTGGTATCAGAGCCTTGATCACCACACGCAAATCAGGACCAGTCGGTTTTAAACTGGTGGATTTATCAAACTGGGGTTAATTACCCAAAAGTTGCAAAATATTTTATTAATAATTGCATATTATTTATTTTGGTCGACTTAAATCCACCAAAATATGCAATATAATTTTTTGGTTGTTTAATTTTACATGCATTCGGCCGGACCCCTGTTTTGGTTGAATTGTGTGATTGGTTTTTTGTTTCGGGTTTTAGCCCTTTTTTGCCCAATTTGTAATATAATGGGTTTTTGGGTTGGCCCATTATTTTTGGGTTTATATTTGTATAAAATAGGTTAGGGTTTTCCTTTTGGGAGTTATTTCTATTTTAGGATAGTATCTTGATTTAGCAAGTTTCCAGTTTTGGCAAGTTTTCTACTTCGACGTGTTTTCCGAATTTGGTGACTTTCTAGATTCGGCAACTTTCCCATTTTGGTAAGTTTCCAGAAACGACAACTTTCCAAATTTGGCAAATTTATGAAAACGACATGTTTTGATAACCAGAAGACCAGGAGATCCAATCAAGGTCAAGTGGCATCTTCGAGTCCGTGGAAGTCAATGAAAATAACATGATGCGTTCGAATGTCATCCATGTGGTTGTTTTTCTTTTTTTTCCCATTGACCCAATTCGGTATTGCTATAAGGCTCTAGCAAAACCGAAACCCTTTTACGGCCGACTACATGTTATGTGCTTTATGTTTTGGTTGCTTGTTTTAAGACTCTAGCAAAACCAAAACCCTTTTATGACCGAATACATGTTATGTGCTTTATGTTTTGGTTGTTTGTTTTAAATTGTTTACACACCAACTAAAACACCAAATTGTTTTAAAGAGTTAAAACTAATTATGTAATCGAAAATAATAAGTTCCAAAGTAGTTTACAACTCGGAAATTTATAATAACCAATAGTTGAGTTTTCGAAATTCTATAAAATTTTATAAACTCTAATTAACATGATTGCTTGACTGGTTATGAATGTTTCATGAAAACTTAGTTATTAATAGGTTAATTAATTGACTGTCCCGAGTGAAGATAGGGTTCTCTTTTTTGTCTAACAATCATAAATTAAAACTGGATTTTAATAACCCTATTTGAGTAATAAAACTAGTAGCCTATGCCATCCCAAGTCAAGTCTAACTTGGAACATTATTTATCGTAACGTCAGTGTTGGAGCTACAACACCGCACTTGGCATGTGAGGTATCTTCCAAGGTGCGGATATTGGAGCTACAACACCATACTAGGTATACTAACCATCTGGGACAACTACTACTTTCTTTATAAGCATTTGTAGTGTTGGAGCTACAACACCGCACTACTAGTAACTTGTAGATAGAGTGGACATAGATGAGGCTAAACGTATCAATGCAGTGACATCCATTTATGTAACACCCTAAAATTTTATGACTTAAGCTGTATACGTGTGCTATATATGTTAAGTAGCTAAAACGTATATTGATATGGTTTATGGGTCAATAAATGGGTAAAGGGTAACGACTTGCAAATGCTATACGTGTTTATGTTATAAATACATATGATATATGTGTTAGATAGCTAAACGTGATAAAACGTATGAAAAATGCATGTTTACCCATTAACGTGTAGTGAATTGATAAAAGGTAGCGTTATATGAATAATACACGTGTTGATTGATGAAATGAAATAAATACGTATTTTATAACCAGGATAATTGATATATATATGATATCAAAATGAAACACGTGTTTAGAAGTTGATATGATAGAAATAAATGATAATTGGAGGAAAATACTGTTAGAGCATAATCAGTTCGTCGTGTGAAGTATTTGAACAAGACGAAGGTGCAAATTTGATGTTACACGAACTGGGTTCCGAAGTGACACGAACTGTAATCCGAAGTCACACTTCGGATGAGTTTGGAACCACACGAACTGTGGGTTCGGATGAGTTCGTGAACTGGGGTATAAATACAGTTTATTCATTGTATTTCTGTAACGTTTGAGCGAATATCTGAGTTTTAAGTGTGTGTTTTGTAAGGTGTTTTCTCTGAGTGAACTCCATATTGTAATTGTTCTTTTGTGATCAATAAAACAATCTTCTAATTACATTTTGTTTCCAAAATAGTTAGACCGAGTAGACGATCTGACGCTCATGACTTTTCAAGTGGTATAAAAGCTTTCTAGTTCATTCTACTGATCTGTGGTTGCTATTTTTGGATTTTTTGGAACAAAAAGTGTCGTTTTTGAAAATTGGAGTGTTTTTGCTAGATTTTGACCATTTCAGTCGAGTTTCTTGTGAAAATTTGACTCCTAAATCATTCCTTGTCACTTTTTCCGATCTAATGCTTCAAATCTTGTTAAAATCTGTCTAAAATTGCGAATTTTTGATCAAAATATGTCCAGTTCGTTCCAGTTCGGGTGAAGAACATCCAGTTCGAAAATAACTGTCACCCGAAGTGACACTTCGCTTCAGTTTGATTCATTTTGAGTCAGTTCGGTCAACCGAAGTCTTGGTTCGGATGAGTTCGGATCATATCCGGTTCGGATCATTTCAGTTTGCTCCGGTTTGTCTTATTTCTAGTTCAGAAAACTCTCAGTTCGGCTCAGTTCGGTTGAGTTCGGATCAACTATTTTCACTTCGGTTCAGTTTGGATAACCAGAATTTGAAATTTTCGTGATGTCTGATTTTCAAGCTTTTGCCATCATGCAAAACGCGATGCAAACGTTGATCAATTTTGATAACAAAATCAGAACAAATCAGAAAGTTCCCAAGTTATTAACATTGGAAGATTATCACAATTGGAAGCAACTGTTTTCAATTTATGTCAGCACGAAATATCGATTTATGGATTCTAATTCAACACGTCCAACTATTGGAGGCGAGTACAAGGAAATCAAAGATTTTTCATCTGAAGAAATGAAAAACTATGAACTCGAACAAAAGGCGTTTGGTTATCTTACCATGGCCTTATCTACCAAATTGCTACATCAATTCAGCATTTGCAAAAAGACAAAACAATTATGGGATGCTTTATCAGCAAGATGTGAAGGAAACGATCAATATAAAAAGAGTCGACGAATGGTGTTGAACAAAGAATTTGATAACTTTCAACATTATGATAAAGAAAACATCACGGCTCTTGTGTTAAGATTTTCACATCTCATTAGTGAAATGAAAGTTGTTGGAATTGAGAAAACTGATGAAGAATTGAAAGAAAAGATACTGGAAGCATTGCCAGAGAAATGGGAAAATTATGTTTTGTTGATTACACATGACAAAGAATTTTTAACATTATCATTTCATGAGCTAACTAGTAAACTTCATGCACGAGAAATGGAGATGCTGAAGTAAAACAAATCAACTACTCAATTGCAAAACCTAGAATTGTATCATGGTCAGAATGCTGCAAGCATAAATGCTAAAGCTAAACCAATCGGTGTTAGTTCTGTATCAAGTACAACTTTCATTGGAAATGTTTCTGGAATTTCTGAAAATTCTAATTCTTCAAGGGGTTGCAGTTTTACAATTCCAGGTATGACAAATCAGAATGCATTTTCTATCGAGACAACTGATGATTGTGCTGCTTTAATATCTGCTTTAATTTCATTTTCTCTTGGCTTTATTATTAAAAATGTTGGTGATGCTAAGATTAGTAGAGAAGATTTTAATAAAATTGATGAAATAATTAAGATGAAATGGATATGGCATGGCAACTGGCTATGTTGTCACAAAGAGCAAGAAGGTTTTTAAAGAGAACTGGTAGGAGAACTATTACTCAAGATGGGAATTTGGGTTTAGACAAGTCAAAAGTCAAATGTTACAAATATTCAAAACTTGGTCACTTTGCAAGAGAGTGTCAACAATCTCAAGCAAGTAAATCTGATTTAAAAACTACCAATGGTTCTCAAGCTTGATCAAGTACAAAAGAATTGGCTGTTCAAAGTGATGGAACTTATGATTCGGGTAAAGTATTTGATAAGCCAGCATTGAATGTCACATCTGCGCAAGATGATTATTATTCAGACTCAAGTTCCTATGAATCATCTGAGAATGAAAACTATGAAGCCAAAATTGATAATTTGTTGAAGAAAAATGATGCTTTGTTGAAAGACGTCAGAATTCTTACTACCAGGCTGAAATTAGTAAAAGAAATTAGAGGTTTCTAAGAAAGAAAGTAAGGATTTTGAATTGAAGAATGAGAAATTAGCTGAAGAGAATGCTGAGTTAGTTCAAGAAGTTGAAAAAATGGAAGGTTGAAGCAAAAGATGTTAAAAATGATTTCAATGATCTGTTTGAGAAATCAAAGATTAAACTCGATTGTGCTTAACACAACTTCTGATGAACTTGCTGCTAAAGCAAAAGGTTATCAGAGTGAGAATGAAGCGTTGTTGGAAGAGAAGAAGGAGTTGGCAAGAGTGAATAAATTGTTGAATACAAATATTGATATTCAGAAAATAAATGAAGATAAGCTGAAGAAGGAATTGTCTGGTGAGCTAGACAATCTTAGATTGCAAAAATTTGAAACAAATAGGGTTGCTAAAAAGTTGATTGCAACTAAGAAAGAATTGTCTGAAGCACAATAGAAGATCTCTGATTTGAAGATACAGGTGATTGATACAAATCGGCTTCTGAATAATGTTACCAATTCATAATCACTCACAAGTTTCTTGGCTAAATATGAGAATTTTGAAAGAGTGTTTGATCGGACAGTTACACCTCTGACTATTATCAAAGAAGCTGTCAATGTTGTCAAAGAAAAAGTTGAAGAATGTGATTACTCAAAGTTTTCAAATTCAAATTTTAAAGAAGTGAAGGTTGTGAAGAATAAGAAGGCTGGTAAGAATAATGAGAGGAAATATGAGGTTCTTAAGTTTTCTCAATTTGTGTCTAGTTCGTCATCAAATGAGAATGAGCAATCAGCTACTTGTACTGAGAAGATTCGTCCTCATACTGATATTGCTGAGATGATTTCTATGCAAAGAAGAATGTCAATGAAGTGAAAGCTGAGTTT
Source organism: Deinandra increscens subsp. villosa (assembly GCA_039602395.1). Lineage (NCBI taxonomy): Eukaryota > Viridiplantae > Streptophyta > Magnoliopsida > Asterales > Asteraceae > Deinandra > Deinandra increscens. The sequence continues at coordinate 90,507,926 of JBCNJP010000027.1, read as the reverse complement.
TGAAGGTTGGCGAAGAATGGGCATAATTTATCAAGTTCAGAAGAAAAGATTTCTAGAAAGAGTGATGGTCTGGGTTTTAAGACAAGAATTGTTGAAGATGGTGGTGTTCAAGCTCCAAAACAACAAAAGTTGAAAAAGATTAACTTGAAACAAGTTCATAAACATGTCTTCAAAGCTGAAAAAGTTCAACCCGAGAGGTTTTACAAGCTCAAGGGTTCGGAACAAATTTTTCTGATAAAGAATTTCCACTTTATTGCGTGGATGCTCAGAAAATATCTGAAGTGTTTGTTAAGCCTGATGGAGCTCAAAAGAACAAGAAGCATCAAAATGCTAAATTTTCTTCTGGTGGTTCTAGTATTACTCCAAAGAGCCCGACTTCAAAGTGTTCATGATCTCAGACATCAAGTATATGATACTTTTTATGATCATTTTGGATATGTTCATTTTTGTGAAGCTATGAAAATTCCAAAAAGAAAGAACATAAACAATTTTTTGTGTTACATTTGAGGACAAAAAGGGCATATGGCACAAGATTGTCCGGTCCCTGCTGCTTCTATTCAAACAAGAGGAAAGGTTCCAGTTATTGGTAAAACTGCCAAACCAAAGTTCCTTGATGAACATAGCAGAGTGTTTGATGAACTTCAACCTACATTCTTTACAAAACAAGAAAGATTTATTCCTAAATTTTCAAAGATTCCAATTGTAGGTTGTTTGTCACAGTTACCAGTGATTAATTCATCAAAGACTGAATTACCAAAACAACAACAATGGAAACCTAGGGTGGTTTCAAAGCAAATCAAGGACACTGGTCGACCAGAAGCAATTTGCTTCGGGTCCTTTAAAAACTAATGTGTTTGAACAGTGTGCTGGTACTTCTAGATGACGTATCAGTGATTGCAAAGTTGTTGATGGAGGAGTACTCTGCTTATTTTAATTTGAATTTTAATGATTCATCTCTCTAATCTGCAATTTTTTTCTGAAAGCTAAAAGAGAGAGTTATCCGTATCGATTGATCTATTTTCTTTCTTACGTTTTGTTTCTAGTTTTTTTTAAGGGGGGGGGGGGGGGGATTGAAAAAGTAAAAAAAATAGTGTCTTGTTTTTTTGTATAAAATGAAAAATCCAAAAATAGACTTTTTCATTTTTAGGGGGAGAAAAGTCATGTTATAGAAAAATGCATATGGTGAAGGTGAATACATGCAAAATATATAAAATTTTGAGAAATTGATCATTAGGAAATGAGGGTATATTGGCTTACGTATCTGACTCATGGATAGAGTACATGAAAAGCCATAAGATCATTGTTTGATATGCTTGGTAGGCTCGGCATATCAGAAAGTATACAGATGTGATATACACTAAATACTATGCTTGACCATGTGGATAACATCTTGAAGCGTATTTGTAACACCCCAAATTTTTATGACTTAAGTTATACGTGTGCTATATGTGTTAAGTAGCTAAAACAAATATTGATATAGTTTATGGGTTGATAAATGGGTAAAGGGTAACGATTTGAAAATACTATACGTGTTTATGTTATAGATACATATGATATATGTGTTAGATAGCCAAACGTGATGAAGCTTATGAAAAATGCATATTTACCCGTTAACGGGTAATGAATTGATAAAAGGTAGGGTTATATGTAATACACGTGTTGATACGCGTTTTATAACAAGGATAATTGATATATGTGATATCAAAATGAAATACGTGTTTAGAAGTTGATATGATAAAAATAAATGATAATCAGAGGAAAATACCTTTACACGATTGCGTTATGTTAGATGTATGTCTAAGTATACACACACACACACACACACACACACATATATATATATATATATATATAGGGTAAGGATCATGTAAAAATAACTTTTATTGCGAAAACACGAAAACAAATATTAAAACCTCTATAATTTTTTCATACGTTCATATATATTTTTAAACATTTACACCAAAATCCTTAGAATTATGTTATCTTTATTTCTGGAAAAAAAATTTAAAAAAATAAAGTTTTTTTAGTTTTTTATTATTGCACATGTGCAATAATATATTTTTTTATTATTAATTGCACATGTGCAATAATATTAAAACCCCTATAACTTTCTCATACGTTAAATTTTTTTTTTATAAAAAGTTGCACCATAAATCTTATAATTGGGTTATCTTTAACTCTGGAGAAAATTAAAAAAAAAATTGGACGTTTTTTTTTATTTTTGATCATTACACATTTGCAATAAAAAAAATATTATGGCACATGTGCAATAATATCAAACCTCTGTAACTTTTTCATACGTTAATATATTTTTATAAAATAATTACACCATAAATCTTATAATTCTGTTATCTTTAATTCTGGAAAAAATAAAAAAAATTATTATTTTTAAATATTGCACATGTGTAATATAATTAATACGTATTATTGCACTTGTGCAATAATAAAAAAAAATCACAAAATTTTAATTATTTATTTTTTTTCAGAATTAAAGGTGACATAATTCTAAGACTTTTGTTGCAATTGTTTTTAAAAAAAATATTAACGTATGAAGAAGTTATAGAGGTTTTAATATTTGTTTTCGTGTTTTCGTAATAAGATCTTGTTTTTATTTGATCATTCCCATATATATATATAGGGTAAATATATATATATATATATATATATATATATATATATATATATATATATCTAATGGCTTAAATGCATGTAAAATATTCATTTGATGAATATATACGTGAAATTACATGTTAGAATAGTTAACATGTGAAAAATAAATGAGAACGTATCTTTACGTTAAACGGATTGTTAAAAATAAATAAATACATAACTATACGAGTATTAAATGTATTTATATTTATTGTACGCGTCCCGAGGCTTAGGAGCTATTAGAAATATATCCTAAGATGATTTGGGACATAAAATGATAAGTATATAAATGTATGAGGGGCTAAAACGCAAGTTAATGGAATATATGTAAAAATATATAAATATATACACGTATGCATATAAACATTATCGAACGTATCCCGAACCTTAGAAACCTTGAGAAATATGTCTCATAATATTTTAGGACATAAAATAATAAAAGGGTAAAAGTTCAGGGGCTAAATAGAGTTAAAGGACTGAAAATGTAAAATTGTAAATTCTGACCAAAAAGAGTCTATCTCACATATCACCTAGACCAGACACACTCCTTGCGCGATATGCGTAGATAGCAACTGCAACAGAAGTGTTCTTGGTCGCGTTTTTGGCCACGTAACTCAAACTTGCAGACCAAGATTCTTCTCCTACGCGTCGATTTTGAAAGGTTAGTCATCTAGGAACGTGTTAAGGGTCTGGGACGCACCATATGCATATAAATAGAGCCTTCGGTTCAACTTTAAAACTCACAATTTCTCCAATTCTTCCTCTAAAAACCCTAAACGAATCCAGATCTTCTTCGGCTTAATACGCGTAAATGATGAGGATTTGAAGGCTGAAGTTCTGCAATTAAGCTACCCTAGGTATGATCTAAAATAACCTCTTTCAGTTTTTGTTAATTCGATCTTAAGTATGGTTTTAAAAACATGTTAAAATTAGGGTTCTTGAGCTAGTTTTGCTAAAATTGGGTAATCGGGTTGGAATTACTGTCTGAATTTTTGTAGGTAATCCTAAAATAATGTGTTTCAAGAAATCCCTAAGTTTATTTCACAATTGGAAAAGGTTTGGTAAATGTTTTGTTAACTGGTCAAAATTAGGGTTTTCGTAACATTGTTCTGCCCAAATCGAGTAAACGGTGTTGAACTAAACTTTGATATTTTAAAGTGTATTATAAATTGTTATAATGAATAATACCCTAAGTTGGTTTTGAATAAAAGTGAGTTTTGATAAAGAACTGAGAAAAACAGGAAATTAGGGTTTTAAAATAAGATTATTTAATATAAAATAATCCGGAGGGTATAGGGACTTATTTTTTGGTATAATACCATGTATACAAATATAATAAGTGTATATGAAGTTAAAATGGATAAATAATAAAGTATTGAAAATACCAAGTTAAACGGATATTTATAAGTTCGTGCGGAACGGAAGGGCACTGGGGTTTCTGGCAAAGTGGGGGTGTCACATAGATCCCAACTGGGACCTGACATACCTCACTGGGCGATCCTGGAGTGAGCGTTTACTTATAGGAATGCGCGTCTTCGTATTATCGTTAAAAGAAAAGGATAACTGCCTAAAGGACATTTTGGTCATTTTGACCTTTAAAAAGGAATAAACTTAATAATTGAATATTATTAAGATAATAAGATGTTAAAATAAACATAAGAAGTGTTTATCATATTTAACCTTACGTTAACGCCATACAATACGCAATATAATTAACACTTCCTATGTTTTTTAACGTCTTATTATCTTAATAATATACAATTATTAAGTTCATTCCTTTTTAAAGGTCAAAATGACAAAAATGCCCTTTAGGCAGTTATCCTTTTCTTTTAATGATAATACAAAGACGCATATTCCTATAAGTAAACGCTCACTCCGGGATCGCCCAGTGAGGTCTGTCAGGTCCCAGTTAGGATTTATGCGCACCCCCGCTTTGCCAGAAACCCTAGTGTACAGGTGCTTACCCTTTCGGTCCGCACGAACTTCTAAATATCCGATTAACTCGGTATATTCAATACTTTAATATTTATCCATTTTAACTTCATATATACTTATTATATATGTAAACATGGTATTATATCAAAAATCAAGTCCCCATACCCTCCGGATTATTTTATATTATATAATCTTATTTAGAAATCCTAATTTCCCGTTTTTCTCATTTCTTGACCAAAACTCATTTTTATTTGAAACCGTCTTAGGGTATTATCCATTATAGCATTTTATAATATGCTTTAAAATATCAAAGCTTAGTTCAAAACCGTTTACTCAATTTGGGCAGAACAACATTATGAAAACCCTAATTTTGACCCGTTAACAAAACCTCTACCAAACATTTTCCAATTATGAAATAAACTTAGGTTTCTTAAAATACATTATTTTAGGATTACCTACAAAAATTCAGACCCTAATTCCCACCCGATCATCCGATTTTGGCGAAACAAGCTCAAGAACCCTAATTTTTACATAATTTTAGAAAACATACTTAGAGATCGAATTTGCAAAAACTAAGAAAGGTTATTGTTAATCATACCTAATGATGCTTGCATGCTGAATTTGAGCTCCTAACTCCAAAGGAGTTATGCGAATTTGGCAGAAGAATTCGCTGGTTCGTTTTAGGGTTTTTAGAGGAAAGATTTAAGAAATTGGTGATGGATTTAGAGCAATTGATCACGTATTTATACTGGTTAGAGGCGCAAGAGACTGCTCCAGGTGTCTATGGTGAGTAATAACTCAAAAAGGACGCGTAAGGGGTTGATTCGTTCAAAAATGTGAAGAAGAAGTTGAGTCGTGGCTGATTCTGGTCGCCACCCGGGTCACGTATCGCGACACATGCTCCACGTACCGCGAGCCAGTTTCACAGATTGGCAGTTTTGGTCCCTGTAATTTTTATTTAAATTTCAGCCCCAGACTTCTACCAAACTATTATTTTATGCTTTAAAACATTATGGGGCATATTTATAAAAGTTACCAAGGCTCGGGACAGGCACGATGATATACATATATATATATATATATATATATATATATATATATATCTTTCACTATTTTGCACTTTAGCCCCTCTAACTTTTATTCTTTTATTATTCTATGTACCAAAACATTATGGGACATAATTCTAATAGTTTTAGGGCTCGGGATACGTGTGATAAGGTTTATATACATTCGTATATATATATTTATATATATTTTCCATCAATTTATATTTTAGCCCTTCTACTTTAGATACTTATCATTTCATGTCCCGAATCACTTTAGGATGCATTTACAATAACTTTCTAAGCCCGGGGTTCATATAAATAGATATAAATACATATAAATACGTATAATACTCGTATACGTTATGTATTTATTCATTTTAACCATGATTTTAACGTAAGGATACGTTCTTATTTATTTTCCACATGTTTAACTATTTTAACACGTATTCCCATGTATATATTCATTAAATGAATATTTCACATGCATTTTAGCTATTAGAATATATATATATATGTATATACTTACACATATATCTAATATAATGACGTCGCGTAAAGGTATTATCCTCCGGTTATCAGTTATACCTATCATATTATCTTCTAAACACGTATTTCATTTTGATATTATTTATATCAATTATCATGATTATAAAACATGTATTTATTACATTTCATTAATCAACACATGTATTATTCACATAACCCTATCTTTTATCAATTCATTATCCGTTAATGGGTATACATGCATTTTTCATACATTTCATCACGTTTGGTTATCTATCACATATATCATATGTATTGTTGATATCTGATCTGTGCGTCGTGTGAAGTATCGAGTTGCATCAAGTCAAGAACAAGCCAATGTGTGACTGGCCGAACTTGGTCCGAACCTTGTGTTCAGATCAGGGCGAACCTCAGGTTCGGCGGGCTAGTATAAATATGTTTTTGGTCTTTGAATTGAGCGTGAGAGATATTCATAAGTGTGTGTTTTCGTGGTGTATTCTCCGTGTCTGTTGTTAGTGAGTCTGATTGTAATTGTTCTTCTATAGTTCATTAAAAAAATCATTATAATTACTCGTTTCGTATCCGAATAGCTAGATTGAGTAGACGATCCGATGCTCACGACTTTTCAAGTGGTATAAGAGCTTTCTGGTTCATTCTACTAATCTGTGGTTGCTATTTTCGGATTTTTGAAATGTTTTGGTGTTTTTCGAGTGTGTTTACGTGAGTTCAATCAAATCTGTCAAGTTTTCTGTGTCAAATTTGTTCCTAAATCATTCTTCATCACTTTTTCTGATCAACTGCTGCAAGTCTCATCAAAATTCGTCCAAATTCGAATATATTGAGAAATCTATGTTGATGTTCGGACTAACCGTCGTCCAAACTTGAGGTTCGGCAGAATATATTGAGGCATTTTCTAATTAACTATTTATACACTAAAATAAGGCCATAATACACTTAAAAAAATAAACTTTATCAACATCCAACTAATCAAGGGATGCAAAATAATACACTTAAAAAATACACTTAAAAAAATAATTGCTCCTAATTTTCTGCTTACATAAGCACGAATGATATCGATTTGTGGATTCCAATCAAGAAGCTTTATCAACATGCGACTGATCAAGGAGATTTCAAAGAAGTTCATACCTTCGACATTGCTGAAAGGAAATCATACGAGCTTGAACAAAAGGCTTTATTTTATCTTACAATGGCATTACCCACTGCGTTGTTACATCAATTTAGTACGTGCAAGAAATCAAAACAATTGTGGGATGCTTTATCAGCAAGATGTGAGGGTAATGATCAATACAAGAAGAGTCAAAGAAAGCTATTGAATAAAGAATTTGATAATTTTCAACATTATGACAATGAAAACATTACCGCTCTTGTTTCACGGTTTTCACATCTGATTAGTGAATTAAAGGTAGTTGGAATTGAGAAAACTGATGCAGATTTGAAAGAAAAGATTATGGAAGCTTTGCCTGAAAACTGGGAAAACTATGTTTTGCTACTCACTCATGATAAAGAATACTCTACATTGACATTTCACGAGCTTACTAGAAACCTTCATGCTCGAAAAATGGAAATGTTAATTCAAAGAAGTCAACTGCAACGTTACATAATCCTGAGTTGTATCATGGAGAGAATACTTCTAGTATGAATGCTAAAGCTAAACCAAATCTGAGTTCTGCACCAAATGTTGCTTATATGGCTGGAGTTTCTAGAAATTCCGATTCTTCAAAAGGATGGAGTTTTACTATTCCAAATTTCACAAATCAGAATGCCTTGTCTGCTGAACAACCGAAGAGTATGCTAAAATGATTTCTGCCTTAATAACATTATCTTTTGGGTTGGTTATCAAGAATGTTACTGATGCAAAGATTACGAGGGATGATCTTGATGAACTTGATGATGATCAATTGAACGAATTAGATTTAGCTTGGAAATATGCTATGCTAGGTCAAAGATTAAAACGATTTTTCAAGAAACATGGTAGGAGTCCATCTGATTTTAATGGCAAATTGGGATTTGATAAATCCAAATTGAAGTGTTACAAATGCTTAAAGCTTGGACATTTTGCTAAAGAATGTCAACAAGCGCATGTTAGCAAACCCGGTTTTACTCAACCTTCGTCCAGTAATTCAACCAAGACAACAACTTTGACAGTACAAAATGTTGGTGTTTATGATTGGGGTAAACATTTTGATTCAGCTGCTTTGATTGTCACTCATGATCAACAAGCAGATTATTATTCAGATACAAGTTAAGCACCGAGTTTCTATGAATCTGCTGAAAACATGGAAAGTTTGTTCAAAGAAAATGCTTCGTTATTGAACAAGATTCATAAGCTTTCTGAGGAATTCAAGTTGGTTAGTTCGGATTTGGAGGTTTCTAAGGAACATGAGAAGGAACTAGTTTTGAAAAATAAATGTTTGATTACAAAAATTAAATTGCTGAATGAAGTTTTAGAAATATCAAAACAAAATAGAAAGAATGTTGAAGCTATAAATGCAAAGATCTATGAAGAAAAGGATGAGTTGGTTAATGAAGTCAAGAAATGGAAGGCTGAAGCAGTGGATGCTGCTAATGATTTTCAAAATCTGTTTGAAAAGTCAAAAATCAAGCTTGATTTGCTTACAAAGAACGCTGAAGAATCTGCTACTAAGATTGAAAGTTATCAAGTTGTTATGGAGAAGTATTTGGATGAGAAGCGGGAGTTGGTTAGTGTTAATAAAATTCAAACTGCAAATTTGGAGATACAGAAGCGGAATAAAGATAAATTGAAGAAAGAATTATTTGAAGGGCTGGAAAATCTTCGAATGCGGAAATTTGAAACACATAAAGTTGCAAAAAGGTTGATAGCTACTGAGAAGGATTTAGCTGAAGCACAACAACAAATTTCTGATCTCAAAATTCAAGTCATCGATGCAAATCGATTGCTGAATAATGTTTCAAACTCACAAGTGTTCACAAGCTTCTTAGCTAACGATGCTAATTTTGAAAAGATGTTTGACAAAACTGCTTCACCTCCTGCTCATATCAAAGAAGCTTTCAAAGAAGTGAAAGAAAAGATTTAAGAAGTTGATTATTCAAAGTTTTCATCTACTACTGAAAAAGAAAAGATTGTGAAGAAGAAGAAAAACAAGAAGACTAAGAAGAAGCAGGGAATGAAATCTGAGATTCCTCTAGCTCCAAAGTTTGTTTCTGGTTCATCTTCAGCTGACAATGAGAAGTTTGCTACATCAAGTGAGAAAATTCGGTATGTAAGGGGGAGAAACTGTGAAAATGCATGTTATGGGAAGAAGGTGAATACAGGCACAATATATAAGGAAGGTGAATACATGAACAATATATAAAATTTTGAGAAATTGATCATTGGGAAATGATGGTACTTTGGCTTACGTATCTGACTCATGGATCGAGTAGATGAAAGAGCCATAAGATCATTGTTTGATATGTTTGGTAGGCTCGGCAAATCAGAAAGTATTCAGATGTGATATACACTAAATACTAATGCTTGACCATGTGGTTAACAACTTGATGCATATATTTCATGACAAAAAGAAAAATAAGTGTGAAAAATCAAAATGAGAAGTCACTGTGTTTACATGTGTTCATTTTGCAAAGATTTAAACTTGTTTGATTTTCTTATTTTGTCAAACGATCGGACTTTCTCTGCGTGCCCACAAGACCGACCTGATCGTTGTTCGTTTGACATTCTGCTTTATTTTCTTTGGTGTTTCGTATAACTCATCGGACTTTCTCTGCGTGTACGAGAGTACCAACCTGATTGTTGTTGGGCTATACAATTTCAACTTGTTTTATTTTTATTATTTTGTTAAATCCGAGGCCTTATCCGCGTATCGAAAGATCGACCTTAAGGTAGACGATTTAACGTTCTTATTTCTTTTTGCATGGAACACAGTTGACGATATCATGAAAATATTATACTTTGTGAAAATTCACAAGTGTAATCACAAAAAAAGAAAAAGAAAAAGAAAAAGAAAAAAGAAAAAGAAAAAGAAAAAGAAAAAGAAAAAGAAAAAGAAAAAGAAAAAGAAAAAGAAAAGGAAAAGGAAAAGGAAAATTTCTAAATATGTCTGATAGTGTGGGATACACTGGTCAAAGCAAATGTAATCAATACCTTAACATATCCAGATGTTATGAGTATGATTCTGCCTGAGTTTAAAATGGACAAATTATACCGGCAATCAGCATGACTTATGTGCTTCAATTAGTTGAAATTGAAGTGTAGTTCAGTGCGTCATGACCAATATGATCCCATAGTGATCTTTCTCATATAAAAAATAGTGTCTGATTCTGTATTACATTTACATTTCATTTCAAGAAAAGTACAAAAAGATTTTTGGTGTGTTTTAACATAAGTTTGAAAAAAAAAATGTTAGGTTTGTTTTGATATAAATTTTCTAAAAGTCAAAAAGATTTTGTTTCTGCTTTATTTTCGATCTGATCAACACGTAATACAAATTTAATTTTTAAAATCATATCTTGGAGTCTCGAAGAGACATTTTGTGCCAAGAGTATTTAAATTTTGAGCAGGTTGCTAAAGTGAAAGAAATCACAACTTCAAGTCTTCTGAAGCTGTTGATAAAGACCAGAGAATCACCAGACATTGTCAAGTATTCAAGATCAAGCTACGATCAAGTTGAGGAAGAGTTTGTTTGAAGATTCATTTCGTTGGACGAACATATTCTACACTTGAGGGGGAGTTTGATTGAAGATACTTTTGTGATGATGTTGAAGAGATACTCCACACGATGAGGGGGAGTTTGTTGATACCTGATCTGTGCGTCGTGTGAAGTATCAAGTTGCATCAAGTCAAGAACAAGTTTAAGCCAATGTGTGGCTCTTCTCTTATTTGGTCAAGGTTTGGACTACGTTCAGAGATAGTTCGGCTGAGGTTCGTACAAAGTTCGGAACAAGTTCAGTAAAGGTTCGGTTGGTTCCTCCGAAACTTAGGTTCGGCAAGAGTTCGGCCGATTTTTGTTCGGCTAAGGTTCGAAAAAAGTTCGGACGAGGTTCGGAAGAGGTTCGGGTGAACAGTAACCAGATTTACAAAATGTCTGATTTTCAAGCGTTTGCAGCTATTCAGGATTCGGTTCAAGCTACAATGCAAACTATGATGAACTATGATAATGAAATTGGAACATGTCAGAAAGTTCCCAAATTGCTTAAATTGGAAGATTATCATAGTTGGGTTAAAAGATTTGAAGCGTATATTGATACTAATGATATTGATATGTGGTTGTCATTTACTGATCAATATGTTTATCCTAAAGATGAAACCGGGGAACCAGTACTTCAAAGAAATATGTCATCTGAACAAAAGAAAGCATATCAAGCTGAAAAGAAAGCATATGGTACTTTAATAATGGCATTGCCTAAAGAATTGTTACATCAATTCTCGGGTACATACACATCAAAGAGTTTGTGGGATGCATTGGAAAAGAGATGTGAGGGAAATGCCCAATATAAGAAAAGTCGACAAAAGGTTTTGAAGAAGGAATTTGATAGTTTCAAACATTATCAAAATGAATCAATTCCAAATCAGATTGCAAGATTTGCTCACTTAATAAGTGACATGCGCTTGGTAAGTCTTACAAAAGAAGAAGCTGATATGAAAGAAAAGATTTTAGAAGCATTACCTGAGAAATGGGAGAATTATGTGATGATGATCACTCATGATAAAGAATATCCGGGATTATTTTTTAATGATCTTATTCAAAGAATCCAAGCGAGGGATATGGAGTTAATGGTTAACAAGTCACTTCCCGCACAAGTTCAAAATCCCGTTGTTTATTATGGTGATAATGATTCTACCATGAATGCTGGGAAATCTAATATTGTTAGTTCCCACCTCCTACAACATTTATTGCAGGTAAATCTGAAACTCCTAGTTTTTCGGTTGTACTGTTTCTGTTCCTAATTCTTTGAATCATAATGCTTTATCTGCTTAAACTACCGATGATTATAATGCTTTAATGTCTGCGTTGGTATCTTCATACTTCGGGGTTATTACTGGTGCTGTTAGTAATGTTGAATTGACAAATGAAGATTACGATCAGATCGATTATGATCATTTAGAAGAAATGGATTTGAACTGGCAGTATGCTATGTTAGTTCGAAGAACGATGAATTTTTTTAATAGAACTGGCAAGAAAATATTGCATCAGGATGGAAAATTGGATTGGACAAGTCAAATGTTAAGTGTTATAAGTGTTCTGTTTATGGACATTTAGCACGAGAATGTCCAAGTTCCACTGAACATAAATTGAAATCTGGTCAACATGCTCATTTGGTTATGCATTCACCAAATGAAGCTCCCAAGGTTGAAGAAAAATCTGTTTCTTTTGACGAAAAACTGTCAGAGGTGTTTTGGCATCCAGATGAATTTGCCTGGAATGCAGATTATGAAGCAAAAATGAAACATGGTCCATTTACTATTGCTTTAACAGCTCGTCATGTTGATGATGATGATGTCTTAACTGCTTCTAATTCAAATTCTCAAATATCTTTGATTGATGAAGTTCCAGTTAAGATAGTTGAAAGTCAAAAGGTTGAGAGTTCAAAATGTCTTGAGTGTGTAAGATTGGGAAAAAAGAATGCAACTCTTGTGAAAGATTATGAATTGTTGACTGGAGAAATTGTAGTCCTGAAGAAAGATTTGGAAGAATTCTAGAAGAAATATTATGAATTGGGTTCATGTTCATAAGGATGTTTTGAAAGAAAAAAGTAAATTGGCAGAAGAATGTGAAAAAGCAAAAGATGAAGCTTTAGATGCTGCTCAAGATTTTGAAAATCTATTTGAGAAAAGTTACCCGGTTCAGCAAAAATATGAAAAAGCTAATGCTCTTGTGATTGAATCTACTGCTACAATTGAGAAATTACAAAACAAAATTTCTATTCTTCAAGATGAAAATATTCTTTATCGGGATAAAAATGAAGTTTTGACAAAAGATGTTGAGATTTACAAGAAGAAAAGAGAAAGTGTTCTTGAAGAATTGTTTGCTGAATGTGAGATCCGAAAGTTGTAAACGTATGAATATGATGATCTCAATTCAAAGTTCATCAAGTCACAAAAAGAAGTGTTTGATTCTTAATAGAATCTCTGAATTAAAGTTGGAAATTTTGGAGTTACAAAGGCAAGTGAAGAATTGCAATTTGTCACCAACATTGCTGAATTTCTTATACAAGCAGGATAAGAGTGAGGATAGTTCTAAGAAGGATGATATTCACATGGTTCCTCAACCGGTGGATTTATCTGAGGTTATGTTTGCTCCGCTTGATCCTAAAGACAAATTGCATGATTATTCAAAGTTTGCCACTGCATCCAAGAAGAAGAAGTCAAAGTTTAAGAAAAAGGAAAAGTCTTTGGATGAAGCTCCGAAGTTTAGCTCAAAGTCTATTTTTCAAGAAAATGAACAAGTTTTTGATAAAATTGGTTCAAGTACTTCATCTGCAACTGAAGAAGACAAAGTTTTGGTTAAGAAGAATAAATTGAAAGACATCAAAGCTAAATTCACTAGAGAAGCTAAGGGGAGAGAAGCTTCTGGTTCTTCTTCAAGTTCATCAAAGACACCAGGTTTCAAGCACAAAGGTTTGGGTTATGAACTGAAGGAAGCACCGGTTCAAGCAAAGAAGCCAGTGAAAGTTCAACACGTTTCAAAGATTAAAGTTCCAAAGAAATCACCTCCTCCGAAGACAAATTCTTATTATTCTGAAAAGTCATCATCTTCAAGGAGTCCATCTCCTAGGTATAATTCATATGATGATTTCTTTGATAACTTTGATTCTGAACATTCATCTAGTTTTCAAAATTCAAAGAATTTTTCAAATGTGCTTAAATTTCGAGAAAGACTTTGTTATGCATGTCATCAACCTGGATATTTTGCTGCTGATTGTCCGACGACTGCATATATCCACAACACGGCTAAGTACGTGGATAACAAAGGTCAAAAATTTTGATGAAGCATGGTCTCCAAAGGTCAAATCAACTTGTAAGTCGTCTTGGTCTAAACTGAGTACGACAGTTGATATTGATTCCGGTTCTGATCAAAAATCAATTTTTTTTTAAAGATATGGAAACCAAAGATTGTTTCCAAGGCCATCAATGACTATATGGAAGACACCGGGCGACCCGATGCTGTTGAATCGGATCGATCCCAAAGCAACTAATGTATTTTTTGGTGTCAACAGGTATTTTAGGAAGACCTTTCGGTGATTGGGAAAATTGCTGATTGTGAAATATCTGTGCTAACTTATATTAAATTTCAAAATCAATCTTGTTTCCCAAATGCTAAAATGACAAGTATTCATGTTGGTTGATCAATTTCTGATTTGTTTTTCACTTCGTCTCATTTTGAGGGGGAGTTTGTTTTTGCCAAAATACAAAAATAGTGTGTTTTTTTTTCAAATGTTAAAAATAAAAATCTATAAATAGAGTTGTCATTTTAGGGGGGGGGGGGGGAATTTGAAAAGACAAAAACATTTAAAAAATGCAAAAAAATCCAAAAACATTGAAAAACGAGAAATTGTATCCGACATGATTGGAATATGATGGTACATTGGCTTATATCGCCTGACTCACGAATAAAATAGATGAAAAAGCCATATGACCATTTGATCGATGTGTAAGGTAGGCTCGGCAAATCAGAAAGTATTCAAATATGATATACACTAAATCTGATACTTGACCTAGTGGACAACATCTTGATGCATATCTCACGATATATCAAGAAAAAGACATGAGAAAAATAACATGAGAAGTCACTGTGTATACATGTGTTCATTTTGCAAAGATGTAAGCTTGTTTGATTTTCTTTATTTTGTCAAACGATCGGACTTTCTCTGCGTATCAAAAGATCGACCTGATTGTTGTTCGTTTGACGTTCTGCTTTATTTTCTTTGGTGTTTCTATTGCGTGTCCACAAGACCGACCTGATTGTTGTTGAGTTATACAATTTCAACTTGTTTTATTTTCTTATTTTGTTAAATCCGAGGCCTTATCTGCGTATCGAAAGATCAACCTTAAGGTAGACGATTTAACGTTCTTATTTCTTTTTGCATGGAAAACAGTTGACTATATCATGAATACAATCACTATGTGATAAATCACAAGTGAAATTACAAAAATGTGATAAGCAAAACGTATATGGGTATGTCTGATAGTGTGGGGTACACTGGTCAAAGCAAATTTAATCAATACCTTAACATATCCAGATGTTATGAGTATGATTCTGCCTGAGTTAATGTTGGACAAATTATATCTGCAATAGACATGGCTTATGTGCTTCAATAATCGAAATTGAAGTGTAGTTCAGCATGTTATG
Source organism: Deinandra increscens subsp. villosa (assembly GCA_039602395.1). Taxonomy (NCBI): domain Eukaryota; kingdom Viridiplantae; phylum Streptophyta; class Magnoliopsida; order Asterales; family Asteraceae; genus Deinandra; species Deinandra increscens. The sequence continues at coordinate 90,492,442 of JBCNJP010000027.1, read as the reverse complement.
TTCAATATGATCCCAAGTTGTGATCTTTCTCACAACAGACAAAAATAGTGTCTAATTGTGTATTGCATTTACATTTCATATCAGAAAGTACCATAAAGATTTTAGGTGTGTTTTGATATAACGTTTCTATAAATCAAAAAGATTTTGGTTCTTATTTCTTTTCGATTGATCAAAATGGAATACAATATCAAATTTCAAAATCAAATTTCAAAATCAAAATATCTTGTAGTCTATAAGAAACGTTTCGCGCCAAGATTATTTATGTTGGCAGGTTTCTAAGTGGAAAGAGAACATCACAAATTCAAGTTTTCTGAAGTTAGTTGATAAAGAGTTTACACACGATGGAATATCAAGTATTCAAGATTAAACTCATCGTCAAGTTGAGGGAGAGTTTGAAAGAAGATACAAGATACAAGTTTTAATGAAGGAATTGATACTGCACATGCCGAGGGGGAGTTTTTTGATACATGGTTCCTGATCGTCATGTGAAGTATCGAATACAAGACAAGATGTACAAGTTTTTTAGTGGCCGAACCTTGGGCGAACTCTATGTTCGGACACCGGCGAACCTGGTCCGAACCTAAGGTTCGACCCATCGTATTTCTGCACTATAAATAGATTGTCTTGTGTATTGTTTAGTAAGCTTTTTGGTCATATCTTGTATGTGAAAAATGTGGTGTTTCTCTGTGGTCTAATACAAATCCTTTGTATTTACATCTCGTGTCATCCTCGTTTAACATTGATTTCGATACGTTTGAGTAGACGGTCATACGCTCACGCATTTTCAATTCTCATCTAGTCCAAAGGTAATAATCATCTTCATTTTCTTTATCATCATTTCTTTATGATCATTAATCCTACCATTCTAAACTCTTGTTTTCTCATCATGATCATGATCATTTCTTCTTCCCACCATCAATTCCTTTCATAATCTATATCAAGGGTGGGATAGGAGCTTAACCCGGAAGCAAAACAACACCCATTTACGTCATAACCGACCGTGTTGAAATTATAGTGAGGATTCTAACCTTCCTTTATGTTTCATTTCATGATTTCATTCACAAATTTGCCACTAGATCATGTTCCAAGTTCAAGTCTTGATGTTATTTTTTGATGATTCACTAACAAAACATGTTGTTAGTAGCCATATGCTTGCTTTGATGGAACCATCTTAGGATCATTATGTTGTTTTTAAAATCTACATAATGTGATAATGTTTTTATGATATAAATATCATTATGTAACAAAAACATAATCAAAATCACTTTTGAAATCAAAGATCCTAAAATGTTAGTATATATATTTCTTGATATTATGTCATGGATAATATACATGTAAATATTTTGACAACATAATGTGCCTTTTTCATAATAATAATGTGCTATGAAAGATGACACTAAAAATGTGTGTCATAAAGATGTGTTTATAAAAGTCTACATAAACATTCTAACACTTATCATTTTGTTTAGTGTTTTGACAAAATAAATTAATGATGGTCTTTTTATGAAAATAAAATGCTATTTTGTTATAAGAAAACTAAAAATAAAAGTATATTTCAATAAATGATTTTTATTACTTAAAAATCATAAGTTATGGATTTTTAATAAAAATAAATATGACTAACTTTATGATGTATTTGAGACTTATAAAATGTGTGTTTATAACTTACCAAATCAATTTTCAAAGTCACATTTAAACCCGAAACAATAAGCACTAAAAACGGAATATTCGGAACCCGTAACGCGACTTATCGAACTAAAAATATTTAATATTTTTGGACAACATTAGGTTCTGGTACAGAACTTAAAACTCACTCATTTTTATGTATGAATATGTTTCACAAAGTTCAAAAATGGAAAATAATGTTTTAGAAGCAAACCGGACAGAAACTGTAACTTGCGGTAACTCAAGAACACTAATTTTTGCAAATTAAACTCCTACCGGCACACTTGGTAATTTCAAACCATAAACCACATTAAAACAACCTCATAAACATTTCCTACGTGTTTAAGAAACTCAAACATCATAAAACGAGACTTAGCGGTTAAACCGGGAAACCGACATTCTACCGGATGAACCGAAAATCAAGTTTTACAAAATATAAATTCTTATATTTTGAAATCATTACTTCATAAAAATAAATATATTTTTATGTGTCAAATGGTATTTTCATAAAACGCGACAAATACCGTGTATTGACGCGCGGTAGAAAACGCGCGTTCAAACCTCAATAAATGAAAGAATTTATTTATTATTTTTGGAGGTTCAAAATCTTAAAAATATTTAATGACATTAAATATTTATATTTTTTGTGTCATTTCGTGAAAATAAATATATTATTCAATATAATATTTTCCACATGCGAAAAACCAAATATTGTTTATTTATCCAAATAAATAATTATTTTCATAACTTTATATTATTTGTTTGCCAAGATTCAAGATTTCCATCAATATCATCGGGTAATTTATGTCAAGACTTGACCTTAAACATTGGGTGACGTATTCACTTACCCAATATAGCCAACCCTAAGTTGTCTTAATATTATATTGTAGACGCTTGCTAGGTTGCTTCATTACAATTCATATCTGTCAGTTCATCATCATTTCATGTGAGTTTTCACGGCCCATTTTACTTTTTTCTGTTTTCTAAACTATGGGGGAGAATTCAATGAATGCCAATTCAAAATCATTTTTGTCTGATATTATTGATAGCTGTAACACGTACTGATTACATGTTCTTTTCATACTATCCCAATCTGTGTATTCATGTTATATGCCTAAATTCCCACTATTAATCGAATTCAATTAGTTCATTCGAAATGATAGCTTGTGAATAGATCTCTTTTGGTTGACGACCCTGTCCCGATTGGTCGCTCCAGCCCTGACTCCACGATTATAGTCAAGGGGTACATGTAGTTATTCTGGTCATTCGGTGTATTTGGGATAGGACACCAGTAGTGGGTAATCAGTTAGTTTTTGTATTCAAGGTTCATGTATAATCTTTACAACCTCAGCATCAACTATATAATATCATGACGGCCAAACATTTCAAACATGGTTTCAAACATTTTCATGTGTCATTAAACCTGTGAGCTCACCAACAATTCTGTTGACTTTTTAAATTCTTGAATTCTCAGGTAATTAGTGATGCATTTCAGTGAACATTAGTTAAGGATCCTGCTTGTCTTTTCATGGTCTACCTGCAGCATATTCATGCATGTCTTTTGGAGATTTAGTTGCATTACACCCTAGGGTTTTATGTTTTTAAATCTCAACAACAATGTCTTTTGAAACTTAATCATGTATTACAACTACTTTTTTCCGCTGCCACTACTTAAATGTTTTAAACTAAATATTTAAGACTTATGTTTTAAAGACAATGGCTTTTCTAAATGTTCATTTAGAGGTCGCTCATTCATAACTATGACCATGATGCCAATCAGTCACGCCTACGTTTCGCCATTTCTGGGGTGTGACAGATGTCGTATCAGAGCCATGGTTATAGTGAATTAGGATGCATCAGTCAACACCTAGTCTATAACCTAAGCTCTGCATCAGTCATTAGTGTGTGCATTCATGCATTGTCTTGTATGTGTGCCAACTTGCAAATCTGACTGCTTATTCATTCACATAATTGCCTATATGTATAATATATATTATTTTTATGACTTGGAAATTGTCACAACGTGTCACACAAGGAGATTGTAGCGGTACCACCTGACTTAGAGCCAGAGTATGAGTACACGTTGTCGTCACCGGTGTATACACCTGCATCGCCAGAGTACACTCCCTCATCACGGATTCCTAAGAGGACTGTTATGGAGGATTAACCCCACCCCCTCGCATAGGAGTACCCTAGAGCCCATCATTTCTGACAATGAGAGCGAGGATGACCCAGAGGAGTCCATCCCTATTACGTTCTTCCCACCAGTTGCTATCATGTCTGTTTCAGAGGCTCTTGTTTCAGTCCCCATCATTTCTGATTCTGTTCCTGTCGCCCCTGTTGTGGATTCTTCCACAGTTCTGACACCGTATCACTGTTCATTTAGCTTTTCTTCTGTCGGCCCTAGGCTGCAGCACATGCCTAGGAAATTTGTCACACCATACTGTCATCATCGTTTTGCCACTTCTGCACCTGATGATAAGCATGCCCCTAAAAGGCAACGAGTATCTGTTTCTCCTGTTCTTCTTTCCGTTCATAAGGTTGGAGAGTCATCTGCCTCTGCTGTTGCATGCACCTCTATTGTTCTAGATGGTGTTCCTGTCAGTTTGCCCGATCTCGTTTCCATTCATTCTCATTTGTCAGAGCATGAAAACGCCATTCGTTAGTTTATTTTGGAGTTTCGTTCTTTGTTGGATCATGGTGCTATTTAGACTCTCGAGTCCTGCTTTTCGACGATCGAGGATCGTTCTATAGCTGATGGATTTACTATGGACTCTTTGCACACTCATATGGCGGATGTTTCCAGCTCCGCTACTACCACTATGTTGATGTTGGAGTCTTTTGAACTGGTATATGCTATGCCATGGGATGAAATGAGATAGCTATTAAGAGACGAGTATTTCCCACGCAAGGAACTCTAAAGACTAGAAATTGAGCTCTGGGGTTTAACAATGAATGGATCTACATAGGTGGTTACACCAAGCGTTTCATGGACTCACCTACATCTGTTCTACAATGGTGACACCATTATACAAGAAGATCGAGCGTTATGTTTGGGATTTATCTCCTAATATTCAAGGGAATGTGATGTCTTCCAATCCAACCACTCTGTAGAGCGCCGTTCGCTTGGCACATAGTTTGACTTATCAGGCTGTACGCCAAGGCGCAACTGTCACTAAGAAGACTCCTGAACTCAAGCTAGTTGATGTTTGTTCCCATTCTTCTTCTTCTATCAAGAAATCTGACCACAAGAGAAAGTGTGGTCACCATGGCAAGAAAAATTCTGAAAAGCAAATTGAAAAGGGCCCTATGCCTATGAAAGCTTTTGTTGCCATCGCCCCTGTTCAAGAACTAAAGAAATCTAGCTACACAAGAAATCTGCCTCTGTGTTCCAAATGTAACCTCCATCATACCTTGGATTGCAGTAACATTACTGCAACAACTACAAGACTAAAGCTCACATTTCCAGAGACTGTCCTTCGAGAACCTGTTTTGGTTATGGTACTGTCGGTCACATGAAGAACCAGTGCCCCAAGAAGAATCAGTCATCTGGTACTGCCTGTGGTAGAGCTTTTGTGACGAATGCTAGAGAAGCACGCCATAATCCAAATACCGTCACCGGAAGTTTCGATATCGTTATTGGCATGGATTGGTTGTCAGAGAATCATGCAAAGATTGTTTGTCACCAGAAGCAAGTCTAAATTCCATTGGCAAATGATGAAACTCTAATCATTCAAGGTGAAAAGAGTGCAGCCAGATTAGACATTATATCCTGCATGAAAGCCCAGAAGTATCTTCGCAAAGGATGTTGTAAGGGAATAATTTGTGGCTTCTTTATAAATTATCCTTTGGCGGACTATTTTGAAGACCTATGTGATAGAATAGGTGAAAATTAGTTGGGTTATGGTTATATTGGGTCACTGGGCCAGTTTAAGCATGTTTGGGCTCATTTAGAAAGTGTTTAGGGGATGTTTAGTGGGCCTTTAAGTCAAATCCGGAAATTAGGTGTTAATTAGGGTTTTAGGAGTGGCTTGTTGACCAAGCATGTGATCTCCTTTAAATAGGGCACTAATATATTTGTTTTAGGGTTGTTGGTTGCTGTTTTGGTGTTCTTCCATTTAGGTGTTTACGAAATTTTCCTAAGAGAATTTCGATCCTTGTATTGCAATCAAAGGTGGTTATTCAAGTGTTCTACTTCTTGTGGTTGGTGTTTTAATCTTGTTCTTCATTACTTATTTATATTATTTTCAATTAATCTTGAATCACCTATAATCACCGGATTCCGCACGGTGATTGTAGACTTTGATATCGCATGAGGGTTTAATTTGATCCTTACAATTGGTATCAGAGCCAAGAAACGCAAGTTTCGAGGCTCTCGTGATATCCGATTCAAGTTTTTGACAACTAACGGTTTGAGTTTTTGTGTTGGTTTTCAGCATTAGCAAGTTTCGAAAGTACTTTTTGCAGGTTTCGAGTCGAGACAGAAGTGTTAGTGACCCATTGCTCGTAAATTTTTGACTTTTCGACCCAACATAAGACTTTTCGATCAGCCTGCCTGATTGAAAACCCTTTCCTGTCGCTTCCCTGTGATCGAGAAAGACCCTCTTTGTCTTTTCGATCACGCGTTTTCAATCGGAAAGTCCTCATCAGTGACTTTTCGACCAGCTGATCTTAATCGAGAAGTCCCTCTCTGTGACTTCTCGATCAGAATTTTCGATCGGAAAGTCCCCCTCAGCAACTTTTCGATCAATCATCCCTCAATCGAGAAGTCCCTTTTGTGACTTCTCGATCCATCATCACGATCGGAAAGTCCCCTATGACTTTTCGATCCACTGCTCTTCTCAATCGAAAAGTCCCATCCGAGACTTTTCGATCAAGCTTCACCTTTTCGATCGTAAACCACACTTTTCGACTTCTTTCCTATCCGATCGAAAAGTACTTTCGATCAGCCCTGTCCGATCGAAAACCCCTTTTCGACCCATCCTTCGTTGATCAAAAACCCGTGTTTCTTGTCTCTCTGTGTCAGCAATGGCCTTTGATATGTCTAGTTTGCCAAGTGCAACCCTTGAAATGGATACCAAAATCGGAACCAGTGCCAGACCACCTCGTCTGATGTCTGGCAAGGACTTCATGAGCTGGAAGTACCGATTCGTGAACTACGTAAACTACCATGATCCCAAGATCATGCGATCGGTTGAGGTGGGAGACTTTGTTCCATCGACAGCTGGAGAACAGGGTCAGCCACCCAAACCTAAAGGAAAATCTGAATGGATTGATGACGATTGGGACAGGTTGGAACGTGATAGAAAGGCGCTGGCTGCTCTAACCATGGCCTTATCCCCTGAAGTAGCTGAAGCTTTCAAGGAGTACACCTCTGCTAAGACCCTTTGGGATGCTCTTGTGGCCGCATATGAAGGAAATGATGATATGAAGGAATCTCGAAAAGAAAATCTAAGAGAGCAGTTTAATGAATTCAATTACATCCCTGGTGAAAATATTGAGACTCAACTTCAACGGTTCATCAAAATTGTCATAGGAATGAAAGATGCTGGAGTCACATAGACACAGGTCGAGGTTAACAGGAAGCTGGTAAAATCTCTTCCACCAAATTGGGACAACATTATTGAGTTGATAGAAAAGACAGTGCAAATGTCTACTTCACCGCTAAGCGAGCTTATGTCCACCATTAGAGCATATGAAGAGAAGAAGCAGAAGAGGACCAGAAAGCTGGGTAATGGAGCATTAATGAACCAAGTTAATCAAGCCTTCATCTCACAGCCAGTTGTTGCTCCTAACAACCCACAGTCTAATCCAATGGGATTTATTGCTCAAGCCACTGGGTCGAGTACATCTGGAATATCAAATCTTGTCTCTTTAGAAGTTAATGCTCTAACCAAAGATCCCAGTTTTGCTCTTGGGGTAGTAATTATGAGTTGCTAACATGCACTCATTGTTGGTTCACTTCTACCCATTGATTGAACTCCAGATGATGTGAATCAAGTCAACCCAGAAAACCTGGAGCATATGGATATTTCTTACCAGATGGGAATGTCAGCCCTGAGAGCCAAGCAGTTCATTGCAAAGACAGGAAAGAAGGACTGGAATGGCGAGAAAGGGATAAAGCTTAGTTTCAACAAAGCAAACCTGAGGTGCTACAACTGCAATGAGTATGGGTATTATGCAAGGGAATGCACCAAACCAAAGGTTGATAGAGAGATCAAAACTGAGAACAGAGGTGAAAATGTGAAGAAAGAGAAGGGGAAGAATGACAGGGCGCTAGTGGTTCAACATACACCAGGATACGACTGGACATCTCAGGTGGAAGACTTGAGTCTGACACTTGATAATGTAGCCCTTTTGGCTGAAGAAGAAACTCAGAAAGAAGCTGCTGAAGTCTTCCATCATGCATTCATGGTAGACATAACTCTAGGGTCCCAGGCCAGCAGCAATGAGGTATGTTCTAATCCTAAATGCCAAATTACATTTAATGAATCTCAAGACTGGCAACGTAAGTTCTTTAATGAAACTTTAAATCGTGAATTATCAGATAGAGACCTGCGAGAGTACAAAGGTAGGAGTAAAATATTAAATGAAAAACTAAAAGCTGCCAAAGTCGATATTAAGAATCTTCAAAGGCAATTGAGTGATAAAACTGCATATCTTAGAATTGCTAATGAAGAAATTGACACATTAAAATCTGAAGTTGAACAACTTAAAGCCAAATTAGAAACTTCACAAACCAAAGTTGAGCTAAATGATAAGATTGTGTCAGAAATGATGAAGGCTAGCTCTCTTTTCTACAACACAATGCTCGAATGCGACATCTAAAAGCCTACTCTGGTTTAGGTCTTGATACTGAGGTAAAAGATGAAACATCCACTCATACAGTACCAATGCCGTTGATGCATGAAATGATCCCAGACTATGAGTGTCCAAAGACCTCCTTAGAAGCTAAGGCTGAAATAGAAAAGAAACTTGCCTCTTGTCCCATTAAAATTTCTGCTCTTGTTTCTAACATTACTAACACTTCTACTTCTTATGCAGATAAAGGTAATAAAGAAGCAAGGGTAGTGAATTGCAAGGAGTCCCCTAAAAGTCACATGAAGTCTGATTATGATTCTTGTTTTAAAAACTTTGATTTTGAGAAACCTGAAACTTCTGTTAAGTCTGAGTCAAAAACTTTAGTGTCTGATTTGTGTGATAAACTTTCTGAATGTGGTGTGTTTAATATTGGTAAAAGTGATGATAAACTTGTGAAACCCTTAAGAACTATTAAAATTTTAAGAAGGGGTAAGGGACCACAGGTTGCTGGTCCCAAGTCCACAAGTGATGTGAAAATTTATGAGAATAAGATCAATCATCCTGTCCAAAATGTGCAGAAAGTACGGGACACCAGACCCCATGACTTTGTCCCGTCCCAGAAGTAAACTCTGCATATGACCAATTTAAGCCGATACAACGGGAGTATATTTTGACCACAAAGCCACATGGTAAGGCCCTTTGGATCCATAAAAACTCTTCAAAGCCAACCTGGATATCCACTGGGCGTAACCAACAACAGGCTCCCGTGTATCCCAAGAAACAATCTTGCCATGTGTGTGGAAAATCTGGACATTTGGCGAGAATTTGTTTGCACCGACCGTATGAACCTTATTACCCTAAGAGGGTTCATCAGAAACCTATCTCAAAGGCCCAACCAAATGGTGGTTCAAAGAAAAAGCCTGCACCTGCAAAACCAAAGGTGCAGAAGTCTGTACCTCAGCAACCAAAGGTACAGAAGGTGAATCAAAATTCTAAGTCACCTCAAAAAACAATGAAAAATGTTTTTAAAACTGACAATGTCTTTCATTCCAAATCAAAACCAGTCAGTTTTACAAAACAAGCCCGTTTTCTGGAACCTGCCAGTTTTCTGAATCCAGTCAGTTTTCCAAAAACAAATGCGAGGAGTGAGGAAGAGAGGTGGAATGAGTCAAAGGTGGTAAAATAGAATTACCAGCCTAAAGGGGTGTATAAAAAACACTCCAAACAATTTCAAAATGTTAAAATTTTTTAAAAATCAGAATGTTCAAAAGAATCCACCCAAAAGTCCTCAGGTAAAAGAAAAACTGAACCACCAAACCTGGAAGGTTAAGAAACAAAGATGTTCCCAAAGATGACCAGGTAAAACCCAACACCAAGGCAACCACACCCCCAATCCCTGATGTCACAAAGGGAATGTGCTTCAAAGAGATAACTTTCACCGACTCATCAGGTATACCCAGAACAACAATGTCCTGGGTACTTATGGCTAACTGATCTCTCACCTTATGCAGGAACAGTCAAGGAGGACTTCGATTAACTTATTTGTTTTTGAAAGTGATTATTCCAGGCACAGGATAGAAGGCATCTCTCAACTACATGACATGCAGATTTTCAATAGTATGGATGTTCTTCTGGTAAGAAGTAAATCTAGTGAAATCAACAAGGTACTGTCTGAATTGGTTGTTTCTTGGCTAATTTGATGTGAAGTATGGTAGTGCATTAAACAAAACCTATTTCTGAAATTTTTCAAAAGATAAACTTTGAAGGTTAACTTGGCCAATTGTGTTTAGTGAGTCGATGTTTAGTGATGTGTCAGTGTGTTCAAGTTAAAAATAAATAAAAAAATTAAAAAAAAATGTGTGTTGTTATTAAAAATAAAAAAGAAATGGGAAGAATAGAAAAGATGAAATTGTTGACCCCTCAAAATTAAATTGTGCTTTTTAATTTTTAATCTTTTGTTTCCTTGAGAAGGTGGGAAGTGAAATAACTTTCCGTTTTGGAGACGGCTTACACACGTAAGGTGAATGTGAAAGACATGATCCATGGTGATATGCCGGTAGGCTCGGCTCGTAAATATGAAAAGGTATGCGTTATACACTTAAAAATAACGTATGGCAGTTTGTTGGGTAACAACACTTAGGTTAATTGCATTTCTATTTGACTGCATGTTCAAGTTCCTGATACACACGCTTGTCTTCAAGAGTGTGAAATTGAGCTCAAAAAGTCGGTGTCTCCTCTGCTTTGTGTGAGCAATGACCTTGGGATGCTTCGCGTGTATGTAAGGCTCTCCTCTGCTTTGCGTGAGCAATGACCTGGAGTTGTCCATGCATACGTGCTTACAGATCACTTTAAATATTATATGCAATTATAAAAAAATGCATGTATACACCCAAAAGATGCCAAAGAGCACAAGAAAAGAGACCCTCAAGTGTCCAAATCCCTCAGCCTTTGTCACTGATGAGAGCACTTTATTAAAAATGTTTCAAAAATTCAGTTGACTTTGTATATTATACCCAAAAATCTATGTGATCTATTCTTTCTCTTCTCAACCAAGCCTCGAGCTCGGTTTCAAACTTCTGGTTCAGGTTGTGAAAATATGTGATAGGGAATTTATGTGCTTTATAGTATGCAATAACATGTACCTAGGATTTATTGAAACCCACTTGTTGTTCATAATTAATGCACCTTAAAAATAATAAAGTAACAAACAGTCTGACTAAGAAAAGGGTTTGAGTTTAAAGTGGATCAGTATATTGGCAATCACCTAGACGTGTTCGAGTAACAGAAGCTGAAAAGGGTTCCTCGGTCGGATTCATACAGTTTGATCCCACAGAAACCTTCTCGTTTAGTAATTTGGTATGTTTGTTTTTATTTTATTTTTATTTTGTGTTATCTTAAGTTGTTGTTATTGTTTTTTTTTAACCATGGCCAGGTTAATTTAAAGGTTCTAATAAGTTTTTTATGGGTTTTTATGCAAGAAAGTATGCCCTCCTCAAAATCTCAAGGGGAGATAATGTGAAGAGTCCTCGGGTTCAGGGGAAGTATTTATAGGAAACCTGTAACCTATGTTAGGGTTTCTGCTTAAATAATGCTAACCCGATAACCAATCATCATGCGTGGATAGTGTTTGTTCCATGTTGTGCTTGACAGGTTAAGTGAAAAAGACAACTCATGGACAAGAAAGTCGGGGACTTAGTTGACCAATGCACTGATGCTGCTACTGATCAAGTTGAAGAACTAGCCGGAAAAGGACTTACTCTATGCTTTGGGGAAGTTTGTTGGGTTTTCAAGTAAAGCTTCTGAAGACTCAAAAGATACCATTCGCAAGTTTAGGGGAAGCTGAATGAAAAAATGCAGAGTAGTCACAACAAGAAATTCAAGAATGCCAAGACAGAGGTTTTCAAAATTTATCCTCTGAAGTCACCAGCAGGTCAAGACAGTTACTGATGATTCAGCAAGGACTCAACGGTGTTCAAGAAGAAGCAAGTATTTGAGAATCCTCCTCTCATTACTTAGTCATCATGTGCAGTTCAGGCTGATGCTGATTGAGAGAACAGTTTCGTTGTTGCCCAATGAAGATTGTTAAAGAACATTTTTTTCATTAACCCATGCTCAAGCCAAGGAGAAGACTGCAAGTCTGAAGATTGAAAGTAGAAGACATTTAATATCACAAGCCAAGGGGAAGATTGTAAGGGAATAATTTGTGGCTTGTGTATTAAATTATCCTTTGGCGGACTATTTTGAAGACCTATGTGATAGAATATGTGAAAATTAGTTGGGTTATGGTTATATTGGGTCACATGGCCAGTTTAAGCATGTTTGGGCTTCTTTAGAAAGTGTTTAGGGGATGTTTAGTGGGCCTTTAAAGTCAAATCCGGAAATTAGGTGTTAATTAGGGTTTTAGGAGTGGCTTGTTGACCAAGCATGTGATCTCCTATAAATAGGGCACTAATATCTTTGTTTTAGGGTTGTTGGTTGCTGTTTTGGTGTTTTTCCATTTAGGTGTTTACGAAATTCTCCTAAGAGAATTTCGATCCGTGTATTGCAATCAAAGGTGGTTATTCAATTGTTCTACTTCTTGTGGTTGGTGTTTTAATCTTGTTCTTCATTACTTATTTATATTATTTTCAATTAATCTTGAATCACCTATAATCACCGGATTCCGCACGGTGTGTAGACTTTGATATCGCGTGAGGGTTTAATTTGATCCTTACAGATGTCAAGCCATTTTGGCCCACGTCGTGAAGAAGGATTCAAAAGAGAAGTCGCCTAAGGATGTTCCAATCATTCGTGAATGTATGGATATATTTCCTAAAAACTTGCCTGGATTGCCATCGTCTAGACGAGTAGAATTTCAAATTGATCTTGCTCCTGGAGCTGCACCTGTAGCTCGTTCCCCTTACTTTCTTGCTCCTTCGGAAATGCAAGAAGTATCCAGTCAATTGCAAGAATTATTTAATAAAGGAATCATCCGAACCAGTTTTTTCCCCTGGAGTGCTCCTGTCCCTTTTGTCAAGAAGAAGGATGGACCTTTTCGCAGGTGTATTGACTAACGCGGACCGAACAAATTAATTGTGAAGAACCGTTACCCACTTCCAAGAATTAAAGATCTATTCGATCAACTCTAAGGGTCAAGATATTATTCAAAGATTGATCTATAGTCAGGATATCACCAGTTAGAATTTTGTGAAGAAGACGTTGCAAAGACCGCATTCAGAACCTGTAACAGTCATTACGAATTTCTAGTAATGCCCTTTATTTTGACTAACGCACCAGCCGTATTCATGGACATAATGAATCGTGTGTGTAAACCATACTTGGAAAAGTTTGTTATTGTGTTCATTAACGACATCTTGATCTACTTGTGTAGTAAATTGCAACAAGAACAACACTTAAGACTCATCTTAGAATTGCTTAAGAAGGAGAAATTGTACCTGAAATTCTCCAAATGCGAATTTTGTTTACGCGAAGTGCATTCCTTAGGTCACGTAGTAGATGAGAGAGGAAGACATGTGGACCCGTCGAAGATGGAAGAAATTCAAGAATGGAAAGCGCCTTCTACTCCGTCTGAAATCCGTCAAATTCTAGGTCTTGCTGGCTACTATCAAAGGTTCATCAAAAACTTTCCAAGATAGCCCAGCCTTCGACTGCCCTCACCCAATAGGACATGAATTTTGTCTAGGATTCTAAAACCGAGACTGCTTTCTAGCTGTTAAAGCAAAAGTTGTGTAACGCACCTATCATATCCTTTCAAGAAGGAACCAATGACTTCGTGGTGTACTGCAATGAGTGACACCAAAGTCTAGGATGTGTGCTATGCAGTGGGAGAAAGTCATTTCCTACACTTCCCGTCAATTGAAGATTTATGAGAAGAACTATTCGACCCACGATCTTTAACTCGGAGCCGTTGTCTTTGCTCTAAAGATTTGGAGACATTATCTTTATGGAACGAAGTGCACTATCTTCACCAATCATAAGAGTCTTCAACATATGTTTAACCAGAAAGAGTTTAACATGAGACATCGTCATTGTGTAGAATTGCTAAACGATTATGATTATGAAATCCGTTACCATCTTGGAAAGGCTAACGTAGTCACGGATGTCTTAAGCAGGAAATATCGAGTTAAGCATCTTCGAGTCCGAGCCCTTGGTTTGACCATCCAAACCAATCTCATTTGTTTTATTCAAGAAGCCCAGTCGGAAGCCCTCAATGATGAAAATGTGAAGGCTGAATGCCTGCGAGGTATGGAGAAATAATTTGTGAAGAAGTCTAACGGAGTCTACTATTTCATGGATAGACGTTGGGTACCAAATTTTGGTTCAGTAAACAAATTATCCTAGATGAAGCTCATAAATCCAGATATTTCCATTCACCCGGGCTCTGATAAGATGTACCACGGTCTAAAAGAGTTGTATTGGTGCTCAAACATAAAGGCTGAGATTGGCACCTACGTCATTAAATGCCTAACTTGTTCAAAGGTCTAAGCGGAAAATCAAAAACCTTCCGGTTTACTTGTGCAACCGGAGGTACCTCAATGGAAATGAGAGAAAAACTCCATGGGTTTCATCACCAAGTTACCTAAGACCCGGTCTGGTACCGATTCCATTTGGAATTGACGATCGTCTGACGAAGTCTGCGCATCTCTTAGCCATCAAAGATAAGTTCAACACTGAACAACTTGCAAGAGTCTACCTCAAGGAAGTTGTGTCACCTCATGGAGTGCCAACTTCAATCATCTTTGGCCGAGAAAGGCGTTTCACCTCTAGGTTCTGGAAAACCATTCAAAAAGCTTTAGGTACTCAGCATGATATGAGTATGACCTATCATCCTCAAACGGATGACCAAAGCGAAAGAACGATTCAAACCCTCAAGGATATACTTCGTGCTTGTGTGATCGATTTCAGTTATAGTTAGGACGACCACTTGAAAAGCTACGCTGACAACTGGCGCAAGCCATTGGGATGTCAAGAAGGTGACCTTATCATGTTTGGTAGCACCCTGGAAGGGAGTCATTCATTTGGTAAGCATGGAAAGCTAAACCCCCCGCAACGTTTGTCCCTTGAGATCCTCGAACGGATTGAACCAGTAGCATATCATCTTCAGTTGCCACCTGAACTCAATAATGTTCATAATGTCTTTCACATATGCAACTTGTAGAAGTGTCTTTCTGATGAGTCAGTTGTCATCCCTATAATGAAATTAAGATTGATGATCGACTTCATTTCGTTGAGGCTCCCGCTAAAATTCGTGACCGGAAGGTTAAGAGATTAAAGCAAAGTCGTATTCCCACTGTGAAAGTTCGATAGAACTCTTGTCGAGGTCCAGAGTATACATGGGAACGTGAAGGTCAAATGCGTCAGAAGTACCCTCACCTCTTTGACAACCCCAATGCCAGTGTCCAAGGCTAAATATCGAGACAAAATTTCCTTCAACCGAGGGAGTATGTGACAATCCAAGATTTCAAGTCAACATTAATATTAATATACGTGCAATTATCTGATTAATTATGTGCATTAGACTTTAATTACTCAAATTAGGTAAACCTGCGTGCGAACATGGTTAAACTAGACTTGACAACCCGTACGTGTATTGGAAATCATCCATGAAGTTCCACGTTTATTTAAACTGGAACTTTAATAACAAGAAAATTTTATAAATTTATTTGTGAATTTTAAGAATAAGAAATGTAAAATGTTCATTTTATATTCTTTTCAAACATCGTTGTTACGAAGTAACCCATTCAAAACATATCGTTTATTCAAAAGAGTAACCCATTCTAAAACACATCGTTCATTCAAACGAGGAATTCATTCAAGCAAACCAAAAGTTTACATTCGTAAACTTAGTCATTTCAAAATTTGTTCAAAACATTATTTCTTTTTCATCAAAATAACCTAAACGTTCGTTTAGTTTTAAAACGTCAAAATTCAAACTATTAACGTTCGTGTCGAACAAAACTTATTTCGGTCACTTCAAAAACATCAAAGTACGTTCGGGAATCATCAAAACATCAAGACGTGTGACAAATTAATTTTCATTCGTTTAAGCAATATTCATTTTTATCCACGACATATTTTATCCGTTCGTTCCGTTCGAATTCGTGTCAAAATCCAATTTCAAAATCCTTTATCATTTCAACTCGAACCAACACTTGTTGGACTCGTTGGATCAACCGAACTCACTTCGACCCTACCCGAGGCCCCATTCGGCCCGGCAAGCCCAATGGGCCAACCGGCCCAAATTCTCTTCTTTTCCTTTTCCCTTCAGCCCAACTTCCTTTCCTGGCCCGTTTCTTTAATTTTCTTCAGCCCATTTTCTTTTCCCATTAGCCCGAGATCGCGGCCCGTTCTGGCCCATTTTCTTCTTTTCTTTCTCCCGGTCACGGGTTCGATCCCCTTCTACATCTTTTTTTTCCTTAGGTTTTCTTTCCCTTCTCTAGTTCGGTTTCAACCGAACCAAAACCATCATGTAACCAAACCAAATGTTAGATTTTTCTTTTGAGGTTAAACCATCACATGCCTAATTTTAATTGACCCTAAAACCCATTACATGACATCTAGATTTGAGACCAAAATGTTCCCTTTGTATAAGGAACAAACCATGATCCATTGGATAAAAGTATTATCCAACTAACATGTTGCCAATATATTAGACATTTATGTCTAATGTTGTACAAGCAAATTCATAAACTCATGGTTAATACACAATGGTCACACTTTTCCCTCCTTCGTTGCTTTCTTGGCCGATTTCCATATCACACACAACCACACTAGATATTATTTCCCTTCCATCACATTTCTAATTTATGATCCTAACTTAAAGTATGTGTTCCCTAGATCCCCTAATGGTCACAAATCAAGAGAAAAATTTGTCTCATAAGTACACCAATGTTCTTTAACCAATGGCTAATAACAAAATCCTCTTCGTCTTGTCTCCCACCTCACAGCCTAGAGCAAGACTTTATAAGCCCTTGTGTATGGATTTTATTTAAAATACCTATCCATGTGCCTTAACTAGCTCTTGAATATTTCCATCTAAAGAAAATTGATTTAAGCCATCCCAAGGAACCAATTGAATTTTTCTACTACAACAAGTTAAATGATTTAGAGCATTCACAGCAAGTTCCCCATCCTCATCCTTATAATATATATTTTTATTATTACTTTTTCTCTCTCTTCCACTCACAACCATAATTAAATAATACTTTTTATATCTTTATCATTACATTTTCTCTCTCTTCCAATCCTCAAATTTTAGCAAATCACCAAACTTTTTGTCAAATATACAGATTTTGTAAAGTTTTTCTCTACTCATAACCACTCACAACCAAACCTTATATTATACAGATTTACACTCACATATTTTTTAAGGAACCTACCGTGAATGCTCTTAGTCCCATCTATCTTCCACATAATTACACCTACGTGGAAGTCCATGTGCAACCAACACCAAACTCATCTCCTTAACACCTGGCACTTCGCACCTAGCATCCAACCCCCCCTCCCCATATATATATATATATATATATATACATATACATATATATATATATATATATGTGAAAGTTCAAATACAAAGGCATTTTTCCGTGCGAAGGAAGGAGAGGTCGATGCGTGGCGTTTTCTTTTTGGACGCGGAGGGGCATTTTTGTCAATTAAATTTTCTTAATTAAAATATACGAAGATTACGTCAGCGTTTCTTCATGCTGCGATGCGTTATTTTGTTGTAAGGTGTTTATATCGAGTTTCTTTATGCGTCAAAATAAAAACAACATGCGTGATTATAGGGAGTCAATTAACTAATTTATTTAACTTATGTTCATGTGTTTTTTCTTTTTTGTAAGAGTTTTTCTGTTTGCATTTTTATTTAATAACTGCGTAATTTTATTTTGGGTGAATATTTTTTTTTTGTGTTTTAATTATATGTCGTTGCGTGGTTTGTTGTGACCTTAAATTTATGAGTTACTACATGCGAGAAATTACAAGTAAAATGCGTTATAATAGAATCTAAATATTTTCGAACATATGTTCATGTATTTTCAGCTGGTGTCATACACAATATAGTGTGCGTAATAATGATGTATTTTATTGTTATACTTGTGTATTTTTTAAAGCTGATGTTGTTTTTTTGCAGAATCAATGATAATGTTAAGTATGTTTGTTTTAGTTTTTTACTAGAGTGTTTTGTGTTTGCGTGATTTATTTTAATATCTGCATAATTTTATCGTTTGCTTGATTTAGTTGTAGTTGCGTAATTCTAAGTTTGAATTGTTTTTTATATATTACTGGTCAGTTTCAACATAAATGAAGAATAAAATTAAGAAATACAAATATTATTATTGATATTATTATTTGATAACAGGAGGATTACATTTCAACTGATAGGCTTGTAAAAAAGACTTTTTAAACTCAAGAGAGGCACTCATAGTCTCAAGTATTTTGTTTATTGTTTCCATCTGTTCCATATCCATTTTGTCCTGGTCTAGTATGAACAAACGGACAATCTCTTGAAGTGAATTCTTTGGCAGACTACTTATCTTCTGCGCGATTTCTTCTCTGGCTTGCATGTTTCTCCTTTAGTGCATTATTGTTGTTAGCTCCTGTGGTGTTGGAGGAAGATGAAGACATTTTTTCGCTTGTCAGTGTTTTTGTGATTTGATGTGTAATTTAATGAACTGTGTTTGCGTGATTTCAAAGTGCAATCGAGTGCCTAGTTTTATAGACGGTGGATGATGAGATTCGCCTGGTATTAAATGCGTCACCTGTATTTTTATTTATTACCATATTAATGGGGACGGTTGGGGGAGGTGAAATTGATCGATTTTAACTTTTTTAATTTCTGAGTTTTATTATGAAACTATTTTTTACCCATCATTTCATTTTCCCTCTATTTTTCTGATCTGTATATATATCTTTTGGTCTTTCTTCATGCACATTACTTACTCGACCTACAAAGTCCTCAAATCCTCCATATATCTCAGACCTAAATTCAATCTTCTCATCCTTTCAACATAAAAAGAAAAATGGCTTATTCTTCATCAAACTCTAACACTGCGTCTAAGAACACAGTCATGCAAATTATTGAACAAATGCATGCGAAAGAATCGAAGGATGATCACATAATGCATAATTCTTTCGCCATGATAAGGGGTCTTACTGTCAACAGCATCCAAGGCCACATCAGGATGCTCCAGGAGCTTGTGGACGAGCCAGAGTCTGTGATGAAAGAAGCCGCTGCTGAGTATATTACTCAGCAGCTGGAGCTAAAGGAGGAGATGCATACCCTCCTTAGTGGTGTTGTCGACAGCACCATTAAGAAGGGTAAGGACAGGGTGGAGGCTGTTGAAATATTTAAGAAGATTTAGGCACCCATTTTTTTGGTTTTTTTGATGTTCTTATGATGTTTTTTGATCATTTCCACTTGTAAATTCTTATAAGTATTAGTATAATGCGTGATTTTTCAACATGTGTGATTATGTTCTGTGCGTTTGCGTTATTTTGTGAGTTCTCGAGTGTATGCGTGATTTTTAGAACAACTTGCGTGATTTTTTTTTAATATAATGCGTGATTTTTTAACAGGTGCGTTTTATGTTCTGTGTGTTTGCATTATTTGTAATATCAACATGCATTTTTTAGGTGTAAGACATGTAGGTTTGTGTTTTTGTGAGTTTTTAGAGTGTATGCGTTATTTTCATATCAAATATGCATTATTTTTTATCTATAAAACGTAAGTGTGCATTATTTATTGGAATACATGCGTTTTTTTATTAAGTGTAAGACATTTTTTGTTAGGTTAGTGTTATTGTGAGTTAAAAAGTGTATGCGTGAATTTTATTTCAAGTATGCGTTATTTGTTTAAAGGTTAAAGGTTTTGGTTTTGTGTTTGATGCGTATATATTTTTCCGTATGCGTGTCTCATCTAAAGTTGAAAAGACTTTAATACCCATTTTAATGACTTCGCGTCCTTTTTTTAAATTAATTAAGCGTGTTTCATTTTTAGCGCCGTCAGATAAAAAAAAAGCCCGCATATGAGCGGCCGAGATGCCTTCGCACACTTCGCACGGAAATTGTCCTTTGTACAATAACTTTCCCATATATATATATAGGGAGAGGATCATTTGAGAACCAATTGGGTTTGAGAACTTTTGAGAACCATTCTAAGCCTCTAGTTTATATATATGGAAAACCCCCCATGAATTATAATGGTCCCTGATGTGTTGCAAACACATCTCATTTCCGAGGTCTTTTATGTTTATATTTAAGTTGAATTGAGTCGGTTTGCATTAGTTTTAGTTTGTTTTACTTAAGTTGTGTCTTTGAGTCCTTTTTATAGTTTTTATGTAAGTTTTGCAGTTTTGGTGAAGTTCCCGAGGCCACGAGTAGAAAGTGAGAAGATGGAACAAGAAAAGAAGGAAAAGAGCTGAACAAGAAGGTCCAGGCGTATCGCCTGGAACCTGATGCATGGTAGGCGATACGCGCGTGAAGAGAAAGTCAACGGAGCTTAAAGTCGGTTTGACCGACTAAATTGTCGTGTAATGAGCTCCAGGCGTATCGCCTGGAGAAAGTAGGTCAGCAAGCGATACGCTTGCAGCCTCAAAACCCGCAAAAGAAGTAATTCGACTATAAAATCAGTTTTAGGGTTCTAATTCGATATACACGACTTCCAGACGAATTCCAGAGCGATTAAGGGCGATTTTCAGAGGAGAAGAGAGCTGGGATCAAGGAGAAGCATTGGGAGATCGGAATTGCACTACAAATCATTCATCGGTTCTTCCAATTACTTCGTTTTCGTTTCAAACTATTAGTTACTATCATGTTTTTGAATCAAGTTCCAGACCTTATGATGTTTATTTTTCAGACCATGATTGTAGGCTAAACTAATTATGCCATCTAGACCGTTATGATGAGTAATTGATATTTTAACTTTATTCTCGGTTTTGACTAATTGATTGATGTACTTTCCTATTAAACCCCATGATTGCTATGATTGAATGCGTTTGTGTATTGTGATTGAATTTAGAATTGTTGATTAATGCACTGTTTACCTTCGAATGTCTTTCGGTCTAGGTAATTTGTCTAAAGTAGCTAGCTTTAGGGTTGGTTGCGATAGAGTAGTTTAGGAGACGTCTTGAACTATTGTGTTGATTAATGATTGTTTATTTGATTGCAATTTGCTGCCCTAATTAGACAAGCCGGAAGGTGATAGCTAGGTAGGTTAGTTGGGTTTCTTAGTGGAATAGGATCACATCGCCATCGGAAGAGGGATGCCCTAGGAAATTAGGTAACTTGCTAATTCTTGTCAGTCGTAGTAATTCGTGGTAGCTCCTGCTAGCTTAGGGTGCCTTAGATTGTTTCGAGGGTGGCTAGGTTTAGTTGAGGTTGGATGTACCCGCAAGGTGAACTCCTGTTCGAGTGTTAGGATTGTCAGCTAGGAAGAACTTAAAAGGTGAACTAGCCACCATCAGATTAGTTAGAGCCGAGGTAAAGTTAAGTGACGATTGCGAGTCTAGGTCTAGGTGGTATATCTTTCTCTCATTTGATTTTCCCCAAGGTTTCCTGCGTTCGTCTGTTTGCTCGTTGCATTAGTTAATTCCAGTTAAATCACAAATCAAATCAAAAACAAAAATTACTCAGTATTTCCATTTCTTAGGTCTAGGTTAAGTCTTTGTCTTTAGAGTGTCCTAGGTTCGATATTCCGGTCTTACCTTAGCTTTACTACAATCCGACAGGTTCACTGCCTTAGGGTTCGGTTCGGTTTAGGTTATTTCGGTAAAATTAGGTGTGTCTTAGGTCTAGGGTTTTAGGTCTATTTTATTAGTGTTTTTAGTGTCGTTCCGAGCACATCAAGTTTTTGGCGCCGTTGCCGGGGACACTTGGCAATAGCAAGAAGAACTAGGTTGGTTAGGAAGTTTGAGTCTTTTAGGTTTTTGCGTCTAGATTTCATTAGGTTTATTTTTCTTGAGTCTAGATTTTTATATAATTTTTTCATTTTATTTATTTTTCTAGATTTTGAGTTTTTAAATTTCCTTTGTTAATTTCTTTTGTTTATACCATCTGCATTCTCTACCATTATGTATTTCATTAATTGCTTTAAATCTTGTGTGGATCATTGTATTGATTTTGTATGTGGTGCTGATTTAGTGGTTCATGCAAGTTTAGAGGAGAAAGATGTAGTGGTTGAGCCTAAGTGTGGGGAGGATCCCGGGGGTTTAGATGCTTTAGTTAAACAAACTGATATTGATGACCCGCTAGAAGAGTCCAGTGTCTTAGTGAGTGCAGAGAGAATGGTAGTTGTTGGAACTGAGGGTAGGAAGGCCACACTTGGTGATCTAGGTGAGTTTGCTGCGGTTATAGTGCATAGACCAAGTGTGGGGAGGTTACTGGTGCTACCCTGTCAAAACGACCCGGATTTAGAGGAGAAAGATGTAGTGGTTGAGCCTAAGTGTGGGGAGGATCCCGGGGGTTTAGATGCTTTAGTTGAACAAACTGATATTGATGACCCGCTAGAAGAGTCCAGTGGCTTAGTGAGTGCAGAGAGAATGGTAGTTGTTGGAACTGAGGGTAGGAAGGCCACACTTGGTGATCTAGGTGAGTTTGCTGCGGTTATAGTGCATAGACCAAGTGTGGGGAGGTTACTGGTGCTACCCTGTCAAAACGACCCGGATTTGAGTTACATAGGTAGAATTAGGTTTCTACCGGGTCGTTACAAACATTGGAAAGTCAAAGAGTTGTTGGAACTAGGTGATCCTACCAGGCTATATAGTGTGTTATCTAGGAGATTTGTAGGACACTTGGAGACTAGAAACCGGGTACTCACCGGTCGTCTAGTGTTGAAAGATGTGAAGGCAAAGCCTCCTGATTGTGGTTTAGGAGGAGGTTAGTTGTTAGGAGCTGAATTAGAAAAGTGCTCGGGGTGTATATTATTGTAGTCGTGTTTTTCATTTTCTGCAATTTTAGTTTTCGTGCATGTTGCGTCTTTTGGTTTTTGTGTTTTTGGTGTTTGCAGGTTATTCTGGAGATTCAAGCTTTGGAATAGGGGAGTTGTGCAGGCAAAATTGCAGTTCTGGACTGAGTTTTTCCACTAGAGGAGCTGGTATAGGCAAAAGAGATAGAAAATTTTTGGGGTCAAATTCCAAAAATTCCCTGGAAATCACGTTCCAATCGTATCGCCTGGCGGTTGGTAGGTTATAGGCGATACGCTTGCATCCTTTGGAGAGCCGGTTGTGTGCAGCTCCCGGCGTATCGCCTGGGGGATGCAAGGTTGTAGGCGATACGCCTAGGGGAGGTAAGTCAGAAAATTTTTCAATTTTTAAATTTTTATTATTTCTGTTTACCGAGTTTGTGGTGGTTCGCTGCGGTCGATGTGCTGAGTCTCTGGAGTTTCAGGTGAACACGTTTCAACTTCTTTTATTTTATTTATTTTATTTCTGCTTTATTTTTATTTCCATTCCACATTGAGGGCATTGTGTGATTCATGTGTGGGGATGGGATACTTTCGTATTGAGTCAGTCTTAGTCAGTCTTTTATTAGTCTTTTATTTTTGGTGTGTTATTGAGTTGAAAAAATTGAAAATCCAAAAAAAAAAAAAATTGGAAAATTGGTCAAAAATGTCCGAGATTCTGGCTGCAATTAAATGGAAAATGATAGGAACTGGGATTTGACTGTCTAATTTTGTGCTTAAATGTTAATTAATAAATAAATTTGGGAAAAGTGTTAAGTATGGTTGAATGGAAAGCATTACTAAACTATGATGTGTTGGTAGGCCCAGCCGACCTAGGAGTAGCTTAAATTGCCTATGTGTTTATTTGTTGTATAAATATGCTAATCAGTTGCTAGTGGGTTCCCATTTTAGGAGTGATAGGGTTTCTGAATCTGATGATTAGGAAGGAAGAGACCGCTTTAGGCTAGATACTCTTATGTCCTTAGAATTTCAATGAGCATGTAGTTAATAATCTGGTTAATGAACTAGAGTGAAGGAGCAAAATACTCATGTACGAACTAAGGATAGTATCCCGTGGTAAATACCTCTGATGATGTTCCTGATCTCGCGGGCAAAATACTCACGTATGATTTCGGGGGTAAGACCTTGTGAAAGAATACCTCTGGTGATGTCCGTTGGTAATTTTAGGTAAAAGTAACCAATTAAAAAAAATGGGAAAAAAAAAGAAAAGAAAAAAAAAGAGAAATGATAGCTTAGAGGAATAAATGCTCAATAAGTTGCATATAAATAAACAGTTATTCCTTGGACATCTTAGTATCTGGTTTAAGGGGGGTTGGAGAAAAATATATAAATTTAAATCATTAATACCCTTTGTTTTGACTGAATATGATTCGATAATAGGTTGAACTTGACCTTTCTTTAGTGGGATCCATAGGCGACTGAACGTTATATCTGGTAATTTCATAAACACATGGGGGCGAAAGAAAAGGTTGGTGGTTGGGTTTAATCGGATAGAAATATCGGCAATCGTAGCTAGTGTGTTAATACATTATGGAATGTGGAATTGTATGGTGGCTGTTGAATATGGATTGTTAAATGTCTAGTAGTCAATTTCCTGGTTGTGATTCCATTGCAGTATTTTTCGAGGACGAAAAAAGAGTCAGTGTGTGGGGATGTTTGATGTGTTGCAAACACATCTCATTTCCGAGGTCTTTTATGTTTATATTTGAGTTGAATTGAGTCGGTTTGCATTAGTTTTAGTTTGTTTTACTTAAGTTGTGTCTTTGAGTCCTTTTTATAGTTTTTATGTAAGTTTTGCAGTTTTGGTGAAGTTCCCGAGGCCACGAGTAGAAAGTGAGAAGATGGAACAAGAAAAGAAGGAAAAGAGCTGAACAAGAAGGTCCAGGCGTATCGCCTGGAACCTGATGCATGGTAGGCGATACGCACGTGAAGAGAAAGTCAACGGAGCTTAAAGTCGGTTTGACCGACTAAATTGTCGTGTAATGAGCTCCAGGCGTATCGCCTGGAGAAAGTAGGTCAGCAAGCGATACGCTTGCAGCCTCAAAACCCGCAAAAGAAGTAATTCGACTATAAAATCAGTTTTAGGGTTCTAATTCGATATACACGACTTCCAGACGAATTCCAGAGCGATTAAGGGCGATTTTCAGAGGAGAAGAGAGCTGGGATCAAGGAGAAGCATTGGGAGATCGGAATTGCACTACAAATCATTCATCGGTTCTTCCAATTACTTCGTTTTTGTTTCAAACTATTAGTTACTGTCATGTTTTTGAATCAAGTTCCAGACCTTATGATGTTTATTTTTCAGACCATGATTGTAGGCTAAACTAATTATGCCATCTAGACCGTTATGATGAGTAATTGATATTTTAACTTTATTCTCGGTTTTGACTAATTGATTGATGTACTTTCCTATTAAACCCCATGATTGCTATGATTGAATGCGTTTGTGTATTGTGATTGAATTTAGAATTGTTGATTAATGCACTGTTTACCTTCGAATGTCTTTCGGTCTAGGTAATTTGTCTAAAGTAGCTAGCTTTAGGGTTGGTTGCGATAGAGTAGTTTAGGAGACGTCTTGAACTATTGTGTTGATTAATGATTGTTTATTTGATTGCAATTTGCTGCCCTAATTAGACAAGCCGGAAGGTGATAGCTAGGTAGGTTAGTTGGGTTGCTTAGTGGAATAGGATCACATCGCCATCGGAAGAGGGATGTCCTAGGAAATTAGGTAACTTGCTAATTCTTGTCAGTCGTAGTAATTCGTGGTAGCTCCTGCTAGCTTAGGGTGCCTTAGATTGTTTCGAGGGTGGCTAGGTTTAGTTGAGGTTGGATGTACCCGCAAGGTGAACTCCTGTTCGAGTGTTAGGATTGTCAGCTAGGAAGAACTTAAAAGGTGAACTAGCCACCATCAGATTAGTTAGAGCCGAGGTAAAGTTAAGTGTCGATTGCGAGTCTAGGTCTAGGTGGTATATCTTTCTCTCATTTGATTTTCCCCAAGGTTTCCTGCGTTCGTCTGTTTGCTCGTTGCATTAGTTAATTCCAGTTAAATCACAAATCAAATCAAAAACAAAAATTACTCAGTATTTCCATTTCTTAGGTCTAGGTTAAGTCTTTGTCTTTAGAGTGTCCTAGGTTCGATATTCCGGTCTTACCTTAGCTTTACTACAATCCGACAGGTTCACTGCCTTAGGGTTCGGTTCGGTTTAGGTTATTTCGGTAAAATTAGGTGTGTCTTAGGTCTAGGGTTTTAGGTCTATTTTATTAGTGTTTTTAGTGTCGTTCCGAGCACATCAGTCCCCACTTGAAATTAGTGGTTGAGATTTGGTTCTCAAAAGTTCTCAAAACAAAAAGTTCTCATTTGAACCTAACCCTATATATATATATATATATATATTTCATCCCAAACCCCTTTCATAATGTCTTTCAGTAAAAAAAAAGAGAGAGAGAAACAAGATGTTCAACACGTACAAAACATGAGCCGTAGTTTTAAACTATCATCTTTTTCCTTGCTTATGGTTTGGACCCAAACCACCAGAATCTTAAGTGATCTCCTATACTTAAAGCACTTAGTCATTTCTTTTCATTTTTATCCAACCTCATTTCTACACATAGACATATTTCAAACACACAACATCCTCCCTACTCCTCTCTTTTCTTCTTCTTCTTTTCGGCCAAGTACAAACCGCCACCATCACCCTACTTACTCATCAATTCAAACTCAAATTCAAGCTCCAAACTCACTACTAATTCTCATCTAGTCCAAAGGTAATAATCATCTTCATTTTCTTTATCATCATATCTTTATGATCATTAATCCTACCATGTTCATCATGATCATGTTCATTTCTTCTTCACACCATAAATTCCTTTCATAATCAAGATTAAGGGTGGGATAGGAACTTAACCCGGAAGCAAAACAACACCCATTTACGTCATAACTGATCGTGTGGAAATTATAGTGA
This sequence comes from Deinandra increscens subsp. villosa, assembly GCA_039602395.1. NCBI lineage: Eukaryota > Viridiplantae > Streptophyta > Magnoliopsida > Asterales > Asteraceae > Deinandra > Deinandra increscens. The sequence goes on along the minus strand of JBCNJP010000027.1, from coordinate 90,465,553 downwards.
GGATTCTAACCTTCATTTCATTATTTCATTCACAAATTTGTCAGTAGATCATGTTCCAAGTTCAAGTCTTGATGTTATTGTTTGATGATTCACTAACAAATCATGTTGTTAGTAGTCATATGCTTACTTTGATGGAACCATCTTAGAATCATTATGTTGTTTTTAAAATCTAGATAATGTGATAATGTTTTTATGATATAAATATCATTATGTAACAAAAACATAATCAAAATCACCTTTGAAATCAAGGATCCTAAAATGTTAGTATATATATTTCTTGATATTATGTCATGGATAATATACATGTAAATATTTTGATAACATAATGTGCCTTTTTCATAATAATAATGTGTTATGAAAGACGACACTAAAAATGTGTGTCATAAAGATGTGCTTATAATCTTCATAAACATTCTATAACTTATCATGTTGTTTAGTGTTTTGACAAAATAAATTAATGATGGTCATTTTATGAAAATAAAATGCTATTTTGTTAAAAGAAAACTAAACATAAAAGTATATTTCAATAAATGAATTTTATGACTTAAAAATCATAAGTTATGGATTTTTAATAAAAATAAATATGACTAACTTTATGATGTATTTGAGACTTATAAAATGTGTGTTTATAACTTACCAAATCAGTTTTCAAAGTCACATTTAAACCTGAAACGATAAGCATTCAAAAAACGGAATATTCGGAACCCGTAACGCGACTTATCGAACTAAAAATATTTAATATTTTTGGACAACATTAGGTTCTGGTCCAGAACTTAAAACTCACTCATTTTTATATATGAAAATGTTTCATAAAGTTCAAAAATGAAAAATAATGTTTTAGAAGCAAACCGGATAAAAACTGTGACTTTCGATAACTCAAGAACACTAATTTTTGCAAATTAAACTTCTACCGGCACACTTGGTAATTTCAAACCATAAACCACATTAAAACAGCCTCATAAAAAACATTTTCTAAGTGTTTAGGAAACTCAAACATCATAAAACGAGACATAACGGTTAAACCGGTGAAACCGGCATTCTACGGGATGAATCGACAATCAAGTTTTACAAAATATAAATTCTTATATTTTGAAATCATTACTTCATAAAAATAAATATATTTTTATGTGTCAAATGATATTTTCATAAAGCGCGACAAATACCGTGTATTGACGTGCGGTAGAAAACGCGCGTTCAAACCTCAATAAATGAAAGAATTTATATATTATTTTTGGAGGTTCAAAACCTTATAAATATTTAATGACATTAAATATTTATATTTTTTGTGTCATTTCGTGAAAATAAATATATTATTCAATATAATATTGCGAAAAATCAAATATTATTTATTTATCCAAATAAATAATTATTTTCATAACTTTATATTATTTGTTTGCCAACATTCAAGATTTCCATCAATATCATCGGGTAATTTCTGTCAAGACTTGACCTTGGACATTGGGTGACGTATTAACTTACCCAATTATAGCCAACCTTAAGTTGTCTTAATATTATATTGTAGACGCTTGCTAGGTTGCTTTATTTCAATTCATATCTGTCAGTTCATCATCATTTCATGTGAGTTTTCACGGCCCCTTATACTTTTTTCTGTTTTCTAAACTATGGGGGAGAATTCAATGAATGCCAATTCAAAATCATTTTTCTCTAATATTATTGATAGATGTAACACGTACTGATGCATGTTCCTTTCATACTATCCCAATTTGTTTATTCGTGTTGATTCATGTTATATGCCTAAATTCCCATTATTAATTGAATTCAATTAGTTCATTCGAAATGATAGCTTGTGAATAGATCTATTTGGGTTGATGACCTTGTCCAGATTGGTCACTCTAGTCCTGACTCTCCATGGTTATAGTCAAGGGGTACATGTAGTTATTTTGGTCATTCGGTGTACTTGGAATAGGGCACCAGGAGTGGGTAATCAGTTAGTTTTTGAATTCAAGATTCATGTACAATCTTTACAACCTCAGCATCAACTATATAATATCATGACGACCAAACATTTCAAACATGGTTTCAAATAATCTCATGTGTCATTAAACCTGTGAGCTCACCAATAATTCTGTTGAATTTTTAAATTCTTGAATTCTCGGGTAATTAGTGATGCATTTCAGTGAACATCAGTCAAGATCCTGCTTGTCTTTTCATGGTCTACCTGCTGCATATTCATGCATGTCTTTGGGAGATTTAGTTGCATTACACCCTAGGGTTGTAATGATTTTAAATCTCAAAAACAATGTCTTTTGAAACTTAATAATGTGTTTCCACTACTATTTTCCGCCGCCACTACTTAAATGTTTTAAATAAAATATTTAAGACTCATGTTTCAAAGACAATGACTTTTCTAAATGTTCATTTATAGGTCGTTCATTCATAACCATGACCATGATGCCAATCAGTCACACGCCTACATTTTGCCATTTCCGGGATGTTACATGTGGCTACACTAGGGGTGTTCAGATTTCGAATCTGATTCGAAGAACTCGGAATTCGGTTCGACTCGATTCGAAAAATAGCACTTCGAAATTCGGTTCGAAATTTCAAGTTCGAATTCGATTCGATTCGACGTCTAATATCGAATTTCGAATCGAATTAGAATTTGAGATTTTCAATTCGATTCGATTCGAAATTTGAATTAAAAATAATTATATATATATATATATATTTTATATATATATATATATATATATATATATATAATATTCATAAAAATATTTTGAATTAATTTAACTTATTATAATTCACATCCTATTTTAAAAGTTTTAAAATTTTAAATCTTTAAAATATATCTTAAAAGTTGAACCGTTTCATTCCTACTCACGATTCTATTTCCCTAGAAAATTTTAAATTTTAATTTTTTTACATGGTTTATTAGTTTTATACTTATATAGATTTGTATTTCTTACTATAATAATAATTTAAGTTTAGTTGTTTTGAAAATAAAATTAAAACATGTTTTTCTGGTTCAATTTAAAATGAGTCTATTAGGATTCAATTCGTATTTGATTCGTGTTCGATGCGTATTCGATTCGAATTCAAAAATTGAATACGAATCGAATCGAATTTCGAATTGGATTTCTATTTGCGAATTCGAATTCGATTCGACTCGACGAATCTATTTCGAATTCGAATCGAATTTCGAATCCAGGTTTTAAAAATTGAAATTCGAATAATTCGATTCGAATTACTCGAGTATTCGAAATTCGATTCGTTGAACACCCCTAGGCTACACTTGTTTGTTGTTTAACTTTATTTTTATTTTTTTCTTTAATAATTAATAACTTAAAAATAGGGGTGTGCATGGATCGGTTTGGATAGGATTTTGGCTAAAACCGAATCCAAAACCGAACTTCGGTTTTTAAAATTTTTAAATCCATTCGGATTCGGTTTTTTCAGTTTAACGGATTTTGGTTTTCGGTTTTTATTTATGGTTTGGATTCGGTGTTTTCAGATTCAAATTCATATGAATTTTTGGGCTGAAAAATAAACTTATAATATTAAACTTGTGTGTTTATATTTTTTAATTATAGAAATTGACTAATAATAGCATTCAAAATAAAACTTTAAAATCCTTAATGTTGCAAAATGATCCAATCTCAAACAAATACATTAAAACAAATTTTTAACGATCTAATCTAAAAAACTCAAGGATCCATAATGTTGCATAACGATCCAAAATCAGGCAAATTCATAACTATCTAATCTCAAACACTCAAACGCATTCAAACAAAAATTAAAGTTGCATAATTGATCTAATTTAACGAATCAAAGATCCTAATGATTACAAATAAAATTTCATAATTAAAATTTGAAACCCTTTAATAATTAAATGGATTGGTTCGTTTTTTTCGGAATTTCTTTTTAGAAAAATTTCGGATTTTAGAAAAATTTATTCCAAAACTGTCAGTTTCTATTTGGATTCGGTTTTTTTTCGGTTTGGTTTTTTCGGTTATTTTGGCTTCGACTCGGTTTTTGGATTATTGCACACCCCTACTTAAAACCCCAAACTCCTTTTTCACTTCCGTAATTTTTAATATTCTTCTAAATTTATCATGAACACACCACACCAACCACCTAAAAATCACAATCAATAAATACCAATTTTTATAATTTTTCAATTAAGACCAATTAAAATGTGAAATTTAGATATTAATAAAATGTTCACCCAAAGAGTTCATTTTTCACATTTAAATCAATTAAGCACTGAATTTAATATATTTATAATTAAAAATATGTTTAAATGCGGGTTATTATTTATTTAATTTATGTATAAGATGCTACACATCATTGATCATCTTTACATTTAACATATTAAAAAATAGTTTTATAAATCCGTGCATCGCACGACTGGAATTAAAAAATAGACGATAATAGAGTAATATGGAATAGTTTATTAAAATATGGAAAGAAAATAAACTATTATGTTTTAAAGTTAAATAAAATACTTCTTTAAAAAAATAGAAATTAGAAAAAATAGATTTACATACAACATATCAAGTCCACAATAATGGATTATGGTAACTAAAAAGCATTTGCATAAACCAAACTTGGAAAAGAACCAACAATAATGTCGATACAAATGATTAATAAACACATAAGATATCGCTTAAAATCTTTTAAGCAAATATAACTTATCATAAGTATTACCTTGTACAATTTACCCGTGTTATACTACTTAATATACCTATGCAACACATGTTGATGCAAGTTAAATTCTTAATAAATTTAAAACATGGTAACCGTATGAAAAGTAAAAAAGTATTCAATAAATTTAAAAAATAGTAACAGAGTACATTAATAATAAATATAGTTGTTATAATTATGCAAGTCAAACTTTTTAATTTGAATTTAAACGTTAATAACTACTTAAAATTACTTCATTAATAAAAGTACAAAAATGAATTAATAAATTTAAAATATTTACATTAACAATCTTGAAAAATAACTAAATTTGGTTCTAAATTTAAGGAAGTCAAAATAATAAATGTATATTTATATTTGAAAATCTACACTAATAATAAATATAGTTGCTAAAATTACGTTAGTCAAATTAATTAATTTGAATTTATATCTTAAAAACTATTTAAAACTTAATAACATAAATAAAATTACAATAGTCAATTAACAAATTTAGAAACATAAATCATTTTGAATACTAATTAAATTATATTATCAATTTACAAAAGTCAAACTAATAAAGTGAATTTCAATTTAAAAGTTTACACTAATAATAAATTTAGATGTTAAAATTATGCAAATCAAAGTAATTAACTTGAAGTTAAATTTTAAAAATATTTAAAATGTAATCAAATAAAACTACAAACGTCAATTAAGAATATTATGAGATTATGATTAATCAATGGAAAATTGGATTTTAATAATCCCAAGTTTTACCTATTGGCCGGCAATAATCCCACATTTGAAAATCATTTCCAACAGTCCCAACTTTCACCCAAATTTTTTTTAATGGACCTGCCATTAACTTTTTTTAACATCGTTAAGTGTATGCTGACGTGGCATGCTGACGTGTAATATTTTTTTATTTTTTTAATTGTTTAATCCATGTCATTTCCAAATCACATATTCTATTAATAATCAATTACAAAATTATGAATATCATTAAATCTGGATCACAAAACGATCTGAGCATACAATCCTGGATCACAAAACCCTATCTAAGTTGGTCGCGGCAGCTTATCACCGGAGTTCTTCTTTCATGGTAAAATGGCGATCAGATTAAGGAAGAATCGCAAGAAGCGAGGACACGTCAGCACCGGACACGATCGTATCGGAAAGCATGGAAGCATCCCGGAGGTAGGGGTAACGCCGGAGGAATGCACCACCGGAGGCCAAGGACGGTGCCTCCGAAACAAGTTCCATAGGCTCCGAAACAAGTTCCATTGCCCCATAGTCAACGTCAACAAGCTCTAGTCAATGGTCCCTCAGGAGGCCAAGGACGGTGCCTCCGCCGGTAAATCATCCTGAGGATATAAACAACGGTACACCTCGAGGGTTAATCTGAAATTTGGCAAGAGAAATAAAAGGACGACGAAAGTGGGCATCGTAGATCAAGATAGCCATGCGGTGACACCGCCTCAACGTTCCATCGGAAACGGAGTAACATAGCAAACCTGTCAACGGCCTGATCTGAGACGGCAGAACGATTCATTGGATAACATCGCAACACCATTAACGACTTGATCGGGGATACGAGAGAAATCAGAAAGAGCGGTGAAGATTTTGCGTGGAAGGAGAAGAAAGGCGGGGGAGAAACCTAATTGTGGTTGAAGTCACGCAGCTCGGATACTTCAAGGTGTTGGGGAAGGGGGCGGTTGTTAAGAAAAAATTGAAAATTGAAGCTCATCTCCTCCCTCTCTGTAACTTCAATTCCTTCAAAACATTAGCAAACAATTATTGCTAAGAAAGGGTTGGTTGCTGGTAGTCAAACAAAAGACTTGGACATGAGTTTCTTCATTAAAGTTATACTTTAATTGTTAAAGTTTCTTCTCAATCAAACGTGATATTTAAGGTTTGGAGGCTGATGCCTGGATCGACGTGATATTTAGGGGGAAAAGAGATTCACGATTTTTTTGGGAACAACAGTGATCATTTGTTGTTTTAATCTAGGTTGCGATTCAGTTTTTAGAAGATTCATGATTTTTTTAATTGATTATTAAAGAGATATGTGATTTGGAAATGACATGAATTAAATAATTAAAAAAATAAAAGAAGTATTACACGTCAGCATGCCACGTCAGCATACATTTAACGGTGTTAAAAAAGTTAACGGCGGGTCCATTAAAAAAAATTGGTTGAAAGTTGGGACTGTTAGAAATGATTTTTAAATGTGGGATTATTGTCGGCCAATAGGTAAAATTTGGGATTATTAAAATCCAATTTTCCTTAATCAATTAACTTTAGAATGATTTTATTTGAATATGGGAGGAAATGAATTGATTACTAAAAAACATGTCAAAATATTTTGAATTAGCGTGATTAACGTTTACTAAAATTAAATGTGATTATCCGAATTTAAACTTAGATAAATTAAAAGGATGTTTGTTAGAGCATATTCCTATGCTACCTTGTGTCTCGTGTATTGTATCTAGATCAGAGCTGTTTGAGTGAGTCTTAGAGTGTACAAGGTCCGTACCAGTTGGTACGGAGCCACGCACCAATGGTACGCTGGTTGGTACGTTGGACTTAGTGATAACTATAAAAAGTCGTGTAGAGAGAGAGCTTGGTACAAGTTCTGTCATTGTCTATCTTTTAACTGTGTGTAACTGAGTGTGTTCTCTATCTCTCTCTAGGATCCTTGTATTCTCTCAAAGTGAATCAATAAAAGCAAAGCCTTTATTAACCTTGTTGTTATCGATTTACCGAATAATGCAGTAGTAAGATCCTTTTCAGGTACTTACAAGTGGTATCAGAGCAATCCAGGTTGCTCTATTGCTGTGATTTGATCAAAATCGGATTTCTAGTTAGAGAAAGTTTGGGTTTCTTTGGTTTTTCATAAAATTTTTTCAACTCCGAGTGTTTCTGGTGCTAAAATTGATTTCTGAATGTTTCTAAAGTGCTTTCGCACCTCACTGTTCCAAATTCCAGTACAAAAAGTAAAAAGTTCAAAAAATCAGTCGAGTTGTGCTTGGTACGTCGTTGGTACGTTGGATGATGATGATGGTACGCCAGATGATCTGTTGGTACGCTCAGTGGTACGCTAGGCAATCTTCATAGATTTGGTACGCTGCTCGTTAGTATGGAAGGCAATCTTCATCGTTGGTACGCGACGATTATTCTTTGATACGCAGGCAGTTATGCCGTACCAAGTTGGTACGCCGCTTGTTTTGGTACGCTGATATTTCTGGTCCGGGTTCTGGTACACTGAGTCTGTGGTACGCGGGTGGTCCGTTGAAGATTTGTGGTACGTTGATTATCAGATTGGTACGCTGAGAGTGATTTGGTCCGCTGGCAGAAAAGTTATGTTCACTAAATCTGACGTAACTTGAGTTCTGTATTGAGTTACGGGAGCTAATACCAACCAAAAAGTTTGTCTCGACGAGATCTATACTTTTATTGGCCTAACATCCAGTACCCTCTGGTTTGACCCCCAAAATCCGCTTGGAAAACCTTCATTTTTGAGTTCGAAGTTTTGACGTTCGATTTTTAATTTCAAAATGAGCGATTTTCAAGCATTTTCAGATGTTCATACATCGATGCAAGCGATGTTGAATTATGATAACGAGATAGGAACAACTCAGAAAGTTCCTAAGTTGCTTCGATTGGTAGATTATCATAATTGGAAGAAACGATTTGAATCTTACATATATTCACAAGATATTGATTGTTGGATTCTGATTGAAAAACAATATGAGTATCCATTGATAGCCAATACTTTGCCAAAGTCGATAAGTGATTTTGAGCCTGACGAAAAGAAGGAGTTTGCAAGAGAGATAAAAACTTACAATTTTCTTACGATGGCATTACCCAATGATTTGATGCATCAGTTTTAAAAATTTTCCAACTTTTAAACAATTATGGGATGCTATTAAAGAAAGATGCGAGGGTAATGATCAATATAAAAACACTCGAAAGAATGTTTTGAAGAAGGAGTTTGATAAATTTGGGCTTTGCGAGAATGAGAAAATCATGGATTTGATTGCAAGGTTTTCACATCTGATCAATGAACTTGACATTGTAGGTGTCAAGAAAGATAATGATGAATTGAAGGAGAAGTTTCTGGAAGCTCGACCCGATAAATGGGAGAATTTTTTTATGCTTTGACTAATGATCCAATCTACTCAAGTTGGACATTCAATCAATTGATAAGCAAACTACAAGCTTGTGAAAAAGTCAGCAACTCCGTCTGTTCAGAATCCTAAAGTATATTTTGGAGAAAATTCTGCTACCATGCATGCTAAAGCAAAGTCACATTCTAATTCAAGCATTGATCCACCACCAACAACTTTTCTTGCTGGAAAATCTGAATATTCTGGTTACTCTCCAGGTTGCAGTTTCTCTACTTCTGGTAGATCAACAAATAATTCGATTTCTGCTCATGCAACTGAAGATTTAGCTACATTGATATCCGTTTTCTTATCATCTTCTTCTGGTTCCATACTTAGCCAAGTTGGTGAAGTTGGTTTGCATCCAAATGACTTAAGTGAACTGGATGATGATCAGTTGCAAAAACTAGATTTTGATAGGCAGTTTGCTATGATAATTGAACGAGGAAGACGGTTTATGAAGAAACATGGCAAACAATTCTATGTCAATGAGAAAAACTTGGTTTGAATAAGTCGAAGATCAAATGTTTCAAATGTTCAAAGTTAGGACATTTTGCTCGTCAGTGCAATCAATCATCATCTGAAAAGAGTACTTCAGTTAAGCATGCTCATGATAAAGACGCAAAAGCTCTGGTGGTCGATGAAGGATATGATTGGTCTAAAGATTTTCCAGATGAATCTACTTTTCTTAGTAAAGATGAATCTGCGTTTATAGCCACTGTGCATGTTGAATCAAGTGATTCTGATTCTGAAGTAAGTGGTTATGAATCAACCTATGAATTTTGTGCTCTAAAGTATAGCAAGATTCGAGAATTGGTTCAAGAAAAAGAAGGATTGATTGTTGAAAAGAGAAAGAAAGAAGAAGAGATAGAAAGTTACAAAAAGAAGTGTGATGTTTCTGATGAGATTTCCACAGCTAATGCAGTGTTGGAACAAGAAAAGAGTGTGTTGATGGGAGTGTTTGTTGAGCTAAAGAAAAGATTGGATACGATGGTTGATAAAGATAACGAACAAATTTTCAAATTACAAAATTAAAATGCAAAGTTGGTTTAAAGTGTTGAAAAGTGGGAGTAAGAAGCGAAGGATGCTATTGGTGATTTTGATGCATTGTTTAAGAAATCAAAAGCAAGATTGGAATCACTTTAGATATCTAATGCTGAACTTCAGAAAGCTTATGATGAAATCACTGTTTTGGATGATGAATATCAAGTCGTTCAGTCCAAACTACAAGATAAACTCACCAGTTTGACAAAAGAAAACAAATTGTTGACAAGAAATATAGAAATTTATCAAGGAAAGGTGGACAAAGTTACACAGGAGGTGTATAATGCACATGATAATATGAGAAGAGAAATTTTTTTGTCTAACAGAGCTTCAGAACAGTTAATTGATTCAAAAAAGGCCTTGGGTGAAGCTCAGAAGAAAATATCAGATTTAAATGTTCAAGTTCTGGATTTGAATCGTCAATTAAATAATTTGAAAAATTCACACTCTTTCACAAGTTATTTGTGCAACGATGCTAATTTCAAAAGAGTGTTTGGTGGAGAAGAATTTAATCAATTACCACCCCTATTGATTCAAACTGATCCTCTGGCTAATGTCAAATCTTTTGATGCGCCTGGTGATTATTCTGAATTTGTTTTTAAGAAATCTGAGAAAAAGAAATCAAAGTCTCCATCTAACAAGAACATGGAAAAGGAGGAAAGTTTGGTTGATAACTCTGCTTCTCAGTTTGTCTCTGGTGGGTTTATTTTAGAAGAATGAGTTATTTCTACTGGGCAACAGGTTGATAAAAATGAAAAGCAGTTGAATGAAGAAAAAGTTGCTGCTAAGCTTGTTGAAGCTAACAAGTTGAAGGATATTAAAGCTTTATTCAATAAAGTTGCTAAAGTTGGTCCTTCTAGTTCTCAAATTGATTTTTCAATGCTACCAGGTTTTAAATGTTCAGGTTTGGGTAGTGAGGGTAAGAAGTTTGAGAAGAATGTCAAGAAGAATATGTCCAAGCAGGTTCCAAAGGAAAAGAAAGACACCAGTGTGGAAAAAAATTATTATTTGGCCCAAGTTTTCATGTCTACAATGGAGAAAGGGTTTGAAGGTAAGATTCAGAAGAAGGCTTCGTCTGAAAGTTCTTCTCGGGCTGCTCAGTCAAAGAGTTTTCATCATCTGGATCAAATTCATCACCTCGAAGTCCTAGTTCCGAATGGGTGCATACAAATATGTTTGAAATCTTTGATGATTATTCTGATGATTATGAGTCTGATGAAAGGTGTCATAAATTTCAGGGCAAACCACAATCTAATTGATCATATCGTTTGTGTTATCAATGTCGCCGAATGGGACATATGGCACATGATTGTCCTGAAACTGCCAAAAGAACATTTTCAAACAAATCTACCACATTTATTGATGAATCAGGCAGATTTTTGATTGAGTCAACACCATCCAAAACAAAGTCTAAAATTTTTTTTTTCAAATTTGATTCTAGTGTTGGTGGTTCATCTCCAGATGATGACTCAGTTAAAAATGAAAAGGTAAAATTGCAGTGGTGACCTAAGGTGGTCAGCAAGGCTGCAAATGATTTTGTGGAAGACACTGGTCGACCAGAAGCTGTGTGCTTTGGTTCATTTGAATACTAATCATTTAAATCCAGTGTGCAGGTACTACAAGAAGACCTGTTGGTGATTGTGAAGTTCAAAGCTTCAAGCAGTTACTAATAGTGGAGTTTCCTGCGTAACTTAAACTTCATGATCCATATTACAAAAACTGACATATATTCTGAAAGTTTAAACTGAAAAGCTATCAGTATCAATTGGTTAATTTTCTTTCTTTTACATTTCGTATGTAGTTTAGGGGAGTAAATTACATAGAAGGTCCTTTATGTTTTACCTTGATTTCAAATTAGGTCCTTTAAGTAAAGTTGTTACACCCGACATCCTTTATGTTTTTAAATGTTTCATTGAAGGTCCTTTATCACTAACGGTGTTAAAAATCATCGTTAAGTCAGGGACACTTCAGTCATTTCACAAAATCGTGTAATAAACATTAAAAAAGAATCTAATATCAAAATCACTCAAAAGGTGAGATGAGAAGAATCAGATCGATCCATCGACGAGAAACACAAAACCATTCCTCGGCCGCCACCAACAGCAGTCAAATCTGGCATCTCGGTTCCACAGCTCTACTTCTCAATCTCCTCCTTCAACCTAGCCTCCCTCCTAGAATCCATCATCTTATCAATCTCATCCCACACACAGCATCAGCCTCCTTATCTCCCTCGTCATATTCAGCAGAAGCAAATAATCCAACATCATTACCTTCAACTCATCAAACTTCTAATTCTCATCATATCACGATACCGGAAGGACCTGCGGCGACAACGGGCCCCTTCACTCGGCCACGCCCTACGTCGGAAGGAACTGGGGCAAGACAACGGCAGCAGCATATCTATCAGGGAGATCAGGTGCGGCACGTGCGGGACAGATATCGGAACGAGTGATGAATCCAGACGAGCTAGAACCTAATCGATTCTTCGGTGAAACGGGGGCTTGCATGATTCCTAATGGAAAATGATAGAAATTGGAATTGTAAATCGAAGGCTGATAATTGGGAAGAGAAAGCGTGTAAACACAAGATGAGGAGTTTTGTGACTTACCGGTGATGGTGAATTGGAGATTGAGATCAGGGATAGCAGTTTATCGACGACGACGGTGCAGTCTTGAGGTTCATTTTTTAAAGTTTTTTAATATTAGATTTTTTTTTTGTTTTGTGATTTTAATGTTTTATTAAAAGGTTTTATGAAATGACTAAATTACCCTTGATTTAACGATTGTTTCTAACACTGTTAGTGTAAAGGACCTTCTATAAAATATGTTGAAAACATAAAGGATGTTGACTGTAACAACTTTACGTAAAGGACTTAATTCGAAATCATGATAAAACATAAAGGACCTTCTATGTAATTTACTCTTTTTGTTATTGTTAAAATAAAAAAAAATCCAAAAAATAGAGTTTTCATTTTAAGGGGGAGAAAAAGGACAAATACAAAAAAAATGAAAAACAGAAAAATACAAAAACATTAAAAAAAATAAGAAATTATATCTGACATAATTGGGAAATGATGGTACATTGGCTTATTTGTCTGACTAGTGGATAAACTAGATGAAAAATCCATAAGATCATTGTTCGATGTGCTTGGTAGGCTCGACATTAAATCAGAAAGTATTCAGATGTGATAAACGCATTACATACTAATGCTTGACCAAGTGAACAACATCTTGATGCGTATCTCAGGATATCAAGAAAAAGATATGTGAAAAAATGAGAAGTCACTGTGTAAACATGTGTTCATTTTGCAAAGATTTAAACTTGTTTGATTTTCTTTATTTTGCCAAACGGTCGGACTTTCTCTGCGTATCAAAAGATTGACCTGATTGTTGTTCGTCAGACGTTCTGCTTTATTTTCTTTGGTGTTTCGTATAACTCATCGGACTTTCTCTGCGTGTACGGGAGTACTGACCTGATTATTGTTGGGTTATACAATTTCAACTTGTTTTATTCTTCTTATTTTGTTAAATCCGAGGCCTTATCTGCGTATCGAAAGATCGAACTTAAGGTAGACGATTTAACCTTTTTAATTCTTTTTGCATGGAACACAGTTGACGATATCATGAATACAATCACTGTGTGTTAAATCACAAATGAAATCACAAAATGTGATAAGCAAATGCATATCTGAGTATGTCTGATAGTGTGGGGTACACTGATTAAAGCAAACCTAATCAATACAATAACATATCCAGATGTTATGAGTATCGTTGTGCCTGAGTTTAAGATGGACAAATTATACCAGCAATCGACATGATTTGTGTGCTGAAGTAATTGAAATTGAAGTGTAGTTCAGCATGTTATGTTCAGTATGATCCCAAGTTGTGATCTTTCTCACAAAAGACAAAAATAGTGTATGATTCAGTATTTCATTTCTGTATTGCATTTATATTTCAGATCTGAATAATCCAAAAAAAAATTAGGTGTGTTTTAGCATAAACTAAGAAAAATCAAAAAGATTTCTGTATTGCATTTATATTTCAGACTAAACATAACCTTTTTTAATAATGGTTTCCTTCAATCTTGAAGTTGTAGCGATTAACAATACCGATTTGATGGATTGTAGACGAATACAAACTTACTATGAATGATTCGATGATGATGATGAACTGAAAACTGAAAACGAAAGCATACAAATGAAGGTCAGTTATGTGAAGGAGAAGCGTGCAAATGAAGGGGGAGGGGGAGAAAATAGGGCTTTAATCAACTGGGTATTTTAACGTGGGTCGGATCTAATTAGGGTCCACGATTTTTTTTGGCCACCATGGCCCTCTAAATGGGTGGGAAAATGATCTAAGATGGATTGTGGGCATGGTATGTGGCACACAAACTTTTCTTTTATTATATAGTATAGATATAGATATCTATTACTGAATCAGAAGAAGTTATTGTATGTGATTATCACAGACAAAAAGAACATGGTGGTAAACAATATATGGGTTGGGTTCTATAGAAAACCAATATTTTGTAAAAAACCAAAAAACCATGAAAAAAAAAATATTTTTTTAAAAACTTTTTTTATATGTTTCTTTCATGATTTTAAAAATACTGGAAAAAGAAAAAACTTTAAAAACATTTTCGAGTTTTTTTAAAAAATAAAATAAAATTCGGATTTTAGCTTGAAATTAATAATGCACTATGCAACAATAATATAAAATTGTCTTATGAATGCCAATTCTTTGTTTTTTATATTATTCGCATAAATCACGTCCATATTTAAGTTAAGTTTCTTCTTTTTAAGTAGTTTTAATTATAATGCATTATGCAATACTATTAGTACTATTGCATGATGCAATAATAAAAAATCACTAAACTTTTTATTTTTTAAAATTTTTTTTCCCATAAATAAAGCTAATAAAATTATAGAATTTTTGGTGAAATTCTTTTTAAAAATTATTAATATATGAAGAAGTTATAGAGAAAAAAAGGTTGGTTTTTTGGTTTTTTGGAAAATTGTTGGTTTTCTATAGATCTTTTCCCAACAATATATATTCAAAACAATAGATTATAGGTTTAAATTTTGTAGAATACAAATATAGTGAATATATCATGCTTGAAAAGAAATAAAAACTTGTGTAATCAAGTTCAAAAAGTTTAAACCACTTATTTATTTTTATCAAAATAGTCACATCATAAATAAATTCATAATCCTCACTATTTGGTGGAGTGGATATCTCTTTACCTTTCAATGTGAAGGTCAAGGGTTCAAATCCCACCTGACACAAAAAATATAAAATATTATAGAGGCGGGTCAGAGGTTCTACTACAGTGGGCCTTTGGGCGGTCGGTTTCATCTGGAATGGACTTCCAACACTGAGGGTCCTGGTTACTCGCACGGATTGTGATCGCAACGTGTCGTGGGTAACATCGTTTGTCATGATGAGACCCCCGGGTAACCGGAGTTTGGTGTTCAAAAATGAAAATAAAAAAAACATAAAATAAAAGAATGTAAAAAAGTAAAATGTAAATTATTTATTATTATGTAATTTCATCCACCCTCAGAAAGACAGAAATTGAATTGAAATAGAAATAGCCTTGGTTTTATTTTCACCCTCAAACACTCCTACAATGACAGTGAAAGATAAGACGATAGCGCAAAACGAAGGTGTTGCGGCCATAGACCCAATCGCTGGCTGCAGAGGTTTTCTCGGCTACTGTTTTCTTCCGACCTTGAAGTCGAAGAGCACCTGAATAACATCATAGTCACTAGTCTCTTCACATTTTCGACCGATAAAATGCTCTACTTCGCTGCTGCAAGTCCTGATCAGACTTCCACCGCCGATAACTCATCGTTAACCATCACCTCTGTGTCATCATCATCTAATTCCAATATCAGTCGCACCCACAATCTTTTTGATTGATTTTGTCTTCTAACGTAAACTGTATTTTTACGATGAGAGACGACTGACAAATTAATGTATCCATCACCTGCTAATTCATTAAATTAAAAAAATCTTTCCTTTTTCTCTTTTGTCTTTTTTCATGATTGAAAGAAATATGGAGTGTGTTTATTATTCAACCACCACCACGCCACCAGTTAGGACCACCGGCCACACCAATAAAAAGATGAGGGTCGAAAACACCCCTCCACCTACCCATGCAAAGGTCTGATACTCTCATCTCAACATGCAATCTGTCGAATCAAAATTCGTAATTAACATATATTTTTATTATTATTTTTATTTTGGGAAATTGAATTGCAGGTGAAAAAAGAGAAGCCAGGAGAAAGAATCGCAACGTTGCGACAAATGGTATCACCTTATGGAAATGTTATTTATCTATCATTTTTCTTAACAATTGTATATATATACAATCCTAAACTTTGTCTATGATCCCGTGCCCAATTCACGTCTTTTTTAAATAATATAGATATTCAGAGGGCAGTACCCATATGCACCTCTCCCTGTATCTACAACCACCGCCGCACCCAATGCCTCTATTGCACCATCATCTTTTCTTCCTGCCATGAAATCTACATCTCTTCCTCTCTCTGCAGCCATTCCCTCCCTCTAACCATCATATTTAACATCTCCCATCTTCTCCCTCTTTTTCACCGTCAAATCCCCCCACCGCCTCATCTGATTACGCCGTGATTAGCCACCAACAACCGTCTTCAGTTTATTCTTCCACGCGTCTCCTCCGATATTATTTAGTCGTAATCCGGAAATCAAGATTAGTTCTTCGTTTTCTTCCTTTAAAGAGCCACCAAATTAGATTTGCAAAACCCTCCTGATGATTTTACATACGCATAAACACTAAAAGAAATAAATTTGTGTTTGAAAGAAGCAAAGCAACGTTTAATATTTTCCATTATCTACTCACTGGTATGATGTCATCCTTTTCTTTCTTTGTTAATCTTACTATTTAATTTAATCGATTTCAGGCACAAACATCCTCTAATTTTATGTGTCTCTTTGTGGTTTGGATTGATAATTGAAATAACAACGGTAAATCTATTCAACTTTATTTCCTTTTTCTTTTGTACCAATTTTTGTTGTAAAATCTTAATATATTTGTTGCTGGTTTATATTGATGTGTTTATGTTTTTTGTTCAAATTGTTTCCATAGATTACAAACCCTAGAATTTGATCTTTCAATGTTGTAGGGGAAGGCGACATCTAAATTTACATAGTTCTCATTTGATAAGCATATTATGAATCATATAATTCATTTGCAGCCCCTTCATGTTTAACAAAAAGGATCATGTATACTGAGAAATTACTCATGAATAATACACCTTAAACATCAGTATATACACACTAGGTTGACTACACACATCAATTGCAATTAGATACACATTAGATAGAATCACTAAACCAAAGTTGAACTAAGAAACATAGGCACTACAAAATAGCATTTAACTGAAGAGCAAAGTCGCAATTCTTTTGAACTATGATTTAGCCTGTTCTTATTGGTTGTTTATGAGATGATGATATGTATAACGTTAGTCGGTATGTAGCAAATTATATTAAGTTCGGTTGCAGCAGATATGTATGATTTTGCATGTTTTTATTGTTTGATTATGAGGTTAGTAGCCAATAAAAACTCATGTATTACCAATGACATCCACTAAACAAGCTAGCAGTGTTTTGGGTGTTTTCCGGGTCTATTCATGTTGTGTATGAGGTGTTTGTGTTACCTTTAGTTCGATATTTCATTAATTGAAACTGTCACGCATCATTTTTGACATTATTTGCAACATTTTGACATTTTTTGCCTTTTTAGCTTAAAAGGTTGTTAGATTTTGTTGTTCGGGTATTTATTTCAGGCTTATGCATGTTTTGGTCTTTTCTGAGGAGGATACCTTATAGGGATTTAGTTCGGATGCTAAGAAGTTTATTTAGTAAGTTTCCTTTGTTGTTCAAAGTGACAAGAGTTTGAATGTGCTATTTAGATCTTCACACAACTTTCTAATCTAAGTGGTTATGGCATGCATGATTTTTGTTGTTCAAAGTGACAAAGTTTAAGGGAGCTATTTAGATCTTCGCACATATAACTGACACACTTACAGACGAAGATTATGAACTACTTAAGGATATGAAAGAAGAAGTTGATTCTTGGGATAAAAATAAGACTTGGAAATTAGTAAAAAGGCTTAGTGGGTAGATAGGTTGTAGGTTGCTTAAACTCAACGGAAAAATACATGTATTAAGGGTAGTTGGATGTTAAGACAGACTTGACACAGAGCCTCAAGATTATAAGTCCTCAAGATTCTAAGTTTTGAGATATGTTTGGAAAACTGCCTTTTGAAAATATCATTATATGCTCCTGAGAGTGATATAGTAGACATAGTCAAGAATGGTTCTCAAACCCAATTAGTTCTCAAATGATCATCTTCCATATATATATATATATATATATATATATATATATATATATATATTAAAACCATAATATATCTTCTATATAAAGTTTAACATGTAAGGTTGAGGCTATGTAGTAAGCATTGTTATTAGAAAGAACTCTATTACAGGAAAGAATCACTAATCGACATTGAGATATCTACAAGTAGCCGTTTAGTGTTTGATATATGGATACAGAAACACAAAGAATGTGGTTTAGAAGGATTTGTAGATGCTAACTTTGGTACAGACCTTAATTAGGCCAGATCTATAAGTCGGTATGTGTTTGGTTATACAGTTAGTATAAGTGTAACTTGGTACTTGTAATATGTGTTTTGGTTATATGTTGTTTGACATTATATACCTAACATAAAAATGGACACTAAACTGAAAATATTTAAACAGAAAATGCAGATGGGGAAGAGAAAAGGCTCAAAGGTAAAAATGCCATATGATAAATGTTTAGCTCTATAGAGAAACAAGGTCTTTTGGATGCTCTTTTGTAAGAAAAAAAAAACTTACTTTTGTGCATCAATACCAGGCATGTAAAAAAGATACATGTATGGAGAGTTGTTGTCTATAATGATATGTATGAAAGGCCTTCTAGAAACATATGCTAAACACTAGCTTCTGGCAAGAGTACCAAGTATGTAAAAATATGTATGTATGGGCAATTATTGTCTCTAATGCTATTTCTTTTCTATTGTTGTTATTTTCATCAATGATTTACTATTCAGTTGGTATGCATAGTATGCCTGAATTATAAATACGAGCAAAAGTCCCGCGCGTTGCTGCGGGTTGACATTTTTTATGAGCATACATTACCATAGTCATAGGTATTAAAACATGAAACTAACTCGCGCGTTGCTGCGAAAACGTGCCAAGTAATATAAAGAGCATAGTGCATGTGATTGTTATATACTGTCTACAAAATTAAAACATAAAATTAGTCATTTTATTTATGGCGGGTTTGCAAGCGAACGTGCGGGTTTTGAAGTGATGTTGGGTGAAGTTTAAGGTAGGATTCCCATTTGATCATGTATCTATATACTCCTGCACACACAGAAGTCTTCGTACACATCGTTTAGCCAAAAATAAAGAGTAAAAGCTAGTATGACTAAGCATTCCTATTTCATATCAGTAAGCTATCCATGGCATAGATTTTAAGTTAATGTTAGTAAGTAGTCTAACTACATACCATTATACTCTTTCCATCTACACATTCTCTCATTCAATTAAAACTTTTTCCAAAAGACTCAATAGATCTCAACCAACATAAAAAAAAACATTACCATTTGGTATGCTCTGCGAAATTTGCATGTATTTGTTCCATTTTCTTTCATCATATTTTACCTGCAAAAAATAAAATTTGGACCAATTAAAAAAATCCCCCGTAACAGTTTGTGAACTACATTGCCTCTCCAAACTATGCAATTAATTTAGATCAAATAAAGAGCAAATTATAAGACAAAAGTGGTGCTTAACTTCTATAAAAGTTACTTAATATAAAAAACAAAGTTTGCAAACAGTTTGTTTGGTATGTCTTTTCAGATTAATGGGCAAGTAATTAACCTGTCCACATTATGATACAGCAAACAGTGAACTCACCTTTTTCACCAGCATCATTGTCTTTGTGCTTGAGAATTCTTCTGACATCTTTTCCGGTGAAAAAACCAAACATAGTTTTACTTAACAGCCAAGCCCCACCGCATTGGTATAACGTTACAGAAAAAACAAACAAAAATAAAAAAAAAGCGTATAATGGCCCAAACCAAGATCGTCATCGCCTTCATGGCTCCGATCAGACGCTAGCCTCAGAGCAATCTGAAGTTTCATCATAACCAACATAAATATCCAACCACGTTCAGGTAAAAAAAAATTCAAATTAAAATAAGGCTCAGTTTATATGTCAATCATTATTGCGGTAACTGCTCAGATGGTATACGGGACTCAAGTGGGGTAACGACAACAATCCGAAGATAGTGTCGTTGCCAAAACCACTAAGTCTAAAACCGTTAAAGAAAAACTCATCATTGCCTTACTATGACATGTAAATGTCAAACCATTTGTATTTAAATTAGCTGGACATATAGGTCAGATGAACATGAGGCTTGAACCAAGTCGCATCGTCAACATGCCTCGATAAAAAAAATTACATTCGGAAGGAATAGTTTAACTGTAGCGCACACGTAAGCCATCAAAATTGATATATAAAATGAAATTTGGAGGGAATAATTTAACTCCAGTGTACACGTAAGCCATCAAAATTGATATATAGGGTAATAAGGTAATAACCAACAAAAATATCCAACCACATTCAGGAAAAAGGCTCAGTTTATATGGCAATCATCATTGCGGTAACCGCTCAGATCGTATACGGGACTCAAGTGGGGTAACGACAACAATCCGAAGATAGTGTCGCTGCCAAAACCAATAAGTCTAAAACCGTAAAGGGAAAACGCATCATAGCCTTACTATGACATGTAAATGTCAAAAGATTTATATTCAAACCAGTTGGACATATCTTAAATCAGTAAGGTATAACCCACAATTTACATCAAACAGGACTGAGATCCGATTAACCATCTCTGTCTAAACTACAGATCTAAATCGGCTAAAGCCGAGACCGTCATCGCCTTAATGGCTCCGATCAGATGGTAGCCTCAGATCAATATGAGTTTTCATCAAAACCAACATAAATATCCAACCACATTCGATACAGTTAACATCATAGTAACAGTAGAAAACACCGGCATAGGGTCAGATCAATCTGAATCGTCATCATAGCCAAAACCAAAGCGGGCTCGTAACAGCAACATCAGAGCAGATTTGAACCAGTTAAAAGGTTTAAAGAATCAAAAGCAAACATAGAAATTTGTTTGAAACCAAACGCAAAAATACAAATCAGATCTCAAAAGCAAATAGTGACCATCGAGTAAAAAAAAACCTTACCGGCGCCGGCGATAACAGTAACCATTCGCTCAAAAAGAAACCCTAGCAACGCCTTCGGTGAACTGAGCACAACCAACATCGGCGAGCACCAAAAGATACCGTCGGCGAGCACTGAAACCCCCAACTTTACCCTCAATGTTAGCAGGATACAACACTTAAACAATGGTAGCCTGCGACAATCAAGCGTCATCACCATCAGATCCATGAAAAACCCCTAAAAATTAGTATCCACAAAACCCTAAACCGTCGGCACCACCACCGCCACCATCGGCGGCACAATCGAAGCAACGGAAACCAAATACGGGTTATAGAAATGAAACCCCCACCACCTCATCGAGGAAGCAGATTCTCTTTACAAAACCCACCGGCATCGACTTACCACTCGCCGGTAACTATGCACGGAGCAACGCCTTCTGGCAGCCGCTACAACGTCAATAGCACCGGACGGAGATATAACCCTGTTCTCCGGTGATGTAATATATTTTAGAGAGGGAGAGAGATGAAGAGGCTTTGGAGAGAGAAGTCGTTGCTCAACGTCACCGGAGCATCGACCTGAGAGCTTCACGTCACCGGAATTTTAGAGAGGGGGTCAGATCTCGATGACAGTGGTTGCTCAACGTCACCGGATTTCGGACAGGGCGTCGATGTCGGTGCGTTTAAAGAGAGAGACCGGACGGAGACATAACCCTCTTCTCCGGTGATGTAATATATTTTAGAGAGAGAGAGATGAAGAGGCTTTGGAGAGAGAAGTCGTTGCTCAACGTCACCGGAGCATCGACCTGAGAGCTTCACGTCACCGGAATTTTAGAGAGGGGGTCAGATCTCGATGACAGTGGTTGCTCAACGTCACCGGATTTCGGACAGGGCGTCGATGTCGGTGCGTTTAAAGAGAGAGAGAAGAGTTGCAGGAGGCTGTGGGTGTGTTTAAAGAGAGAGTGTCGGTGTGTTTAGAGAGAGAGATTCGGTGGAGTGACCACGTATGTTCTCCAATAAGAAAATGACATTTTCAAGGGAATAGTTTAACTTCAGTGTACACGTAAGCCTTCGAAATTGATATATAGGGTAATATTGCTAATCATGGAACATGTTTTTTTTTTTTTACAAATAATGAATATTATAACTGATGTTCGGTTTAAACACATACCATCAGTTGGGTTGGGTTATAAATGTAGTGTCCAGTTGCTAAGGTTGAAGGCTTTGTAGTCAATATGATAGTGTGACTAATTTTTGGGTTATTTTGGTTCATTAAGGTATTTTACTGTTAGTATCTTTTGATCCTAAATAGATTTGACTTCTTGAAGTCAAAAACCAGTTCTTATTATAGCTTGCAAAAATATGATCATTATATGGCATATATGCACCTTTTACCTCCATTTATAAATTGGTTTATCAATAAGTATAGAGTGCTTATATAGACACCCAAGGTTTTACTAAATTCACCCTTTCCCTACGGTCGTTTCGCTCCAAACGGTCGTTTCAAGGTCGTTTCATTTAAAACGGCCGCCACGTGTCGCGACGACGAAACCTTAAAATTCAGGGGGCCCCCCTTTTTATCGACCGTTTCATCCGAAACGATCGCCGAACGATCGTTTCATCCGAAACGACCGTAAGGTTTCGGTGGATTTAGCAAAAGCAAATGGTGGATATATCCAAAGCCTAAGTATATAATAGTTTGAAAATCGGTAGCCTCGTGCTTCTCTAAAATTTATTTCTCATGTTTTGGTTTATTTTTCTAGCATGTAGGTGGATTTTATATATTATGTATATATTAAATGAATTTGTGAACCAAAAGGTTACAGAAGTGTCCCAACTGGTCTTTGTTAATATATATATATATTTTTTTGGTTATTCCAAGCTGATGATGACATAGAAAGCTGATCACACCAAATTTTTTTAACCAACTCTTTTTACAATGTTTCATAAGGTGATAATGTCATTGTTCCTAAATGGATTTGACCTCTAAAGGTCAAATAAAGATGACCATTATATTGCATATATGCAACTTTTACTTCCATTTATAGATTAACTTATCATTATGACTTACTTATATTATATGTAGTTAGCTCCACTCATTTTACAAAATAGCTAACAACAAACACCAAATGTTATGACATAGGTTTGAAACATCTTTGCTGATATTGAGTTTAACAGTACGGCGGTTACATTGCACGAAGTGCATGAAACAGGTTTCACAACACCCATATCTCACATGATTTGTCTAACAGACTCTTAAAAACGGTACGGCTCTGCCACGAAGCGCGGGTCGACCAACTTTTATTATACATTTGACAACTTGTGTATTAAAATATTACCATATATTTTCTTTCGATATTAATATATACTCAATGAAAATATCACTAGAAAGTTATACGGTTCAGTTGGTTGACCCACCTAACTACTATTGCAAACACCCGGATTCAATACTCTCCCCAAAGAGTTTTTCTTTTTCAAAAGCTTACTTGCCCGTTTGAGAAATTTCATGCATTCATCTACAACCGTCAAACATTAGCACCTCATTAAATTTATGAAATTAATATATCTTGACTTATTATTTATTAACTAACTTTTTAATTAACTTTGCACCTATTATTTATTTTTATATATTTTTTTTATCAAGTAAAATTTAAAGTCAAATATTCAAAATCAGGTTGATGAGAATCTCTACCATCGCACTGATGGAGGTGCATAACATTTGTAAGTGTCATCTAAACATGACCCAATACAAGGGTGCCTATGTCTTTAAATTTTTACGGTATTGCACAAAGCCACTTGTCTTTGTATTTAATTACTAGATTAGCACTTTATTTTGTTACATTAGTAACACAAATCGTTTATTCACATGCCACAGCATTACCTTCAGCAGAGAGAGCTAAGAAACAACATCATGAATGATTGCATCTAACATCACCTCCCTTTGAAAAGAAATATGTTTGTAAAATAACTATACTATGACTTTCTGTTTTGTTTGTAAATTTAACTTATCGACTTCATGTTTCATAGCTCTCTGTATAATATGAAGTATCTTTTTCCACACTCCTACACGGCTACACACAACTTGCAAGCCTGTACATAATCACTTCATTGTACGACTCTATAACGGTAGTCCTTTATGCGACATCACTATGGGATGTACGACCCTTCTTTAGTTGCTTCCACTTTATTCATCGAGATTGGGTTGGTGTGCACTAAACTGTGGTAGTTTCTTAGCATTTACATTTCTCTTTCTCTCCGTCTTTTGGCAGCTTAAAGTCTAAACGGTTCAAAACCCTTTAGATCCATTTACAACCAAATATTACGACTTACCTCCTACATTTAAAACCAATATCTTGCTTTCACATTTCCGCGGCAACGCGCGGATGATCTCTAGTTTCTAACATTTTTAGAATGAAACCTGTTATTCCAAAGAATTCGAACCCAAAACTATTTATTCGAATACCCTTTTTTATGAATTATTATTATATATTTTTTTCTTTCAAAAAAATCACACTTGAACAAAGGTATAAAGTGAATCATTGTAATTTAGAAGGAAAATACAGCAAATCGTGATAATTAACTTCTTACGGTGAATTTTGTTCAATATTAAAATT
>JBCNJP010000027.1:90409726-90440261 GCA_039602395.1 Deinandra increscens subsp. villosa | reverse complement strand
GATATATAATTTAGAGTAAAGATTTTGATAGTTTTAGAATGATTAGTACTCATACGATACCATCGCAAGTCTGCAGGATTAGATAGAGGTGGAAGATTAGGACATGGGTAGATTTAGGTAGTTGGTTTATTTATGTGTGTAGCTTTCAATTCTGGTAGTTATGCACGTAGGCTTCCATGTAAGGCTATATAAGCTATTTAGTTGTTTTTCGGTTCATGCATGATTAATTCAAGAAAAGCTTCTTCCTCACTTATTTCTGTCTGTTGCTCGAGAGACCACATGACCTCTATCTTATCCTGCAGACTTGCGTTTTCGGCGAATGTGGTACGCATCATGGGTAAGACACATCAAGATGATCCTGAAACTAAGCAAAGAAATGGGACATAATTTAATGCTTTCTAAACCCATTTCTTGTATTCACCTAAAAAAGACCTAAAGTTGTGTGTAAGTACACACAACTTTCCAACTATCATGATCAATTAAATATTTAAAACTTGTGACTAAATAAAAGAACTGTTCATGATCTGGTTTTGACCCGATCAAGATCTATCCCTATAGAACACCCTATTTAAATTAAAATCTTTGCATTAAAAAGTTGTCGTGTCAATCTCTATGATTACTCTAATTTCTCTCTCCCTTTTGTGTATATTGTATGTCGAAACTAGATTTTATCATACTATTTCACTTGTGTACTCTCATATGGTATCAGAGCATTTATCACTCAAACGAGAAATCGATCGTGACCTTCATTTTTTTTCCAGCCAAATCACTGCTCCTACCCAAAATCGTTGCTCTTCATCATACCCTTGTCATAACTACCGGTGTCATCTAAATAACAAAAAACATACATTTTCTGTGACAATATGGGCCTTCGGGTGGGACCCAAGAATTAGAAACGATAAAACCTGATAAAACCGGCAAACCGGGAGGTGCGTATATAGGCGTAGTATGTCAATTAAGGTATTAGAAGAATATAGTAGCCTTGAAACACTTCACAAACATCACACATAAGTTGGAGTCTCAAAACATTGGTGATAAACTGAAAACTGCTATGTGTCGTGAAATAAATGCAAACTGATACGTGAATTTAATTGCATGATCGTAAATTGTTATATGGCAAGTTGATACATGATTTTATTGGAATTCATGTGATAAAAATGATGGTGAATTAATATGGGAGAAAACAATGAAAACCGTGACCAAAAACGTGAAAAATGGACAAAACGTGCTACGGTCAACAAAAGTCAAAGGAGTTGTCAGACGGGAGCTCTAGGCGTATCGCCTAGAGCAACCCAAGGCTCCAAGCGATATGCTGGAGGCCTTTTTCCAGCAAAACCCTAAAATCTCCTTATTTAATCATCATTAGCCACCACTTCTTCATTTCAACAGCTCCAGACGTCCCATCAACCCTTTTTACGACCTTAAACATTCTCCTACTCAGTCATCATCAAGTTTCTTTTTTTTTTCAAGATTCAAGCCCCGATTTCATCCTTGATCATCCTATATCATTTGGTATATGTTTTTCTTTGACTTTCTTGCTTAAAAGATGTCAAGACCCAAGCTTTATGATAGATCTAAGTCTGATTTGTGATGTTATGATGATATCAACTGTAGATCTAGTGTTTACGATAATAAATATTGCATCTTTGAATATAAAATGAGGCTTTTATGCATGATATGATGATACTTGCTAGATCCAGGGTTTTGCATGAGAAAACATGCTTGCTTGTGAATAAAGCTTGATGATGTGTGCTATATCTATGTTCTAATGACTTATGAATGATAGATCTAGGGCTGTTGTGTAAGAAAGTTGCTAACTTTACGTTCTATGATGGAAACTCAATTTTGGTAGTCATGCATGCTAGATCTTGAATAAAGGCACTTGATTGATGTTAGATCTACTATGAGATTGCTTGATCTAGGTTAATGGATGTATGACAGTGTATAAATTTGTAAACTTGATGTTCAAATGCATGCGGATTATTTTATAAAAATTATTTACATGAAAATATGGTGAAAATGGTCTATTAAGTCAAAATGGCATTCTTGAATGTGGTTAGAAATCTATGACATGGCTTGAAATGTGTAAATGAATGATCTACGTGACTTACATGAGATGATGCTAACGTATAATCATGGAATAAGCCTACATATGGTAAATATATTTATCAAAAAAATTAATAACTAAGTAAATGCATGTGTATGATCATGGGTTTACTTGACTACGTGTTTGCATGTCATTAGTCAAATTGGTTATGAGTTATACGAGTGTACAAGTCCTAAGTCTCCTACCTCAGGGGGAATGACAGGACTTTGTACGATCGCCCCATCGATCGTCATCGTATACACGGGTTAATGTCGTAAGCAATTGTGAATGTTATGTTTATCATAGTACAATGTGTTGTATGTGTGATACGTGTTAGGCTAAGTATAGAATACCTAAATTCAGTCACAATGTGTATTTGAGTCCACTTATCTGTTGTTCGTAGGTTGTTAGGATGGTTGGTCAACTTAAGTCTCCACTCACACGATTGCGGGTCATAGGTGGAGTCTAGGAGGGATTCACCTTCTCTATCAGAGCATTTACTATTTGGAATCTTATTTGCACCCTAAGGTGAGTTCATACCCCACTTTTTATCTGTTTAAGCTTTTGGGGAAGAAGACATACGGTAACTGTTTTATAACTTAACTTGATGATTTATACCAAAAATTTATAAACCATGGCTGAAACGTTTGCAGTAAGTCCTTCGACAAGGTGAACCATGAATAATTATTAACAGGGAATTATAAGGTAGATCTACTGGCCTGACAAGCCCTACTCGACGCCCGGGAGGTGAGGCGGATATTATATTGTCTCTAGCTCGGTCATTACTCGCAAACAGTATGACTGAAAGGCAAAGTAGCTGTCAGTAATGGTGTCACGAATCCTATGGTGTTATAAAAATCTTATGGGCTTGCTACCCATGGGTATAAAGATCAGCTTGATTTTCTAGGTGGACTCCTTGCTTGGGTTATGCCTCGATGAGGGTAACTGGTTAACAAACTGTTTTGATAAATGTTATTTATATGCTTGAACTTATGAGGTCACCAACCTAGCGTTGACACTGTTTAGTATGTTCTTCTCAGGTCCTTAGGAGCAGCTACTATGCACGTTAGGTATCATTCATGGTGTCTATTGCATGGTTTGTAATAACTCAACACTTTCTGTCGCCTTGGGCGAACAAACATCTTAATCAGTTTTATTGATTGTCGCTTCCGCTATTTTGAACTGAAACTTAATTATGTTATTATGCTTCCGCTTAACTCTCAATTAACGTTTTACTCTGATAAACTATTTTACAAACATAAACTTGTTGTTGAGTCGAGCATATAAATGTTCGGAGTGTCTGACTACTCAGATCCTGGACTGGCATCACGCCCCCGCTCGCGGGTATTACGCGGGTGGTTTTGGTGGGGGTGTGACAGATTGGTATCAGAGCCCTCAGTTATAGTGAACGTAGGATTGCATTAGAATCTAACTATAACTAGAGTCAGTTAGACAAACACTTAGATGCACATGTACGCAGTTTGCCCATCTTGCTACAATATAATATATATATATATATATATATATATTTATATAAAAGTATATGTATATACTATGTTGACTGATGTGTTGCAAACACATCCCATTTCCGAGGTCTTTTGCGTGTCTTTTTGAGTCTAATTGTGTCGGTTTTGCTTTTGTTTTAGTTGTTTTATTAAAGTTAGAGTCCTTGAGTCTTTTATTTATGTTTTTGCAAGTTTTGAAGGTTTTTGATAGATTCCCGAGGCCTCAAGAAGAAGTTGTAAGTTAAGGAGAAAAGAAGAAAAAAAGGGAGCTGAACAAGCAGTCCCAGGCGTATCGCCTGGGACCTTAGGAGTTGTACGCGATACGCGCGGAAAGGAGAGTCAACGGAAGGGTTAAGTCGGTTTGACCCGACTATCTTGTCGCTTGCAAGACCCAGGCGTATCGCCTGGGAGAAATAGAGTTGTAGGCGATACGCCTACAACTGTAAAACCCGCAGAAAAAGGTTTCACGATATAAATTCAATTTTAGGGTTTGTATTCGTGATAACTCGACTTCCAGACGGCTAAGGGCGATTGAGAGGCGATTTGAGGAGCAGAGAGAGCAAGGATCAAAGGGGAAATCAACGGTGGATCAATCTTTCATCATCAAAGCGATATCGGTTTCATCTTTTCTCGTTGAATTCGTTGCTATTATCATGTTCAGTGTTCAAGCTTTAAACTTTATTATGATTTCTGTAACTGAGATGATTGTTGGCTAAACTTTGATTGCCACCTAGACTCGTATGATGAATTTGACCTTTTGACTATTTTATTCGGTTTTTGACTAATTGATTGATGCTACAATTCTATTCAATTCCAATGATTATTATGATTTGATGCATATGTGTGTTATGATCGGATTGTTAATTGACTGTTAATGCTTAATTTACCCGCGAATGTCTTTCGGTTTAGGTAGATTAACCAAAGTAGTTAACTTTAGGGTTGATTGCTAAAGTGTAGTTTAGGGTTACCTTGAACTATTGCATTTTCGGTTGGTTGATTATTTGATTGTAATGTGCTGCTAAACTGAAGACTTAAAAGGTATAGGTTTAACGGGTAGTCGGGTTGGTTGAAGTCTTAGGGTTGCATTGTCTCAAAAGGAAGTGTCCTAGGGTTTTGTCTAGCTTGCTATTTCGTGTCAGTCATGATAGTTGTTGGTAGCTCCGGTTAGTCTAGGTGTGCCTTAGGTATATCCGAGGGTGGCTAGGGTAATTGAAGTGGGAAGGACTTAAAAGGTGAACCCTTGTTCGAGCGTTAGGATTGCATGCTAGGAAGAACTTAAAAGGTGAACTAGCCACCATCAGATTAGTCAAGCCGAGTGAAGTTGTCATTAGTGATTAGGATTCTGAGTCTAGGTGGTATCTTTCTCTGTCTCTGAAGGTTGTTACTTGATTGCTTGCTGCTCGTTTGCTAGTTGTGTGCTTTAGGTAATTTTAGTTAATCCAATTCTCAATTCAAGTCATAACCAAATTACTCAGTATTTCCAATTTCTAGGTCTAGGTTAAGTCTTGTTCATAGTGTCCTTAGGGTTCGATATCCGGTCTTCCCTTAGCTTTACTATTATCCGACAGGTACACTTGCCTCAAGGTTCGGTTCAGTTTAGGTAGTTTCGGTAAAATTAGGTGTGTCTAGGTCTAGGTTTAAGTCTAGGTTTTTATAGGTATTTTTAGTGTAGTTCCGAACACATCATTGACTATTGTGATACTGTTATTTTTATCTCCATTCTTATCACATCATCATATCTACCTTCCTGTAGTGCTTGTCTGAATTAACTGTTAGTCATTTAAAAAGTAGCTACTCACTGTAATATACATGAAGTGTATATTGCAGGCATGGCATCAAGGGATTCAGCGTCATCGGACTCGTTAGCACTGGTGTCACCCACATGGAGCAGAGGGAGATGGCCGTTAGGAGACTCTAGGGCGTCTGTGCCAACTATCTCAAACAGACAGATGGACACTAGGGACTAGACTACATACCCTGTTTACGTGGACGACATGGTGTGAGTCTACCGTGTAGTTGCACCCGCCGCCGCTCGCACCACAGCACATATGAGGGTTACACCAGCCCTACAGACGTAACCTTCCATGACGGAGCGGGCTGTAGCAGCGTTGGTGGCCAAACATTTAGCACATCGGGATCGCGTCACTCATGCAGTAGGAGACATTGCTGATCTCCAGGTCAGAGTAAGTGATGTCAACTACCAACTTAGGGATGCTATAGCTCGATGGAGACAGAGAGAGAAGCGCTTGGTCAATCTAACGCCTCGATCTCGGATCCTTCCCTTTTCAGGTTAGCAAATTCAAACTCTAAGTTCTTAAACTCCATGCAAGGACAGTATTCCTCGATCAATAGTCTCGTGAACTCTGTCCACGGCATTGCGTTCGCTGCTGCTAAACGAAAAACTTGAACCTGAAAGTTCCACCACGTTAAAGCAACTCCTTCCAGAGTCCCCGAAGCATACTTAACACGGTATTTAGCTGGATACCAAAGTAGTTCTACGACTCCTTTTACTCCGTTAAACATATGCGGCTTGCATTTCATAAACATCTTGTGAGAACACGCGTGCGGTACGTTAGGGTGAAAATACGAATTGGCTTTACTTTGTCCTACTTTGGCCAATCCGTCGGATCGGCACATTGAGAGGTACATTGATGGTTTGGCACCACAAATTCAGAGCTTAGTAACTTCAAGCAACCTTGGAAACATTCATGACACTATCCATCTAGCTCACAAGTTAACTGATCTGAAAAGTCATAAGCATCGGATCGTCTACTCAATCTAGCTATTCAGATACGAAACGAGTAATTATAATGATTGTTTTATTGATCTAAAGAATAACAATTACAATCAGAATCACAGAGAACAGACACAGAGAATACACCACAGAAACACACACTTATGGATATCTCTCACGCTTAGAACTAACTAACACAAAGAACAAACATGTATTTATACTGACCCACCGAACCTTAGCCGAACCTGAGGTTCGCCCTAATCCGAACTCCAGGCTCGGACCAGGTTCGGCCAGTCACAATTTGGCTTGAACTTGTTCTTGACTTGATGCAACTCGATACTTTACACGATGCACAGATCAGGCATCAACAAACTCCCCCTCGTCGTGTGTAGTATCACTTCAACATCATCACAAAAGTATCTTCAATCAAACTCGCCCTCAAGTGTAGAATCCGTTCGTCTAATGAAATGAATCTTCAAACAAACTCCTCCTCAACTTGATCGTAGCTTTATCAACAGCTTCAGAAGACTTGAAGTTGTGATTTCTTTCACTTTAACAACCTGCTCAAAATTTAAATAATCTTGGCGCAAAACGTCTCTTCGAGACTCCAAAATATGATTTTGAAAATTTGATTTTGTATCACGTGTTGATCAGATCGAAAATAAAGCAGAAACAAAATCTTTTTGGCTTTTAGAAAATTTATATCAAAACAAACCTAAAATATTTTTGATTTTTCAAACTTATGCTAAAACACACCAAAAATCTTTTTTTTTTCAAAATGAAATGAAATTGCAATACAGAATCAAACTCTATTTTTGCTATGAGAAAGATCACTATATGGGATCATATTGATCATGATGCACTGAACTACACTTCAATTTTAACTAATTGAAACACATAAGTAATGCTGTTTGCCGGTATGGTTTGTCCATCTTAAACTCAGGCAAAATCATACTCATAACATCTGAATATGTTAAGGTATTGATTATATTTTGCTTTGAACAGTGTATCCCACACTATCAGACATATTCAGACATTTTCTCTTTTTTTTTCTTTTCCTTTTTGTGTGATTACACTTGTGAATTTTCACAAAGTATAGTATTTTCATAATATCGTCAACTGTGTTCCATGCAAAACAAAATAAGAACGTTAAATCGTCTACCTTAAGGTCGATCTTTCGATACGCAGATAAGGCCTCAGATTTAACAAAATAAGAAAAATAAAACAAGTTAAAATTGTATAACCCAACAACAATCAGGTCGGTACTCCCGTACACGCAGAGAAAGTCCGATGAGTTATACGAAACACCAAAGAAAATAACGCAGAATGTCAAACGAACAACAATCAGGTCGATCTTTCGATATGCAGAGAAAGTCCGATCGTTTAACAAAATAAAGAAAATCAAAGAAGTTTAAATCTTTGCAAAATGAACACATGTATACACAGTGACTTCTCAATTTATTTTTCACACTTACTTTTCTTTCTGTCATGAAATACGCATCAAGATGTTATCCACATGGTCAAGCACTAGTATTTAGTGTTTATCACATCTGAATACTTTCTGATTTACCGAGCCTACCAAACATATCAAACAATGATCTTACGGCTCCCATGAGTCAGATACGTAAGCCAATGTACCATCATTTCCCAATGATCAATTTCTCAAAATTTTATATATTGTGCATGTATTCACCTTATATATCGTGCATATATTCACCTTCATCCCATAACATGCATTTTTCACAATTTCTCCTCCTTACATGGAATTCTTCCCCTTAAAATGAAAACTCTATTTTTGGATTTTCATTTTACAAAAACAAGACTCTATTTTTGGATTTTTAAGCAATTGAAAATGCATAAAGAAAGATAAATTGATCAATCAACACGGATACCTTGCAGGTTTTAGAATATCAGAAAATTTTGTGGGTTAGAAAAATATATCATGAAATTTAAGTTAAGCATAATACTCCTCCATCAACAACTTTGCAATCTTTGATAGGTCTTCTAGAATTACCTGCACATTGGTCAAACTCATTAGTTTTTAACTTGACCCGAAGCGACTGCTTCAGGTCGAACAGTGTCCTAGTTTTGCTTTGAAACCACCTTTGGTTTCCAGAATTTTGATTGTTTTGGTAACTCAGTGTTTAATGAATCAATCACAGGTGACTGTGACGAAGAACCTACATTTTGAACTTTTTGAAACATAGGAACAAAACGGTTTTGTTTTAGAAAGAATGTAGGTTCACATCAATCAAAAAGTCTGCCTTATTCATCAAAGAACTTTGGTTTGGCAGGTTTACCAAAAACTGGTATCTTTTGAGACCTTTGTTTTGTTTCAGGAGGGAGTGGACAATCTTTTGCCATATGCCCTTTTTGGCGGCAAACATAACATAGACGTTCAGTTTTATCCCACCTTTTAGGTGCCTGCACAGAGTCATAAACATGAATATCTCGAACATGATCAGAATAAGAATCATATACCTGTCGGCGATGATCATGAACCCATTTAGATGTTGGGCTTCGAGAATAAGAACCATCAGAAGAAAATTTTGCTGTTTGATTCTTTAAGGTTCTTGATGCATCCTTCTTCTCAAAAACTTCAGAAATTTTCCTAGCATCCACGCAATGAAGAGGAAACTCTTTGTCGGAGAATATCTGTTCCAAACCCTTGAGTTTGTAAAACCGATCAGGTTGAACCTTCTCAGCCTTGAAAACTTCCTTCTTCACTTGCTTCATTTTAAGCTTCTTCAAATCTTGTGATGTTGATGTTGAAACCTCCTTAGCTTTAACATTCTGTGCCCTAAAACACAAACTAACATTCCTCCCAAAAACTTTATCCTCAGAATGTAAATTCTTGTGTCCATCCTTTGCTAACTTTGAAAGTCAGCTTTAATTTCTTTAATTTTTTTCTGCTCAAAGAAGATCGTCTCGTCAAATTCAGGTTGAGAACGAATCTTCTCACTTGAAGTAGCTGATTTCTCATTATCTGCGGAAGATGAACCAGAAACAAACTTTGGAGCTGGAGGAATCTCTGATTTCTGTCCTTTCTTCTTTTTCTTCTTCTTGGATTTCTTCTTCTTTACAATCTTTTCTTCTTCGGTAGTAGATGATGAAAACTTGAAATAATCATAATCTTCAACCTTTCCCTTCACTTCCTTGAAAGCTTCTTTGATATGAGCAGGGGGTGATGCAATTTTATCAAACATTTTCTCAAAATTAGCATCATTAGCTAAGAATCTTGTGAACACTTGTGAGTTTGAAACATTATTCAGCAATCGATTTGCATCGATGACTTGAATTTTGAGATCAGAAATTTGTTGTTATGCTTCAGCTAAATCCTTCTCAGTAGCAATCAATCGCTTTGCAACCTTATGTGTTTCAAATTTCTGCATGCGGAGATTTCCATTCCCTCAAACAATTCTTTCTTCAATTTATCTTCATTCCGCTTTTGAATCTCCAAATTTGCTGTTTGAACTTTATTCACACTTACCAATTCATGCTTCTCATCCAAATACTTCTCCATAATAGCTTGATAAGTTTCAATCTTAGCAGCAGATTCTTCAGCATTCTTTGTAAGCAGATCAAGGTTGATTTTTGACTTATCAAAAAGATTCTGAAAATCATTTGCAGCGTCTTCTACTTCATCCTTCAATTTCTTGACTTCATTAACCAACTGATCCCTCTCTTCACAGATCTTTGCATTTGCAGCTTCAACATTCTTTCTATCTTGTTTTGATATTTCTAAAACTTCATTCAGCAATTTGATCTCTGTAATCAAACCTTAATTTTTCAAAACTAATTCCTTCTCATGTTAGAAACCTCCAAATCTAAACTAACCAACTTGAATTCCTTAGAAAGCTTTTGAATTTTATTCAATAACGAAGCATTTTCTTTCAACAAACTTTCCATGTTTTCAGCAGATTCATAGGAACTCGGAGTTGAACTTGTATCTGAAAAATAATCTGCTTGTTGATCATGGGTGACAATCAAAGCAGATGAATCAAAATGTTTACACCAATCATAAACACCATCATTTTGAACTGTTAAAGCTGTTGTCTTGGTTGAATTACTGGACGATGGTTGAGTAAAACCGGGTTTGCTAACATGCGCTTGTTGACATTCTTTAGCAAAATGTCAAAGATTTGAGCATTTGTAACACTTTACCTTGGATTTATCAAATCCAAATTTGCCATTGAAATCAGATGAACTCCTGCCATGTTTCTTGAAAAATCGTTTTGATCTTTGACCTAGCATAGCATATTGCCAAGCTAAATCTAATTAGTTCAATTGATCATCATCAAGTTCATCAAGATCATCCCTCGTAATCTTTGCATCAACAACATTCTTGATAACCAACAACCCAAAAGATGATGTAATTAAGGTAGCAATCATTTTAGCATACTCTTCGGTTGTTTCAGCAGACAAGGCATTCTGAATTGTGAAATTTGGAATGGTAAAACTACAACCTTTTGAAGAATCAGAATTTCCAGAAACTCCAGCCATAAAAGCAACACTTGGTGCAGAACTCAGATTTGGTTTAGCTTTAGCATTCATACTAGCAGTATTCTCTCCATGATACAACTCAGGATTTTGTAATGGTACAGTTGACTTCTTTGAATTTAACATTTCCATTTCCCGAGCTTGAAGTTTTCCAGTAAGCTCATGAAATGTCAATGTAGAGTATTCTTTGTCATGAGTGAGTAACAAAATATAGTTTTCCCACTTTTCACGCAAAGCTTCCATAATATTTTCTTTCAAATCTGCATTATTTTTCTCAATTCCAACTACCTTTAATTCACTAATCAGATGTGAAAACCGTGAAACAAGAGCGGTAATGCTTTCATTTTCATAATGTTGAAAGTTATCAAATTCTTTATTTAACACATTTCTTCGACTCTTCTTGTATTCATCATTCCCCTCACATCTTGCTGATAAAGCATCCCACAATTGTTTTGATTTCTTGCACATACTAAATTGATGTAACAACTCAGTGGGTAATGCCATTGTAAGATAACCGAAAGCCTTTTGTTCAAGCTCGTATGATTTCCTTTCAGCAATGTCGAAGGTATGAACTTCCTTGAAATCTCCTTGATCAGTTGGATGTTGATAAAGCTTCTTGATTGGAATCCACAAATCGATATCATTCGTGCTTATGTATGCAGAAAATCGTTGCTTCCAATTCTGATAATCTTCCAACTTCAACAACTTGGGAACTTTCTGACTTGTTCCAACTTCGTTATCAAAATTCATCATGGTCTGCATCGCAGCAAAAGATTGAAATTCCGACATTGTAGAAAAATTCAAAAAATCTGATTGGCCGAACTCTTCCCGAACCTTAACAATGTACCGAACCTTAACCGAACCTCGAACCAACCCTTTCTGAAAGTAATACCACCGAACCCTCAACGAACTCTTTCCGAACAATACCCAAACTTCTTTCGAATAGAAAACACATTGAACTTCGAACGAACCTTAAACGAACTAGAAGATAATCCGAACACTCAACGAACCTTAGACGAACTCTAAGTTCGGAGCAATTATTCTGACGAACCTCAAGTTCGGAAGACGGTCAGTCCGAACAGCAACATAGTTTTCTCAAAAAGTTCAAATTTGGATGAATTTTAACGAAACTCGCAGCAGTTGATCAGAAAAAGTGACGAAGAACGATTTAGGAACAAATTTGACACAGAAAACTAGATAGATTTGATGGAACTCATGTAAACATACTCGAAAAACACCAAAACGTTTCAAAAATCCGAAAATAGCAACCACAGATCAGTAGAAAGAACCAGAAAGCTCTGATACCACTTGAAAAGTCGTGAGCATCGGATCGTCTACTCAATCTAGATATTCGGATACGGAACGAGTAATTATAATGATTGTTTTATTGATCTAAAAAAGAAAAATACAATCAGAATTACAGAGAACAGACACAGAGAATACACCTCAGAAACACACACTTATGGATATCTCTCACGCTCAGAACTAACTAACACAAAGAACAAACATGTATTTATACTGACCCACCGAACCTCAGCCGAACCTGAGGTTCGCCCAGATCCAAACTCCAGGTTCGGACCAGGTTCAGCCATTCACACTTTGGCTTGAACTTGTTCTTGACTTGATGCAACTCGATACTTCACAGGACGCACAGATCAGGTATCAACATGATCAGGCTGTATAACAAGGAATTTTACCTCATCGTAAAGCAGTAACTAGTGTGGTAGACAACAAGAGGAAGTGGGAAACCTCTGGAGGAATTGGCAGTGGTTAGCCAGAATCGAAATCGAAAGGCTGATGGTAATAGCAAAGGTGGTCATGAAAACCAGAATTCTGGAAATTAATCAGGTGGTTATCAAGGGAGACAAACCAAATGCAACAGGTATGGCCAACATCACTCTGGAAATTATGCAATTAAGTGTAACAAGTGTGAAAAGTTGGGTCACAAGGACGTTGACTACCGAGTGAGAGTCAATAATCAGGGGCTCAGAATCATGGAAACCAGAATCACCAGGGTAATCAATCTGGCTGTTTTGAATGTGGAGTTATTGGTCATTTCAAGAAAGAGTGCCCAAAGCGGAAAGGAAACAGGAACGGGAATGGTGGCAATGGAAACAGTGGAGTAACGAGTAGAGCATTCGTGACTGGAGCATGAGAAGCTCGAAATGACACCAACGTGGTAAATGGTAAGTTTTCTGTTAATGGCTATTTTGCTTCCGTATTGTTTGATACCGGCGCCGATAGGAGCTTTATCTCAAGTAAATTTAGCAAAATGATTAACGCCATATAAAGCTCATTAGAAGTTAAGTATTCGATAGAGCTTGCAAATGGAAAGCTGGTTGAAATCCATAATATTGTCCGAAACTGTATATTGGAGCTGTATGGTCATCAAATGAGCGTCGATTTGTTATCAACAACTTTGGGAATTTTTGACGTTATTATCGGTATGGATTGGCTGTCTAAGCATCAAGCTGAGATTGTATGCCAGGAGAAAGTGGTTCGAATTCCTCTTCAGATTGGAGAAATTATGATAATTCGAGGAGAACGAGGTGGATCTGTAGTTGGGATCATTTTATTTCTTAAGGCAAAAAAGTGTTTGTGAAAAGGTCACGTAGCTATCTTAGCTCACGTCATTGAGAAGCCAGTGGAAAAACCGTTCCTGGAAGATATTTATGTCGTTCATGATTTTCCTGACGTATTTCCTGAAGATTTGCCAGGTCTACCTCCACATAGACAGATAGAACTTCAAATCAATTTGGCACCAGGAGCATTGCCGATTACCCGCACACCTTATCAGTTAGCCCCGAGCGAACTCCAAGAGTTGTATGCTCAGTTGCAGGATTTGATAGAAAAAGGTTTTATTAGACCTAGTTCATCGCCGTGGGGAGTGCCTGTTCTGTTTGTTAAGAAGAAGTACGACACTTTTTGAAGGTGCATCGATTATGATGAGTTAAACAAGGTTACCGTGAAGAATCGGTATCCTCTTCCGTGCATCGATGATTTGTTTGATCAGCTTCAAGGTTCGAGTTATTATTCGAAGTTCGATTTGAGATCCAGGTATCATCAACTACACGTTCGAGTTAGAGCAAGTTTCTGTGTATGGCCGCTACTGTGCGAATACATTAGAATTCTGAGTGGTTTACTGAATGTAATGATGTCAACTAACCAACCAGCGAACCATTGGTTAGCCAGTTGGTCCGGTTCGCTGGTCATCACCTATAAATAGGTTTGGTTGGTTGGTGAGAGAGGATGTTCTGTCCAAACCTCCTCTAGAGCTTAATCGATGTATATTCATTCGTTTTGTAATCATTTGACACTAATTGAATGACAAACTTTCATCTATATCTTTCTATGATTTGGAAACGATCTGTATATGCTCTAACAGTTCGAGATGAAGTTGTAACAAAAACAACTTTTAGGGCCAAGTATGGTCACTACGAGTTTTTGGTGATGCCGTTCGGGTTAACTAATGCGCCTGTAGTATTCATGGATTTAATGATTTGAGTCTGCAAGCCATACCTGGATCGATTCGTCAGCGTTTTCATTAACGATATTCTCATCTATTCTAAGACGAGAGAAAATCACGTTGAGCATCTTCGTATCATTCTAGATTTGTTGAGAAGGGAGTAGTTGTACGCTAAATTTTCAAAGTGCGATTTTTTGATTCGGGAAGTGCAATTCTTGGGTCATATCGTAAATGAATTAGGGATTCAAGTTGATCCGTCGAAGATTGAGGCGATTAAGAGTTGGCATGTACCAAAGACGCCGACTGAGGTATGCCAATACCTCGGTCTAGCGGGCTATTACAGACGATTCATTGAGGGGTTTTCCTCAATCGCTCAACCTTTGACAGCGTTAACGCATAAAGGCATAGTGTATAAATGGGATGTAAGGCGGATGCAACGTTTCGGCTTTTGAAGAAAAAGCTTTGCAGTGCACCTATCCTTTCATTGCCAGAGGAAACTGATGATTTCGTGGTCTATTGTGATGCATCTATTCAAGGCATGGGATGTGTGCTCATGTAGCGCGATAAGGTTATTGCTTATGCATCAAGACAGCTCCGAGATAACAAGAAGAAGTATATGACTCATGATTTGGAGTTGGGAGTGGTAGTCTTTGCGTTGAAGATCTGGAGATATTACTTGTATGGTACTAAGGGTACGATTTACAACAATCACAAGAGTCTTCAACATTTCTTTGACCAGAAGGAATTGAAAATGAAGCAATGCAGATGGGTGAAATTGTTCCATGATTATGAATGCGCTATTAAGTATCACTGGGTAAAGCTAATGTAGTAGCCGATGACTTGAGTTGCAATGAGGCGAAGCCAAAGCATGTTCATGCTCTGCACATGACAATTCACTCACGTTTACCAAGTCAGATTCGGAACGCTTAGTTAGAAGTGCTGAAAGACTAGAAGTTAAAATATGAATCTTTGCATGGCTTAGACAAAAAGTTCGAGATCCGGTCATATGGCGCTCGGTACTTTTCTAATATGCTACGGGTGCCTTAGTAAGGAAATTTAAGGCAACTTATTATGGACGAGGCTCATATGTCTCGATATTCTATACAACCGGTTTCGGATAATATGTACAACGGTTTGAAGGTTGTTTATTGGTGGCCAAAGAAGAACACTGACATCGCCACTTATGTGGGCAAGTGTTTGACCTGTTCAAAGGTCAAGATCGAGTATCAGAAACTGTTAGGCTTGCTTCACCAACCAAATATTCCAGGATGGAAATAGGAGAACATATGATGGATTTCATAACAAAGTTGCCTAAAACTCCTATTTAATGCGATACGAACTGGGTGATTGTTGATCGATTGACCAAATAAGCTCATTTCTTGCCAATTCCGGAGACTGAAAAGAAGGATAAGCTAGCTCAATTATACATGAAATAAGTTGTCTCATGTCATCGTGTTCCCTTATCTATTATATCTGATCGAGATACACGATTTACCTCGCACTTTTAGAAGTCCTTACTGAAAGTGCGTGAGTGGTGGATTATCTACTCAGTCGTATCGAAATCAATGTAAAACGAGAATGAACACGAGAGTAATTACAAAGGATTTGTATTAGACCACAGAGAAACACTACAGAGTACACATACAAGATCTGATCAAGAAGTTCAAGAAGTAAAGTGCTAACACAAGACAAACTATTTATACTAAGCATAAACCCGGTCTGCCAAACCTCAGGTTCGGACCACGTTTGGACGTGTCCGAACTCTGAGTTCGCCTAGGGTTCAGACCACAACAAGTTGTCTTGTATTTTACACTTCACATGACAAACAGGAACTATGTATCTACAAACTCCCTCTCGGCATGTGCAGTATCAGTTTCCACTTATTACTTGTATCTTGCATCTTCAATTAAACTCTCCCTCGACTTGACGATGAGTTCAATCTTGAATACTTGATAGTGCATCATGTGTAATCTCTTTATCAACATCTTCAGAAGACTTGAAGTTGTGATGTTCCCTTTCCACTTAGAAACCTGCCAACATAAATAATCTTGGCGCAAAACGTCTCTTCAAGACTCCAAGATTTTGATTTTGAAATTTGATTTCATATTTTGTGTTGATCAATCGAAAAGAAATAAGAAATAAAATATTTTTGGCTTTTAGAAACTTTATATCAAAACACACCGAAATATTTTTGGTATTTTCCAATATGGAAAGTAAATACAATACAGAATCAGACACTATTTTTGTCTTCTGTGAGAAAGATCACAACTTGGGATCATATTGGTCATAAAATGCTGAACTACACTTCAATTTTGATTGTTGTAGCACATAAGTCATGTCGATTACAGATATAATTTGTCCAACTTTAAACTCATGCAGAATCATACTCATAACATCTGGATATGTTAATGTATTGATTATATTTGCATTAAGCAGTGTACCCCACACTATCAGACATACTCAGTTATGCTTTGCTTATCACATTTTATGATTTTACTTGTGATTTAACACATAGTAAATGTATTTATGATAGAGTCAACTGTGTTCCATGCAAAAAGAAATAAGAATGTTAAATCGTCTACCTTAAGGTCGATCTTTCGATACGCAGATAATGCCTCAGATTTAACAAAATAAGAAATAAAACAAGTTTAAATTGTATAACCCAACAACAATCAGGTCGGTGCTCCCGCACACGCAGAGAAAGTCCGATGAGTTATACGAAACACCAAAGAAAACAAAGCAGAACGTCAAACGAACAACAATCAGGTCGAACTTTCGATACGCAAAGAAAGTCCGATCATTTGACAAAATAAAGAAAATCAACAAGTTTAAATCTTTGCAAGATGAACACATGTATACACCGTGACTTCTCATTTTATTTTTCACATATCTTTTTCTTGATATATCGTGATATACGCATCAAGATGTTGTCCACTAGGTCAAGCATCAGATTTAGTGTATATAACATTTGAATACTTTTTGATTTGCCGAGCCTACCTTACACATCGATCAAATGGTCTTATGGCTTTTTCATCTATTTTATCCATGAGTCGGACAATGTCAGCCAATGTACCATCACTTCCCAATCATGTCGGATACAATTTCTCATTTTTCAATGTTTTTGTCTTTCAGATTTCTCCCCCTAAAAATGACAACTCTATTTTATAGATTTTCATTTTTAACATTTGAAAAACAACACATGATTTTTGGATTTTTGCAAAATCAAACTCCCCCACAAAATGAGACGGAGTAAAAAAAACAAATCAGAAATTGATCAACCAACACGAATACGGATATTTTAGTATTTTGAAAAACCAAATTGATTTGGAAATGCAATTTAAGTTATCACAAATATTCCACAATCAACAATTTTCAAATCACCGAAAGGTCTTCCTGAAATACCTGCTGACACCAATTAAAACATTAGTCGCTTTGGGATCGACCCGATTCAACAGCGTTTGGTCGTCTAGTGTCTTTCACATAGTCATTGTTGGCTTTGGAAACACTCTTTGGTTTCCAAATTTGTAAAGATTTTGATTTTTTATCAGAACCAGAATCGGTTTCAACTAGCGTACTTGGTTTAGACCAAGACGACTTACGATATGATTTAACCTTTGGAGACCATGGTTCATAAAAAAATTGACCTTTGTTAACCACATATTTAGCAGTATTGTGGATATATGCAGTCGTCGGACAATCAGCAACAAGATGTCTAGGTTGACGACATGCATAACAAAGTCTTTCCCGAAATTTAAGCACATTTGAAAAATTCATTGAATTTTGAAAACTTGAAGAATGTTCAAAATCAAAGTTATCAAAGAAATCATCAGAAGAATCATACCTAGGAGATAGAATTCTTAAAGACGGTGACCTTCTAGAAGAATAAGATGTTTCCTTTAGAGGAGGTGATTTATTTGGAACCTTAACTTTGGGAATCTTTGCAACTTTTTCTTGCTTCTTTGCTTGAACTGGTACTTCCTTGACCTGAAAACCCAAACCTTTGTGTTTATAACCATATGTCTTTGATGAACTCGAAGAAGAACTAGAAGTTTCTCTCCCCTTAGCTTCTCTAGTGAATTTTGCTTTGATGTCTTTTAGTTTGTTCTTTTCAACCAAAATTTTTTCTTCTTTAGTTCCAGACGAAGTACTCGAAGCAACCTTATCAAAAACCTGTTCATTTTCCAATAAAATAGACTTTGAATTAAACTTCGGAGCTTCTCCGAAAGGTTTTTGCTATTTTTTAGCTTTCGATGTCTTCTTATTTGATGAAGAGGTAAACTTTGAATAATCATGCAATTCATCTTTATGATTAAGTGGAGCAGATGTAAATTCAGATAAATCCACCGGTTGAGAAACCATGTGAATATCATTCTGCTTAGAACTATCCTCATTCCGATCCTGTTTATACAAGAAATTCAGCAATGTCGGCGATAAATTGCAATTCTTCACATGCCTTTTTAACTCCAAAATTTCCAACTTCAATTTAGAGATTTTCTGTTGAGCATCAAACACTTCTTTTTGGGACTTGATGAACTTTGTATTGATATCATCATACTCGTATGTTTGCAACTTCCGGATCTCACATTCAGCAAACAATTCCTCAAGCACACTTTCTCTTTTCTTCTTGTAAATTTCAATGTCTTTTGTCAAGACTTCATTCTTATCACGATAAAGAACATTTTCATCTTGAAGTGTAGAGATCTTAGATTGAAGTTTCTCAATGGTTGCAACCGATTTAATAACAAGTGCATTTGCTTTTTCATACTTTTGTTGAATCGGATAA
This sequence comes from Deinandra increscens subsp. villosa, assembly GCA_039602395.1. Taxonomy (NCBI): domain Eukaryota; kingdom Viridiplantae; phylum Streptophyta; class Magnoliopsida; order Asterales; family Asteraceae; genus Deinandra; species Deinandra increscens. The sequence continues at coordinate 90,421,187 of JBCNJP010000027.1, read as the reverse complement.
CTCTTCTCAAATAATTTTTCAAAATCTTGTGCTACATCTAACGCTTCAGCTTTGGCTTTTTCACACTCTTCAGCCAATATACTCTTTTCTTTTACCACACCTTCATGAACATGAACTAAATCATAATACTTTTTCTGAAATTCTTCCAACTCTTTCTTTAGTATCATAATTTCTTCAGACAATAATTCAGAATCTCTTTCAAAATTTGCATTCTTCTTACCCAACCTTATACATTCAAGACATTTTGATTCGTCGACTTTAACTTCTTTGATCATTGATATTGTCGAATTGGAATCAGAATCAGTCAGAATACAATCATCATCATCATGACGAGCTGTCAATGCAATAGTAAATGGAGCATGTTTCAGTGTTGCTTCTGAATTTGCATTCCAGGCAAATTCATCTGGATGCCAAAACATTTCAGTCAATTTTTCCTCAAAAGAAACAGATTTTCTCTCAACCTTGTGAGCTTCATTTGGTGAATGGATAACCAAATGAGCATGTTGACCAGACTTCAATTTATTTTCAGTTGAACTCGGACATTCTCGTGCAAAATGTCCATATACAAAACACTTATAACATTTAACCTTTCACTTGTCCAGTCCAGTTTTCCTATCCCGATTCAATCTCTTCTTGCCAGTTCTATTGAAAAATTTCTTCATTCTTCAAACCAACATAGCATATTGCCAGTTCAAATCCATTTCTTCCCAATGATCATAATCGATTTGATCATAATCTTCATTGGTCAATTCTGCGTTAGTTACCGAACCAGTAACCAAAATATGAAGATACCAATGCAGACATTAATGCATTATAATCATCGGTAGTTTGAGCATAAAAAGCATTCTGAGATGAAGAACTAGGAACAGAGACAGTACAACCAGCAGAATAACTAGGAGTTTTAGATTTACCTGCAATGAATGCTGTAGGAGGTGCGGAACTAAGAATATTAGTTTTCCCAACATTCATGGTTGAATCGTTGTCACCATAATACACCGCAAGATTTTGAACTTGTGTAGGAAGTGACTTGTTCACCATTAACTCCATATCCCTTGCTTGGATTCTTTGAATCAGATCATTAAAATGACAATCCCGAATATTCCTTATCATGAGTGATCATCATCACATAATTATCCCATTTCTCAGGCAAAGCCTCCAAAATCTTCTCTTTCATATCAGCTTCTTCTTTTGTAAGATTCACCAAACGCATTTCACACATTAAGTGAGCGAATATTGCAATCAGATTTGGAATCGATTCATTTTGATAATGCTTGAAGCTATCAAATTCCTTCTTCAAAACCTCTTGTCGACTTTTCTTATATTGGTCATTGCCTTCACATCGCTTCTCCAATGCATCACACAAACTCTTCGATGTATAGTTACCCGAGAATTGATGTAGTAATTCTTTAGGTAATGCCATGGTCAAAGTACCGTATGCCTTTTTTCTCAGCTTGATACGCTTTCTTTTGTTCAGAAGTAAGTTTTCTTTGAAGAATTGGCTCCCGAGTTTCATATTTAGGATAGACATATTGATCAGAAAATGCCAACCACATATCAATATCATTTGTATCGACATACGCTTCAAACCGTTTAACCCAACTATGATAATCTTCCAATTTGAGCAATTTGGAAACTTTATGACTTGTTCCAATTTCATTATCATAGTTTATCATAGTTTGCATCGTAGCTTGCACCGAATTCTGAATTGCTACAGACGCCTGAAAATCACTCATCTTGTCCGAAAACTTGTATACCTAAACTTCAAACCCAAAAACGAAGGTCTTAGAAGCGGATTTTGGGTACCAAAACGGAGGGTACTAGCCGTTAGGCGAGTAAAAATATAGATCGCTCCGAGACGGTCGTTGTGGCTAGTATTGGGTTCCGTAACTCTTAACGGTTCTCAAGTTACGTCAGTTTTCGTGAAACAAACCAAAAATCCCAATCTTGTCCGAACTCGATCCGAAACCTATTCGATTTTGGTCCAAACTATAGACTTGCCGAACCTTAACCGAACTATATCCGAATGTTGTCCGAACGTCTTCCGAACTCTACCTGAACTCTATCCGAACTATCTCCGAATACTATCCGAACCTCTACTTCATTAGAATTTTAGCCGAACATAGAGTTCGAAGCGGTTACTTTTCAGTTATTGCCGGACCTCAGACGAACTCGAACACTCCCGACTCCATTTCGCGATTCTCAGTGTTTTTGGATGAAATATTCGACAGGTTTTCAAGTAAACTCAATAGAAACAATCTAGGAGAAGATTTTTCATGAAAAGCACACTCGAGAAGATCAAACAAACTCAAAAATGAGTAACATTTTCGCAAAACTTGGGTTTTTAACTCAAAACTTCGAAAAACTGAGATTTCTAACCAGTAGATTGAGCCTAATGCTCTGGTACCACTTGAAAGTACGTGAGGGGTGGATCGTCTACTCAGTCGTATCAAAATCAATGTAAAGCGAGAATGAACACGAGAGTAAATACAAAGGATTTATATTAGACCACAGAGAAACACCACAGAGTACACATACAAGATCTGATCAAGAAGTTCAAGAAGTACAAGTGCTAACACAAGATAAACTATTTATACTAAACATAAACCCGATCTGCCGAACCTCAGGTTTGTACCACGTTTGGACGTGTCCAAACTCTGAGTTCGCAGGGTTCGAACCACAGCAAGTTGTCTTGTATTTTATACTTCACATGACGAATATGAACTATGTATCTACACCTGAAGAAGGCACTGGTGAACTCAGATCGACATGAGTACGGCTTATCATCCTCAAACTGATGGTTAGAGTGAGAGGACTATTCAGACGCTAGAGGACATGCTCAAAGCCTGTGTGATAGATTTCGGTAACAACTGGGAATCTCACCTACCATTGGTGGAGTTCTCCAACAACAATAGTTATCACACAAGCATTGGAGCAGCGTCGTTTGAGTATTTTTATAGACGTAAGTGTAGATCACTAATCTCCTAGGCAGAGGTGGGTGACATTCAGCTTACTGGTCTTGAGCTTATTCATGGGACAACCAAGAGAATCGTTCAAATCCGAAATCGCTTAGCAGCAGCTTGTGATAGGCAGAAGAGTTACACAGATAAGCGTAAGAAACCGTTGAAATTTCAGAATGGAGATCGTGTTCTTCTGAAAGTTTTGCCTTGGAAAGGAGTTATTCATTTCGGGAAACGAGGAAAGCTAAATCCAAGATATGTTGGACCGTTCGAGATTGTCGAATGCTTTGGTCCATTTTCTTATAGATTGAATCTTCCATAGGAATTATGTCCTGTGCATAACATATTCCGTGTATCTAATCTGAAGAAATGTCTATCGGACGAATCACTCGTAGTTCCGCTGAGTAGTTGGACATTAACGAGCAATTGTGTTTCATAGAGAATCCAGTAGAGATAATGGATCGAGAAACTAAACAACTCAAGCAAAGAAAATTTCCGATCGTCAAGGTTTGATGGAATTCAAAGCGTGGACCAGAGTTCACCTGGGAACGCGATGATCAGATGATGAGGAAGTATCCAAACTTGTTTAGACAACCCGTACCGATGGCTGGGGTTACTCCTTAAATTTTGGAACAAATTTTTTTTAAAGGAGGGATGATGTGATAACCTGAAAATTTATGTGATAATCCGAAAACTTATGTGATAACTTGAAAAACTTTTGTGAGAATCTGGAAACTTCTATTATTTACTGTTGAGTAAACTATTAAACCTTAGTCTTTACTATTGAGTAAAGCGTGAAACGTTATTTTACTGTTGAATAAAATGCTATAAGTTGATTTCTTACTACTTGCAATGAAGTTGCAACGATTAAAACTGGTAAAACTTATACACTTAGCAATGTGGTTGCGATTTTAACTTTTGGGATGAAAATTCTTTAACGAAGGAAGGATGTGACATTCTGGCCCTTCGGGTGGGACCCGAGCCTTAGAAACGGATAAAAACTGATAAAACCGATAAACCGGAGGTGCGTATATAGGCGTAGTATGTCAATTAAGGTATTAGAAGAGTTGAGTAGCCTTAAAACACTTCACAAACATCACAAACAAGTTGGAGTCTTGAAACATTAGTGATAAACTAAAAAGTGCTACGTGTCGTGAAATACGTGCAAACAGATACGTGAATTTAACTGCATGATCGTAAATTGTTATATGGCAAGTTGATACTTGCTTTTATTGGATTTGATGTGATAAAAATGTTGGTGAATTAAAAATGGGAAAAAACGTAAAAAATCGTGACCAAAAACGCGAAAAACAGACAGATGGGCTCTAGTCAACAAAAGTCAAAGGAGCTGCAAGACGGAAGCTCTAGGCGTATCGCCTAGAGAAACCCAAGGCTCCAAGCGATACGCTTGGAGTCCTGTTTCTAGTAAAACCTTAAAATCTCCCTATTTAAGCATCATTAGCCACCACCTCTTCATTTCAACAGCTCCAGACGTCCCATCAATCCTTTTTATGACCTTAAACATTCTCCTACTCAATCATCAGTTTCATGATATTCTTCAAGATTTAAGCCCCGATTTCATCCTTGATCATCCTAAATCATTTGGAATGTGTTTTCTTTTATTTTCTTGCTTAAAAGATATAAAGATCCAAGCTTTATGCTGGATCTAAGTCTGATTTGTGATGTTATGATGATATCAAGTGTAGATCTAGTGTTTATGATGATAAAAATTACATCTTTGAATAAAAAATGAGACTTTTGTGCATGATATGATGATACTTGCTAGATATAGGGTTTTGCATGAGAAAACATGCTTGCATGTGAATAAATGAAAAGACGTTGGTGGACGGATCGGCCTAGTCTCGAGTCAATCAGTAACGGAAACAATCACAAAACGATGTAAATAACATAGCTTTTCATTGAATGGACAAACACGAATACAATTCAAATCTTCACAAAACGATGTAAATAACATAGCTTTTCATTGAATGGACAAACACGATTTCAATTCAAATCTATTACGGAGAACTCCATTTTTCACCTTAGAAAAGACACACACTTAGACTAAAGCTCTTACAAAATTCTACACAAACTACATATTTATACTACTATATTGTCAACGAACTGGACCAATCCACGAACTGCCAGTTTGTGGCTTGGTTCGTGTTTGGTTCATGGCCAGTTCGTGACCAGTGTAGAATCTTCTTGTGTTTTCTTCGTTGTGATCCAACATTCTCCATTCTATGTTCCAACAAACTCCCATTGGCGTATGCTGGTCAGATCCTTCCATCTTCAAGTATCAGTCTCCACCCCAGCCCATGTCTTCTGATGATTTCTACCATCCTAAATGTCGAAAGCAAAACAGATTCAAATCAAATTCTGAAACTGCAAGGCTTGATCCATGAAATCCGGATGATACAGTATCCGGCTATGATACAACTCATCAATATTAGCCTTCAACAAGTTAATTAGCCACACCAGATCAAAAACTCGAACCACCTTATTCTCTTCTTCCACAACTATCACAGCTTCTATAGTTTTCTCATTGTAGTACCATTAACACAGAGTTTTAATAAAGTCAAGCTCCATCTTCTTTAACAGAATCTTCTTCATTAAATGAGGCTTCTTCTTAAATGTCAATACAATCAAATATTTTCCTGTGGCTGGATGCTTCTTGGTTGGATGTTCACTTCTTTTCGGTTTTTGTGGTCTCAGAAACTTGAAAACATTTTGACATTCCTGATCCAAAAGCTTCTTGAAGTGAGAACCTTTCCACCAATCATAATTCAGAAAAGGTTTTCTTGTCAACTCTCTAACATCCCAGACCGACAAGCTATTGAAATCAAGTGCATTCTTCAAATATTGGATGCCAAACTGATGTTTGATTCCATAACAATTCAGCTCACGATCATTCATCCAGCTGATATTTTCTCTCGATTCATGACCCTTGAATCTTACATGTGTTCGTTGCCTTACAAGTTTTGGAGGTGGAACGTAGTTTGCATGAAAGGTCTTCGTGTATTCATCATATTTCGTTCTTTGTTCTTGTTCCTTGGCCTCTCTAGGAATAGGATCAACTAGCATTTCAGCTTCTTTTATTTTCAATTTAACTTCAGCTTCATCGCCCTTTTCCTTCGGAAAAACTTCAAAATATTCATCATCAGCATTGTTGTTGAAATTAGAGTACAAATTAGGATACTCCTATTTTGTTATATCTTCAACTTCAACTTCATCAAATAGATCGTTGTCTAATGATTCTGATGATTAATAAATTTCAGGCTCAGCTTCAGTTGCTTTCTTCATTTTTTATCATTCAAATCAAAGATGGCTTGAATTTGTTCTGGCAAGAGTTCACAGACGAACTCCCCATCTTCTAAAATCATGCCAATCTCGTGAATATTCTTTGCAGCTTGATTTGAAGGAATAGATGATATTGGAATTACATTGTGTGGATCAGACACCCCTTTAGATACAGAAGTACCAGCAGCTGAGCCAGATGCTCCGGCTGTACCTGAACCTCCTCCAGATGCACCCTCAGGATCATCATTCTCTGGATTATTATTCAAGAATCGTAATCCATCATCTTTATATCCTAACTCCCCCTGAGCAGAAAATTTACTAAGCAAAATTTTGATCTGCTCATCCATTTTAGATGAACGCTCTTCCTGGAAAGTATTGGCATATTGAACACCAACACTTGCTGAGGGTGTTGTACTTGTCGATACAGATGTGGATCCAATATACCGCCTCACAACCACAGACTGAATTAGTTGAGAAATAATCATTTCCAGTGCAGCAGACGTAGCTGGAGTAGAATTCAATGAACTTGGAGGCGCAATTGGACTTCCAGATGAAGATCCACCACTGGCCCTGCGTTGTAAAATTTCAATACGCTTTACCTCTTTGGACGCGCCCGACCAGTAGTGGTAACAACCTTCCTCTTTAATTATTTCTGTTGAGAAGAGGATGTAACAAGGTGTTTTCCTTTACCCTTACCCTATGTCAGCATCCGGGTTATAATCTCCATCATCATCAGATAGAGCTCTTTCATAAACATGACCAATGTAACGTTCATTACTCTTGCCCAAACTGGTTGGGTAATCAAAATGTTCCTTACTGCCCTTTTTAACCAGTATCTGCTGAGCACCCACGGAGATGAACACTCGAGGATTGTTAGTTTCAGAATCATCTTCAGAATTTTCATCATTTGCATCATCACAATCTAGCTCATCATCATCTTCATCAATCAACGCATTCACAGGATTTGTTTCTGAAGCACTAACTTCTGTTTGAATAAATGGTTCAAAAACGATCAGGGGTTGGTGTTGTTTCTGTGGTTGTTGTTGTTGCTGTTGTGGTTGTTGTTGAACCCGTAGTTGTCGAACATTTTGTGCATACCTATCTTCCAACCAAGAATAATTTAATTCTTCATTAGAACTCTCTTCATGTCTTGGTGCACCATTGGCTGGAGCTTGATAATCAGCCCTCACCAAGTGACCAATTAATCTTTTCATCGGAGGATGCTCTGCTGGTTTCTTCTTTTGATAGATCGTCAAAGTACCCACACTTGTATCTGTCATGTGTTTTAACAACATCTTCTAGGTTTCTGTCTTCACCAGCTGAGGATAAAGATCATTTAAGATCATCTGAACAAATCTTGGATACAAAAGGGCCCTTTTCTGTCTTACAACAATGTTGTCTCTCATATATTGAAAGATCAGACCAACAAAGTTGTATGGACGGTTAAGAATCAATGCTGCCAACATAGATAACACCTTCGGACCTATTGTATCATGCCCCGATAACCTGTTCCCCAAGCAATCTACTAAGACGTGAATCAAATACTTGTACGGAACGCAAAATTATGATTTCATCACCCAATTTTGATTCAGATCTTCAACATACCAGATCCTCTTTAATATAGCAACTATATCCGGCTTTTCAAATTCAAACGGAGCCGTTTCATCATCACCATTAAGTTGTAATACTCTCCTGACATCAGCTTCAGTAAATTGAACTCCTGTATTTTGTACAGTGCCGGTGATGCGTACTGGGTCATCGGTGATTGCTCTTGCAGTGCTCCAAAATTCAGTAAGAATATCAAGATATGGATCACAATCTGCAATAATTACGTAATGAATCCTTGAACACCTTAAGAAATCAAAAATACGACCGAATTTCGCTGCCTTCGATCTAACAACGCCTAAATGAGCACAAATGTGTGTCGATCACCAATCTTCAAATCTCCTGCCATTTCTGAATTCACATAAAACAAGATTTTCGTTAAATTCAATGGGATAATAAAATGATCACCATGTTTGTTAATTGTTTCTCATTTGCTTAAACAATTAACTTTTTCAGAAATTAGGTTTGCACAAAGTGAGACACGAACTCAAAATTAGTAACGAACTGGTTGCAAACTGGCATGTGAAGTAGGTTACAAACTCAACTAACAACAACAACAAAAGTCAACGCACGAACTGGATGCAAACTTGACTTCTTTGACTTTGACCGACTGAGTCACAAACTCACATGAAGTGGAACATGAAGTGAGATGCGAAGTCTCACTTCGTGCCAAGAAATGTCACTTCGTGTCTGTGTTGAAACCGAACGGTTTCTTGAAAAAAATTCACAATTCGGACATCATTTTGACACAAATCTTGGTATCCACTTGCTCGTATGGACTAGGCGCATACAATGGAACCGGTTTTAATATCTAAAATCGATTGCAAATGTCCGAAAAGTGAGTTTTTGTGAACTTCATGACTCGGAATGGTTTTTCGCAAAATTAACAGTCGAATAATGGTAAAAATCAAAATAAAATACACCCCTATGATCGGAAACATGTAACCTACCTGTTTTCAAACGGAATTTGGCCTGAAACAATATAAAATTGAAGTTTTGGTTGAAAAACGAAGTCGGATTTTAGGGTTTTTACGAAATGGAACTAGAAAAAGTGAGACACGAAGTCAGACTTCGACTATTTATAGCCTTCTCACTTCGTGACACGAAGTGAGACTTCATGACTTCACGAACTGACACGAACTCATACTGCAGAACCGACACTTCGCTTTCACTTCGTGCTTAAACGAACTGACACTTTGTGTCATGCGAAGTCATCCACTTCGTTTCATATACATTACACTTTACCCCCTGTACTTTGTGATGTTTTTCAGATTGAACCAAAACTTTAAAATTTTATCAATTTTCATCAAAAACTTCTGATCACACACTGATGAGCTTGATGATTTCAAGAAAATTTGGTTTCCCGGCATATTTTTTGAAAAACCGTAAGACGGATCTTACTATAGGTTTGCTTGATCGTAAAGTGAAAACGAGATGTAAATAATAGTTTGTTTTATTGAAATCAACATAGACTCAATTACAAACTCTCTCTGAAGCTCTCTAGAGAAACACCGTCAAAAACACATAGTCAAGAACTAGTTTCTCTCACTCATTCTCATTCGTCAGTACATTCAAAGCACAAGTTCCTATATATAGACGTCTGCTCCGAACTCCCTCCGAACTCCAAGTTCGGCCGGTCCGAACCTCAGATTCGGACCTAGTTCGGCCTGCAGCATGAACTTGTCTTGAACCTTCACATCGTCTCGTTCAGATACTTCACGTGACGCACAGATTATGTATCAACAAACTCCCCCTCGTCATGTGCAGTATCTGTTCACCAGTTAAAACATATTCCTTGAACAAACTCCCCCTCAACTTGATGGTAGCTTGATCTTCGAATACTTGACGATGAACAGTTTCTTTCATCTTTATCAACAGCTTCAGAAGACTTGAAGTTGTGATAAACTCTTTCCTTTGAGTACCTGGCCAACATAAATAACCTTGGTGCAAAACTTCTCTTCGAGAAACCAAGATAAGAATTTTGAAAATGTTTTTCGTATCTTGTGTCGATCAATCGAAAACAAATAAGAAACAAAATCTTTTTGATTTTTAGAAAGTTTATATCAAAACAAACCTAAAATCTTTTTGACTTTTCAAACTTATGTTAAAACACACCAAAAATCTTTTTGAACTTTTCGGAAATGAAATGTAAATGCAATATAGAAACAAACTCTATTTTTGGGTATTTTGTGAGAAAGATCATGACGCAAGATCATATCAGACATAACGCATCTAGCACATTTCAATTTCGGTCTTAATCAGCATGCAAGCCAAGATAATCGCAAATACAACATTGATTGTTTATTTCAGCATGTACCAATCATATTTATCGTTTTCAGATATGCTTAAGGTAATTTTTATCATGCACTGATAACTCGGCCTCTACTCTATCAGAAATACTAGCAAATCATCAGGTTTATCATATAGAAGTAACTTTTATTCGAGATTTAAACATCCTTGATGAGTCATGCAAAAATAAAGCAGAACCTCAAATACCTAGCAATCAGGTCGGTCTTTCGACACGCAGAGAAAGCCCAAGTATTTGAGAAAATAAGAAAGCAAAACAAGTTGAAATTGTATAATCCAACAACAGTCAGGTCGGTTCTTCCGAACACGCAGAGAAAGTCCGATGGATTATACGAAACACCAATAAAAATAAAGCAGAACGTCAAACGAACAACAATCAGGTCGATCTTACGATACGCAGAGAAAGTCCGATCGTTTGACAAAATAAAGAAAATCAAACAAGTTTAAATCTTCCAAAATGAAAACATGCATTCATTAGGATATCTCTTTATTCTATTTTTGTTTTAGAATCATCACATAGCATTCATCAAGAAGCAAACAACCAAAGATTATCAGGCGAGCTTTATGTTTATATCTTACTTGCAGATATCAGATTAGTCATGCACATTCACAGATCATACAAGCACCTACAGCCTTTAGACTTACTCTATCCATGGCAGATAGCGTATATGCTGATGTACTATCATTTCTTGCTTTTGCCAAATCAATTTCTCAATTTTTCATCATGTTTTTTATATTTTCCAATTTCTCCCCCTAAAATTCAAACAAATACTATTTTTTTTGAATTTTCAAATGTTCTCCCCCTAAGATATGAACGAAAGAAAAATTGAATAACAAAAATGAAAATGATCGATCAACACTTGACACATTTTGAAAAAGATATTTTTGAAAATCTGTTTTTCAAAGATAAGAATGATGCATTTTAACTTAAAAACACAAGTATCTCACTGTCAGCAACCTTACGATTACTAACAGGTCTTCCTGAAATACCTGCAAACACTAGAAAATAGTAAGGTCTTAAGACCCCGACCCTCATCCCCAACGATGATAGATCGTCCAGTGTCTTCAACAAAATCTGTGTTGGCCGTGGAGACAACTTTCGGTCTCCATTCCTGTTTTGGTTTGATAATTTCTAGTGAACCATTGTCAACTGATGAGTGACAATCAGAACTACTACCCAATTTCTCCGAAAAAGACTTCTTTTTCCATGAAAATTTAGTATTGGGCATTGGTTCACTAAAAATAATGCCATCAAGATCAACATACTTTGTATGTTTGACATTTGATGATGA
>JBCNJP010000027.1:90387072-90409226 GCA_039602395.1 Deinandra increscens subsp. villosa | reverse complement strand
TCGGTTGATCGAAAATAAATCAGAAACAAAATCTTTTTGATTTTTCTAAAATTTTCAAACACATTGAAAATCTTTTTGAATTTTCACAAAATTATGCTAAAACACGCCTAAAATCTTTTTGGATTTTCAAATAACAAACAATTAACCAAACTGAAATGAAATTCAAATAACTTAAATTTTTGTGAGAAATATCCAGACGCGAGATCATATTAGACATATGCATCAAACACACTTCAAATTCAAAAATAAGCAGCATGCAAGCCAAGTTAACCGAGAATACAACTTTTTAGTTTAATTCAGCTTCAGCAAATCAATTTTTATAGTTTCTGATTGGATTATCGGTATGATTATCAAGCACAGATAACGTGAAAACCCACACAATTATGTATAGGAAAAATTGCATGAAATAATCCCAACTTTTGCTCGTTCGCAAATAATAATCCCACCTTCCGAAATTGCAAGGAGCAGTCCCACTTTGTCACAATTTTGCACCTAACATACCCTCCGTTAAAAATATTTAACGACGTCAAAGATTGATGACGTGGAAGCTGATGTGGATTTTTTTTTTAATTTTTCTTTTTTTTTTCAATATCCAGTCATCATCACCTCACCACCTCACCACCACTCCACCACCACAACCACCCCATCGCCACCATCAAATCCGCGAAACAATCATACGAGTAACACGTGCGATGCCAGCTTTGATTATACGCACTTTTAGGTTGAATCCGAGCTCAATTTTGGACAAATTCGTTTTGTTTGACTTTTTAGAGTCAAACTTCATGTATTTTGACTCAAAAATTGGACCCGAATTGGAGTTTGTTTGTGTTTGTGATTGATTCCAGTAGTTATAGTTTATCAAAACGAATCTACCATAGGTTACGAAAACAATTTTCATTGAGTTTTGTTCATAATCATGAAATGGGGGTGGTGAGCGTGTTCTTGAGCTCATCAATGGTGAAATCTTTAATCCTTAATGGTTTTCTACAAGTCTGGTTCCATTAGCTTTGGTTTGAACTCGTGAATTCAATGGTAAAATCGGTTTCGAATTTCGTTCATGTTTGTGTGATTCACCATTATCAAAGAATGGTGTTCTTCAAGAGCTCATCAATGGTGAATCACACAAACATGAACGAAATTCGAAACCGATTGTACCATTGAATTCACGAGTTCAAAACGATGCTAATGGAACCAGACTTGCAGAAAACCGTTAATGATTAAAGATTTCACCATTGATGAGCTCAAGAACATGTTCACCACCCCCATTTCGCGATTATGAACAAAACTCAATGAAAATTGTTTTTATAACCTACGGTAGATTCGTTTTGATAAACTATAACTACTGGAATCAATCACAAAGACAAACAAACTCAAATTCGGGTGCAATTTTTGAGTCAAATTACATGAAGTTTGACTCCAAAAAGTCAAACAGAATGAATTTAAATATGGGATTATTATTTGCAAAAAGGTGAAAACTTGGGATTAAAAAGAAAAAAAATTAAAAAAAAAGTTCCACATCAGCTTCCACGTCATCAATTTTTGACGTCGTTAAATATTTTTAACGGAGGGTCTGTTAGGTGCATAATTGTGACAAGGTGGGACTGCTCCTTGCAATTTCGGAAGGTGGGATTATTATTTGCGAACGAGCAAAAGTTGGGATTATTTCATGCAATTTTCCCTTATGTAAACTGGCAATATGACTTAGGAAAATAAGCAATAGCAAATAAAACAGAAAACCATATAACCCAATAACAATCAGGTCGGTACTTCCGTACACGCAAATAAAATCCGATGAGTTATACGAAACACCAATGAAAATAAAGCAGAACCTCAAGTGAACACCAATCAGGTCAATCTTTCGATACGCAGAGAAAGGCCGATCATTTGACAAAATAAAAAAAGTCAAACAAGTTTAAATCTTTGCAAAATGAAAGCACGCATACACAAGAACATCTCTTATTCTATTTTTGCAAATTTTCATATTTATATTTGCCAATATCACACAACATTCATCATGATGTTTATCACTTATCAATCAAGCGTTAAGTTTATATCATACTAGCATATATCAGATTTGCTTAGGCACATTCCAGAAGTCAGACAAGTACCTACAGCCTTTATCTCTACTTTATCCATGGTTGATAAACGCACTCTGATGTAATATAATTTCTCGCTAGGTCGGATCAATTTCTAATTTCGTTTTTCCATTTTTTTTTAAATTTTGGCATTTTTCAATTATTTTAGTTTTTCCATTTTTCTCCCTCAAAAATACAAAACTCTATTTTGGATTTTTAACGAAAATAAGCAGAAAAAACTAAAATGTAAACTAGAAATGCAAAACAAGAAACAAATTGATCAACCGAGAATTAATCTCTTTTTAGTTTTTGAATGCCATTGATTTGCAAAAGATAGTTAAAACGAGTTTTGTCAAATGCTTTTGTAAACAAATCCGCTCGTTGAAAATCAGTATGGATCTTTTACAAATCAGTTAGGTCTTTCTCATAGCAATCACGGATGAAGTGGTAATGAATATCAATATGCTTCGTTTTTTAGTGATGGACGGAGTTTTTAGTTATACATTTCACAGTGAAATTGTCAATATGAATAGGAGTAGTAAGAAAAGTCAAACCTTAGTCCCGCATTTGCTGTTGGATCCACAAAACCTGAGAACAACAGCTTGCGGCTACAACGTATTCGGCTTCAGGAATGGATGTTGCTACTGACACCTGTTTCTTACACTGCCATGACACTAATCTCTCACCCAGAAATGGACATCCCACAGTCATGGACTTAAAATTGATCCTACAACCACCGTAGTCAGAATGGGAGCATGCTGGCAATTCAGACCTATCATCATGAGGGTATCAAATCCCGAGATCAGGATTACCCTTCAGATAAGGAAAAATTCTTTTGACTGCGATAAGATGCGAAAGCTTCGGATTTGCTTGGGACCTGGCACAAAGACACACAACAAACATAACATCAGGACGACTTGCAGTTAAGTACATCAAAGAATCGATCATGGCCCGGTAAAGTGTTGGATCAACACATTCACCGCTCTCATCTGGTGAGAGGCCATGGTTAACCTGAATTGGAGCTCCAGGAATCCAAACATTGTCAATTTTGAATCTGGTCAGGATGTTGTGCACATATTTTGTCTAATGAATAAAGATTCCTTTCGTTGATTGTTGCACTTCCAGACCTAGAAAAAATGCCATCTCCCCCATGGAACTCATTTCAAATCCTGTTTGCATCAGTTTCTCAAATTCTTTTGAAAGCTTGTCATTTAAACGTTAAAAAATAATGTCAATGACATAAATTTGTACCAGCAATAAATCCTCACCCGTCTTCTTGTAGAATAACGTACAGTCAACTAACCCACGCTTAAACCCATTCTGAAGTAGATAATTTGACAAAGTTTCATACCAAGCACAAGGGCCTTGATGTAAACCATATAATGCTTTGTCAAGCTTATACACTCTTTCTGGATAATCATGATCATAGAATCCTAGAGGTTGTTTGACATATACCTCTTCTTTGACTTTTCCATACAAGAACACACTCTTCACATCCATTTGATAAACTTTAAATCCTCAGTGTGCAGCAAATGCTAAAAATATCTGGATTGCCTCGATTCTAGTAACCGGTGCATACACCTCATTAAATTCTATTCCCTCTTGCTGAGAAAACCCTTGGACAACCATACGTGTCTTGTTGCGAACGATGATACTTCGGTCGTCTCTTTTGCATTTGAACACCTAATGGGTACTGGACGGCTCTTTAATTCCTTCAGGTCTATCAACTAGATGCTATACGCCAAGTTTATGAAATTGTTGGAGTTCCTCTTGCATCACCTCTACCCACGAACCATCCTTAAGTGCTTGATCAACAGTTTTAGGTTCGATTTGCGATGGAAAGCACGAGTGAAAAACTTCATTTTGAGCCCCAGATTCTCGAATAGCTAATAACGCACCGCTTTCCACTTGAAATCTTGGTCTCACCCCTACTTCCAAATCACATATAATGTTTTCTTAAGGTTGATAGGTGTTTATTCGGAGTGTCGAATGAACCTGAACTTCAATATGTGCATTCAAATTGTTGATATAATCATCCTCAACCGCAACATTATCATTTGAATGAACCGGTTTGCGGGATAGGAATATCAACTGGTTTCGACTTAGCTTCATGGAACTCATTATCTTCATCCAAAGACGTACCGTAAATAAATTTGTTTGTGGGTTCGATCAATTCATCCTTAGCAGGCACACCCGGAGTTATTGGAGAAGGAGTATGCAAAATCGGAGAGTCGCCTTGTAAATTAATATAGATTGTTGCGCGTTGCTCATCGGTTAACCCTTCTTTTGAATCAAAAGAATCAAGTAATCCTTTATAATCAAACATACAGTCTGGACTAACACCATTGGGTGGTAACGTATGCGGTTGACAATCAACATGCAACCTATTATTCATCCACTACACCAGTCATCGTATTATAAACTCTCTCCTTTTCGGATTGGCATATCTAACGAAAAGTCCTTCAGCTAATTTCTCGTCGAATTTCCCGATAGACTGTAAAATCATGCATGGAGACCAAATGGTTCCAGATATTTTTTAGATTCGGCTTTTGGTTTTTCAAAAATTCGTAACATGTCTTTTCGATCCGTTTAACTGTCAGAACCCGATTTACTACGTAACAAGCCGTGCTAACCACCTCAGTCCAAAAATGTCCTAACAGTGATGTTCTTGAACTCCATGCCATTGACACTGCGGATACGACGTACTTTCAACTTGTAATATGATTCTAACGTGTTGATTAAGTTGATAAGCACTTAGGCTGTTATATCTTTCTTCACAAGAAAGTGCACCCATGAAAATCTTGAGTATTCATCTGTCACTACTAGGAAATACCAATGTCCCGAAATGCTTTGTTTGTTAACAGGACCAAAAAGATCCATATGAAGCAGTTCTTGCGGGATGGTAACTGAATGGTATTTCTTCAATGGATGTGACTTTCTCTTTTGAAACTCACACAGGCGTAATTGAAAATGAATTGATTCTTCGACACTCCTTATACTAGGCTCTTCTTAACCAATTCATCCATCTTTCTATAGGTTTATATGACCCATGCGACGATGCCAGAGAATTGAATCTCTTTCGGAACCCTTCATGACAAAACATTGACCGACCACGTTTGCTTTTGCTGAATTCATGTCTAAGACATACAAGGTACACAATCTTGGCACTTGCATAACTATCCATTCTTCTGGAATCTTAAAACCAGGCTTAAGAATTAAACACTCGTTCCCCGTGAAAGCTGTGGTATATTGCTTATCACATATCTGGGAGACGCTAAGCATATTATGCTCCAATTCTTTGACATATTCAACTTGGTCTAATGTAACCGCAACGTTGGAAAATTTACCGAAGCCCGTTATTTCTCTTCCTTTGTTTCCCGTGAAGGTAACACTTCCTCTATTGAATGGTTTGACTTCGTCTAGCAAGGAAATGTCACATGTCATGTGCCAGTATGCTCCACTATCGACTACCCATATATTGTTCACGGACCGTCGTAGAGCTCCCTACATAAAGCAAGAAATTAATTAGACCAGGAGGACCCAAGCTTGATGCTTTGGTCGTCCGGTGTCCTCAACATAGCGGAAGCGTGGTGGGTCCATAACCCACAGGTCCCAGGATCGAAACTTGGCTCTGATACTAGATGAAAAAGCTGTTGGAAATATCCTACATAATGTGGCCTATAGATCATTAACTTCACCATAAAGACATAAGTAAATTAATTAATATGTAGTTTTATGATGGATATAACTACATAAGAAATATGAAAGGTTTCCCTTTAGATGCTTGGGACTCTTGAGTCACATAGAGGGCTTATATATAACACCACATAACTTTCTCCCAACATACAACTCCATTTTAACCTACAAGCATCATAACGGGAACGACTCCTAAGAGATCATGGCGTCTTCTTCTTTAACCTCTAAGCTATCATTTCCTGCGAGTAAGTCGTGTTCCTGATGTTTAATTATTATAGATTATGATTGAATTGGTCATCGGTCTGCTCATCGATGTTGTCTGTATCTATGAATTAATCAACATGTGATATCAGAGCCACTGTTGACTACCAATTTAATCATGTAAATTGGTTTAATAATTTACTTATCGATGATACAATGACCAGATTTTTTTTCTGCAACTTGATTTAGAGATTATTGATTCAAGTGCTATGAATCGATAAGTTGGCTACTTTAATGATCGATAAGTGAGTTATATTTTTGTTACTTTAATGATATTAATTATTTTATCATTTTGTACTATCTGCAATTCATGAATCATTCCATCTATTAATCTTATTGTCTATGATGTTGCCATATGTCCTTGAATTCATTATATGGATAATTCTTACTTAGCGGACTCCTATCAGATTTGCCTCCATCGAAATTGAATAGATTATGCATATGGTTGTGGACTTATTTTACTACAAAATTATATATTCATTTTCAAACATATGGAGCTGATCATCTATTCCTTTTTTTACATTGAACTTATTATCCATCAAAAAGTTATATATATATATAGGGGATGGATATAATGAAAATCACTTTGAGTTGGAAAAATCGTGGAAACTATCACAAAACGATTTTTTTTTCTTCAAATTTTTTGGTAGTGATTATATGCGTTAATACAAGCCCTATGGTGAAAAAAAATCAAAAAAACGCCTAGTAGTTTTTTTTTTAAATTCCGAAATATGACGTTACGTCATGTTACATATGTAACATTTGCCTGTTACATATGTAAAATGCCTTGTTACATATGTAACAAAATCTGTAAATAATTTTAAAAAAAATCTCTAGGCGCTTTTTTATTTATTTTTTTCACCAAAACCATCAAAAATGAATGTAGAATCTATAAAAAAAATACATCTAAAAAAATAACAAATTTTGAACGTCTTTTTTAGCCGGTTAACTTCTTTTTGCAAAAAAATCGGTTCTTAAATATTTTTTTTAAAAATATTTACTCTGCGTTTTTTTCATTTTTTTCATAAAGGGTGTTTTTTTAAGTTAGAGAGTCACCATAAAAAAAGTCGGAACAAAAAACGAATTTTTTAGCTTAGTTTTCACGGTTTTTCCAACTCGGAGAGGTTTTCATTTTATCCTTCTCCTATATATATATATATATATAGGGTTAGGTTCAAATGAGAACTTTTTGTTTTAAGAACTTTTGAGAACTAACTCTCAACCACAAATTTTAGGGGGGGGGGGGGGGGCACTAGAATTCATGGGAGAGGGGATACATGTAAATAAACTTGTGGCTCAAATTAGTTTTTTTTAGTTCTCAAATCAAAATGGTTCTCAAATGATCCTCTCGCTATATATATATATATATATATATATATATATATATATATATATATATATATAGGGTGAGGTTCATTGTAGACACCCCCATAAGTGTAGACAGGTAGACACCCTATTTCACATGTGAAATTACTTTAGTTCACATGTGTTTTCACATGTGAAATTTTCTGAACAATGAGAAAAAGAAAATAAAAGAAAAAATAAATTAATCATAACCATTAGATCAAGAGATCTAATGGTGAAAAAGGTGTCTACCTGTCTACACTTATGAAGTTGTCTAAAATAAATTTTCTGAAGGTGTCTACACTTATGAAGGTGTCAATATATATATTGAAAAGTTCATTGTAGACACCTTCATAAGTGTAGACAGGTAGACACCTTTTTTCACCATTAGATCTCTTAATCTAATGGTTATGATTAATTTATTTTTTCTTTTATTTTCTTTTTCTCATTGTTCAGAAAATTTCACATGTGAAAACACATGTGAACTAAGGTATGAATGTACGTGATATAAAAATCCGAAACATTTGCTAATAAAATACAAAAAAAAAATCCATCGATTTTAATATATATATATATATATATATATATATATATATATATTAAAATCGATGGATTTTTTTTTTGTATTTTATTAGCAAATGTTTCGGATTTTTATATCACGTACATTCATACCTTAATTGGTTATTAGTATCTAATTTGACCGTAAGTACTAAATTTGGTTATGAGTATGTGGCTTTACCATGAATATCTTATTTGATTAAAATTTATAATTGTGATGGTTAATCTCACGACTGTTTTTTATGATGTGTATGATAATTGTAAGGGTGATATGCACATATTTAAATATATACCCAAAGGCATTGTGTTATTTTTGTGTACCCTATTTCATTTCTCACACATGTTCATAACACTTGAATGTTGGTCAAAGCCAAAGCGAAGCCAACATTCAAGTAGAACCTTACATAAATTGTGTTCATAATGTTTTAGTATTGGTCAAAGCCAACGCGAAGCCAATGTTCAAGCAGAACCTTCTCAGAACTCGTTTATTATACTTAAATAATGGTCAAAGCCAAAGTGAAGCCAATGTTCAAGTAGAACATTATCTGAACTTCTTCATAATACTTGAATACTGGTCAAAGCCAACACGAAGCCAGTGTTCAGGCAAAACATTATCTAAACTTGTTCATAATGCTTGAATATTAGTCAAAGCCAATGCGAAGCCAACATTCAAGTAGAACTCATTTTGTCTATTATTTTGGTGTTATAGTAGACTATATCTTCAATTGTTCTAAATTTTCCTGCTTTGCTTAATTACCCCATATTATAGATCACTTAAATTCTTCTACATTTTCATATCTCACTTATCTCAATTCAGCATCCACTCTAACTTCAAATCTAGGGGTTGAAACTCTGACCAGTGCAAACTTTCCTTCATGGAAAGATTCCCTGAAACTCAATCTTGGTATGTTGGATCTTGACTATGCTTTGAGATATGACACTCCTGCTGCTCTTACTGAAAAAAGTTCTGTAGAAGAAAAATGAGAGCATGAAAAGTGGGACAGGTCTAACAGAACGTCTCTAATGGTTATCATGAATTCCATCTCTGTTGCTATCATGGGAGCTATTCCTGATTCTGATAATGCTAAGACTTACTTGGATTCTGTGGAGGAACAATTCAAGGGGACTTCTAAAGCGCATGCAAGCACTTTAATCCTGAAGATGGTTACTACAAAATATGATGGGATTGGTGGTGTGCGTGAGCATATAATGATGATGAGCGACATGGCCCACAAACTAAAGGGGTTTAGACATGGAGATCAGTGATGGTTTTCTAGTGCATTTCATCATGACTTCTCTTCCTACACGCTTTGATGCATTTAAGGTCAATTATAACACTCAGAAAGATAAATGGACTATGGGTGAATTGATAGCTATGTGTGTGCAGGAGGAGGAACGTCTGAAGCTAGAAAAACTTGATGTTGTTCACGTCACTACTACCGGATCAAACAAGAGGAAGTGCAATTCTGACAAGAAGGAAGGGTCTAAAGTTCTTAAGAAAAATGTAGGTACTGTGTCCAGCGCAAAGAACTCTAAGGGAAAGATCTTCTGTAAATTTTGTCACAACAATGGACATAAGCAGAAGGATTGTTCCAAATTCAAGGAGTGGCTAGCTAAGAAAGGTAATAATTTATATATGATAATTGAGTCCCTTAATATTAATGCTCCATCTAATACATGGTGGGTTGATTCTGGTTCTATGGTTCATGTAACTAACTCAACACAGGGATTCCTTTACAATCTGGAAGCTGGAAAGAAACCAAAGAACGGTTAGAATGGGAAGTGGTGAATGTTGAAGCCATTGGAACTGTGCGATTACTCATGAAAACTGGTCAATGGATTGAACTTCATGATACTTTATATGTACCGAGAATAACTCGAAATTTAGTATCAGTTCCTAAATTAGACATTGATGGTTTTAATGTTGCACATGGGCATGACAAAGTCACTATTTCTCTAAATTCTTTAACTGTTGGTTGTGGTTATCTGGATGGATCTCTGTATAAATTAGAACTAGATGACGAATTCTCAAAATTATTGTTATCATATAGTTATTTTGGTCAAAAATCAGCAAGATGATTTTGTATTCCAAACTTAGAATGTGAGGTAGTGTGCTTGATTATCAAAATGAAGAAATATCAAAGTACGAATGTTGACACGATGATGTAGCGAGGGAAAATCCAGAATCCTTCGAGTTTCCTCTAGGAATCCTGGCAAAAAACCTCGAGAGCCGGCCTAAAGAGCCTGCTGCTTAGAAATTTTATTGATACGAAATAAAGAATTACAAGTGTTTTAGAGGTTTGATCGATCGACACTAAGTGTTACAATGATGGTAAGCTGTCAGAGCTAAAGTGTATTGGTGTTATGTGTCCCTAAGTTGATCGAATCGTCGATTATATAAGAATTACAGAGATAACAAACTATCCGGGATTCCCGGGATCCTATCATCCAACTAACACGACCGTTAGAGCCCTCTTCGTCCACTTGGTCCATGATTTCAGTTAGCTGGAGCTTGAATCTCGGAGGTAGCTTGTAACACCCCAAAATTTCACGACTTAAATTATATACGTGTGCTATGTTTGTTAAGTAACTAAAATGCATGTGATATAATATATATATGTATAATAAAGAAACGCCACGATTCGCGTACGAATATTCGACACGACGTTCGCGGAAACGTCAAGAGACGAATTTATAGAATATGATAGATAATGAAAAATAAATATCATAGGCGCAGACGGATCTCTAATCCGAGTTATAACGAAGCGGGAAAACGCAAAATAGTGATTTGGGCCCGGTTTGTAATAAACTGTATTTAAGCACAAACGCCACTAAATTAACATCGAGGCAAAAGTAGAATATCAAGTGTTGTTAAATACTTGATTTATAATCATTGTAAAATATATTTACGATGTTCGGCATGAAAAACGGTGGAATCGGTAACCGTTGTCGTTACGCGATAATAACCGAAATTAGTTCGGTTAGCCGTTCGAGATGATTATAACGCATCGACAAAGTATAAATAATTATTATAATATCTATTAATAATTTCAGTTGAGAAGACGTATTCAGTCTGTGAAACGGTCACGACTAGACAAGCACTTCTACCGAATAAAATAACTAAACATTCACCGGTTAACGTTTTAACCGAAGAATAAATATTATGAGTATATTTATTAGACTCCCGTAATATTTTAAATGTTCAGGAATTTTTATATAACCCCTTCATGAAAAATTAAATTATTTAACGGGTTTGGAATATCAGGTATAATACCTACTTATTAATATTACCCTTAATGAAATATCTTTTATCTTTTACTTGTTCCTTACTCCTGACTATCCTAATCATGTACGTACGTGCATATTTGAATCATTTGTGTATTGTGATTCAGCAATTGAAAGTAGTAGTCGTGTAGATACGTGGGTATTGCATGCTTAATTTAACCCGAGTATAAATACATACATCCGCATACAATTTCAATCACACAGAAACTCAAAATTTGAAATCAGTAAAGACAAAAAGAAGAGAGAGAGAGAAAGCAAAATGAAAGTCGTACTCCTCCCCTCCTCTTCGATTTTTCCGGTGATCCTCCCGTCCCTTTGCTCTCGTTTTTACCAGCAGCCCAAAAGCACCACCCGGCCACCCTCCTTTTTATTTCTCCGGCGAATTTTCCGCCCCCTGGTCTCCTTCTTTGACCCACCATGATGAACCCGATGACCTGGCCCCTCGGCGACGGCGACGCAGCCCCTACGCCGGCGACGTGCTGTTGTTTCCGGTGAAAGCAGAAACCCAGCGCCCTCACTCCCACCATCTTCTTGTTCGTTTTTCCGACGAAGCCCAGCCCCCTGGTCTCCTAAACTCCGGCCAACCTGCAACACCGATAAACCCAGCGGCAGTAGCGGCTTAGAGCCGCAATTCCCGGCGAGCACCCTCCGGCGGACTGGTCTGCAACCCACGGCGACCTGCTGTTGTACCGACGTACCACTCCACCTCCGAACCCGAGCTCCTGTTTCTGTTGCTGAAGATGATGGTGTCGACGACGGGAGACGGCGGTGAGGCAGCGTTAACCGAGACGGTAGCAGGCGGTTCATGACGGTAGATAGTAAATGTGGTGGTTACAAACGGGTTTAAAACCCGGTAAATCCGCTGAAACTTTCCTCTCTTTCGGTTGGTTTTTTGTGAAGTACGATTGACGACGGGTGACAACGACAAAAACGGTGAACACCCGGGATGGCGGAGAATGGTGGCGGTGATTGGCGGTTGTTAACGGCAGTCGTAGGTGGTCGTAATTCAAGTTAGAAAAATGGACGACGAGTTAACCCGTCTATACTTTCGGTCAACGTTTCGGTGGCGTAACGAGGTCCAAACGACAAACCGACAACGAGGAAATGCTCGTGGCGAGAAACTAGTCGGGGAAAGACTATTCATTTATCTAAAACGGACCACTTTGTAATCTTGGTTATTCGGACTCGTATCATGACCCGTCAAGAAGGTAATCACGTTATATATTTGTTATTATTACAAATATTATTGTTAAGTTAAAGTTTATATGAAATTATAATAGAACGGGATAAATGATATAAATATATATTTAAGACGAATAAATATATATATGATTATTAATCAATTTTAAGTAATAAAATTGATTAAAAGAATATTATTTAAATATTAAATATATAAATGTATATATTTAATATAAATGTTAACGATAATGATAAAGAAATTATCGGATTAAATATTTAATATATATTTGAAACATATTTAAAATATGTTTAATGTATATTAAAGGGTTAATATGGAAATTAGGGTTTTCTAGACACTGTTCTGTCAAACCCGAGTAAACGGTAATGAATCAAGCTTTGAAATTTTAAAGCATGTTATAAAATGTTATAACGATAATACCTTAAGTCAGTTTTGAATGAAAATGAGTTTTGATAAAGAAATGAGAATAACGGGAAATTAGGGTTTCCAAATATGATTATTTAATATGAAATAATCCGAAGGGTATGGAGACTTGATTTTTGACATGGAACTATATTTATATATATAATAAGTATATATAAAGTTAAAATGGATAAATGATAATAGTATTTCAAATACCGAGTTAATCGGATAATTAGAAGTTCGCGCGAACCGGAAGGGTAGACGCCTGTACACTGGGATTTCTGGCAAAAGCGAGGGTGTTGCAATCCCAACTGGGAAATGGCATCCCTCACTGGGTGATCCCGGAGTGAGCGTTTACTTATAGGAATGCGTGTCTTCGTATTATCGTTAAAAGAAAAGGGTAACTGCCTAAAGGGCATTTTGGTCATTTTGACCTTTTAAAAAGGAATGTACTTAATAATTTAATATTATTAAGATAATAAAGTATTAAAATAAACATAGGAAGTGTTTATTATATTAAACCTTGCGTTAACGTCATACAATACGCGATTAGGTTTAATTGAAAGGCATAGCGGAGGTTTTCTCTGAATTAACTGCTTAAGAGAATAAGGTGAGTTCTATGAGCCCACTTTTAAATGTTTTAATGTTTTCGGGCTGATATACATGCAATGATATATATTCAACTGTTTACTTGAAAAGTATTTGAGATGCGATGCCTTTACTTGTTTTGTGTTGATACACATACGTGGAAAAGTTATAATACTTATAACTGTTTTAAAGTTATTATTACCTGTTATTACTTTTTCGGGAAGGTTATAATAAACGGGTAATATAAAGGATGAAACTTTTATAAAAAGCTTTGAGAAATGAAAAATGTGAATGTTTGGTCTAAGCCTATGTATAGGACTAAGTGTCGGGTAAATATGATCTTATTAGCCTTGTTATGCAAGACCCATAACATTATATTTATGAAACGCTTATTTCCATATACGGGTAATGGACTGGTGTTGAAACGGTTATGAGTCCAAATACAAGAGTTATTTTAATGGACTTTCGAAAAGGATGAAAAGGTTTAAAAGGTTGAAAATGTTTTAATCTAAGCAGATATTGTCTAGTGAAAAGGGAAAAGGTGGTTGTGCAACTAGAAGCGGGGAATGACGGTTCCCCGGGGTAACGACGGTTACTCTATGAAAGGTTTCGGGTGGCGACGGTTGCCCGAGGAGCTAACGTGGTTCCAATAGACAATGCTTAGTAGAATGAATGGTTAAATGTTTTGGTATAATTCTGTTATGTCTTATACCTGATAAATGATAAATGATTTGGTATAACTCTGTTATGTTTTATACCTGATAAATGTTTTTTAAAAAAAAAGGGGCCGTTAGGCCCAAATGTTTGAGGTAAACCTTTCAAGGAAAGGTAAAAGTTTTAAATACTTAGAACTCACCAGCGTAAGCTGACCTTTAAAAGCATGTATGTCAGGTATCAGTGATGTTTAAAGTAGCAAGGGAATGGCTCTAGCAAGGGCAGATTAGATGGGCAAGCTATCAGGAATGACTCGGTAGTAGACTGGCATAGCTATAGATAAGATCTAGTTACAGATTATGGTGTTATCTTCCTTACTATTGTAACTCGTTATATATATAAATAAAAAGCTTTTAATTTCTGCTACTTAGTTATCTCTGTTATACCATGTGTTTATGAGTAAATCCGACACGTGACCCCTCCTGGAGCCAAGACTGGGAGTGGGCGTCTCATAGTTGATGACTTCAACGGTACCTAAGTCAAATAAAAACGTGGCAAATATAAGGGTTAGTCGAACAAAACAAATCAGGATACCTGGATGAATGGGATTCCCAGATGGTAATAGGATTCCTGAGCTATCTGAGTTTCCTGCGAGCATCCTGAAAATATACCCTCAACAATTGCCCCTTGAATTTCAACAGATGTAGATAAGCTCGACAGCTGTTAAAACTTAAAAAGATGCTATTTTCACGGTGTTATTATGGTAATTATAGTTGAAATGGGACGGATTTTACGGCGTCCAAGTGATGTGATAGCTATCATTGCTTTTTCTTTAAATAGGAGATTCCAAATTCATATTTTCACCATCTTCTTCCACAAACCCTTTTGAGCTTCTCCGATATTCCAGGTCAGTCCTCCTTCTCCTTCTTCGTTTTCTTCTGATTTTTCAGCCATGGCCAAGATAAATACCCGCTCCTCTTCTTCGCTGAACTCTCCGACGATCGAGGACTTACACGATCAGAGATATATCGTCCCTGGTGAGGAGGTAGCTTGTACGTTTGACGATGAAGACATTCACGATTTGAAGAATTCTGGCATCTTTCAGCCGGGAATGATTTTCCGACCTTTCGATCCTCATACCAAATCCAATTTCATCTCCATCACTTGGGTCTGTTTCATGTACTACCCCTTCTTGTTTGACGATTCAGTTGTGTATAAATATTTTTGCAAAACCCTTTTCCCCAAGTCAGTTACTGCTTCATCGCTTTCCCTTCTTCCACATACTCTCGATATCTTCTTCTTCTTTTTTCAAAGATGAGGGTGAAGACTCCTTCTTACAAGATCGATTCAGACGATTATATCGAATCACAGGGCATAGTCCCTAAAACTGCCGAAGAGGAATGTATGATAGTTCCATTTAATATTATACGCTTGAGGGATTCTAGCTCTTTTCCTTCTTCCGTCGTTTTTAGGGGTTTCAGTTTACAATCCGCAATTGACAGCAAATCCGAAAAATGGGTTTGTTTTCCTGAATATCCCTTTACTGTAGGTTTGAATTATCCTTTTCCTTCTTTGATTCAAGAGTTCTTCGATGTCTCCAATCTTTGCTATACTCAAGTAATGCCCACGATCTGGATAATCCTATACTCCCTGAATCGTATTAAAGATAATCATCATCTAGACATTCCCATTTCTCTGATAACTGGAGCGTATAATCTAGTGACCAATGGCCAAGGTCGTTATATGTTAAAGGCTAAGGTTGGTAAGAATTTGATCCATTGTGTTGGTGAAAACAGTTCCGTTTGGAGAATTTGGTTCTTCTTCGAAGAGAGGGATTCCATTCCCAATGGAAGACTTATTCCCGATACTTGGGTTGTCGAAGGTAAGCACTTGTCTCCCATTTTTCTTCTTTAAAATCAGACATATTTTGACCTCTATTCTGCAGATATTAATCTCTCAAGTATGTATCCTTCTTCAAGTATGTATCCTTATTACTTGTTTAGATATTTTTAGTCTGTAATACTTAGTTTCCTCATGTTACAGGCCGAACCCGGTGCAACTCGGTTCGTGATTCTATCATCAGGAAATCGAAAGAAGACGTATGTCTTCTTAAAGATCAACTGGTGGCCAGGGACAAAGCTCATGCTAAATCACTTATGGAGATGAATAAAACAATGAATGCGTCTGTTGAAACTGCCGTACTTAAGTGTAAAATTGAAATGGCTCATCGAATTTTGAAGGGCGTTTGGTCGTGCCAGAGTGGGTTATCAACGCGTGGCAGTAAGCTCACAAGGACTTGACAGGAGAAGAAGTACTGCTTGAATGTGCCGAGGAGCAGGTGTTGGTGGGAAAGAAGTGATAGTTGGTTTTATGGTTTAATTAATTAATGTGGTTTATTTTACCTGGGTTCATGTTGACCCTTTGATACTTTAATCTTTTGGATTCTTGATATCCGCTTGTAGCTTTTGTTTTTGTTTCCTGCACACATTTTTATCCTCAATATGGCTTATATAATATTGTATTTTGAGCAGTTTTAATACTACATGTGTTTGATTATACATGTGATGTGATTGTTTTAATTCTAGATGTATGTTGAAACTGTATTTACTAAAGCTGTATTGAATGGTGTTTGACACCAAAATAATTTGTGGCATTGATAATGTGTGCCAAAAGATTAGCCGTATTTACTAAAGCTGTATTGAATGTGTGGGTAAAATTGTATTATATGTGGGTCAAAGGTTATTATGTGTGGGTAAAATTGTATTACTGGGGATGTTGTTTTTACCTACATATAAGTATTATTTAAATTATCTGTAGGTAGATACGTTTTTTTTATTATAAAAACTAAAAATATTTATTTCCACGTCACTATTCTTTATACCTACACATAAATTAATTTTTTAAATATGTGTAGGTAAATATTTTGCCACGTCATTATAATATTATGTGTATGTAAAAATATTACTTATTACTTACACATATTATTGTTTTTTGAATATGTGTAAGTAAATACTCACATATAACAAAAATATGGAAAATGTGTAGGCATATTTTTACCTTTTCACCTACATATATACAAATGTCGGTAACTAAGTGTAGGTAAAAATGAGTTCCCACACATATTAATTGTTAAGAACTTAAACAAGTTGTCATCCGTCGTTACCCACACATATAAAAACATGTGTAGTTATTTACCTACATATAACCAAATGTAGGTAAATTATGTGTGGGTGAATACCCCAATTTTTTGTAGTGATTGTGGTGTGGATGAGTATGTGTTTTATAATGAATTCGGTTACATTGATCCGTTGTTTAAACCTCTTCCCAAGTCCTAAGCTAGGATGTTTAAGACCAAGCGACCAAAGGAAATTATTCAAAGCATTTATGAAGATGGCAAAATAGATGAATTTAAAAATCCCATTTCTATAATCATTATTGATCGTCGAAGGTGTTTTCATTGTTATACACGTGATCACTTACGTAATAAGTGTCTTATTCTTGCTGGAAAGAGAGATTCCGCTGTTAAAATGAAAAATCCACAAATTCTAATTTAGATTCAAAGTCTGTTTCAAAAGAAAAGATGGTAGATGAGCCGATGGTTACCAAACATCACTTTAGACGTGAAAACTTTTTCCGACATAATCAAAGTACTTTTGGTAATTCATCACATCCTGCTTCCACATCTGACTCATCTATTCCATCACTGAAACAGAAGTGGCTTCCAAAGATGACATGAAAAGCCACTAAAGATTTTTCTGAGGACACCGGTCGACCCAAAGCTGAAAGCTTCGGTCCTGCTTTAAACTAATTATCTGCTGACCTGTGCAGGGAGCTCGGAAAAAGGCTGTAAAAAACTTTTGGGTAGTTGATAGAGGAGCTGCCCGACACATAATGGGTAACATCTCCCTGCTGTCTGATGTAATACCAATTAATGGTGGGGATGTTACTTTTCCTGGAAACAGAGGTGACATAATTACCGGTGAAGGAAAAATAGGGAATGAGAGTGTCACATTTGATCGAGTACAATTTGTGGAAGAGTTGCAACATAATCTGCTGAGTGTCTCTCAGACTTGTGACAAGCAGTTCACTACTGCTTTCACAAGTTCTGAGTGCTTGATCTTGAAGCCTGGAATCAAAATCCCGGATGACTGGATAGTGATGCGTGCACCACGGTTTAGAGATTTGTATGTGCTCAACATGAATTCTAAATCTTATTCTGTAGTTCCTGCAACATGTTTCATTACTAAAGCCACTAAGAAAGAGTCTATTATGTGGCATCGCCAAATGGGACACATCAACTACTGAAAAATGAATTACTTGGTGAATCATGATCTGGTAGAAGGAGTTACAAAGAATCGCTTTACTTTTCATGATGTGTGCGTTTCCTGTAAAAAAAGGGAAACCAATGGAAGAAATCACATCCTTCCAAACGTATCAATACTACTGTTACACCATTGGAGCTACTCCACATGGATTTATTTGGTCCTGGTAATATTCGTAGCATTGATGGTAAATACTATTGTTTGGTGATCACGGATGATTTTTCCCGTTTCTCATGGGTGGCATTTATATGCACAAAAGATGAAACTCCTGGTATAATTCAGAAATTTTTGTCAAAGTTTGAATCTGCATACAAGAAACGAATCTGTCACATTCAAAGTGACAATGGAACCGAATTCAAAAATGCAAGTATGACAGAATTATGTGATTCTAATGGTATTATTCAAGAGTTCAGTGCGCCATATACTCCTCAACACGATGGAGTGGCTGAGAGAAAGAATCGGACGTTGATAGAAACATCACGAAAAATGTTAGCTGATACAGACTTACCAATTCACTTTTGGACTGAGGCAGTTGCTACAGCTTGTTTTGTGCTTAATCGCGTTCTTATTATCAAAATATTGGATAAAACCAGTTATCATTTGCTTAATGGTCATAAGCCAAATCTGCATTTTTTGGAACCGTTTGGGTGAGGTGTACCGTTCTCAAAGAAGCTGGCAAGTTTGATAAAAAGGTTTTCGAAGGAATTTTTGTTGGATACAAACATCCGATGAAAAGAGTTTATGTAAGGAATATCGCTTTGAAGATTTCTGACTGAAAGCCAATTTTGAAGAGTTCCGGCTGAAGTTGAAGTTCGAGCGGAAGTCTCAAGTTCAAGTAGAACAGGCAGTTCAACCGGAAGAAGTAATTGTGTCTTATAGCGAATATTTCGGGTGAACTCGATTATCCACCAGATAATGAGTTCAACCGGACTTTTCTTGAGAAGTCTTTTCAGTCGTCCAATCCTGCAAAAGCTTCTTGGTTGCTTCCAAATCTATCAAAGCCGTTCTCCCAAAGTAGAATGTTGCTGATCACATGCAAGATATCCCATCTGTCGAAGTTTATTCTTTTGCTAGTTGTACTTGACTTTTTGTTTAACGGATTAGATTAAATCGTTTGAGATCAATGGCTGTCATTGATCTCATCAGCACTATACATAGCGTAGTTAGCTCTTAGTTTTACACACGGTTCTCAATCAACTTGTAATAGTGTAACTTTGAGTTAATGCAAATAGTGTCGAGTATTTTCTACTTCATTGTGACTCTTCTATGCAATCAAACCTTTACATTATACAAGAGAACTAAAATATGCTTAAGTAAAGTGAAATATAACTTCATTCCGCAGGGTTAAATTTACAAGTAGAGGGTTTTTTTGTTAAGTTAAAGTCTAGTTAACACCGATCCTACAAGTGGTATCAGAGCTTTGGCTCCTACTTTGAAGACTTCAGTGCTTCAAAGTCGATTCTCTACTTGTTTACTTTACTAGCTTTGTTGTTTTTGCCTTTCAAAAGTTTTTCAAAATAAGTGATGTCAATTTAGGAGCTTCAAACGGTAGCACTAACAAACCACCAATGTTCACTCCTGATGACTTTGGTATAGGAAACTCAGGATGGAAGGTTTTGTTTGGATCTTAGATTGCCGTATATGGAAGTCCATGACTGAAGGTCCCTACACTCCTATGGTTCAATCAGCCGATGATGCTGAAGTCAAGATACCAAAACTTGAGAAAAATATGTTGAATCTGACTATGCTGCTCTTGAATTTCACTACAAAGCATATTGGACTCTACAGGCTGCACTTCCTAGCAAAAGGAAAACAAGAAAGATGTTTTGAAACAGAAATATGAAAACTTTACTTACAAATCTCGTGAATCTATGACTAACCAGTATCTGAGATTTGTCTCTTTACTTGATGAACTGCAAAAAGTAGATGTAAAACTAGATTAAGTTGATGATAACAGAAAGTTTCTACGTTCTCTGCCTTCTGTGTGGACAGTTTACACTGTTAGCATCAGAGAATGTAAGAACTTGAAAAAGATGAGGCTTAGTGAACTTCATGGAATACTCAGTGCTTATGAAATGGAACGAATTATTAAGCAAAACTCACCTTCTGAATCAACTCAGCTGTTATCAACTGCTCTAGTGACTACTAATTTTCATAACCAAAGATCTTCAAATTCATCTTCTTATCAGTCACCTATAGTTAGTTTCCCTGAGACACCAAGGTGTCAAGAGAGCTTCTCAAACTCGTTTGACAACTCTCACAATGCTTATGTAGCAACTGACTCATACCAAGGCTTCATTCGTGAAGACTTAGAATGTATAGGTGCTGATGACTTAGAAGAAATGAATATTTTGACCCAACTTGCTATGGTGTCTGTTAGAGCCCAAAGATTCTACAAAAGAACAGGTAGAACCTACAAAGGAGCAAAAGGTGCTCACATTGGCTTAGACAAAAGCAAGGTGAAATGCTACAACTATCACCAACTTGGACACTTTGCAAGAGAGTGCCCACAACCAAAAAGAGAAGGACAGAATCAAGGTCATGCTCAGATGAAGAATCATGGAGGAAACAACCACAACAATTCAAGCAACAAATCTGCTCAGAGTTCAGGTCAACAACCTACTCCACCAAAACCAACCGGAAGTCAAAACCATCAAAATGTTGTTGTTGCTGTAAGAAACCAAACTGAATGTGTCGAATGGGAAGACTTCATAGCTGAGTTTGAACCAATTAATCATGCTTTGATGGCCAAACAAGACTCCACTTCAGATCAGGTAAATCCTATTCCTGAAAATGTTTTAGAAAACTTATGCAGCCCTGCATGCATTAAACAAGTGACAAAGTACAAAAATCACAACACTGACCTAATTGATGAAGTTTCAAATCTGAATGAGTTAAAAGAATGCTTTAAGAAAATTGAGTCATCTTACATTGCTAAGATTGACAACTTAAACAAATAATTTGAACAGTTAAAACAAACCAACTCAATTCTTGAAACACAACTTGATGATTTGCTGTCCAAACTTGAGAAATCAAGAAAGGAAACCAAAGATGCTAAGGCTGGGGTTGACATTCTTGAGATAAAACTGAAAGATGCTTTATTCACTTGTGATAAATTTCAAACTGCAAACAAAAAGGCTAAAAAGTTATGGTTTGGGGGGGAGGGGATGTATGGTAAAACTGGTGTTGGTTACAACAATGTTGAGCCACCAATTGAGTACTCACCTGCAATTGAACCAATTAAAGCTTTAAAAACAGACTGCAAAGTCAGTCTCACTGTTGATGACCCTTCATCACAGTCAAGCATTGAAAAATCTGTTGAAACAAAGAAGCCTGAAGTCACTGATGCAAGCACATCTGCATCAGATGACCAATCAAGGATTTTGAAGCCATCAATTGTTGTACCACCCCCAACTGTCTATGAATCAAAGGATTCAAAAGTTGGAGGAAAACAACATGAACAACCCAAGGGAAGTCAAACTCAAAGACTTGGTCAACTAAATTACAAACAAATAACCAAAAATGAGTCTCCCAGGAAAAATGAGTTTTATGAAGCCAGAGTTCTTGAATGTGAGTTTTATGAAGCCAGAGTTCATGATGATGATGATGATGATGATGATGATGATGATGATGATGATGATGATGATGATGATGATGATGATGATGATGATGATGATGATGATGATGATGATGATGATGATGATGATGATGATGATGATGATGATGATGATGATGATGATGATGATGATGATGATGATGATGATGATGATG
>JBCNJP010000027.1:90369572-90377072 GCA_039602395.1 Deinandra increscens subsp. villosa | reverse complement strand
ATGATGATGATGATGATGATGATGATGATGATGATGATGATGATGATGATGATGATGATGATGATGATGATGATGATGATGATGATGATGATGATGATGATGATGATGATGATGATGATGATGATGATGATGATGATGATGATGATGATGATGATGATGATGATGATGATGATGATGATGATGATGATGATGATGATGATGATGATGATGATGATGATGATGATGATGATGATGATGATGATGATGATGATGATGATGATGATGATGATGATGATGATGATGATGATGATGATGATGATGATGATGATGATGATGATGATGATGATGATGATGATGATGATGATGATGATGATGATGATGATGATGATGATGATGATGATGATGATGATGATGATGATGATGATGATGATGATGATGATGATGATGATGATGATGATGATGATGATGATGATGATGATGATGATGATGATGATGATGATGATGATGATGATGATGATGATGATGATGATGATGATGATGATGATGATGATGATGATGATGATGATGATGATGATGATGATGATGATGATGATGATGATGATGATGATGATGATGATGATGATGATGATGATGATGATGATGATGATGATGATGATGATGATGATGATGATGATGATGATGATGATGATGATGATGATGATGATGATGATGATGATGATGATGATGATGATGATGATGATGATGATGATGATGATGATGATGATGATGATGATGATGATGATGATGATGATGATGATGATGATGATGATGATGATGATGATGATGATGATGATGATGATGATGATGATGATGATGATGATGATGATGATGATGATGATGATGATGATGATGATGATGATGATGATGATGATGATGATGATGATGATGATGATGATGATGATGATGATGATGATGATGATGATGATGATGATGATGATGATGATGATGATGATGATGATGATGATGATGATGATGATGATGATGATGATGATGATGATGATGATGATGATGATGATGATGATGATGATGATGATGATGATGATGATGATGATGATGATGATGATGATGATGATGATGATGATGATGATGATGATGATGATGATGATGATGATGATGATGATGATGATGATGATGATGATGATGATGATGATGATGATGATGATGATGATGATGATGATGATGATGATGATGATGATGATGATGATGATGATGATGATGATGATGATGATGATGATGATGATGATGATGATGATGATGATGATGATGATGATGATGATGATGATGATGATGATGATGATGATGATGATGATGATGATGATGATGATGATGATGATGATGATGATGATGATGATGATGATGATGATGATGATGATGATGATGATGATGATGATGATGATGATGATGATGATGATGATGATGATGATGATGATGATGATGATGATGATGATGATGATGATGATGATGATGATGATGATGATGATGATGATGATGATGATGATGATGATGATGATGATGATGATGATGATGATGATGATGATGATGATGATGATGATGATGATGATGATGATGATGATGATGATGATGATGATGATGATGATGATGATGATGATGATGATGATGATGATGATGATGATGATGATGATGATGATGATGATGATGATGATGATGATGATGATGATGATGATGATGATGATGATGATGATGATGATGATGATGATGATGATGATGATGATGATGATGATGATGATGATGATGATGATGATGATGATGATGATGATGATGATGATGATGATGATGATGATGATGATGATGATGATGATGATGATGATGATGATGATGATGATGATGATGATGATGATGATGATGATGATGATGATGATGATGATGATGATGATGATGATGATGATGATGATGATGATGATGATGATGATGATGATGATGATGATGATGATGATGATGATGATGATGATGATGATGATGATGATGATGATGATGATGATGATGATGATGATGATGATGATGATGATGATGATGATGATGATGATGATGATGATGATGATGATGATGATGATGATGATGATGATGATGATGATGATGATGATGATGATGATGATGATGATGATGATGATGATGATGATGATGATGATGATGATGATGATGATGATGATGATGATGATGATGATGATGATGATGATGATGATGATGATGATGATGATGATGATGATGATGATGATGATGATGATGATGATGATGATGATGATGATGATGATGATGATGATGATGATGATGATGATGATGATGATGATGATGATGATGATGATGATGATGATGATGATGATGATGATGATGATGATGATGATGATGATGATGATGATGATGATGATGATGATGATGATGATGATGATGATGATGATGATGATGATGATGATGATGATGATGATGATGATGATGATGATGATGATGATGATGATGATGATGATGATGATGATGATGATGATGATGATGATGATCATGATGATGATGATGATGATGATGATGATGATGATGATGATGATGATGATGATGATGATGATGATGATGATGATGATGATGATGATGATGATGATGATGATGATGATGATGATGATGATGATGATGATGATGATGATGATGATGATGATGATGATGATGATGATGATGATGATGATGATGATGATGATGATGATGATGATGATGATGATGATGATGATGATGATGATGATGATGATGATGATGATGATGATGATGATGATGATGATGATGATGATGATGATGATGATGATGATGATGATGATGATGATGATGATGATGATGATGATGATGATGATGATGATGATGATGATGATGATGATGATGATGATGATGATGATGATGATGATGATGATGATGATGATGATGATGATGATGATGATGATGATGATGATGATGATGATGATGATGATGATGATGATGATGATGATGATGATGATGATGATGATGATGATGATGATGATGATGATGATGATGATGATGATGATGATGATGATGATGATGATGATGATGATGATGATGATGATGATGATGATGATGATGATGATGATGATGATGATGATGATGATGATGATGATGATGATGATGATGATGATGATGATGATGATGATGATGATGATGATGATGATGATGATGATGATGATGATGATGATGATGATGATGATGATGATGATGATGATGATGATGATGATGATGATGATGATGATGATGATGATGATGATGATGATGATGATGATGATGATGATGATGATGATGATGATGATGATGATGATGATGATGATGATGATGATGATGATGATGATGATGATGATGATGATGATGATGATGATGATGATGATGATGATGATGATGATGATGATGATGATGATGATGATGATGATGATGATGATGATGATGATGATGATGATGATGATGATGATGATGATGATGATGATGATGATGATGATGATGATGATGATGATGATGATGATGATGATGATGATGATGATGATGATGATGATGATGATGATGATGATGATGATGATGATGATGATGATGATGATGATGATGATGATGATGATGATGATGATGATGATGATGATGATGATGATGATGATGATGATGATGATGATGATGATGATGATGATGATGATGATGATGATGATGATGATGATGATGATGATGATGATGATGATGATGATGATGATGATGATGATGATGATGATGATGATGATGATGATGATGATGATGATGATGATGATGATGATGATGATGATGATGATGATGATGATGATGATGATGATGATGATGATGATGATGATGATGATGATGATGATGATGATGATGATGATGATGATGATGATGATGATGATGATGATGATGATGATGATGATGATGATGATGATGATGATGATGATGATGATGATGATGATGATGATGATGATGATGATGATGATGATGATGATGATGATGATGATGATGATGATGATGATGATGATGATGATGATGATGATGATGATGATGATGATGATGATGATGATGATGATGATGATGATGATGATGATGATGATGATGATGATGATGATGATGATGATGATGATGATGATGATGATGATGATGATGATGATGATGATGATGATGATGATGATGATGATGATGATGATGATGATGATGATGATGATGATGATGATGATGATGATGATGATGATGATGATGATGATGATGATGATGATGATGATGATGATGATGATGATGATGATGATGATGATGATGATGATGATGATGATGATGATGATGATGATGATGATGATGATGATGATGATGATGATGATGATGATGATGATGATGATGATGATGATGATGATGATGATGATGATGATGATGATGATGATGATGATGATGATGATGATGATGATGATGATGATGATGATGATGATGATGATGATGATGATGATGATGATGATGATGATGATGATGATGATGATGATGATGATGATGATGATGATGATGATGATGATGATGATGATGATGATGATGATGATGATGATGATGATGATGATGATGATGATGATGATGATGATGATGATGATGATGATGATGATGATGATGATGATGATGATGATGATGATGATGATGATGATGATGATGATGATGATGATGATGATGATGATGATGATGATGATGATGATGATGATGATGATGATGATGATGATGATGATGATGATGATGATGATGATGATGATGATGATGATGATGATGATGATGATGATGATGATGATGATGATGATGATGATGATGATGATGATGATGATGATGATGATGATGATGATGATGATGATGATGATGATGATGATGATGATGATGATGATGATGATGATGATGATGATGATGATGATGATGATGATGATGATGATGATGATGATGATGATGATGATGATGATGATGATGATGATGATGATGATGATGATGATGATGATGATGATGATGATGATGATGATGATGATGATGATGATGATGATGATGATGATGATGATGATGATGATGATGATGATGATGATGATGATGATGATGATGATGATGATGATGATGATGATGATGATGATGATGATGATGATGATGATGATGATGATGATGATGATGATGATGATGATGATGATGATGATGATGATGATGATGATGATGATGATGATGATGATGATGATGATGATGATGATGATGATGATGATGATGATGATGATGATGATGATGATGATGATGATGATGATGATGATGATGATGATGATGATGATGATGATGATGATGATGATGATGATGATGATGATGATGATGATGATGATGATGATGATGATGATGATGATGATGATGATGATGATGATGATGATGATGATGATGATGATGATGATGATGATGATGATGATGATGATGATGATGATGATGATGATGATGATGATGATGATGATGATGATGATGATGATGATGATGATGATGATGATGATGATGATGATGATGATGATGATGATGATGATGATGATGATGATGATGATGATGATGATGATGATGATGATGATGATGATGATGATGATGATGATGATGATGATGATGATGATGATGATGATGATGATGATGATGATGATGATGATGATGATGATGATGATGATGATGATGATGATGATGATGATGATGATGATGATGATGATGATGATGATGATGATGATGATGATGATGATGATGATGATGATGATGATGATGATGATGATGATGATGATGATGATGATGATGATGATGATGATGATGATGATGATGATGATGATGATGATGATGATGATGATGATGATGATGATGATGATGATGATGATGATGATGATGATGATGATGATGATGATGATGATGATGATGATGATGATGATGATGATGATGATGATGATGATGATGATGATGATGATGATGATGATGATGATGATGATGATGATGATGATGATGATGATGATGATGATGATGATGATGATGATGATGATGATGATGATGATGATGATGATGATGATGATGATGATGATGATGATGATGATGATGATGATGATGATGATGATGATGATGATGATGATGATGATGATGATGATGATGATGATGATGATGATGATGATGATGATGATGATGATGATGATGATGATGATGATGATGATGATGATGATGATGATGATGATGATGATGATGATGATGATGATGATGATGATGATGATGATGATGATGATGATGATGATGATGATGATGATGATGATGATGATGATGATGATGATGATGATGATGATGATGATGATGATGATGATGATGATGATGATGATGATGATGATGATGATGATGATGATGATGATGATGATGATGATGATGATGATGATGATGATGATGATGATGATGATGATGATGATGATGATGATGATGATGATGATGATGATGATGATGATGATGATGATGATGATGATGATGATGATGATGATGATGATGATGATGATGATGATGATGATGATGATGATGATGATGATGATGATGATGATGATGATGATGATGATGATGATGATGATGATGATGATGATGATGATGATGATGATGATGATGATGATGATGATGATGATGATGATGATGATGATGATGATGATGATGATGATGATGATGATGATGATGATGATGATGATGATGATGATGATGATGATGATGATGATGATGATGATGATGATGATGATGATGATGATGATGATGATGATGATGATGATGATGATGATGATGATGATGATGATGATGATGATGATGATGATGATGATGATGATGATGATGATGATGATGATGATGATGATGATGATGATGATGATGATGATGATGATGATGATGATGATGATGATGATGATGATGATGATGATGATGATGATGATGATGATGATGATGATGATGATGATGATGATGATGATGATGATGATGATGATGATGATGATGATGATGATGATGATGATGATGATGATGATGATGATGATGATGATGATGATGATGATGATGATGATGATGATGATGATGATGATGATGATGATGATGATGATGATGATGATGATGATGATGATGATGATGATGATGATGATGATGATGATGATGATGATGATGATGATGATGATGATGATGATGATGATGATGATGATGATGATGATGATGATGATGATGATGATGATGATGATGATGATGATGATGATGATGATGATGATGATGATGATGATGATGATGATGATGATGATGATGATGATGATGATGATGATGATGATGATGATGATGATGATGATGATGATGATGATGATGATGATGATGATGATGATGATGATGATGATGATGATGATGATGATGATGATGATGATGATGATGATGATGATGATGATGATGATGATGATGATGATGATGATGATGATGATGATGATGATGATG
>JBCNJP010000027.1:90347072-90362072 GCA_039602395.1 Deinandra increscens subsp. villosa | reverse complement strand
CACCATGTATATTCCTACTAGAAACTTATGATAGTCTTTCCTTTGAAATATTATGTACAAACTTTGATTAGTAGGACTTTTACACAAGTATTTACTTAGTTTTCATATTTAATCACCTACTTTGAATATATTGTATGTTTTATGTTGTTCTTGTGATTTTGGACCCCCTGTTGCCTATGACACGTTTTTGAACATTTAGTAATGACAAAATATGACACTTTGAACATTAGGAAGTTTACTTAGGCTTAAAATCACCATAGGAACCTTTTACTACAAAAAGTACACATCAAAACCCTAGAAAAGTAAATTTAAACACAAATACGTTTTGACCAGAAAGTTTAGGCCTTAAAACAGTAAGTTTGGGTGGTTAAAACATTTCCAAAACATAACCAAAATATCCCTTAACAAATTACTTGAATATGGGCACAAACCGGGACCAAAACCGACACCCGACGGACCCGAAAACGTCATTTTTGTGATAAAATATAGATCTAGTCAAAATGAACTTGTAGAGGTATTTTAATGGTAATTTTTTTTTACAAACTCATATGGTGAATTTAGTGACCTAACGGTGTCTTTAAATGGGCAAACGAGACCAAAACGACAAAACCGACAAAACCGGCAAACTATTAAAAACCGTCACTTGAAATAATTATCTATACATTTTGGACAAAACCAGCAAACTATTAAAAACCGACACTTGAATTAATTTCTAACCAAAACGGATAATTATCGCATATTCGGCGGTTACCGCGAAATCGCCCGGTTTTCGACTATTAAGTCAAAATAACCAATTTGTCACATGAAAACCCTCATTTTGACTCAATATTTATTTCTATAAATATTTATCATCATAAATTATTACATGTGAATTTTTGTATATTTTATTTAATTAGAATATATATTTACATTATTTCCAAATAACTGTATATCCGGACACTTTCACTTTGACTTTCCAAATAATTTAATCCTAAGGCTACCATGACGTCATGACTTGACCTACCTAACTGGAGTGACATTAATGTTTCTTAAACATCTGAGTTTTTCACGGCCCCTTTTATCTTTATCTATTTTAATCTTTGGGGGAGAATTCATACATACTTTTCCATGTTAAACAATTAGACCTTGTTGTCTAATCTGTTACATATGCTTTTCAATTGTCTAATCCTGTTATCTCATGTTCATTCATGTTATAATAAAACCCCACTATTAACTGAATCCGATTAATTATCATTTGAAACGGTAACGTTTGAATAGATCTATTTGGGTTAACGCCCCTGCTCTGATTGGTCGCTCCAATCGTGACTCCGTTTTAATAGTCAAAAGGGTACAAATTGTTATGTCTTATCTATGCGGTATCAACTGGAAAAATGATGCCAAGAGTGGGTAGTTAGTTAGTTTCGATATTCAGGGTACATGGTAACATTTCAACTTGTCTTATCTGATATTGTCAATTATTAAGATGAACTGTTTTCAATTACTGTTTGTCAAACAACCTTTAACTTCTAGCAACTTTAAACCTATGGAACTCACCAACATGCTTGGACCTGCTTGCTTTCCTGTCATTTGCATTTAGGACTTTTCATTTACTTCTGGAGTATGGTTATGGCTATGGAGATTTTCCTGGCATAACACCTAACGTTGTCATGTCCTAAAAATCTTTTGAAAATTTATGTTTGTAAACTTAAAACGATTTACTTTCCTCATTACAATTATTCTGATGCGTAATGATATTGGAATAACTCCTATTTACTCCAAACAATTTAACAATTCCAAACGGCTCTCGTTGTTGAACCATCCAGAGTTCGTTCGTAACCTTGACTAGGATAACGTTGTTTCGCATCCTGACACAAACCTTATAGGGTGTGACACCATATCTCTTTTAAAACCCCATAGTAAAGTTTTTGTCCATAGGTTAATACCTCTTCAGAGATGTGCATGTCATTTACCTCTACACCAACCCTGTTGTTCTGGTAAACCCTACCGTCTTGAGATTTTGTACGAAATGAATAGCAATTGATGTCATATACTTCATATTTCCTCATCCTTTTGTGTGGA
Source organism: Deinandra increscens subsp. villosa (assembly GCA_039602395.1). NCBI lineage: Eukaryota > Viridiplantae > Streptophyta > Magnoliopsida > Asterales > Asteraceae > Deinandra > Deinandra increscens. The sequence continues at coordinate 90,360,014 of JBCNJP010000027.1, read as the reverse complement.
CCATGTGAAATCCACCTAACGGTCTCTGATATAGTTTCTGGGGACTCGGCCATCTCCTTTTCAACCTGAAGTTCATTGTAGGTTCATCAAGAGAGTTCATTAGGAATAGGAAGGTTATAGTTCTTCCGAAAATCAAATAAAGTTGTTCCAGACAAGTGAGGTCAGTTTTTCAGGAAAGTTACAGTTCATCCGGAATAAAAACAATAAGAAAATAGTTTCAGTTCACCAGGAAGGTTATATAGTTCATCCGGAATAGAGTTGTTCCGGACAACTCAGGTCAGTTGTTATGGAAAGTTACAGTTCATCCGGAATCAAAACAATAAGAAAATAGTTTCACTTCACCATGAAGGTTATAGTTCATCCTGATAGAAAATAGAGTTGTTCCGGACAAGTCAGGTCATTTTTTCAGGAAAGTTAGAGTTCATCCGGAATCAAAACAACAAGAAAATAGTTTCAGCTCACCACGAAGGTTATAGTTCATCAGGATAGAAAATAGAGTTGTTTTGGACAATTCAGGTCAGTTGTTCAGGAAAGTTATAGTTCATACGGAATTAAACTAATAGGAAAATAGTTTCAGCTCACCAGGAAGGTTATAGTTCATCCTGATAGAAAATAGAGTTGTTCCGGAAAACTCAAGTCAGTTGTTCAGGAAGGTTACAGTTCATCCGGAATTAAAACAATAAGCAAATTTAGCTGACCTTGTTGCGTAACCATTTACCAAATGTTGTGCTCTGCTTCTTCGTCAGCTCATGTAGTCTACTTCCAGGATGTTCCTTTTCCAAAAATTTTATGTGTTCTCTGCAATTACATGAATTGAAGTTATCCATAAAAGTTTATAATTAATTAAACATATCAAAAAAGGTTAATAATCTAAATTACTTACTCGATATAATGCTCATTTTCAGGCGTATTTAGCAACACAAATAAATGCGCTTTCAATAAGAGCTTTGGAGAGACTTCAACTGATCTACGAGCTGACCCAGGACTTCCATCCGCACTGCTATGCTTTTTTGTTGGAACACCAATAGTTGTGATGTTTTTTTGCTATACGCTGAGAAACTCAATCGTTTCTTCTACAATGTTCTCCTCAGCAATGCACCCTTCTGGGTAAGTTTTGTTTCTCACGTGGCCCTTAATTACCTTCATACACCTTCCAAATGGATATATCCATCGAAAACATATTAGGCCACATAATTTTACCTCCCTAGTAAGGTGCACCGTCAAATGAAGCATAACATCAAAAAATTATGGCGGGAAATATTTCTCAAGGAGGCATAGTGTGACACAAAGATCTGTTTGCAATTTATCTAGTTCTTCGACGTTGATATTTTTGCTGCATATTGATTTGAAAAAAAAAACAGAGCCTGATAATAGCATATCTTGTCAGTTCAGGCATGACTGACTGAATTGCAGTTGGCAGAAACTATTGCATCAGCATATGATAGTCATGTGACTTGAGCCCCACAAGTTTCTTGTCCTTTAGACTAACCAAACTAGAAAAGTTAGAACAATAGCCTTGTGGAACCTTCAAGTTATACAACGTGTCACAAAACTTTTTCTTTTCATCTTTTTGTAACGTGTAACATGCTGCAGGAAGTACTATGTTGTTCTTGTTCTGTTTAGGCTGCAACTCTGGTCTTAACTGCAAAAAGTTCAGATCCCATTCAGTCCATCCTTTGTCTTTACGGGAAGGTTGAGCAGAGTTCCAATAAGACTTTCAGCCACATTCATTTCAATATGCATGAAACCAATGCAATGTTTGACACTATTATGTGTCCAATATCTAAGTCTTCAAAACCATAAATTGAATTTCTTCTAATATGGTGGCTTCTATTTGTTCTTTCTTTTTTTCTTGTCAATCTTCCCCCCTCTTCCACTTGAGGTCTCTGGGATTTATGAATCAGTAAACCTTAATCCCTTTCCCCATTTATTCCTGATATGTTGAACTTCATTGTATATCTATTCCCCGGTCATAGGATCTGCAGCATCTTTCAACTCTTGTTTCCATCGAAGGCCTCTGTTATCTTTCGGAAGGCATGCGTATGTGGTAAATATCTTCTGTGACCAGCATAACACCGCTTGGTTGAGAAAGAAAGCCTAATGCATTTAGTTTGTTCCCGACATACCACACAACCATTAAACCCACTGTACGGGCAACCACAAAGTGTACCAATTGCAGGGTAGTCATTAATCGTCCAAAAAACAACTGCACGCATAGTAAACTGTTCTTGCGCATACGCATCATATGTTTCCACACCTACCTCAAATAACAGCTCTAAGTCATCAATCAATGGTTCCAAAAACACATCAAAATTGTTTCCAGGCACTCCCGATATTAATAATGAAAGCATGATGAACTTTCTTTTCAAACACAACCATGGTGGAAGGTGGTAAATGACAAATAGAACCGGCCACACACTGTGATTTATGTTGCCTCTATTCACGTTGACCCCATTAGATGAAATGCCAAGACAAAGACTTCTAGGATAGTTAGCGATTTCGGGATATCTGTCATTTTAGTCCTCTCATCCACCTTCCACCTGGACTCACCACAAGTTGGAAAAAAGTTAGGTCCTTGTTCTTCTTCCTGTAAAGAATACAATCATTGATACACACATGTATCTTGGTGTGCCCTGCACCCATTGACTTCACAATCTTCTTGGCCTCATATTTATTTTTCATAATTTTATTACCTTCAGGGTAGCATCTGTTTTAGCAAAACTAAAAGTTCAAAAAAAAAACTTATCTAATCCTCCATGCTTAGTCTTCAAGTTTAGTAGTTGAACCATGAGTCGTTCTTGAAACTTCTCATGGTCCTCAGTGAAATTTTCTTCATTAGCTCTAACCATTTCTATTGTTTCGGATGCATCGAATGGCATTCCAGAATCAAAAAATGTTTCCTTGTGAAGCTCCTCTCCTGCGGGCTCGTGTTTCTCTCCATGCTTAGTCTACCTTGTATAAGTCAGATCGAATCCCTTTAAAAAGAAATGATATTCTACCTCATCAACAGGATAAGAGTAATGGTTTAGACATTTAACACAGGGACATGGAATTTCCTTCTTTTTCAAATTGGTAACTGCAAACTTTAAGAATGATATAACTCCAGCGGTATATGATTTTGTGGTTCTACTGGTTATCATCCAAGACTTATTCATGTTTGTTTTGCTAATAGATATAACAACAAAGATTATTAAAACCAATTAATACTTAAAACCCTTTTTAATAATCTTTACTGTGAACCTGTTTATTGGAGAAGTAATAGGACAGATGGAAAATTATGTCCATTAATGAGCAATGGAGAAATGGGGAACGGGGAATTGTGGAAATCGAGAGTGATATGTAAAATTTTAAATTAAATTCGCTCAATAATTTACCCCGCCTCTTTTATAATTTAGCGGGCCCAGTTAGAATCATATTTAAATAAATTAAAATGAAAAGTAGATTCTAACTCTGGGTGCTGCTCAGGTGGTAGAAGTGGTTTTGATTAACATACCTTGTTTCGTGTTCGAGTCCTTATTCCGTTACTTTTTTACCGTTTATTTGGTCTTACTTTTTTTTTTGTAATCTGTTTAACCTTTATATTAATTTCACTTAATTGTTTGTTAATTCCAGTGAATTCATGTGTTTCTGTTCATCTCCTCTCAATCCAGATGAACTCTCCTTCCTAAGGAATTCTAATTTCTTCCGTGTTCGAGTCCTTATTCCGTTACTTTTTTACCGTTTACTTTGGTTTTATTTTTTTTCTGTAATATGTTTAACCTTTATATTAATTTCACTTAATTGTTTGTTAATTCCAGTCAATTCATCCATTTGTCTTCTCTCAATCCAGATGAACTCATCTTCCTGGGGAATTCTAGTTCTTCCATGTTCGAGTCCTTATTCCGTTACTTTTTTACCGTTTATTTTGTGTTATTTTTTTCTATAATATGTTTAACCTTTATATCAATTTAACTTAATTATTTTTTAATTCCAGTCAATTTATCTGTTTCTGTTCATCTTCTCTCAATCCAGATGAACTCTTCTTCCTGAGGAATTCTAGTTCTTTCGATTTTGTTCTTCTTCTCTAAAGCATTAATATTTTTAAGAACGTGTGAAAGTAGTTTCGGATAATTTCAGATCGTGTGATTAAAATTTTAGTGGTTTTTTTATAATGTGTAGAAATTTCAGTTTAACTTGGAGAACGTGTGAAAGAAATCATAATGTGTACAATAAAATCAGACCTTTGGTATACTCTAGTGATTAGACATCTGACCTTATGCATACTCAAGTGATTTGCACATATAATCATGCAACCTGATCAGTAATCAGAAATTTCTCACCGTCATTATCAAACCCTTTTTAAAATCCTTATCAAACCCCTTCTCAAATTCCTTATCAAACCCTTTCTCAAAATCCTTATCAAATCCTTCTCAAAATGGCAAACTTGAAATAACTAGTTGAAAATTATTTGCATACAAAGATTATTGCTACCCTGGACCGGTATAGGGTGATTATCACGGTAGAGAGACAGACTTGCTTAGACGGGTTGGCCCTACTCAACCAAGTACTTACAGAGCCACCAATTCCATCAAGATACCAGATGGCAACTTTTCTGGTAGAAGAAATACACCTCTCCAATGCTAGGCTTCAAATGTCGGTTCAACTGAGGCAAGAAGCTATATTTGGAGTTGATAGAGGAGATGGAATCTAGGTTCTCGTGAACCTCAACCCGCAACTCCTCTGTCTTTTGTTTCTTTTAGGAATGAAAATGTAATGTAGGAAACAATAATGTGTATAGAATTGGAATTAGTAGTATTAAATCCACTTTTTGTTATATACTTGTTTGTCTATTTTAGTTTATGAAATCAATCTGCTAAACAAAAATCGTAATCCTCGACAAGAGAGACGATCAACAGTTGCAATCCGATCAACAATTGATGTATAATTTTAGGTAAATATGTAATCTGTTCGCACACTCTCCATTCCGTTAAACAAAAACCCTAATCCTCGAAAACAGAGACGATCAACAATTGCAATCCGATCAACAACTTATGCATAATTTTAGGTAAATATGTAATCTGTACACACAATCTCCATTCCGTTAAACAAAAACCCTAATCCTCGAAAACAGAGACGATCAATAATTGCAATTCGATCAACAACTGATGCATACTTTTAGGTAAATATGTAATCTGTTCGCACAATCTCCATTCCGTTAAACCAAAACCCTGAACACAAAAGAAAAAAGAACGGATCAACAAAAACCTTAAATTTTGGAGAATTATAATTCTAAATAATTAATACCTTAAAGAATTAAGATAAAAAATAACGGGTCAATTTCGGGTTAAATGGGTCAATTTCGGGTCAAATAGGTCAATTAGATGTGTTTAGGGGAAATGAGGGTCAGTTGGGACCAATGATGGCCCAATAAGGTGTGTTTAGGGGAAACGAGGGTCAGTTGGGACCAATGATTGCCGAATAAGTTGTGTTTAGGACCAATTATGGCCTAATAAGGCGTGTTTAGGGGAAATGAGGGTCAATTAGGACCAATGAGTCCCAATAAGGTGTGTATATAACCTATAAGGTGTACATAGGACCAATAAGGTGTGTTTAGGGGAACCGAGGGTCAGTTGGAACCAATGATGGCAAATAAGTTGTGTTTAGGGGCAATAAGTGTCAGTTAGGACCAATGAGTCCCAATAAGGTGTGTATATAACCAATAAGGTGTACATAGTACCAATAAGGTGTGTTTAGGGGAAACGAGGGTTAGTTGGGACCAATGAGTCGCAATAAGGTGTGTATGTAACCAATAAGTTGTGTTTAGGACCAATGATGGCCCAATAAGGTGTGTTTAGGGGCAATGAGGGTCAATTGGGACCAATGACTCCCAATATGGTGTACATAGTCACAATAAGGTGTATTTAGGGAAAATGGCGGCCGTTTTGGACCAATGAGTCCCAATAAGGTGTGTGTATATAACCAATAATTTGTGTTTAAGACCAATGATGGCCCAATAAGGTGTGTTTAGGGGCAATGAGGGTTAGTTGGGACAAATGAGTCCCAATAAGGTGTGTTTAGGGGCAATGAGGGTTAGTTGGGACAAATGAGTCCCAATAAGGTGTACATAGGACCAATAAGGTGTGTTTAGTGGAAACGTGGGTCAGTTGGGATCAATGATGGCAATAAGTTGTGTTTAGGACAAATGATGGCCCAATAAGGTGTGCTTAGGAGCAATGACGGTCAGTTAGGACCAATGAGTCCTAATAAGGTGTGTATATAGTACCAATAACGTGTGTTTAGAGGAAACGAGGGTCAGTTGGGACCAATGAGTCCCAATAAGGTGTGTATATAACCAATAAGTTGTGGTTAGGACAAATGATGGCCCAATAAGGTGTGTTTAGGGGAAATGAGGGTCAGTTGGGACCAATGATTCCTAATAAGATGTGTATATAACCAATAAGGTGTACATAGGACCAATAAGGTGTGTTTAGGGGAAATGAGGGTCAGTTTGGACCAATGAGTCCCAATAAGGTTTGTATATAACCAATAAGTTGTGTTTATGACCAATGATGGCCCAGTAAGGTGTGTTTAGGGGCAATGAGGGTCAGTTGGGACCAATGAGTCCTAATAAAGTGTGTATGTCACTAATAAGTTTTGTTTAGGACAAATGATGGCCCAATAAGGTGTGTTTAGAGGAAATGAGGGTAAGTTGGGACCAAAGAGTCCTAATAAGGTGTGTATATAACTAATAAGGTGTACATAGGACCAATAAGGTGTGTTTAGGGGAAACGAGGAATAGTTGGGACCAATGAGTCCCAATAAGGTGTGTATATAACCAATAAGGTGTGTTTAGGGGAAATGAGGGTCAGTTGGGACCAATGATGCCCTAATAAGGTGCATATATATATAACCGATAATGTATATATTACAACACATTAAAAGATATATATATATATATATATATATATATATATATATATATGAGTGTGTGTGTGTATTTGTGTGGTGTGTTTGTAGTACTTGACATCTTTTTTTTACGTTACGTATATAAATTCATTAGGATACAATTATCATTAAATTTATTGCTTAATATTCTATTTTACATTTAAAAATCATTTTAAAGGTATGTTTAAAATACTATTATATCTATGTCTGGAATTAATTGAGTTTATATTAAATCCGATAAATGATGTCACGCCCTTATTATAGATGCTTTCACCCGAATCGATCATATTAATCCCCAAATTACTTCCCACCATTTTTCAAATTCCCCCCACAATTCACTGATCAATTCCTATTCCCTCTCACCAAAACTTTATCACCATGACGATTCATCACTCTCTTCTTCTCTACCACTAAAAATTCATCTACAGGATTCATCACACTATCATCTTTAGGAGATCACTACCTAATTCCCGTTAGTATTAATTTCACTGTCATCTTCAGGAGATCATTTGTTTCATCTTAATTATTCCATCGTATTTATTTTATTCTCTATTTATTTCATTTCAGGATTCATCTCATTTAACAATGGATCATGAAGGTGAAATATTTAAGGATCTTAATGACCATACATATAACAGTGAAGGCGAATACATTAATGATTAATCACAAGAGAGTGAAGAAAAGGAAATGGATAACAATGACGATTCTTCGGAAGAAGAGGAAATGGATAACAATGACGATTCTTTGGAAGAAGAGGAAATGATAATGATGCCCAAGTCGAGGACCTTCCTCCCCAAGTTACTGAAAATGAGGAAGCCACAACCTCTGCTCCCCAAGAAAACAAGAGGGGGTTGACGCGGTTGGCAAAGTGGCATGCCAAATTTGAGAAAAATGGTGGGGAAAATGGCCACTAACATTTGATGCGCTGGGAAGGATTGGCGGGGAGCATAGACCAAAATTTTCGAGTTTTATGGGAGACATTGCAAGGTCAGAGGTTGGATTGAGGTATCTACAATGGAGGAAGGTACCAAAAGAGGACAAGAACAAGATGTGGGCAGGGATTCATGTTATGAAACAGATTAAAAATTTTCTCATATTAAGTTTGTTATTGAATTCCATGTGACTAAAAAATGTTGTCATATGTTATTTTTTTTTAGCAATTATTCAAAATTGATGACTGTCGAAGGAATGCTATAGTGGTAAGGCTTGGTGGGTTGCTAAGGAGTTTTAGAAGAAAGATGTTCGAAAAACAAATTTGTCCCAACCTAGCAAAACCCACCGTGCTTGAGAAAGTTCCAAAGATGTACCGCTTTATGGTGAAAAAAGAAGACTGGGACATATTGTAGCATATACAAAATCTAAAGAATTTAAGGTTTTTATTCAATTCAAACTACAGATTTCATTAATTAAGTTAAGTTTTAATTAATGAGGTTATAATTACATATCCAATTGTTCTGTTGGAAAGGTTGCGTCAAAGAGTGTAAAAGAGGTACGAGCATAATATGTTTATGATCATACAATGGGACGGGGAGGATACGTCTATCTGAAAGAAAAACTGGTAATAAGCTAAGTGTGTTACACCCTGTCATGGTTAAGAACGTGCAATGTATGTTTCAAGTCTGATATATATTAATATTATAATACAAGGTACAAAATTGCAGCTGATGATTCCCCCTCTCGAGCGTTTATGTGGAGGAAAGGAAGGATAAATAAAGAGGGTGAATACAAAACGCCTGTGATGAAGGGAGTAGCAGATGATATAGTAAGTTTAATTGCTATATATTTATATACCTAATTATTTACATGATAAAAATTAACAGCGCCTCACTACATTAACTAAATTAATTACTGCGGGCCGAGAATTAAAACAAAAAAAAATGCGGGATCTGTGACCGTAGAACCGAGAAAGGATTCCCTGACATTGGTCCTTGGCAAGGAAAGGGGTGGATACCTAAAAGGTATTAGGTATGGAGTGACTTCCCGTGGATATTGATAGGGTGCTCCAAAAGGACGATCAAAAGAGCGGATCGAAAAACTTGAGGCGGAACTTAAAAATGAAAAATAGCTGCATGAGAAAAAGGATCAAGATGTTGAGCACCTCAATGATATGGTTAAAGCACAACATGAAAAAATTGATATGCTTACGGAGTTTATGAACCGCATAATTCAAGAAAAACAAGTTGATAAAGCGGTAATTCTGTAAGGGACAAATTATATATATATATATATGTATATATATATATATATATATATGTATGTATACATACCTATAATTAATTCTATTATATACTTTACTTTTTATCAATTAATTATTATAAATCATTAAATCATTTTGCAGACAAAGTCCGCGGAGGCGCCTCTTACAACAACTGTAAGATCTAAAAACAATTGTAATCAGCATTCCAATGTAAATACAACGGTAATTAATTTTTATTTCTGATATGATCGATCTCCCATGAGCGCATATTTATTAATTAATTAACTAATTGAATTGTACGTAGGACATGATCAATTCCGCGGACAATACATAGCGAAACAATCTCCCCAATCAAACTCATCTCAAAGGTCGGCCGATAAGGTACGGATTTGAAACAATTCTTAATTTGAGTTGATCTGGAAGATTCTAGTTCATCTGGATGAACATGCGTCTCTAGTTATAGTTCATCCGTATAGTTATAGTTCATCCGAATAGTTAAAGTTCATCAGGATAGGTAAAGTTTATCAGGATAGTTAAAGTTCATCATGATAGTTAGGGTTCATCAGGATAGTTAGAGTTGATCCAGAAGATTGTAGTTCATCTGGATGAACATTCGTCTCTAGTTATAGTTCATCCAGATAGTTAAAGTTCATTAGTATAGGTAAAGTTAATCAGGATAGTTAAAGTTCATCAGGATAATTAGAGTTGTTCCGGAATATAATTAATAATCAACTATTCCTGCTATGATAAGTTTGTACTTCATCCGAATGGTTATCTGGATAGTAACTAATGTTTAGCCGGTTATGATCGATTTTATTAATTAATTGAATTGCAGGTCTATTTTGCGACTGTATCACAACACACTCCTCCATCTACAACAGCGTCTGAGTAAAGGGAAAGGCTAACTATTTTAATTTACACAATTGTGTACTTCCCTTATAACTAATTGCTATATGATCATTTAATTAAATGCTGATGCTGTCTTTGGGGGGGAAATAGAAAAATAACAGAAGCAGCAGCAGCTGCAGCCAGTACTGTTGGGGCATCACAATAGGAAGTGGTGTATATATATATATATATAACTAGAGATTTGATAAATCGCTTTGACGTTATTGTTAATTAACATATATGTTACTAATCAATTAATTATATGGCGTCAATTTAGGAAAAAAATAAGAGACCTACAAAATTAGTAAAACCTGCAGCTCATAAAGTACCTGCTAAGAAGAGTGATCAGTTGGAAAAACCAAATAATGATGCCACTGTAGCTCCTATCGGTCAACCAATAATCCCAGAGGTATATATATTAGTATATAGCACAATTTTTTTTATTCTACTTTTGACTTTAATTAATTAATTGTTAATATATATATATATATATATATATGCTATAATTAATATTATTATTATTATTATGTCACTTCTGATCAGGAGTGCCAAACTACGACATTGCACATGGAGGGTAATCCACTGAACGCCGTGCGAATGGCTAAATTATTACCAAAAGAAAAAAAAAGATTCATGGAAGTCAATTACCTCCTAGTTGCCGTAGAATTATAGCTTATCAGGTCAAAAAGTGTGCAAGAATTTTACCATTCCCATTAGATGAAAAAACAATGCTTTTGGAGGTTAGAAATAAATATATTATTACATGGACGATGAACTAGAATGATCCTTCATTCTAATAACACATCAGATAAACCACAGCCTGTTGATCATCCTACGGTTCAAAAAGTACTGGAACAACCACAGGTAATTACTACATTAATCGTATCCGCTAATTAATTAACTATATCTATATCTATACTATCTTATTATACATATTAGAAAGAGAAAATGTAATGTTGAAAATATTAAGAGTTTTACAACCAAAAATGCATTGTGTACAATCCCTTAAAGCACAAGTGTTGAATCTCTTAAACTACTAATGTTTTACCGGGTCACAAACAAACCGGATCATAACCATCGACCCGCTCCTCTTTTCACACATTTTTTCTTTTCCCTTTCATACCCGTACAAATCAGAAGCGATTGCTTTCTTCTCTCTTCCATATCCGGATTTATACGCAACGCTTTTCTTGACACAGACCCCCAACTATCAGTGCTTCCACCCTTCCAGTTACTAGATGTCTACCACTAAAACCCTAACTCCGATGAGATCATGAATCGAGAAAATTAATTTCTTAAATGGCACGTAAGGCGCCAATTCTAAGGAAAGAAGCTAATGTGCTAAACATCAAAGGGTGAGACGAGGATAGAAACATGCAGATCAAAAAGCATGTAATGGACATACTAATAATATAGGCATACAACGCATGAGGTACTCATGCAGGACACCTAAGGCATAAGTCTAGGTCAAACCATTTCTAATAACCTAGATCCCTATAGTCGTGGCTCTGATACCAATCTTTCACACGCCAACCAATGATGAAATATGTTGGGGCGCGATGATTGTCGAGATACACACAACCTAATTAAATTGGAAATGTTCTTAATCAAACCATTTCAAAGCATTCAAATATTATATAATAATCTAATACAAAACATCAATGAATAGCAAATTAAATCGATTAATATAGGTCTCACTAAGTCCATATGCATCCTAACGTATCATCGACGAGATCATCGATATCAGACATCAAAACGTGTAGCATGTACAACATACGAGTCAACTACAAGTAGTTGGTGAGTAAACATAGGTTAAGTATACTAAAATAGTTAATAAGCATGCGATCCCTGAGTTAAGTGCAATCATGTACGATAAACCTAATAAGAGATAAGCCAACCCTAACAATAAGGTTACCAATCACTCGACACCAAATACCGGTCAAGTCAGGTGGGTCATCACACCGATAGATCTATCATAAACCCGGCTTTTATAGTGAATGTCACACAAGTATGAGTATGAGCATGAACACAATATAGCACAAAAAGCTACATAAGTTCACATACAAGAGGACACATAACAACATAGAGTTCACATGTAGGTTTCGAGTAAAGTAAATCAAGTATGAGTTTTGAATATGGTACATGTTGCACCTCAAAACGTTTAAAATAAAGAGGGGCTATGAATACTCACCTGGTTTAGGAGCTATGAACAGACAAAGACACCATGACACGAGATGGTTAGATCCGAAGATGACATTGATGACTAGATGAGATAGAGAAAATAAATAACAAATAAATAAATGATTTAATTTAACGACACAACCGACTCAATGACTCATTGGTGATTTGATGAGGTGATACATACGTTATTGATGCATCGCATCTTATACATGTTTTCGAGTGATTAATCCCGCATTTTATCCGGTTTTTGTTCAAGTTTTGATGAGGTTTTGGTATTTAATTGTTCATATGTTGAATTTTAGGTGATCTGGTGGTGATCGGTTGATTTGTGGTGATTCGGGCGAAAACGGAACGCGATTTGGAGCTCGGGAGTGAAAGATAGAAGAAATTGAAAATCTGCTGCAGTGTCAGTCATGGACCAGCGAGCCCAGTCTGTCAGTTTTCGCTGGTCCATGATCCTGGAATCCAGAAAAGAGTAAAGTGGGCCTCATGGACCAGCGAGTCTCCCTTTCTCAGTTTCGTTGGTCCATGAACGGGCCAAGTAGGCTAAAAAAATCCAAAACGTGTATTTAAGCATTCTTGGAGCCTAGGGTTTGGGGAGTTCGACCGGAGAGCACGTTTTTGAGAGGAGAACGACATTAGAGACGAATTTTGGGCGATCAAGGGCTTGATTGAAGGTTTTAGAGAGGAGATTGAAGGATTGGAAGCTTCGGTTTGCAATTTCGTCATCCGATTTGATTCTTTCTTCTTAGA
>JBCNJP010000027.1:90264590-90346572 GCA_039602395.1 Deinandra increscens subsp. villosa | reverse complement strand
TGGAATTTTTGGTGTTTTGGGCTTGGATCGGGTAAGTTATATGTTTGAAAGCTTTACGCTAGCGTTGGTAAGTCCCGAGCAGTTCCATGTATGGTTTGATGATGATTGATGATGGTCGGAATTGTCGGAAATTGATTTGGTTGGTTTTGGAACATTTTAGCAAAATTAAGTTTATAGGGTTATTTTTGGAATTTTGGATAAGTTTCGGGTGAAGAACGAGCATAACAGGTTTGTGACATCATTTTTGAGTCCCGAATAGTCCCGGGTAAGTTTTATGACAGTTATGAATGATTTTTGATGACTGGGTTATTCAGTTTCTCGATTCGGTTGGTTTTTAAGATTTTAAAATTTTTTGGTTTGCTGGTGTAGTGCAGTCATGGACCAGCGAACCCTTATCTCTGTCACTCGCTGGTCCATGACCCATTAAGAATCTGCAAGTAGATTGTGCATTGTAGTCATGGACCAGCGAACCCTTATCTTTGGCACTCGCTGGTCCATGAACCATCCATAAAAAAAAAATCAGAAAAATATGTTTAGTAATTTAGGGCTTCTTTGTTTTAATTCCGTTTGTTTATTTTAATCGTTTAGGTTCATTGCTCGTTTTAGGTTTAGCTTTCTTGTTTCGTTAAGATTCCTAGTTTCATTTCAATTGTTTTTGTGCATTTCTCGTTTATCATTGTTAAATTTAGTTTTTAATTGTTAGGTTTCAATTTTGTTTGCTCTTAATGCTTATCTGCTCGATTTTTTTGTCTGACTGATTGATTGTAGCACCCACAATTGGGTGTTGGTTTGTCCGAGAAACGAGCGGGTCATGCCTGTTTTTCGAGAGATTTTGTGCCGTAATACGGGCCATTGGTACTCAATCTCCATTCCAGTGGTCCGTAAGGCGGTACAATTTCTCAGGTTCATTTAGGATCCCAGTTTGTGTGGCGTTCACTTCATAATTTTTAAACGAACGTCCGCACACTGGTTTTCTAGGCTTTTGTGATCCATCCTCGTGCAAGTCGTCTCTTCATAAATGACAAATGACGGTTTGTGCTTGGATTTCATTTGGTTATCTTTGGTTTTGCTTATTTTGGGCCGTTCCCTTCATAAATGACAAACAAACGGCCCGTTTTCAGTAAAACCATACGTGTGCATTCTAGTTCATTGGCTGCAAATCGTTGGTACTCAATCTCCATTCTAGCCATTCGCAGCCCTACTTTCTGATCACATTGACTTGACATGCGAACCGTTCTCTTCACAAAGGACAATTGGGCGGTTCGTGTCCAGGTTTCACTCGGGTTTAGCTGGTTTGGTTGATGCAAGCAGTCGGGTACTCAATCTCCATTCCCGCAGTTTGCATTTGATCAAATTGCATTACTTTGCCGATTATTTCAGCTACTACCCGTCTGAAGCCCGATTTTCATATTTTCTCATTTTATTCAATGTACTAACTTGATTTTGTTGAGAAATTTTGGCAGTTCCAGGTTTTCAGCCCCCACCGCATCCAGACCAGTCACCTACAGATCAGCAGCCCTGAGACATCAGTTACTTCTTATCCGAGTTGTATCTTATTTCTTTTGATTTTGATATATTTATTAGTGGTACAAACTCGGGATATTTTGTGTATGGGTTGGGTTGAATTGATACTTTGCACTGTTATGTATCTATTTGATGTTGGCTTTGATGTGTGTTGTGTTTGACTAGATACTTACCTGAGAAACAGTTCTGGCACCTGTTGGTCGAGAGCTGTTTCATCATTCATTTTTGGAGATTTGTGGACTTATTTGGCACATCTTCCGACAGTTCTGGCATTTCCTGGTCGAGAGCTGTTCGTGATTCATTCTGCAGTTCACTAGCAAATCGACAGTGATCAGGGGAGTATTTCAGTTCCCTTTACCTCTTTTTGTGCTTGATTGTGATTTACCGTACATTGAGGGCAATGTACGAAATAAGTGTGGGGAGGAGGGTAAATTGAACTGAAATTTTGAAAATTTTGAAATTTATGATCATTTCCCCCTGTTGTGTTGTTTACATGGTCCTTGAGATTTGTTTGCGGTAAAAAAATGGAAAATGATAGAAAAACTGGAATTTTTGGCTTTTTGGTGAATGTAAATAAAATTGAATAAAGTTGAAAGCGCGCTCAGTTTTTGATGTGCTGGTAGGCCCAGCTGATTTTTGAAAGCTTAAAAATCCTGATTTCGCTACTTAAATAAATTATTTAAATAAATATTGTGGGTTCCCGCCTTTAGTGTAGTAGCAAAGCCGAAACTGTTAAATAGGCTGATAGGTACCGCAATTGAATAAAATGTTTATGATTTGGAGATAACCGGCACACTATGATCTTTTATGGAAATAAATCCGAGAAATAGTGGCGCCTCATCCATCCATCCATCCATTTGGAGCTTGTTTTGAATTTTATTTATGAAAAAAAAAATCGAATAAAGTGCACAAAATTCGCTGATCCTACATTCTACCTCTAGGGATAGTGACTCCGGAGATGATCTATTGGGGTGATGTGGTTTTGTGTGCGAGGGTCAAAGCCTGTTTACTACCTCTCGGGATAGGGACTCAGGAGATGTAATGTCAGGTGGACACTCGCCCTAGTTTTAGGAATAAATAAATAAATTCGATTCAAGCTGAAACCATCATTCCATTCATTCACATTCCATAATCTCCGAATCATAAATAGTTTATTCAATTGTGGTGGGAAAAACCCTAATCCAGTTTGACCCGTGCTGATTCATGCTTTGAGACGGGATTAGGCCTAGTTGCGAATCTCTTTGTGTGGGACCCATAATTGGTAATTAAAAGTGAATAAAGCATGTTCAGGGGTTTCGGTTTTCGGCGGTTGAGTTTAGTCGGACCGAAATACCGGTAATCTTGGCTATCGCGTGAGTATCTATGTTTTTGAATAAAAGATAGTAGCTAAAAGTCAAATTTTTTGGTTGTGATTCCATCGCGAACTTTTTCGGGACGAAAAATAATTAAGTGTGGGGATGTTTGATGCATCGCATCTTATACATGTTTTCGAGTGATTAATCCCGCATTTTATCCGGTTTTTGTTCAAGTTTTGATGAGGTTTTGGTACTTAATTGTTCATATGTTGAATTTTAGGTGATCTGGTGGTGATCGGTTGATTTGTGGTGATTCGGGCGAAAACGGAACGCGATTTGGAGCTCGGGAGTGAAAGATAGAAGAAATTGAAAATCTGCTGCAGTGTCAGTCATGGACCAGCGAGCCCAGTCTGTCAGTTTTCGCTGGTCCATGATCCTGGAATCCAGAAAAGAGTAAAGTGGGCCTCATGGACCAGCGAGTCTCCCTTTCTCAGTTTCGTTGGTCCATGAACGGGCCCAGTAGGCTAAAAAAATCCAAAACGTGTATTTAAGCATTCTTGGAGCCTAGGGTTTGGGAGTTCGACCGGAGAGCACGTTTTTGAGAGGAGAACGACATTAGAGACGAATTTTGGGCGATCAAGGGCTTGATTGAAGGTTTTAGAGAGGAGATTGAAGGATTGGAAGCTTCGGTTTGCAATTTCTTCATCCGATTTGATTCTTTCTTCTTAGATCTTGATTGTTTGTTCATGTTTTACTAAGATTTGACTGATTTCATGATTAGAGACATGATTTGTGGCTGATTTCTCATTTATCACTTAGTTTAGATGAAGCTTTACCCATTTTGACTTTTCGGTTTACTTTTCAACATGATTATGTGATTTTTGCTCTTGATTCTAGTTTTGATTGTTTGGGATGATTATGTGTGCTTAATTAGCTGCTTTTAATGATGTATTATGTGGACTAATTGATAGGGATTGTGGAATTGCAACCATTATTAGTTAGTTTATTGTTGATCCTTGGACTTAAATGGGTTTTTGGGTTAATGCATGATCCGGAGACCTCCTACATGATGATATATCATTGATTAGTGGCTGATTTTGTGTGCATCCTTGTGGAATGAACTTGACCGAGTTGTTTCATTTGCTAGTTATTGGCTAGACATTGTTTGATAGGTTAGAATACTTGTGACCGCGGGATTTGAGCCCATTTATTCGTGTTTAGTGATTTATAGGTCCTAGGTAATCGAAATTAGAACCATTGCATGTATTAGGATTCATTTAGAGAGACCTCTCTTGGTGTTTCCCGATTTATGCGCGTTTTGCTTGTTTTGACCGAAACTGTCAAACCGTTGTGCAAATTCACATATTATGCTATCTGTGCTTCATTTAGAATTATCTGATCATTCGGGATGTGTCTATAGTCCTCCTTTGTTGGGTTATTCTCACTTGGTGATAGTTTCATGTTGATAGGTCTTGCCGGGTGTCTTATTTGGGTTTAGTGGATTCTAGGCTAGGTGATATCTCTCTCATTCTGATTCTCTGTCGTTTGCATTGTTTACTGCTTATTTCATTGCTTGCTTAGTTTACTTAAATCAATCATTCCAATTGCATCGGTTAAATATTAGTTATGATACATTATCGGGAGTCTGATTACGCGTCCGTGGATTGATACTCGGTACTTATTGATACTATATTGCATACGACGGGTATGCTTGCCCTAGTGTGTGGTTTGGTCACTCAGTATTTACCTTTTTAAACTTGACCACATTTTTATATATCCAAATTGACACATCATATATGATAAATGGGTCAATCTTAAGGCTAAAGGTATAATCATGAAGTCCTAATTATAGATATATCATCATGGAAGTCAACATAATCATCTTGCACATATTTCATACCAATTTAACAAGGTAACCCTAGATCTATCATGCAAGTCCTAGATCTAGTCATATTATATCATGAAATTAATATATCTAATCATACATGGCATGGATCTAGTCATATTACATCATAAAATTAATAGATCTAACCATACATGGCATGGATCTAGTCATATTAAATCATAAAATCAATAAATCTAATCACGGGAGAACATACCTTGCATGAATCTAGTCACATTACATCATAAATTCCCAACATGATGATGAAACTAATAGATCTATCCCTAAATAGAATGCGTGGCATAGATCTTGACATTTTATTGCATAAAAATCTAAGCTTGATGATCAATACCTGGATTTAACCCTAAAGAGCATGCATAGAGTAGATCTAGCCATTTTGAAACATAAAAATCAAGTCTTGATTATCAAATACATAGATTTAACTCTAGAGGAAATGTATAATGTAGATCTAGCCATTTTGAAACATACAAAATAAATGTTGACATGAGAAATCACTAGATCTAGTATCTAACTTCACATAGGGCTTAGATCTAACTTAGAAGCATCAAAAGCCCAGATCTTGATCATGCAAGATAAAAGGGAGGACTTACTAGAAAACAGAAAATGTGAAGAAATTATTTAAAGAAGGATAATCCAAGCTTTGATCTTTAAGTTTGCAGCTCCCAAAGTTGAATTGAAATGAGAAGGGATGAAAATCTAGGGTTTTTGGTTGTTTTGGGTGTTTAGGAGGTGATAAATGAGAAGCATGGGGGCTAATGTGGATTAAATAGTAGAAATTTTAGGGTTTTCTAAAAAATCAAGATCAAGCGTGTCGCTTATAGTAATAGTTATTCTAATCCATACGCTAGAACCCCCCCCCCCCCCCCACAATGTTCTCAAGTCCCATTTTTTATGTTTTTCACCATTTTCAGCCCCCATCATATCAACCACATTGAAGCCAATAAAATTGAAAATAAACATGCCATATATTAAATTATTATGAAACAATTAATCAAAACATAACGCGTTTTCGGGCAAGTTGACGTATGTAGCGATTTTAGGCAATTCACCAACGTTTCATCACTCGATTAAGTGTGTGACTCATGACATGATTTGTGATTATTAGACTCATATTTATGTCTATTTTGACATACGATACCCAAATACGAGATTTTCAGTAAACGAAAAATCGCGTACCGAAATCGCATAAAAACCGGAAATTGCTTTATTTTCGATTCAAGGGATCCAATTTCAATTCAATTGATTCTAATTAAGTATATTATTTTGAAAAAAAAAATTATGAATCTTTTAAAAACACCATTTGGGCTATAAATAACCGAAAATTCTACTTAATAATTCGCAAATCGAGAAAAACGCAAAATTTCAAAATGGGTGGGTTTTACAATAGGGTAAAATGCAAATGTTACATCAATGGTGTGCAAATTGAGAACACTTATACACACTAGTACATTGTTTACTAGTTATTCAGATATAAAGCCTGAGAGGAGTGTGCATTGTGAGAAAGTCTGGTTGATTGTTAAGGAATAATCCTAAGGAAAGAAGTCTAGTGTTTATTGTCTAGTTAAATAGCCTCATTTGTTGGTAGGTTATGCATTATTTTGGTCCATTTTACCTTTTTTGCTGTAGAATGTCGTAAACAGGTTCTTAAAGGTGGCCAAAGTGATATTTGTGGATTTTAGAAGGTTTTGTGGTGAAAAGTGATGAAGATTCGGAGTTTAACTTCTTTAGAACGTCACGACTCGTTATGGTGTAACGACCAATTACAGGATTTATGCCAAAACCCAAATTCGTTGATGTTTGGCGGCGCTAATGACCCGTTATGATCCTAACGACTCCTTACGCCTCATTTCTGAAACCCTAACTTGTGAATATAAATACACTTCTTTCACATCCTTTCGGAGATTTCCATAGAGTTCCCATATAATTTAGTTCTGATTATGTCTGTAGAAGCCCGAGGAGTCGATTAAAGACCGTTTGGAGTGCCAATTAAGTTCTAAAGTGTTCCTGATCCAAGATTCAATAAGTGTTTTCATCCGGTTTGCATTCATAATGTTTAGATTTGTTATTATTGTTGCCATATTCTGTTTAGTAACTATGAGAGGCTAATCCTCTTTGATATCATCTAAGACAAGGTGATCTATTTAGTATTTATCTATGATTTGATATTTTATCTACCGCATTACATAATTATTTGAGTTATAACGTATGTGATTCTTATTGCATATCAGATTTGTGTTATTGTTTGCATGTTTGATCCATTCCTAGTAGTACTTGATTTGATTTGTAGTTTAGAGTTTAGACGCGTTCTGCTTATCAACTGATGCTATTTCTTAGTTGTTATCTAACGATATCAATATGTGTTTAGGAACTCTAGAGAGTCTAGGAATTGGTGATGATTTTCTTTCAATAGTCCTTTTCGATTGAAGTGTGTCCTTATATTTAGTCATGAACCTTAGCTTCCATGCCTTGGGTTAAAGGATTAATGAAGTGTCTAGATATTTTGCACATGTAATGGTATGTGGTTTGGTCATAATTGGTATTCAACCATGGTCATTCAGAATAGGATTGGTCTATGGTCCTAGGTCTTAGATCATGTATTTGGTGTCTTATAACTAAGTCATTGAATTAGTGGATACTTTGTTGTGGTGTGGTTTTATTTAAAGATTTAGTCCAGCGATTCTGTATCCATAAGACAGTTTGGTTGCAATAGTCAGTTGTCAGTCTTAGATGATATATGTTTTCTCATTACTGTTTTCTTCTTAAACTCATAAGTTGTTTTAGTCATCAAGTAATATGACAGAGTCTTGATGATTTCTATCAAGTTAGTCATGATTACACCATTTGCTTCCTTAAGTCGACCTTGAGTTCCCTTAAATACTATTGTGTGATAGGTCTGCTTTCTTATATGCATGCGTAGAAGATTATTTAGTTTATAAATTTAAAGGTCATTTTTGTAGGCAATTCGATATACATCTCGCACGCATCAGGGGATGAAACATGGAGGTACAAGACACCAAGCACGGATGTACAAAACACCAAGCATAGAGGTACAAGACACCAAGAATGGAGGTTAATAGACACCAAGCATGGAGGTTAATAGATCGTAGGTTTCTCGAGGTCCATGAGATAATAAAGTGACTTGCAACTGGAGTCGCTCAGGGCACGAGGTCGATGCGAAAGTCGATTTGGTGAACAAGAGGATGGCCCCTTGTGTCGTCAGGAAAACTTTTGATGGTAATCCCGAGTGACTAGGATGTCCATGACTCCCATTTCTTTTCACTCCCACAATTTGGACCAAGAATGCACACACTCCAGAAACAAGTATTTACGGGCTTGATGCAGGGCATAAGCTTGAGCCCACAGGCTGGGTTATCGTCGTTGATTTCCGTGACCCGGGTGTGCGAGCAGGGTACGAATGAGTTTTTTAAAGCGCCCAGCTTTAGCAACGACTGAGGTAAAGATGCCGAGATGAGAGCAAAGGATTGGAGGTGCCAACGATGTGTAACTCCGAGGCACATAATTCAATGAGTTATGTCACAGTGCAGACATAACTCGGGGATCATGAAATTTAAATTGTAGGAGAAAAGTTTTGAAATTGGTACGTGCGTAGAGTTATCTACCCGAGAGGTTGTAAAATTATAAATTCATACACATGCAATCCCGTAAACATGTGGCACTGTAAACTCGTAAATTTCCAAACGAGTAGACTTCTGGACACGTGTACCTTTAAGATAAACGAGGGAAACTTGAAAACGGGAACATTTAAAATGAATAACTTGAAATTTTTACCAAAACGGATAGTCATGTGCACATAGGTTCGTAGACTCACTAACGTGCTCACTTGTTTCCTCGAATGCATGGAATCCCGTAACCATGCGAACTTATAAACTCGTGAACCAACCAATAAGAACTCACCCAACATACAAAAGATAAGAATGGCATGAGAGGGAAACGATTTAAAAATTAAGGAGACAACAACACATATCCTGGAACATAATGGCATGATAGACAGCGACAAATAAGGTTTTTAAACACTAACAAATTGAAGGTAAATTATTGATTTAGGTCTCAAAATCCATATGGTCAATTGATATAAACATAGGGTTCTTCAAACAGCATCCAGGTTGAAAGCTCCAGCAAAAACCTTGTGGTTAGCATATCCGATGACAAGTGTGTTAACGGTGGCTAACGGGGGCATGCGCGAGGGAGATGACCGAGATCTTCACAATGATAACAAACAGAGATAAAAACAAACATGTGAAAATAGCGAACGGAACATCCAATGGTGCCATAGGTTGGACCATATAAGGCAGAGCTCGGACTAGCTGGTGATAAGTGTTCATGAGATGGCCAAAGTTGCCACAATTGTGACATAGCCAACAAACCCGATTTCAGAGATGGTATTGCTCACATGATTTTTACAAAAGGGTGAAACCCAAGGCAAGGCCTCTTAGTTGGGCGGGTAACGAGGGCCACCTTGTGGTCGCTGCAACAACTGTTGTGACCCCAAGCCGAGAAAGGGAGAAAACATCCAAGGGACAAGACACAGGGAATGATCAACTTGAGACTGTGAGAGGGAGACACCATATAGAACACTCGAGTCGGAGTACCACAAGGCGACATAATAAAAGGAATCATACAAATCGAGAATTATCAAAAATCATAAAATCACCAACACGTAAAACAAGAAATTAGGTTGATAATCAATCTAGAACACAAAAGATCAAGGGTAAAATATGTGTATTAGTGAACCGTGAGGTAGTGTAACATAGGTCATAATAAATCATTGAGAATCATAGCAACGCGTAAAACATGAATACGAACAGTTTTTGTAGAAACACAATGGAATGTTCCTCATTTCCCGATTTGGAAACTATAACCGCCACTAATCAGAGTAATTTACGGTTCTAATGGTAATTGGCATGATTTGGCATGATTTGGCCTAATAGGTCTTGACACTATTGTTAGAGCATTATCTGGTTCGTCGTGTGAAGTATCAAAAACAAGACAAAGCGTTGGAAGGCTGTGACTCGAAGTGGAAGTTCGTGACCATACGAAGTGGACTCGAAGTCACACTTCGTACCAGTTCGTGTCACTTTGTGTGTGCTCAAGTGTGGTCAGTAATATCATAGTATAAATAGGTTTGTTCTTGTTTAGATTGTAACTCTTGGTAAAATCTACTGTGTAATATTGAGTGTGTAATCTCTCTGTGGTTATAAATACAATCTTCATTGTATTTACCTTCTCGTGTCCTCGTTTATACTTGATTTACATTGATTTCATATTGATCGAGTAGACGACTAGCTACTCACGCACTTCCCCTCGACGTGTGCAGTATCTGTTTCTCCACATAGTTTGGTATCTTAAATTAAACTCCCCCTCAACTTAATGGTTAGTCCGATCTTGAATACTTGACGTTGTAGCGCGTGTTATCTCTTCAATAACAGCTTCAGAAGACTTGAAGTTGTGATATTCTTCTTTACTTGAATACCTAGCCAACATAAATAATATTGGTGCAAGACGTCTCTTCGAGACTCCAAGATATTTTAATTTTGAAATTTGAATTGTATCTAGTGTTGATCAATCGAAATAAATAAGAAACAAAATCTTTTGATTATTCAAAACTTTATATCAAAACACACCTAAAATCTTTTTGATATTTTCTGATATAGAAAGGTAAGTGCAATACAGAAACATACACTATTTTTGTCTTTTGCGAGAAAAATCACGACATGAGATCATATTGGTCATAACATGTTGAACTACACTTCAATTTCAATTATTGTAGCACATAAGCCATGTCGATTGCAGATATAATTTGTCCAGCTTTAAACCCAGGAAAAACCATACTCATAACATTTGGATATGTTAAGGTATTGATTAGATTTGCTTTGAGCAGTGTACCCCACACTATCAGACATAATTTAGATATGCTCTTGTATCACTCTTTGTGATTTCACTTGTGATTTAACACATAGTGATTGTATTCATGATATAGTCAACTGTGTTCCATGCAAAAAGAAATAAGAACATTAAACGCCAACCTTAAGGTCGATCTTTCGATACGTAGATAAGGCCTCGATTTAACAAAATAAGAAAATAAAAAAATTGAAATTGTATAATTCAACAACAATCAGGTCGGTCTTGTGGACACGCAGAGAAAGTCCGATGAGTTATGTGAAACACCAAAGAAAATAAAATAGAACCTTAAATGAACAACCACTACGTCAAAAAGTGGCTTTGGCCACGGTTTTTTTGATAACGCATAGCCACTGTTTTGAAAAAAGCGTGGCCAAAGGTAAGAAATTCTCGTTTTAGCCACACATATTTTGTACCCGTGGCCAAATATATAGCCTTTGGACCCTTTTAGCCACGTATTTTTTTGTTTATGTGATAACAACAATCAGGTGCAGTGGCTTTAGCCACTTTTTTACAAAAACATGTGGCACTTATTTGTCACACTTAAAAAAGAGTGGCGAAATGCACCAAACGGCCACAGAATTTTTATGATTTTTTATTCGTGTGACCAAAAAGGAATGTATGGCCACGCTTAAAAATGTTGTGTGACGGAAGAGTAGATTTTATTACTTAGTAAATTAAAAGAAAACAAAACTATTTATGCGTGGCTAAATGTGAGCAATGGCCACGCTTTTTACTTAGTTATGTGGCTAAAAGCTAGTACATATGGCCACTGTTATTAGGTTGTGTGACTAAATATTAGATGACTAATGGTCACGGTAGGTTGTGAGTGACAAAAATCTATTACCTATGGCCACATATATTAACCGTGACTAAATGGTAGGTTGTGAGTGACAAAAATTTATTTTATGGTCACGGTAAAATATTAAACGCGTGGCGAAAAATAGAAGATTTGTTTCCCTCTAAAACAACGCGCTTTTTTCAATTGTACCATTAATTCGAGCGGGTTAAAATCTGCTACCCTATATATCATCATCATTGTTATTTTCCTTTTTACCGCCATCCCTTTCTTGATCTCAAATTCTCTACACCAATTCTCTCAAATTCTCTACACCAATTCGTTTACACCAATTCTTGTATCAAATGGCCGATAATCAACGCTCCCTTAATTACTGGTATGTGAAGCATAACCGTATTTTTTTGGTTTACAGTAACAGGAGAAGAAGATCCTTCAAGTCCCACAAATCTGTGATTAAACACAACGATGAGAACATCCTGAAGCAACTATATGCGCAGAAGATTCCTGATTGTTTTGCCTACCATGTTGAGACAGCGCAATTATTTCGTGTCCTTGATACAAAATTCAATGAACCCGAAGAAGAAGATGAAGAAGAAGATGAAGAAGATGAAGATGAAGAAGATGATGAAGAAGATCATGAAGAAGCAGATGAAGCAGATGAAGAAGATGAAGAAGAAGAAGATGATGATGATGATGATGATGATCATGATGATGACGATGCAAGTTCATCAGGATCATACATATCCGAAGATTACAGTGATCCGGATTATTAATTAATGGATGTTTATGTTTAATTATGAACAAATTAAGAACAATAGTTTATATGTTTATTTAGTTATGATATTAGTAGTTATAATATATATATGATGGTTATAATATATGTTTATCATGTTTGATTATCTTGTGATATGGCCACTCATATTAAAACATTGGTTGCGTGACAAATTATGACAAATGGTCACGGTATATTAATTTTAGGTGGCTAAAAGAATACCAACAGTCGACGGCGCTTGTAATCATGATTATTTCATTTACTTTTTCATTTACTTTATCTTTCAAATCTCCATCTACCACGCCCCTAGAGTATCGATATATACTATCTCTGTATCAGTTTTCATCATCATCTCCACCATGACCCTTTTCTCCCAGTCTTTCTCTCTCTGTTTTTCGTCCATCATCGACGGCAAAAAATGTGGAATTGGCATCATCCGTATGTGGAAAATGGTAAGTTATCATGTGCAGGGAAATTTTCGTCCAATTCGATTGAAATTTTCGTCTCAGATTTGGTAATTTTATCTTGTGCAGGGAAAGATTGCACTCTGTATCTCCTGCGAGCAAATTTTAAGTTATTGTGGAAACCATGGAGACGAGGAGTCTCTAATGGTTCATACAAATGCTTTATTGCGAACAGATTTTAAGTTATTGTGTAATTTTATAACAGTCAGCAGTAAGGGCACATGTATTCTTCAGGTGCTTCTCTCCCTTTTGGTCCCATGAACCCGATTTCTCTTCGCCACTTCTTCACCATTTTCAGTTGATCAGAAGCAAGTGCATGTGAGAAAGCAAAGAGGGACTTGTTCTCTCTTTTCACTTGATCAGAAGCAAGTGCATGTGAGAAAGCAAAGAGGGATTTTTCTTCAGCCGCTTCTTCTCCATTTTAAGTTAGTAGTTTTTCAGTTGTAATTTTATAGATCAATGTATTAATGGAAAAATAACCTTTGGATTATGTATGTAATTGTGTTTGTTAAAGCAGCACTTGATTTTGTTTGTTTATTTTTGACTTTTATTGACTCTGGTTTGGTCAAAGAGAGGAGACATGCAGGCACAATCAAAAAAAGGAAACACTTGACTCAAAATTAAGATCCATAATATATATTCCAGAATACATAAGAAAAAAACAAATATTGTTGATACTGTAGTTTGCTAAGATTCAAAAACATTACAATTATGATCAATTAATCGGTGGTTTTTCGTAATATCATTCCAGTACAGTCAGCTCTATGGTAAACATTTTGACGTGCATCTACGGATGGCAATACATTATCGTTGTGAGGAAAAACTACCGTACTAAATT
Source organism: Deinandra increscens subsp. villosa (assembly GCA_039602395.1). NCBI lineage: Eukaryota > Viridiplantae > Streptophyta > Magnoliopsida > Asterales > Asteraceae > Deinandra > Deinandra increscens. The sequence continues at coordinate 90,333,058 of JBCNJP010000027.1, read as the reverse complement.
CTTCATTGGCATCGTCTCCATAATAATCTCTGTAATTTCTGGGAGGTGTCATAAAGACAATATGCAGTTTTTTATCCAGCTGGTCTTTGACGTAAAACAACTGTTGTGCTTGTAACGCGAAAATGAACGGGTCCTCCTTGTGACCTAGTCTTTTAAGGTTGACCAAAGTGTAACCAAGACTATCTTTTTTGACCCCCTGTGTATTCTCAACCCAGTCGCACATAAATAGAGGGATGGTTTTAATATGGTAATCTAGTAGCCATATCTCTTTTAAAACCCCATAGTAAGGTTTTTTTCCATAGGTTAAGACCTCGTTAGAGATGTGCATGTCATTTACCTCTACACCAACCCCGCTGTTCTGGTAAACCCTACCGTCTCGAAATTTTGTATGAAATGAATAGCCATTGATGTCATATACTTCATATTTCCTCACGCTTCTGTGCGGACCATGTGAAATCCACCTAACGGTCTCTGATATAGTTTCTGGGGACTCCGCCATCTCCTTTTCAACCTGAAATTCATAGTAGGTTCATCAGGAGAGTTCATTAGGAATAGGAAGATTATAGCTCTTCCAAAAATAAAATAAAGTTGTTCCGGACAACTCAGGTCAGTTGTTCCGGAAAGTTACAGTTCATCCGGAATTAAAACTATAAGAAAAATAGTTTCAGTTCACCAGGAAGGTTATAGTTCATCCGGATAGAAAATAGAGTTATTCCGGACAACTCAGGTCAGTTGTTCCGGAAAGTTACAGTTCATCCGGAATTAAAACTATAAGAAAAATAGTTTCAGTTCACCAGGAAGGTTATAGTTCATCCGGATAGAAAATAGAGTTATTCCGGACAACTCAGGTCAGTTGTTCCGGAAAGTTACAGTTCATCCGGAATTAAAACTATAAGAAAATAGTTTCAGTTCACCAGGAAGGTTATAGTTCATCCGGATAGAAAATAGAGTTGTTCCGGACAACTCAGGTCAGTTGTTCAGGAAAGTTACAGTTCATCCGGAATTAAAGCAATAAGCAAATTTAGCTGACCTTGTTGCGTAACCATTTACCAAATGTTGTGCTCTGCTTCTTAGTCAGGTTATTTAGTCTACTACCAGGATGTTCCTTTTCCAAAAATTTCATGTGTTCTCTGCAATTACATGAATTGAAGTTATCTATAAAAGTTTATAATTAATTAAACAGATAAAAAAAGGTTAATAATCTAAATTACTTACTCGATATAATGCTCAATTTCAGGCGTATTTAGCAACACAAATAAATGCGCTTTCGATAGGAGCTCTGGAGAGACTTCAACTGATCTACCAGCTGACCCAGGACTTCCATCCGCACTGCTATGCTTTTTAGTTGGAACACCAATAGTTGTGATGTTTTTTTGGTATTCGCTGAGAAACTCAATCGTTTCTTCTACAATGTTCTCCTCAGCAATGCACCCTTCTGGATAAGTTTTGTTTCTCACGTGGCCCTTAATTACCTTCATACACCTTTCAAATGGATACATCCATCGAAAGCATATTGGGCCACATAATTTTACCTCCCTAGTAAGGTGCACCGTCAAATGAAGCATAACATCAAAAAATGATGGCGGGAAATATTTCTCAAGCAGGCATAGTGTGACACAAAGATCTGCTTGCAATTTGTCTAGCTCTTCGACGTTGATCTCTTTGCTGCATATTGATTTGAAAAAAAAAACAGAGCATATGATAGTCATGTGACTTGAGCCCCACAAGTTTCTTGTCCTTTAGACTAACCAAACTAGAAAAGTTAGAACAATAGCCTTGTGGAACCTTCAAGTTATACAACGTGTCACAAAACTTTTCCTTTTCATCTTTTTGTAACGTGTAAGACGCTGCAGGAAGTACTATGTTGTTCTTGTTCTGTTTAGGCTGCAACTCTGGTCTTAACCCCAAAAAGTTCAGATCCTTTCTCGCATTCAGTCCATCCTTCGTCTTTCCGGGAAGGTTGAGCAGAGTTCCAACAAGACTCTCAGCCACATTCTTTTCAATATGCATGAAATCAATGCAATGTTGGACACTATTATGCCTCCAGTATCTAAGTCTTCGAAACCATATATTGAATTTCTTCCAATATGGTGGCTTCTCTTTGTTCTTTTTTTTTTAGAATGAACATGTAAATTAGGAAACAATTTTGTGTATGGAATTGGAATCAGTAGTATGAAATCCACTTTTTGTTATATACTTGTTTATCTAATTTTGTTTATTAAATCAATCTGTTAAACAAAAACCCTAATCCTCGAAAACAGAGACGATCAACAATTGCAATCCGATCAACAACTGATGCAGAGACGATCAAAAACCCTAAACACAAAAAACAGAACGCCCATTTCCTATTGAAACATGGAATTTTCATGTTCAAATCAACTGTTTTCTATCTCTGCATTACATTAGATTTCCGTCGACGATGCGTTGGAGCAGACGGCGACGGAGGTAACGGAGGAGAGGTCGAGCGGTTGCGCGTATAAACCCTAGAAAATGAACGCCCATTTTCTTTTGTATATATTTGGAAAACGAAAATAGAAAACAGAAAACAGAAAACAGTAAAAAAAGTGTTTTCCATTTTTAGTTAAAATTTAGAAAACACTATTTTCTGTTTTCCTAGAAAACAGTAAAAAAGGTGTTTTCCATTTTTAGTTAAAATTTAGAAAACACTATTTTCTGTTTCCCTTGTTTTTTTGGAAAACAGAAATGGAAAACACCCCCTGTTTTCCACAACTAAACGCCCCCTAAAATTTTGGGGAATTATAATTCTAAATAAATTATATAAAAAGATTTAAGATAAAAATTAAATAATGGGTCAATTTGGGGTCAAATGGGTCAATTTGATGTGTTTAGGACCAATGAGTCCCAATAAGGTGTGTATGTAACCAATAAGTTGTGTTGAGGACCAATGAGACCCAATAAGGTGTGTTTAGGGGAAACGAGGGTCAGTTGAGACCAATGAGTCCCAGTAAGGTGTGTATGTAACCAATAAGCATGTTTAGGACCAATGATGGCCCAATAAGGTGTGTATGTAACCAATAAGTTGTGTTGAGGACCAATGAGACCCAATAAGGTGTGTTTAGGGGAAACGAGGGTCAGTTGGGACCAATATTGAGTCCCCAGTAAGGTGTGTTTAGGGGAAACGAGGGTCAGTTGGGACCAATGAGTCCCAATAAGGTGTGTATGTAACCAATAAGCATGTTTAGGACCAATGATGGCCCAATAAGGTGTATGTAACAAATAAGTTGTGTTTATGACCAATGAGACCCAATAAGGTGTGTTTAGGGGAAACGAGGGCCTGTTGGGACCAATGAGTCCCAGTAAGGTGTGTATGTAACCAATAAGCATGTTTAGGACCAATGATGGCCCAATAAGGTGTGTATGTAACAAATAAGTTGTGTTTAGGACCAATGAAACCCAATAAGGTGTGTTTAGGGGAAACGAGGGCCAGTTGGGACCAATTAGTCCCAGTAAGGTGTGTATGTAACCAATAGGCATGTTTAGGACCAATGATGGCCCAATAAGATGTGTATGTAACAAATAAGTTGTGTTTAGGACCAATGAGACCCAATAAGGTGTGTTTAGGGGAAACGAGGGCCAGTTGGGACCAATGAGTCCCAGTAGGGTGTGTTTAGGGGAAATGAGGGTCAGTTGGGACCAATGAGTAATAAGGTGTGTATGTAACCAATAGGCATGTTTAGGACCAATGATGGCCCAATAAGGTGTGTATGTAACCAATAAGCATGTTTAGGACCAATGAGTCCCAATAAGGTGTGTTTAGGGGAAACGAGGGCCAGTTGGGACCAATGAGTCCCAGTAGGGTGTGTTTAGGGGAAATGAGGGTCAGTTGGGACCAATGAGTAATAAGGTGTGTATGTAACCAATAGGCATGTTTAGGACCAATGATGGCCCAATAAGGTGTGTATGTAACCAATAAGCATGTTTAAGACCAATGAGTCCCAATAAGGTGTGTTTAGGGGAAACGAGGGCCAGTTTGGACCAATTAGTCCCAATAAGGTGTGTATGTGACCAATAAGCATGTTTAGGACCAATGATGGCCCAATAAGGTGTGTATGTAACCAATAAGCATGTTTAAGACCAATGAGTCCCAATAAGGTGTGTTTAGGGGAAACGAGGGCCAGTTGGGACCAATTAGTCCCAATAAGGTGTGTATGTAACCAATATGCATGTTTAGGACCAATGATGGCCCAATAAGGTGTGTATGTAACAAATAAGTTGTGTTTAGGACCAATGAGACCCAATAAGGTGTGTTTAGGGGAAAAGAGGGCCAGTTGGGACCAATGAGTCCCAGTAGGGTGTGTTTAGGGGAAATGAGGGTCAGTTGGGACCAATGAGTAATAAGGTGTGTATGTAACCAATAGGCATGTTTAGGACCAATGATGGCCCAATAAGGTGTGTATGTAACCAATAAGCATGTTTAGGACCAATGAGTCCCAATAAGGTGTGTTTAGGGGAAACGAGGGCCAGTTGGGACCAATGAGTCCCAGTAGGGTGTGTTTAGGGGAAATGAGGGTCAGTTGGGACCAATGAGTAATAAGGTGTGTATGTAACCAATAGGCATGTTTAGGACCAATGATGGCCCAATAAGGTGTGTATGTAACCAATAAGCATGTTTAAGACCAATGAGTCCCAATAAGGTGTGTTTAGGGGAAACGAGGGCCAGTTTGGACCAATTAGTCCCAATAAGGTGTGTATGTGACCAATAAGCATGTTTAGGACCAATGATGGCCCAATAAGGTGTGTATGTAACCAATAAGCATGTTTAAGACCAATGAGTCCCAATAAGGTGTGTTTAGGGGAAACGAGGGCCAGTTGGGACCAATTAGTCCCAATAAGGTGTGTATGTAACCAATATGCATGTTTAGGACCAATGATGGCCCAATAAGGTGTGTATGTAACAAATAAGTTGTGTTTAGGACCAATGAGAGCCAATAAGGTGTGTTTAGGGGAAACGAGGGCCAGTTGGGACCAATGAGTCCCAGTAAGGTGTGTATGTAACCAATAAGCATGGTTAGGACCAATGACGGCCCAATAAGGTGTGTTTAGGGGCAATGAGGGTCATTTTAGGATACAATTATCATTAAATTTATTGCTTAGTATTCCATTTTACATTTAAAGATCATTTTAAAGGTATGTTTAAAATAAAGTTAAATACGATTTGCGTCCCTGTGGTTTGGTGGTTTTAACTTTTTGAGTCCATGTTAACTCTTTAAAATTCAAGATAAATATTAACGCAAATCGTATTAATTGAGTTTATATTAAATCCGATAAATGTTGTCACGACCTTATTAGCTGAGATGTTTTCACCCGGATCGATCCTATTAATCCCCAAATTACTTCCCACCATTTTTCAAATTTCCCAAAATTCATTGATCAGTTCCTATTCAATTCCCTCTAACCAAAATTTTATCACCAAAACGATTCATTACTCTCTTCTTCCATATCACTAAAAGTTCATCTACCTAATTGATTGATCAGTTCCGGATTCATCACACTATCATCTTCAGAAGATCACTACCTAATTCCCGTCAGTATATATTAATTTCACTGTCATCTTCAGTAGATCATTTTCATCTCAATTATTTCATCTTAATTATTCCATCGCATTTATTTCATTAATTCTCTATTTATTTCACTGTCATCTACAGGATTCATCTGATTTAACAATGGACAATGAAGGTGAAGAACATGACAATGAATATTATTCGGAAGAAGATGGAATGTATAACAATGCCGATTATTCGGATAATGAAGAGGAAATGGATAATATTGACGATTATTCGGGTGAAGAGGACATGGAAAACATTGATGCCCAAGTCGAAAATGATGCCCAAGTTGATACCCAAGTAGTCGACAATGAGAATGTGGAAGCCTCTGCTCCCCAAGCAAACAAGAGGGGGATGACGCGATTGGTACAGTGGCGTGCCAGATTTGAGAAAAATGGTGAGGAAAAATGGCCACTAACATTTGATGCGCTGGGAAGGGTTGGCGGGGTCCATAGAGCAAAATTTTCGAGTTTTATGGGAGACATTGTAAGGGCAGGGGTTGGATTGAGGTATCTAGAATGGAGGAAGGTGCCAAAAGAGGACAAGAACAAAATGTGGGCAGCGATTCAGGTTATGAAACAGATTAAACATTTTCTCATATTAGGTTTGTTATTGAATTCCATGTGACTAAAATATCCTGTCATATGTTATTTTTATAGAAATATTTCAAAATTGATGACTGTCGAAGGGGAGCTATAATGGTACGGCTTGGTGGGTTGCTAAGGAGTTTTAGAAGAAATATGTTGGAAAAACACATTCGTCCCAACCTAGCAAAACCCACCGTGCTTGAGAAAGTTCCAAAGATGTATCGCACTATTGTGAAAAAAGAAGACTGGGACAGATTTGTAGCATATACAAGATCTGAAGAATTCGAGGTTTTTATTCAATTCAAACTGCAGCATTTCATTAAATATATCCTACTGTTCTGTTGGAAAGGCTGCGTCAAAGATTGGAAAAGAGGTTCGAGCAAATTATACTTATGATCATTCAATGGGGCGGGGAGGATACGTCTTTCTGAGAGAAAAACTGGTAATAAGCTAAGTGTGTTACACCCAGTCATGGTTAAGAACGTGCAATGTATGTTTCAAGTCTGATATATATTATTATTATAATACAAGGTACAAAACAAAGAAATAGCAGCTGATGAATTCCCATCTCGATCGTTTATGTGGAGGAAAGGAAGGGTAAATAAAGAGGGGGAATACAAAACGCCTGTGGTGAAGGGCATAGCAGATGATATAGTAAGTTTAATTGCTATATATATACCTAATTATTCACATGTTAAAAATTAACAGCACCTCATTAAATTAACTAAATTATATTACTGCAGGCCGAGAATGAAACAAAGATAAATGCAGGATCTGTGACCGTAGAACCGGGAACGGATGCCCTGACATTGGTCCTTGGCAAGGAAAGGGGTGGATACCTAAAAGGTATTGGGTATGGAGTGACTTCCCGTGGATATTGGCAGGGTGCTACAAAAGGGCGATCAAAAGAACGGATCGAAAAACTTGAGGCGGAACTAAAAAATGAAAGACAGCTGCGTGAGAAAAAGGATCAAGAGGTTGAGCGCCTCACTGATATGGTTAAATCACAGGATGAGAGAATTGATAAGCTTATGGCGGTTATGGAGTCTGTGATTCAAGATAAACAAGTTCATAAAGCGGTAAATCCTGTAAGGGACAAACTATATATATATATATATATATATTTATTAATTAATTAACTAATTGAATTAATTGTACGTAGGACATGATCAATTCTGCGCACAATACATCGCGGAAACAATCTACTTAATCAAACTCATCTCAAAGGTCGGCCGATAAGGTACGGATTTGAAACAGTTCTGAATTTGAGTTGATCTGGAAGATTCTAGTTCATCTGGATGAACATGCGTCTCTACTTATAGTTCATCCGGATAGTTAGAGTTCATCCGGATAGTTAAAGTTCCTCAGGATAGGTAAAGTTCATCAGGATAGTAAAAAGTTCATCAGGATAGTTAGAGTTCATCGGGATAGTTAGAGTTGATCCGGAAGATTCTAGCTAGTTCATCTGGATGAACATGCGTCCCTAGTTATAGTTCACCGTGTTGGTTATAGTTCATCCGGATAGTTAAAGTTCAGCAGTATAGGTAAAGTTCATCAGGATAGTTAAAGTTCATCGGGATAGTTAGAGTTGTTCCGGAATATAATTAATAATTAACTGTGCCGGCTATGATAAGTTCATTAGGATAGTTAAAGTTCATCAGGATAGTTAACTAATGTTTAGCCGGTTATGATCGATATGATTTTATTAATTAATTGAATTGTAGGTCTCTTCTGCGACTCTATCACAACACACTCCTCCATCTACAACAGCGTCGCAAAAGGAAAGGGTAACTATTTTAATTTACACAGTTGTGTACTTCCCTTATAACTAATTGCTATATGATCATTTAATTAAATGCTGATGCTGTCTTTAGGTGAGAAAGAGAAAAATGACAGAAGCAGCAGCTGCTGCAGCCAGTGCTGCTGGGGCATCAGAGCAGGAAGTGGTATATATATATATATATATAATTAATTTAGAAATTTGACAAATCGCTTTGACGTTATCGTTAATTAATATATATGTTACTAATCAGTTAATTACATGGTGTCAATTTAGGAAAAGAATAAGAGACATGCAAAACCTGCAGCTCGTAAAGTACCTCCTAAGAAGAGTGATCATCAGTTGGAAAAACCAAATAATTATGATGCCATTGCAGCTGCTATCGATCTGCAGCAAGTAATCCAAGAGGTATATAGATTAGTATATACCACAATTTTTGTATTCTATTTTTTACTTTAATTAATTAATTGTTTATATATATGCTATAATTAATATTATTATTATTATTATTATTATTATGTCACTTCTGATCAGGGGAGCCAAACTGCGACGTTGCACATGGAGGGGGATCCACTGAACGTCGTGGGAATGGCTGAATTATTACCAAAAGAAAAAGATGAGAAGATTCATGGAAGTCCATTAGCTCCTGGTTGCCATAGAATTAGAGTTTATCAGGTCAAAAAGGGTGCAACATTTTTACCATTCCCAGTAGATGATAAAACAACGCTTTCGGAGGTTGAAAATAAATATATTATTGCATGGCCTATGAACCGAATGATCCTTCATTCTAATAACAAGTCAGAGAGATCACAGCCGGTTGATCATTCTACGGTGCAAAAAGTATTGGAACAACCACAGGTAATTACTACATTAATTAATCGTATCCGCTAATTAATTAACTTTATATATATATTATATATATCTGATCGGTTTTATTTGTCATGTTTCCAGGTAAATAATGATCGGAAAAAGATGCCGAAAGTACTGTACGTAACACCAAACCAGCTGAAGAATCAAAATGCGATAAATAGAAAAATCACACGGCACCAGCGGAAGCAGCTGATCAGCACGGACAAGAAATTATAATTAATTATTATAGAAATTAAACTTAGATTAGTGTCGTATGTTATCTTTTTGAACAGCGTCATGATTAGTGTATGTACATTAATTTTTAATTATAATATATGATTTTTAAGGTTTCTCAATACTAATTAATTAATATATAATTAATTGTAATTAAGAAAATATATATGACCATATATATAATACCAAAGGCCACAATTTTTATATTTTAACGTGGCCGTTGCCACCATTTGGCCACGCTTATTGGGACAAATTATCTGATTTCAACTACCCTTTAGCCACTTTTTTTTCTCCAATTATATGTGGCTAAAACACAAATATACGTGACCATATAATACCAAAGGTCACGCTTTTTATATCTTAACGTGGTCGTTGCCACCATTTGGCCACGCGTATTGGGACAAAATATCTGATTTCAACTACCCTTTAGCCACTTTTTTTTTTCAAATATATGTGGCTAAAACACAAATATACGTGACCATATAATACCAAAGGCCACGCTTTTTATATTTTAATGTGGCCGTTGCCACCCTTTGGCCACGCTTATTGGGATAAAATTTATGATTTCAGCAACCCATTTGGCCACGTTTTTTCATATCATATGTGGCTAAAACACAAAATATACGTGACCATATAATACCAAAGGCCACGCTATTCATATTTTAACGTGGCGGTTGCCACCCTTTGGCCACGCGTATTGGGACAAAAATTATAATTTCAGCAACCCATTTGGCCACGTTTTTTTATAACATATGTGGCTAAAACACAAATATACGTGACCATATAATACCAAAGGCCACGCTTTTGATATTTTAACGTGGCCGTTGCCACCCTTTGGCCACGCGTACTGTGACAAAATGTATGATTTCAGCAACCCTTTGGCCACGTATTTTTATAATGTATGTGGCTAAAACACGAATATACGTGACCATAAAATACCAAAGGCCACGTTAAAAAAACACATGTGGCCGTTGGGACCCTTTCGCCACGCTTTTCTGAAGAATTGTTTGATTACAACAACAAATATTGGTACCCTTTAGCCACGCTTATAGGTGGCTTCAGCCACTGATATTGTAACGTGGCCGTAGGGTACATATGGTCACGGCACCTATGGTGTCGGTTGGAATCGAAAAAAAACCGTGACCAAAACAAAGGAGGATCCAAATATAGAGTGTACGCTATCAAAGTAAAACACAACCATAGTGGGTTTTAGATATACCTTTCTTTAAACAAGAAGGCAAGAAGAAGATGAGGGTCTTTGAATGAAAAGCTCCAAAGAAACGAAACCTCTAGCTTGTTTACCCATGAGCCTCTAACAAACACCTTGGTTGCTATGATTTTTCTTGAAGATCTTGTCTCTTTTCTCTTGGACCGATTCAAGCAAAGAAGAACCCTTGCAAGATCACTTAAAATTCGGTTTTTTGAAAGATCATTAGAAGTGAGAGAGACAGTTCCTTGTTATATGTGATCCATAAATGAGTAGGGAGCATTAAAGATGAGTGGGCCAAATTTGCACCTTGGGAGGAGGAGAGAGAATAACTTTTTTGAGTCTTGCAAGTTACTTCCATGCAAAACAATTATTACTCTCTTATCTTAAAGTTTGCCTACCTCATTAAATTAAAAGACACATTAAATATGTCTTTTATTTTATAAAAGAAGTACCATTACTTCAAATATAAAATATCCACTTAGTTATTTAACCCATTTAAATAACCTCATAACCATACTCTCTAAAATAAACCATCCATATGATTTATTGTTGTTAAGTGCCACAATTTAGAAAATCGTTTTCTAAATATATCTTCAAGTGGTAATATTTATTTATATGATCATATCATAAATAAATATCATGGATGTTTGTCTAGCTCGTTATTGGGTATGACCCGACTTGGATCATAACGTACTAGCCACATCAATATAATATGTGTCTTGTGTAGACCGACTCCAACAATCTCCCACTTGCACAAGATTCATAGAGGATTGATGCAAGTAGCAAATACCGCCTAACAACTATTTACTACCCCTAATACGTATGATGAAGTGCCATTCAATAACATCATCTACTTCAAGTCCCTTGATTGAAAATGTTTTAGGTGAATCGGTCATTTATCCTTTTGTCACAGATGTCATGTTAAATCTTAGAGACATAGTGTGATCATTCTCCATTGATTTAACTTTATTACAGGCCTTAGACATCTAACTCTCAACGAATAAGAGGGAGAAATTCCATCTTGACCACATACATCTCTCACAATCACCTAGTACTACACTTGAGCTTAGCCTTATGTACTGCCATGTTTCAGGACAACGAAGAACTAAGTCAAAGCACAATGTTCGGTGAATATCAAGACCCAATATGTATCTCAGGTCAGTGGATATAATGATATTCGCCTTTACTCAAGATTACATATGATCAATCACAAAGATTCCATGTAGTAAGTCTTGAGAGCGGGTCAATCCAATATTTGCATCCCACAAATATCTATGAACTTTGGCAGCATCAAATTGCTCTATATTCATACCATATGAATATCCACCAATCCAAGTTCATAATAGTTTTACCTTCATATTTGTTCCCACAAATATGACTAACTATGGACGTTAAGAGTAATCAACTTATTCATGGATTTAAACATGCTAAAATGGGAAATTAGATAATTTAAATGAAAATACCATAATCATATAAATGTGTTAAAATAACAATCGTTCTGATATTCAAATACAAAACTAGATTAATTCCAATCACTAGAATATCTAAGTCCCGTGGCACAAGTGTGACGCTCATGCTTTGGCTTTTCTAGGAGCTTCATGAGTGGATCCGCAATGTTTTGGTTGGTATGAACTTTGTGAATACATATCTTTCCCTTTTTAACTTCATCCCTTATGTAGTTAAACTTCCGCTCAATATGCCTCGTCTTTTGATGATCATGGGGTTCTTTGATTTGAGTAATCGCACCCGTGTTATCACAAAGAATCTCTAGGGGTTCTTGAATGGTAGGAACAACCCCTAGCTCGGAAATGAATTTCTTCAACCATGCGACTTCTTGCGCGGCCAAAGAAGCGGCGACGTATTCTGATTCCGTATTGGACAATGCAACCACCTCTTGTTTTGAACTCTTCCAAGAGACGGCCCCTCCATTCATAATGAAGAAGTACCCCGATTTTGATCGAGAATCATCTCGATCCGTTTGGAAGCTCGCATCCGTGTAACCCTTTACCACGAGTTCCTCCTCACCAGATCCATATATTAGAAACATATCTTTAGTCCTCCTAAGATACTTTAATATGCTCGTGAAAGCCATCCAGTGACTATCACCTGGATTTTGTTGGTAACTGCTTGTCATGCTTAAGCGCATGACACGTCCGGTCTAGTTCATATCATAGCATACATGATGGATCCTATAGCGGACGCATATGGGACTCCACTCATTCTATCTTGCTCATCCCTTGAGCTTGGACATTGAGACGTGCTCAATACAGTCCCTCTCTGAATAGGTACCAAACCTCTCTTAGAGTTTTCCATCTTGAACCTTTCAAGATGTTATCTATGTATGCACTTTGATTCAGACCTATCAAGCACCTTGATGTATCCCTATAGATCTCTATTCCCAAAATATAGGCGGCTTCACCTAGATCCTTGATGGAAAAGCAACTTCCAAGCCAGGCTTTTACACCTTCTGTGCTTGGGATGTCATTTCCAAATAATAGAATGTCATCGACATATAACACTAGAGAAGTAATAATGCTCCCCACTAGCCTTCTTGTACACACAAGCTTCATCAGCGTTCCTGATGGACCCAAATTTTTCAATTTCTTCATCAAAACGGTGATTCCAACTTCTTGATGCTTGTTTCAATCCATAGATTGATTTCTTTAACTTGCACACTTATTAGGATGTTTTGGATCCACAAAACCCTCAGGATGAGCCATATAGACATCTTCCTCAAGATATCCATTTAGGAAAGCCGTTTTGACATCCATTTTCCATATCTCATAATCATAGTATGCGACTATGGCAAACACTATCCTAATCAACTTTAGCATTGCCACGGGTGAGAAAGTTTCATCATAGTCAACCCCTTGAGTTTGAGTGAAACCTTTTGCTATAAGTCGAGCTTTAAAAGTGTCCAAGTTGCAATGCTGTCGGTCTTTGTTTTGAAAACCCATTTACTTCCAACTACTTTGGAATTAGGAGGTGGCACAACCAAGTCCCAAACTTGGTTGTCATACATGGATTGCATCTCAATGTTCATGGCTTCTAATCATTTGTTTGAATCAGATTGGGACATTGCATCATGGTATGTGGTTGGTTCATCAGAATCTACCACATAGCATCCTTCCACGAAAAATCCATATCTTTCAAGTGGATTACTAGTTCTACCAGATCTACGAACATTGTGTGTGTCTTGATCAACCATTTGATCATCTTCAACAGCCTTTTGTTAAGGGCTAGTATCAACCAAACGTGTATCGGCTTGAGGTTCTTGATCCTCATCAAGTTCCACCGTTCTAACACTAGTTTCTTCCATAAGGAACTTAGTTCCAAGAATTCATCCTTTCTAGGAATAAATAGTTTTTGCTCTGTTGGATTGTAGAAGTAATATCCTATAGAATCTCTAGGATATCCCACATATATACACTTAGTGGATCGGGGTTCTAGTTTGTTTGAAGCATCGTGTTTTACATATGCTTCAAAACCCCATACCATTAGATATGATGAAGATGGAACTCTTCCATGCCATAATTCAAAAGGAGTCCTTTCCACTTTCTTGGTTGGGGCCATATTCAAAATACAGACCGTTGAGAGCAAGGCATAACCCCAAAATGATAAAGGTAGTGAACTTCTACTCATCATAGATCGAACCATATCTAATAGGGTTCGATTCCTCCTTTCCGACACACCATTACTTTGTGGTGTTCGAGGTGGAGTGAGTTATGAGATAATCCCACAACTCCTAAGATAGCTTTGAAATTCATCACTTAGATATTCACCTCCTCTATCCGAACGAATGATTTTTATTGTTTTGTTGAAGTGATTCTCTACTTCATTCTTAAAGATTTTGAACATTTCAAAAGCTTCATACTTGTATGCCAACAAGTACACATACCCATAGCGACTATAGGCGTCGGTAAAGGTGATGAAGTATCTCTCACCATTCCTATTCGTTGGCGTATAAGGTCCATATACATCCGAATGTATGATCCCTAGAAAATCTTTTGCCCTTTCGGTAGTCCCACTATAAGGTTCCTTAGTCATTTTACCTTGGAAACAAGATTCGAATACATCAAATGAATCATGTTCATTTGTTTTCAAAAGACCATTTTTTTGTAATGATAGTATGCGATTCTTATTTATATGGCCAAGGTGGCAATGCCAAATGTAGGTGTCACTCAAATCTCTTTTGAGTTTCCTGGTGTTAGTTTGGTACATTGAGCTATCATATGACGTGTTTTCATGAACCAATTCATAAATACCATTTAAAGTTCGTAGATTTAAAATAAAACACCTCATTCAAAGAAACATGGATACATTGTTAACAAATTTAAAATCATATCCAACATGTCTTAAACGGGAAACGGAAATTGTGTTCCTAGTCAAACTAGGAGCATACAATACATTATTCAAATTAACTACCAAACCATTTGGAAGTTTCAAATGATAGTCTCCTTGGCCTTCAATTTGAACTTTCACTCCATTGCCCATGAATAGACTAATATCTCCATTCCTCAATTGCTTACTTCTTTTGAACCCCTGTAACAAATTACAAATTTGAGTTCCACATCCGGTATCTAATACCCATGTGTTAGAAGAAATAGCATTAAGCTCAATATCAATCATAAAGATCATACTCAAGGTTTGACCGGCATCCTTCTTTTTCTTCAACTCCTTGAGATAGGTAGGACAATTCCTCTTCCAATGTCCCACCTCACAACACTCAAAGCATGGATCATTCGCAACAACCTTTTGCTTCTTTTCCTTCGGTTTTGGGGTTTCTTTCTTTCCCTTTCCCTTTCCTTTGACGTGCCCTTTCTCTTTGGCAACATTTGCCTTGGGACTAGAGCGAGGCCTCTTCTTATTTCCACCCTCATTGATCGTTAGAACGAGCAGAACCGTTTTGCCCATTGTTGATACATAATATGTGCATCATGTGAAGTATCTGATCGAGACGATGTGAAGATCAAGACAAGTTTGCTGCCAGCCGAACCTGGTCCGAACCTGAGGTTCGGATCAGGCGAACCTCAAGTTCGCCTGAGGTGCGGCCAGTCTAGTATAAATAGGTAGCTTGTCTTTGTTTTTGGGAACGGTGAGAAACAAGTTGAGAGAGAACCAGAGCTTAAGTGTGTGTCTTTGATAGTGTTTCTCTAGAGAGCTTTTGAGAGAGTTTGTAATTGTATCTTTGTGATTTCAATAAAACAAACTCTTATTTACATCTCGTTCTTACTCTGCGATCAAGCAAACCTCTACTAAGATCTGCCTTATAGTTTTTCAATTGGTATCAGAGCAAATCCAAGTTGCTCTATTGCGTTTGCTTTTATTGTTGTCGTTTTCTTGATAAAACCGAGTGTTTTTCTATAAAATACGAGTCAATCTTTGAGCTTTTCGAGTGAAATTCATTCTTGAAACCTTCCCGTTGCTAAAATCACTTTGACCACTGAAAATTTCATTCAAATCTGCTCAAAATCAAGATTTTTGATCAAAAACATGTTCAGTTCGGTCGAGCTCGTGAGTAGGTGAGATAACCGTCATCCGAACCTGAGGTTCGTCTCAGTAACCGCTCCGAACTTAGAGTTCGTCTGATAGAGTTCGGGTACTGTTCATCATTCTAGGTTTGGAAGGAGTTCACGTACTTTGAGTTTGGAAGGAGTTCGGATCAGGTTTGGGAAGTCTATAGTTCAGACAAAGTTCGGACAAGGTTTGGCAAGTTTACAGTTTGGAAGGAGTTCGGAGAAGTTTGTCTACAGTTCGGACAAAGTTCGGACAGGTTGGGATTTTTGGGTTGTTTTACGAAATTGACATAACTTGAGAACAGTTAAGAGTTATGGAACCCAATACTAGCCAAAACAACCGTCTCGGAGAGATCTACACTTTTACTTGCCTAAAGGCCAAAATCCACTTCTAAGACCTTTGTTTCTGGGTTTAAAGTTTTTGAAGTGTTAGTTTTCGGTTTTGGTAAAGAGTGATTTAAGCATATTGAGCTGATTTTTCATAAATTGTTCAAAAATGAGTGCATCACAAGTTAGTCCTATGATACCTACACTGATGAAATGGGAAGATTATCATGAATGGAAAGTTGATTTTGAGACTTACATCAAGAAACATTTCAAATTTTTTTAGAAGATAATCGATAAGCAATTCAAATAGCCTACTGATGCAAGAGGAGATGTAATAATTCATCCATCTTTCTCTATAAGAAAGGGAATATACAAATAATGAAGAAAAAGACAGAAACTTTATCAAAACTACTATTTTAAGAGAGTTATGTCTTGAAATCACAATGTATTATACTGCTAAAGATAAATGGAAAGCATTGAAAGAAAAAGGTGAGGCATGTGCACACAATCAGATCATGAAGGTTGGCTCAGATTCTTCTGATTCCAAATCATATGATTCAGCATCGAAAAGTAATGAGTTGTCAGATGAAAAAGCATGTAATCACCGGAGATAATTTGCCGCTATTTCAGGTTCGAGAATAACAGAAATGTACTAAATGATTAGAGAAGAAAATAAGATTTCATTGATTCATAGAGAGAGAAAGTACAATTGCATGTGTAATACAGAAAGTACAAGTGTCCTCTAACTATTCTAACTTTCAACTATTTATAGGCTCCAAGAACAATCTTCCAGCCTTGCATCTGCAGGAGTCGCATGTACCTGTTTCCTGTACAAACACTTCTGGCAAACATCACATGCGAAGGACTTGGAAATAAGCGATCGGATGTGTACTACACATCTGGAGCATCGTTTACTTCATCAAGTCCCCCAAGTCTATTAAGTAAATAAAATGAAGTTAATAGACTTATTTTTGAATACAAACGGTTTTTACACATCCGACATTTGCATTGGTTTGAACTGTCACACGAGATTGTAATTATGATCTTGACGTCCTTTTAATGCCACGCGTCGAGCCTTCCGCCCTAAAGCAGTTACCTGTCGCAATCATAATTATGAAAAAGCAATCTTTTCAAAATGTTTAAAATTTAACTTCACCAAATTACCCTCCGTAAAAGCCTCCTTGCAAAACTGCTTATATATAGACCCCTCTTCTTCCCCTAAAACTTTTACCACAAACCTAAACACTTTCCGCCATTTTCTCTCTGCATTTCCTTCACAGAGCAAAGTGTTAAGGTCAGCGTTTCCAACCTCTTTTTCTTGCATTTTCACTTTGTTATCAATACTCTGTTATGGCAACCACCCAGAAGGTGCCATCGAAACACAATCTTTCGATTTCATATCCTATAATCACCCAAAATGATTTGGATGATTTTGTGAGGGAGTTTAGGATTCCTGGAAACCTAAATCCTCTACTTGCAACACCAGGAAAACCGATCTATCCGTTTCCTGAAAAGAAATTTGGCGTTTATCTTGACTCCATCAGTGTATATAACTACCGAATCCCTTTTACCCCTTTTCTTCTTGAAGCTTTAGCCTATTTTGAAATCCATTTCTCCCAATGTAACCTTCCTGCTTTAGGAATCTTGAGTCACTTTGAACTTTCTTGTAGAGCCCTTGGTCTAGAACCGCAACTGATTCAATTCAGAGCTTTTTACCGTCTTACCATGTCTGGTGATTGGTACACTTTTGAGAAGCGCAGAAATATTAACCCTTTGTACACTAGAAAGCCCCCCACAAATCGTCAATGGAAGAATCAGTTCTTTTACCTTGATGACACTTGTCTCCCGGCTTCAATGGCGTGGCGTGACATTCGCCTAACTGTTCACGATATCATTCCTGAAGAAGCCGATGTTCATAAGGCAACACATGACCTTATTAGTAAATTTGTACATCCTATTCGCCGCATCCCAGAAGAGATGCTGGTTCTTGCTAAAATCAGTAAAAACTGGTTTTTCCCTAAGATGCGCCCCATTATCTTATGCGGGAAAGAAAGTGTGTTTCCTTTATGATATTTCCTGATATATTTTCGTCCTTATTGTAACTTACCAACACATTTTGTTTCTCTTGTGCAGCCATGGATCTATCAGATGAATTGATAGTAAAGGATTTTAGCCAACTGCAATTTAGCAAAGCCGAAGTTAGCAAGGAAGCCTCTTCATCCACTGCCCCTTCATCCGGACCATCTCCTGTTACCACGGATGCACCACTTGTGAACACTTCCGAGATTGCTACTGAGAAAACTGTTGAACCTTCCAAGATTCTTGAACCAACCACTTTGCAATCAGAAGTACCGCATCATCCGTCCCCTGTGGCCCAAAGGAGAAGAAAGAAATGTGCCAGACCAAACAAAAATGCTACTGAGGAAGACCAGGATGAGGTTGAACCAATTCTCAAAAGAACCCGTAAGTCACCCGTTACGAGATCTAAAGCCAAATTTAGTACTACTATGGAAACACTTTCTGAACACCTTGGCGGTGAAATGCAACAAAGGACTCCCTCTCCTTCATCAGATGGTGACAGTTTACCGGTTATGTCTCCCCCCAGCTTAGCACATCTTGTGAGCACTTCCTTTGATGATTTTATCCGATCTCCTTGCCAGACTATTGATCTCGTAAGTAACCCATCACCTACTGTTTCTACCCCTGGATGTGAGTTACCACCCTCTTTTACCCAAGCTGTGGTGCCCTCACCGATTGTGTCAGCAACCCCGCTTGCTACGCAACTTTACAACAGTGGGTTATCAAGCGTTTTACCATCTTTCAATCCTCCTACCTTTTCTGATGCGATGTGGATTCCCAATGAAGCAAAGCTTATGGGCACTCGCAAGAAATCTACTGTAGGTTTGGATGAGTTGTTTATTCCTACTTGGAACATTACCAACCACGACAGTGTGGTGGATCCTGTTTGTGAAAAAGATTTTTTCCTGAAGGTTGTTGGTCCAGGTGACGTGAGAAGATCTGAGGAAATGTCTGCTCCAGAATTTGCATCGAAGATTGTGTCAACATATGCAGCAAACAGCACTCTCATCCCGGAATTGTATAACCGCTGGATAAAAGCTGAATTTCAATTACAAACACTGAATGCTAAACTGGCTGCTGTTGCAAAGTCTGATTTGCAAGAGAAAAACCAAATGCTTCAAAAAGAGAATCAAGAGCTAACTCATTCCAACACTGCCATCTCTTCCCGATTGTCGGATGTGGAAAAATCCTTGAACAGTTCGATAAACCTGGTGGAAAGCTTAGAAAAGCAAAAACAAAACCAGTTTTCCGAATACATGAAAAGTTTAAAGGAAAAAGATGAGCAACTGGAAACCCTGCAACTCCGCCTTCAAGAGAGGAATTCAGGTATCACCTAGCTTTTTATACGTATTTGCTCATGTATTTCTATTAAAAAATAACTCTTACCATACTTTTTCCAAATTACCTATTGAATCAGAGTTTGATACTGTCAAATCTACCTTTGATGCGGAGAAGCATGTGTTGGAAGAGGAAAAGAAGAATTTACTGATGGAAAAGAAGTGGTTAGTCAGCGAAGGTATCCCTGCAGCGGTTGACAAAGTCCTGAAAGGTCCCCATTTGAAATCAGCTATTACTGATGCCCTTAATGCCATGAATGCATGTGGCTTTAATGAGGGTATGCGTGCAGGAGTTTTCTTTGCATCTACCGACCCAACGGTGACGGCTGCATCGTGCAGAGGATTCGATGCTGAAGCGCCCAAAAAACTGAATGATGCTACTACCAATTTCCAAAAGTTGTCCTTTCCTTTTGTTGAAGCTTGTAAAGATTTACAAGATGCCACATTGGAGGAGATTAAGAATATCCTCACAGCTGACCTTCCTCCTGCCAGCATTCCCCGCATCTGAAGACTTTCAAGTAAATCTTTTCCTTTAATCAACTTTCCTAAAAACAATATCACTTTTGCTCTGCCTGCGAGCGGACTTGCTTCTTTTGTGCCCGTTATGTGTAGGGCTTCTTTTGTTTGAAAACAGTTTACTTTTATGCATCTTATGAATGCTTTATGATGGGTGATGATGTGTGATTTTGAATGATTTGTTATGATTTTACTATAACCTTGTTATAAGTATGATTTTTACTTTGCTTAGTTATATGTGTATGATTTACATTATCAACCTAAATGATCACATGCGTCCATGCCATCACCTTAAGTTTTTAATTGTAAACATGCACATCTTCTAAGTCTCATTAATTGATAACTCATAGTTATTTTTCTTTAGTCACATGGACTACCTCCGATTTTTTACTTTTGTTCGGAAGTGTGGATAGTGCATAACTACCTCTTATGACCCCATAGGTCGCATCCTAAAAGATGCATATATTGATCAATTTCCTTGGTTCTATTGAACCGCATCTATTTTAAGATGCATGGTGGCCAACCATACTTCAACCCTGTGGGTTGAGTTTTATCGCATACGTATGTCTAGATTTTTTTTTTCCAGAAAAATGGTTATCGCACATAGCAACCAAAAGAATTTTATTCTGAAAAATGGAACATATCCACTTTTTACAGGAAGTTTCACTAAAAGAATGGAACATATCCATTTAAAGATAATAATTCTTCAAATGCACTCCATTCCAGGGGCGGGACAACACATTACCATTTCCATCTTCAAGCAGATTGGATCCCTTATTTAGCACCTCGGAAATTTTATACGGTCCTTCCCATTGAACAGCTAATTTTCCTTTTGGCTCAACTCTGCTGACATCGTTATTTCTTAAAACAAGATCTCCTTCTTTGAACTGATACACTTTAGCATGAGCATTATAATATTTTTCCATCTCAGACTTGTATTTACTTTCTCTATTAGAAGCCATTTCTCTTCGTTCCTCCAACACATCCAAATTTGCCCTTAATTCCTTATCAGTATCCCTTAGCTCAAGCATCCTTTTAGTGGGCAAACCAACCTCTGCTGGGATAACAGCCTCAGTTCCATATGTTAAACTAAATGGGGTTTCACCGTTACTGGTTTTCGGCATGGTTCGATGCGCCCACAGCACATGTGACAACTCATCAACCCAGCCCCCACCTGCCTTATCTAAACGAGCTTTAATTCCTTCTATCAAACTTCGATTAATACGCTCAACCCGTCCGTTAGCTTGCGGATAAGAAACTGATGCAAAAACCTGTATTATGCCTAACTCTTCACACCATCCTCGGAATGGATCATCAGCAAACTGCTTGCCGTTATCCGATACAATGTGTAATGGTAACCCAAATCGGCATACAATGTACTCCCACACAAACTTTTAACATGTTGTCCTGTTATGCTTGCCACCGCTTTTGCTTCTGTCCACTTCGTAAAATAATCTACAGCGTCAATAAGGAATTTGACCCGTCCCGCAGCTTCCGGAAATGGTCCCACTATATCTATTCCCCAATTTTGAAAAGGCCATGCAGAAGTAACAGGTACCAAATTATGCTTTGCCTTCAAACTAACCGGAGCATGCCGCTGGCAACTGTCACATTTTTTTAGTTCTTCAGTGACTAACTTATGCATCCCGGGCCAATAATATCCCAAAATTACCAACTTGTTTACAACCATGCGAGATCCCATATGATTACCACAGATACCTCCATGTACCTCCCGAACAACTCTTTTTGCTTCTTCCATTGTTAAACATCGTAACAA
Source organism: Deinandra increscens subsp. villosa (assembly GCA_039602395.1). NCBI lineage: Eukaryota > Viridiplantae > Streptophyta > Magnoliopsida > Asterales > Asteraceae > Deinandra > Deinandra increscens. The sequence continues at coordinate 90,311,282 of JBCNJP010000027.1, read as the reverse complement.
TGGCCCCAGATATGTCTTTCTATATAAGATACCATTTTGCAACTGGTATTGTAATGAGTTAACCTTAACCTTTCACGCATCTTCTCTATCTTCAGGTAAACATCCCTCACTCAAGTACTTCCAGATAGGCCAAAACCATTCTCCCATCATAATAGATACCTCTCCTATTTGTTGATTTAAAACCGACGGCTCTTCCAACACTTCCACTCTTATTTCTTTAGCCAAATGTTGAAACGAAGTAGATGCTAACTTACTTAACACATCCGCTTTCTTGTTCTTCCCTCTTGAAACATATTCCACCTCGCAACTTGCAAAAGAATTCATTAGATCCTTGACCTGAGCCAAATAGAGAGCCATAACAGCACTTTTGGCTTCATAGTCTCCTTTGATATGATTAGCTACCAATAGGGAGTCAACATGGGATTTCACATCAGCAGCACCCATCCTTTTTGCCAGTCGCAAACCTGCAAACTCAGTACAAAGGTGACACAAAGATTTAGCTTACCCAACACCCCCTTCTGACACACTCTTCTTATGTTACTTAATATTTAAATCAAAAATACAGCTTCGATGTATGAGCTATTAACCTGCCAATAAAGCCTCATACTCTGCCTCATTATTAGATACATTAAAATCGAATTTGAGAGCATATGTCAACTCATCCCCCTCCGGACTAATTAATAGCAACCCTGTTCAACACATAGGATATGCTCATGTCCATAAAATAAGAAATTTATACTAATAAATTCTTAAATAGGGAATTTAAAAAGAAAAGCAACAAACCTGCCCCTGCACCATTTTCCCCTGAGGACCCGTCTGTAAACAACGTCCAAACTTCTTTAGATGCATTCTCGGATATGTTTGGATTGGTTTTAGTCATATGCGCTTTATTATTTCCAACAGGCATTTCCGCAAGAAAATCCGCTACCACCTGTCCTTTTATTGCTGTGCGAGGTTTAAACTGGATATCATATTGCCCCAATTCAACAGCCCACTTTACCATCTTCCCAGACACCTCAGGTCTTCTTAACACTTGATTTATAGAGGATGTGGTCAAAATTTCTATTGTATGTGCCTGAAAATAACACCGCAAACGCCTGGCTGACAAAACGAGCGCATATACAAGTTTTTCCATGAGTGAATATCGCATCTCATAATCCTTTAAGACCTTGCTTACATAATAAATTGGCATCTGCTTCTGTCCTCTTTCAGCAACCAAAACAGAACTAACAGCACCTTCCGACACCGCTAAATACATTTGCAAAATCTCTCCCACAATTGGTGCAGTTAATGTGGGAAGGGTTACCAAAAACTCCTTTAATTGTTTAAATGCATCTTCTGCTTCCATGGTCCAACAAAAATCTGATTTTCCAATACTTGACTTTAACACTTGCATAAATGGTAACGATCGTTCTGCTACCTTTGATACAAATCTTTGTAATGCCACAAGCCTTCCATTCAAAATTTGCACATCCTTAAGAGTAGCCGGAGATCCCATTTGAAGTATCGCATCCACTTTTTCTGGACAAGCTTTAATACCTTCATCATTTACTATCATACCTAAAAATTTTCCAGTACTCATGCCAAAAGAGCACTTTTTAGGATTCAAACGCATATTTATTTCTTTAAGCTTCGCAAATGTTTCTTCTATATCTTTAAACATGTCATCTTCACTTCTACTTTTAATAACTATATCATCCACATAAGCTTCCAAATTTTTACCACTTGTTTTTTAAAAGCCCAATCCATTAGGCGTTGATAAGTTGCTCCTGCATTTTTAAGACCAAAAGGCATTTTGGTGTAACAAAACATACCTTTTCTTGTAATAAATGCAGTTTTATCTTCATCCTCTTTCGCCATTTGAATCTGATGATATCCCTTATACGCATCTAAAAAACACTTCCACCGGAAGCCAACCACTAAATCAACTTTCAAATCAATTTCGGGAAGTGGATAGCAGTCCTTAGGACATGCATTATTTACATCTTTAAAATCGATACACATCCTCCAAGATCCATCCGGTTTCTTTACCAACACCGGATTTGACACCCAATCTGTATACTATATTTCTCTAAGAATTCCAGCTTCCACTAATTTCACCACTTCCTCATTGACAGCATTTGCTCTTTCGGTATCCATTCCTCTTTGCCTTTGCTGCACAGGTTTACTTCCTGGATATAAGGCCAACTTATGCTCAGATAACGTTCTAGGAACCCCCGTCATATCTGACGGTTCCCAAGCAAATACATCCACATTCTTTTTTAATAAAGCATACAAACTTTCTCGAGCTTTTTCTGATAAACCGGTTCCTATCGGTAACCTTTGATCTGGAAACTTCGAGTTGATCACCCACTTTTCTTTTCCTATCTCCTCCTGATCCACCTTATCTAAACACGTGTGGATATTCACGTTGCATACCTGTACCCCCGGATCTGCCGACAAAGTAGCAACTCCCCCTAGTGTTGGAAATCGTATCATTCCATGTATCACAGATATCACGGCACCTAATCTTCTCAACACCGGTCTTCCCAAAATAACATTATGTATTGATGAAGCTGAAACTACCAAAAACGTAACTTCCAGTTGTCGCATCTGCAAACCATTCCCAATAACCTTAGGTAAAGTTATTTCTCCAATTGGTTTAACTACCTCACCTGCAAATCCCACTAAAGGTACCGTTGCTGACCGCAACTGCGCACATGTGGTAGGTCCCATCTGTCGGAAACATTGTTCGTACATAATTTCTGTTGCACTTCCACAATCTACATGAATTCTCTTAACCATGAACTCCCCAATTCTTGCGGACACAACTACTGGTTCTTCTGTTGCCATTTGTTCCAGTATAGGAGGAAAAGTTATTTCCTGGTACTTCCAATCTATTTGCTTATTAATCCTTCCTCTGACATTCCTACCACTGATCCGACCCCTGTAATTGTACCATATTGATCACGGGTGCATCCCCTCCTGGAAAATTGTTTCTAATTACCTTCACCAAATGTCCTAACTTTCCTAATCTCACCGCTTTATCAATTTACTTTTTTAATGTCCAACATGTATCTGTAGTGTGACCTCTGTCCTTATGATACTCACAATACTTATCCAAATTTCTTGTGGGTGCATTTCGCATCTTTGGTGGTGCGGGTAAATCCACTTTTTCTGTTGCCAAAATCTGCGTGGGGGTTTTAACCAACTCTACCAACTTTGCTCCCTTATAATCCCCATGCGCATATCCCGAGGAGCCCCCAAAATTCTTTCCCCTTGAAAGGAAACCTTTCGCCCATTTATTTTGTGAAAAATGACCCATTGCCCTTACTGGTCCTCCATTCGTACGCCCAGTGACCGTAGAATTCTGTCGCATTTGTCCAGATCCACCATTAACATTGCTTAAATAAGCACATGCGTTTTTACCCCTGACAAATGCTCTCGCCTTATCCATTAACACATCCATTGACCTTGGTAAATCTTCATGTAACTTTTCCATAAGTTGGGCACATTTTACCCCATGACAAAAGCCAGATATCCGCAATTGATCACCAGCGCCCTCAACTCCCATACTCTCTTTGTTAAACCTTATAATGAAATCTTCTATTGATTCATTATCCTTCCTTCGAATATTGTGCACTTCCGTCGGATCTTTCATACATCTTTTTTGTTGATTAAATTGACGCAAAAATTTATTTTTTAAGTCCTCAAAACTATCCACTTCTCCCGATGATAAGGAATCAAACCAAACTCTAGCTATCCCCGTGAAAGTTTGGACAAACATGTGACACCATATCTCCTCAGACCATTGTTCTAAACGAGCCGCAGAATAAAACTAAAAAATATGGTCATCCGGATCAGTCAAACCTCCATATTTCCTCACAACCGAAGGTAATTTTAATTTTTTTGGAAAAACCGCTTCAGAGATCCATAATGAAAACTTCGAATGTGACTTCATTGATTGAGGAATGTACGGTACCACTACATCTGTTTATCATATATTTTTTCACAAATATAAAAACTTGTAATATAAGATGTATAAAGTTAAATATGTATACTACTTCAACGAAACATTTATTTATAATAAATGGCTTTACGATGAAAAGTGCCTAAATTATAATCGTATTTAATCGTTCATATCATTATGTTGAGAAATTAGTTTATCAAAAAATATGTACCTTTCACCGTAGCAAATTTGTTAACATTGTGCTTATCCAGTGTTCGTATAAGATCATCTTCCTCATGCATATACTCCTTTTGATGTATTTGATCATCCCACTCTTTCACTAATTCCACACTTTTTCGCTCTCCATATTTCCGTACTGTATCCTCTTCTATCTTCTGCAAATCTTCTCGCAACTGTCTTTTCTTCAACTGTAACAATAATTCCTTGTTTCGTACTAAGAATTCAACATCCAATTCATCTAAATCATCGTACTTTGTCGCATGTGAATCTCTATTTCTATCACTTTTATTGACCAGAATAAAACGCTTTGAAGAGCCGGTACCTGCACCATCGTCCTCTTGCGTTTTCTTACCAGATGATCCAGGTTCCGAAAATAACCTCGAATTTGGTATGATAACATTCTTCTCAGCTTGCAATGTTGCTGACTGCTTCGTTTTTGGAGTAAAAGACAAATCTGTCAACATTTCATTTCTAAACGAATTTCCTTCGACGTTCTTACCTCCCGACGAAGAATTGATCAATGATTTCTCCAAATCACTAGACGATTCCATCATTCTTAAGTCGTGTCACTTATCGGATGGCGCCACTGAAAAAGCATGTAATCACCGGAGATAATTTGCCGCTATTTCAGGTTCGAGAATAACAGAAATGTACTAAATGATTAGAGAAGAAAATAAGATTTCATTGATTCATAGAGAGAGAAAGTACAATCGCATGTGTAATACAGAAAGTACAAGTGTCCTCTAACTATTCTAACTTTCAACTATTTATAGGCTCCAAGAACAATCTTCCAGCCTTGCATCTGTAGGAGTCGCATGTACCTGTTTCCTGTACAAACACTTCTGGCAAACATCACATGCGAAGGACTTGGAAATAAGCGATCGGATGTGTACTACACATCCGGAGCATCGTTTACTTCATCATCAGACAAAAAGGATTGTGATATTGTTTTCAAGACTGAACAAACTGATGGTTGTGTCACTGATTCTGATTTTGATTCTGAAACAAGTTCTTGTGTGATATATGAATATGATAAAGGGGATGATAGTGACTTAGAAGCAATTCAGAATGAAGTTTCTTTAAAGTGTTCAATGTGTGCTGAATTTGCTAAGATTAACAAGAATTTGATGAAAGAAAAGGATAAATTTTTTGTTAAATGCGAAAAACCTAGAGCTGAAGTTAAAGAAGTTGCTGCAGATTTTGAAGCATTATTCAAAAAGGCTTATCCTATTCAATAGAAATATGAAAAGGTAATTAAATTGCTATTGAAGCTGCTGAAAAAGTAATTAGTCTTCAAGAAGAACTTTCAAAACTTCGAGATGAAAATGTTTTGGTTCTAGAAAAGAACGAAATTTTGATAGGTTACCGAAGAAGTTTTGGAAGAATGTGATTTGAGAAGAAGACATAAGTATAAATATAATGAGCTGTCGGAACAATTAATTTCTTCTCAGAAAGACCTGTTGGATGCTCAAGTGAAGATTTCAGAAATGAAAATTGAGATTCTTGATTTGAAAAGAAAAGTGAAGAATTGCAATTTGTCACCAACATTTCTGAATTACATTTACAAACTAGAGAAGAATGAAGAAAGTGCTAAGATTGATTTACATAATGTTCCTTAACCGGTTGATGTATCAAGTATTCCATCTGCTTCTATTGATCCAAATGGCGAAATGCATGATTATTCAAAGTTTGTCACACCGGTCTCAGCAAAGGAAAAGAAAAGGTCAAAGTCTGGGAAGAAGAAAATTATCAATGGACAAACTCCAAAATTTGATGTTGGTTCATCATTTTTTGAAGATGAGCAGATTTTTGATAAGAGTACAAAGCCGGTTAGTACTTCAACTGAAGATGAACTTGATAAATCTCTGATTAATGAGAATAAGTTGATGGATATTAAGGATAAATTTACAAGAAGGGCTAAAGAAAGGACTGTTTCTGATCCTAAAGTTGAGTCATAAAAAATTCAAGGGTTTAATCACAAAAGGGTTGGGTTATCAAGTCAAGGATGTCTCAGTGCCACAAACAACACAGAAACAGATGATAGTTGTTAAGCTTGTTCATCAACCTCAACAAAAATCAAAGAAACTGTTTGTTAAACCTATTCAGACTCAACTAAAGCAAGTTTGTCAGAAGAAGCGAAATGTGTCTACATCAAGAAATGGTCATTATCATTCTGGAGGTTCTTCAAGTGGTTCTTATTACTTACCCCAAAGATCATCCCCCAGGTATGATTATTCTGATAATTTATCTGATTCATTTGCTTATGATCATTCTTTTGGTTACTATAATTCTCTTGCTATGAACCATAGTTGGAAACCAAAGAAATTTTCAAAATTTATTCCACAACTTCGTGAACGAATTTGTTATGCATGTCGTCGACCTGGACATATGGCTGCTAATTGTCTAACGACTGCATTCGTTCACAAAAATGCAAAATATGTGGATTATAATGGTAAAATTTTTAATGAACCATGGTTGCCAAAATTAAAACCAACTATTAAGCCGTTTTGGTCTCAACCAACGACGCCAGTTGAAAATTTTTCAGGTTTTGATTCAAAAATTTTGTCCACAATGATATGGAAACCAAAATCTGTTTCCAAGGCCAACAGTGACTATGTAGAAGACATCGTCGATCCCATAACATCTAATGTTTTATTTGGTGTCAGCAGGTATTTCAGGAAGACCTTTTGGTGATTGGAGAATTGTTGATTGTGAAATATCTGTGATAACTTAAATTGAATTTCCAAATCAATTTTGTTTTCAAAATGTTAAACTGCAAGTATTCGTATTGGTTGATCAATTTCTGTTTTGTTTTATAATTCCGTCTCGGGGGGGGGGGGGGGGGAAGTTTGTTTTTCCAAAAATACAAAAATTAGTGTGTTGTTTTCAAAAGTCAAAAAAGAAAATCTAAAAATAGAGTTTGTCATTTTTAGGGGGAGAAATTTGAAAAAACATTGAAAAATGCAAAAATCCGAAAACATTAAAAAATGAGACATTGTATCCGACATTATTGGGAAATGATGGTACATTGGCTAACAATGTCTGGCTCATGGATAAACTAGATGAAAAAGCCATAAGACCATTGATCGATGTGTAAGGTAGGCTCGGCAAATCATAAAGTATACGAATGTGAGATACACTAAATCTAATGCTTGACCTAGTGGACAACGTCTTGATGGGTATCTCATGATATATCAAGAAAAAGATATGTGAAAAAATAAAATGAGAAGTCACTGTGTTTACATGTGTTCATTTTGCAAAAATTTAAACTTGTTAGATTTTTTTTATTTTGTCAAACGACCGGACATTCTTTGCGTATCGAAAGATCGACCTGATTGTTATTCATTTGACATTCTGCTTTATTTTCTTTGGCATTTTGTATAACTCATCGGACTTTCTCTGCGTGTACGGGAGTACCGACCTGATTGTTGTTGAGTTATACAATTTCAACTTGTTTTATTTTTCTTATTTTGTAAAATCTGAGGCTTTATCTGCGTATTGAAAGATCGACCTTAAGGTAGACGATTTAATGTTCTTATTTCTTTTTGCATTGAACACAGTTGACTATATCATGTATACAATCATTATGTGATAAATAACAAATGAAATCACAAAATGTGATAAGCAAAACATATCTGAGTATGTCTGATAGTGTGGGGTACACTGGTCAAAGCAAATCTAATCAATACTTTAACATATCTAGATGTTATGAGTATGATTCTGCCTGAGTTTAAAATTGGACAAATTATATCTGCAATCGACATGGCTTATGTGCTACAATAATCGAAATTGAAGTGTAGTTCAGCATGTTATGACCAATATGATCCCAAGTCGTGATCTTTCTCACAAAAGAAAAAATAGTGTCTGATTCTATATTGCATTTACTTTTCAAAATCAGAAAATACCAAAAAAAAATTAGGTGTGTTTTAATATAATGTTTTGAAAAATCAAAAAGATTTTACTTCTTATTTCTTTTTGATTGATAAACACACGAAATCAAATTTCAAAATCAAATTTCAAAATCAAAATATCTTGGGGTCTCGAAGAGACGTTTTGCGCCAAGATTATTTATGTTGGCAGGTTTCTATGTGGGAAAAGATTTTCACAACTTCAAGTCCTTTGAAGCTGTTGATAAAGAGTTTACACATGCTGTAATATCAAGTTTTAAGTGGAAGCTGATACTACACATGCCGAGGGGGAGTTTGTAGATACGTAGTTCCTGATCGTCATGTGAAGTATATAATACAATATTGCATGCTGTGAGCCGAATGTAGGGCAAACTCAGAGTTCGGACACAGACGAACCTGATCCAAACCTGAGGTTCGGCTGATCGGGTTTTGAGTTGTCTAGTTCAATTGTAAATAGTTAAGTCTTATATATATTGAGAACTTCATGGTCAGATCTTGTATGTGTACTCTGTGGTGTTTCTTAGTGGTCTAATACAAATCCTTTGTATTTACTCCTTGTGTTCATTCGTTTTACATTGATTTCATCACGACCGAGTAGATGATCCTCTGCGCACACACTTCAAAGTCTGTCAATCTCGCGAAATTAACAATTAAGGTCTGGGGGAGGTTGGACAGAACCTCCCCTCTCAATACTTGATGTGGACAGACTCTGGACAGAAACATACAAAGAATTTCAAAGACGAAACAATTAATACTTGTGTAATTCTGTCCGAACTGGGATCCATCCAAACCCTATCCGAACCTTATCTGAACTTCAGGTTCGGATCACCTTCAGACACACCTGAACATTAAGTTCGGCTGGGGTTCGGATCCCAATTCATGTCCTAGTCAACTCAGTATGTTTTGACAATTCGAACAGTAACAGCCACACAAGGTTCATGTATCAACAAATTCCCCCTTCGATGTAACTGTCGAATCCAGAGTTTGATCTTCTAGCAATCTTTAGTCAGCTTGCTGCAAACGCCTCTATCTTTAGCAAACTCCCCTTGACTGAAACTTTAGGTATGCAGGAAACAGCTTGCAATCTTGTACAATCATCACAATCAATAAAATTCCCCCTAGCTTCAAGCACATCCACAATGAGAACTTATCAATCACCTAGTGGGACACCTCAACCACCGGATATGACATCAAGATGCATGATCACTTCATTTAATCGTCATGAATAAAAAATAAAATCCACAAACATCACTGCATTAGACATAAATCTTCAATCTTCACCGAAATGTAATACATTCTGATCTTTATGAAAACAAACACGATCACCATCTTCAATCACAAAAATTCCCCCTCAACATAAAATCCATACCAATTATTACTCCGGTAAACGTATATCTCGTTACAGACTGAAACCTGGTCAAGTCTTCACGACTCAAGAAAGTATTGGGCATATGACAGAGAATTCCAAACTATTAACTATAATTTTTTACATATCGGTTCGCACGAACATCAGAATGCACCACCTTTCCATGAAGATCAAAAATTACCATCATCCATGAACTGATTGCTTTTGAATATTCACTTTTTCAATTATGAAACTTTGAAAGTTTTTAGGGTCCCCAATTTCCCCCTAAATAAGTGACATATTTAAATCTTCAATTTCTTATGATTCCAACCCCACACGAACAAATCCTTTCTTTTTAGTGGAATGATAAACTCAAGCGGCCCGCAACGGAATCTTTAATATCACTTAATCTTCAGTTTGTGTAGAAAGATAATCTCCGACAAACGTTCCCAAGTAATCATAACCATGTCTCCGAATCTCTGTCCATCATCAGAAACACGCGTTCTTGAATCTTTGTCCATCATCAAGAACAATGACTATCCACAAACTCATTTCTTGAAATTCGACCACTAACTCGTGATAAGTATTTGAATCTGAAAATTCTTAAAACATAACACCCCACAGCTACTGGATCAAGGGGAAACTCGATAACTGATCCGCTTCTTTGGAATTCCCACCTAACGGGGGGTTCGGGGGCAGCGCCCCTGAGAAGCGGGGTCCAAGGGGCAGAGCCCCTGGCTAGGGCCGTGAATTTTTTTTCTTGAACAAAATTGCTTCATTAAAAATGCATTCGAGCTCGTCCGGACTTAGTTTGACCGAACTCGAACCGAACTGTATCCGAACCTGACCTTCGGATGTCCGAACATGTCTGAACTCTATCCAAACTCAAGGTTCGGAGCGGTTACTTTTCAGATCTGATGTTCTTCAGCCAAACCTTAGACGAACTGTTAGAGCATATTCCTATGCTAACGTTGTGTCTCGTGTATTGTATCTAGTCAAGAGCTTCTGTGTGAGTCTGTTAGTCATCTGGCCGGATCACATGATCCGCCGGACCAGTTGATACGGCGGACCAGATGGTCTGCTGGTGATCCGCTGGCTTATGACTAAGTAACTATAAATAGTTCGTGTTAGAGAGAGTTAGTTTAGTTCTGTCATTTGCAACATCTTAACTGTGTGTAAACTGAGTGTGTTTCTCTCTCTACATTGTATTCTCTAAGTGAATCAATAAAGCAAAGCTTTATTTACATCTTGTTGTTATCCGATTACTGAATCATGCTGTAGTAAGATCGTCTCGTGCTTTTACAAGTGGTATCAGAGCAATCCAGGTTGCTCTACTGCTATGATTTGGTAAGTTTTCGAAATTTTAGAGAGAGAAAGTTTGGGTTTTCTACGTTTTTCATCAATTTTTCATACTTCTGAGTGATTCCGAGGATAAAAAATGATTTCTGGATGTTCCTGGAGTGTTTTCGCATCATACTGATCCAGTATCTAGCTTCAATTGTCGAAATCTGTGAAAATCAGTCGATTTTTGTGTTTCTCTGCATCTGATCCGCCGGTTGAAAATCTGATCCGCCGTTTGGTCCGCCCAGCAATCTTCATCAGTCTGATCCGCGACAGTTGCAGCGTACCAGTGTGATCCGCTGAAAATTCTGGTCCGCCGTACCAGTTTTGATCCGTCGTACCAAAGTCTAATCCGCCGTATGAAATTTGGTCCGCCGGACGAAATCTGATCCGGATCTGGTCCGCTAGTACAAATCTGATCCGCCTGGTTAGTTTGATCCGGAACTGATCCGCTGATAATATTTTGATCCGCTGGAGTTGTTGGTCCGCTGGCAGAATAGTGATCTTCACTAAAACTGACGTAACTTGCAAACCGTTTGGAGTTACGAAACCCAATACCAGCCAAAACGTTCGTCTTTCAGAGATCTAGAACGTGTACCCGCCTACGGCCAGTACCGTCAAGTTTTGACCCCCAAAATCTGCTTGGAAGACACCCGTTTTTTAGTTTTAAGTTTTCGCGTTCGGTATTGAAATTTCAAAATGAGCGACTTTCACGCTTTTTCAGCTGTTCAATCATCAATGCAAGCCATATTGAACTATGATAACGAGATAGGAACAACTCAGAAAGTTCCTAAGTTACTTCGATTGGAGGATTATGAGAATTGGAAGCAACGATTTGAATCATTTGTTAATGCTCTTGACATTGATTTGTGGATTTCTATTGAACAAGATTATACATATCCTAAGAAAAATGGAGAACCAATTCCACGAAGTGATCTTGATGAAGATCAAAGGAAAGTGTATGCCAGAGAAAAGAAAACGTATGCAAATCTCACAATGGCTTTACCAAGAGAACTCTTGCATCAATTCAAAAATTGCACAACATCAAAAACATTAAGGGATGCACTGAAGGATAGATGTGCAGGAAACGAGCAATATAAGAAGAGTCGAAAGAAAGTTTTGTTAAAGGAGTTTGATAACTTCCAGCATTGTGAAAAAGAGAGTATTGCAGATTTGATTTCTAGATTTTCTCATCTGATTAATGAACTCGATATTGTAGGAGTCCAGAAAGAAAAAGATGACTTGAAGGAAAAATTTCTGGAAGCTTTACCAGAAACATGGGAGAACTTTGTTATGATGCTTGCTAATGATCCAAATTATTCAAGTTGGACTTTCAATCAATTATTAAGCAAGTTACAAGCTCGAGAAATGGAGTTACTTGTAAAGAAATCAGCAATTCCATCAGTTCAGAATCCTGCAGTTTATTTTGGAGAGAATTCTGCTACTGCCCATGCTAAAGCTAAATCAAATTCTATTTCAAGCAGTAATCCACCAGTAACAGCATTTCTTGCTGGAAAGTCAGATAATGGTGGATATTCTTCAGGTTGTAGTTTTACTATTCCTGATAAATCATCAAGCAAGTCAACTTCTAATCAAGCAACCGAAGATCTAGCTGCTTTGCTATCTGCTTTTATATCTTCTTCGTCTGGAGCTATATTTCATCAAATTGGTCAGTCTTGTTTGTATGGCGAGGATTTAAATAACCTGGATGACGATCAATTGAATAAACTCGATTTGGAATGGCAATTTGCTATGGTCGCGGAAAAGGGAAAGAGATTTATGCAGAAACATGGTAAGACCTCTATTTTTCAAGGACAAACACTTGGCTTGGATAGAAAAATGATTAAATGTTTTAAATGTGCCAAACATGGACATTTTGCTCGCAATTGTCCTACCAAGTCATCTGACAAGGATATTTCCAATAAGAATGGTCAAGATAAAGATGTTAAAGCTATGATATCTCAAACTGATGAAGGTTATGATTGGGCTAAAGATTTTCCAGATGAATCTGCATTCGTGGTTCATTCTCAAGACAGTTATGCATTGATGGCAAATATTGAGGTTGAATCGAGTGGGTATATATCTGAGACCAGTAAATCTGACTTAAGTCATTCTGATTCCGAAATGAGTGGTTACGAATCCGTGTGTGAATTTTGTTCACAAAAGGATAGTCGAATTAAAGGTTTGATAAAGGAAATAGAGTGTCAATCTGTTGAAATCAAACGAAAGGATGAAGAATTGGAGAGTTTTATCAAGAAATGTCAGGAATTTAATGAAGTTTCCAAAACAAATGCAGAGTTACTCAAGGAAAAGAGTGTGTTGGTGACAGAATTAGCGAATGTTCAGAAACAATTGTCAGAAAGCTGTATTCAGAATGATCAACAAAAGTTACAACTTCAACACGAGAATGATGAGTTCATGTCAAGAATTGTCAAGCTTACTTCTATCAATGAAAAGTTGGTCAAGGAAGTTGCAGAATATAAGTCTCAAGCTCAAGATGTTAGTGAAGATTTTGAACAGTTATTTCAAAAGTCTATCAAAAAGGTTGAAGTGCTTCAGACATCGAATGATGAACTTCATAAGGCATTGAATGAAGTTACTGCTGATAGAACTCAATATCAGATTGTTCAGTCTGAATTGCAAGATACAATCACTTCTTTGAAGAAAGACAAAAATTTATTAGCAAGGAATATTGAGATTTATAAGGAAAGAGTGGATAAAGTTACCAAAGAAGTGCTTGCTGCTCATGATGGGATGAGACGAGAAAAATCATTAGTCAACACCACATCTGAGAAAATGATTCAATCAGAAAAAGTTCTTGCTGAAGCTCAGAAGATCATAGCTGATTTGAAAGTTGAGATTCTCGATCTCAATCGTCAATTGCATAACTTGAAGAATTCTCATTCTTTTACAAGTTATTTGTGTCAAGACGACAATTTCAAGAAGGTATTTGGAGGTGATGATTTTAATCAAATTCCTCATCCAGTGATTCAAACAGAGTCTGTTGTTGATTTGAACACTCCAGTGGTAAACAAAGATTATTCTGAATTTGTATCTGCGAAGTGTGAGAAAAAGGAATTACAGTGTTCAATCAAGCATGTTGAGACAGAAGAGAAGATAGGGTCTGAAGAAAGGTTGGCTGCTGAGCTTGTTCAAGCTAATAATTTGAAGGGTATTAAAGCTAAATTTACTGAGGTTGCTCAAGCTGGTTCTTCTACGTCTCAAGTAGATTTATCAAAGTTACCTGGTTATAAACGATCTGGTTTGGGTAATCATAATCACAAAGTTGTTCAGAAAGTTGAGAAGAACAAGCCAAAGAAGACTCCTAAGGCGAAGAAAGATACTAGTCTTGAACAGATATATCATCTGGCGCAGGTATTTGTATCCACCATGGAAAAAGGTTTTGGAGGGAAGCAAAAGAAGAAAGGTTCATCTGCAAGTTCACCGAACGAATCTTCTTCATCTGGTTCTAATGCTACACCTCAGAGTCCTACTTCGAAATGGGTACATTCTAACCGATTTCAGGTTTTTGATGATGTTTCTGATGAGTCTGAATTTTCTGATAAATGTCATCTAGTTCAGGACAAGTTACAATGTAAACGTTCATATCGTTTGTGCTATCAATGTCGCCAAAAGGGACATATAGCACAGAATTGTCCTGTCACTGTTAAAAGGAAATTTTCTGGAAAAACTGCCACGATAATTGATGAATCCGGCAGAATTTTTAATGACTCACCAACATCACATTTTAAAACAAAACATTTCAAAAGTGAGTCTAGTGTTGGTGATTCATCACAAGATGATGTTTCTGTGAAAACTGCACCTGCAAAGACGCAGTGGCGACCTAAAGTGGTCAGCAAAGCTGCAACTGACTTTGTGGAAGACACTGGTCGACCAGAAGCTGTGTGCTTCGGGTCATTTGAGTACTAATCATTTAAACCAGTGTGCAGGTATTCCTAGAAGACCCGTTGGTGTTTGCAAAGTTGCTAATGGAGGAGTATTCTGTGTTCTTAACTTAAATTGAATGCTTCATATTTCTACACTGAATTTTTCTGAAAGCTTAAACTGAAAAGGTATCAGTATCGATTGGTCAATTTTCTTTCTTTTACGTTTTGTATGTAGGTTAGGGGGAGAAAATTGAAAAGCCAAAAATAGCGTTTTTTTGTTTTTGTTTGTGTTAAAATGAAAATCCAAAAATAGAGTTTTTATTTTAAGGGGGAGAAATTGAAAATACAAAAACATCGAAAAATGGAAAATACAAAAACATTGAAAAATGAGAAATTGTATCCAACATGATTGGGAAATGATGGTACATTGGCTTACGTGTCTGACTCATGGATAAAATAGATGAAAAAGCCATAAGATCATTGTTTGATGTACTTGGTAGGCTTGGCAATAATTCAGAAAGTATTCAGATGTGATAAACATACTAAATACTAATGCTTGACCAAGTGGACAACATCTTGATGCATACCAATGATATCAAAGAAAAGATATGTGAAAAGGAAAATGAGAAGTCACTGTGTATACATGTGTTCATTTTGCAAAGATTTAAACTTGTTTGATTTTCTTTATTTTGTCAAACGATCGGACTTTCTCTGCGTGTCGAAAGACCGACCTGATCGTTGTTCGTTTGACGTTCTGCTTTATTTTCTTTGGTGTTTCGTATAACTCATCGGACTTTCTCTGCGTGTACGGGAGTACCGACCTGATTGTTGTTGAGTTATACAATTTCAACTTGTTTTATTTTCTTATTTTGTTAAATCCGAGGCCTTATCTGCGTATCGAAAGATCGACCTTAAGGTAGACGATTTAACGTTCTTATTTCTTTTTGCATGGAACACAGTTGACTGAATCATGTATACAATCATTATGTGATTAAATCACAAATGAAATCACAAAGAGTGATATAAAAAAAAAACAAAAACATATCTGAGTATGTCTGATAGTGT
Source organism: Deinandra increscens subsp. villosa (assembly GCA_039602395.1). Lineage (NCBI taxonomy): Eukaryota > Viridiplantae > Streptophyta > Magnoliopsida > Asterales > Asteraceae > Deinandra > Deinandra increscens. The sequence continues at coordinate 90,295,568 of JBCNJP010000027.1, read as the reverse complement.
GGGGTACACTGGTCAAAGCAAATCTAATCAATTCAATAACATATCCAGATGTTATGAGTATGATTGTGCCTGAGTTTAAGATGGACAAGTTATACCAGTAATCGACATAACTTATGTGCTAAAATAATTGAAATTGAAGCGTAGTTCAGCATGTCATGACCAATATGATCCCAAGTTGTGATCTTTCTCGCAAAAGGCAAAAATAGTGTGTGATTCAGTATTTCATTTCTGTATTGCATTTATGTTTCATATCTGAAAAATTCAAAAAGATTTTCGGTGTGTTTTGATATAAAGTTTCAAAAAGCCAAAAAGATTTTGTTTCTTATTTGTTTTCGACCGATCGATACTTGATACAAAATTCAAAATTTCAAAACTATATCTTGGATTCTCAAAGAGAAGTTTTGTGCCAAGATTAAATTAATTTTCAAAAGAAAAGGAAAGCCGCGTTTCTGTCTTCTGAAATTGCAGGTTATCTGAGTGAGACGACTCAAGCATGGTGAAAGGGGGAGTATATTATATCTTTCGCAAGTGGATCTTGAAGTTCAAAGTTTGTTCAAGATTGATCCAGCCATGCAAGCTCTGTTTCTAACGTGATCTCAAGTCAAAAATCGGATGCAGCAATGTTGCAGATTGAAGACTGAAGTTTAGTTGAAATATAGATACACTACACGTTAAGGGGGAGTTTGTTAGAGCATATTCCTATGCTAATGTTGTGTCTCGTGTATTGTATCTAGTCAAGAGCTTCTGTGTGAGTCTGTTAGTCATCTGGCCGGATCACATGATCCGCCGGACCAGTTGATACGGCGGACCAGATGGTCTGCTGGTGATCCGCTGGCTTATGACTAAGTAACTATAAATAGTTCGTGTTAGAGAGAGTTAGTTTAGTTCTGTCATTTGCAACATCTTAACTGTGTGTAAACTGAGTGTGTTTCTCTCTCTACATTGTATTCTCTAAGTGAATCAATAAAGCAAAACTTTATTTACATCTTGTTGTTATCCGATTACTGAATCATGCTGTAGTAAGATCGTCTCGTGCTTTTACACGAACTTGAGTGGAAATTTTCAAAATCGCACCAGATTCATAAATTGATCGAATTTCGACATCCAGATACATGAAAACATGACTAAAAAAGACTCGATTTCTAAAAAAACCGACCAGGAAACATCTCGAATCACATCTAACCGAAGGTTTAACGTCTCAAACTTAAAAAAAATGATGAAGTTTGACCATAGAAAGAGCCAACAGCTCTGATACCACATGAAAAAGCATATACGAATCGATTGTATGGTAGATAATCTCGAGACAGAAGTTCTGTCATATATTGTGTTGAATGATTACATAAACCGAAGGAGTATACAACAATTAAGGTCGGGGGGAGGTTGGACCGAACCTCCCCTCTCAACACTTGATCTGGACAAACTCTGGACAGAAACTTACAAAGAATTACAAAGACGAAACATTTATACTTGTGTAATTCTGTCCGAACTGGGATCCATCCGAACCCTATCCGAACCTTATCCGAACTTAAATTGCCTATCCGAACTTCTTCCGAACCTCAGTCAAACATGACTTCAGATGATCTTAGCCGAACCTTAGCCAAACTCTATCCGAACTGAATACAACCGAACCCCTTCCAAACTGTATCCGAACCCTATCCGAATTTCGTCCGAACTTCACACGAACTTAAGATTCGGAGCGGTTATTTCAGGCGAACTTGAGGTTCGGACGATGGTTATTGGGTAGACTCAAGAACTCGACCGAGCTAAAGTTTTTGGTAAAAAATCGCGATTTTGAACAGCTGCGAACGAAAATTTCAGTAGTCAAAGTGATTTTAGCCACATAACTATTTCAGTAATGAATTGCACTCGAAAAACTCAAAGATTGACTCGTTTTTTATAGAAAAACACTCGGTATTATCAAGAAAATGACAAACAATCAAAGCAAACACAATAGAGCAACTTGGATTTGCTCTGATACCAATTGAAAAATCGATTTGTCCCGATCTAGTGATTTGTACACCAAAATTGGATCGAAAGTTACCCCGAACTCAAGAACACAAAATGTAAATTAAACTCAGTTTATAGCTTAAATTATCAATGATTACATGAATAGACTCGTTAACAGCATCTAGTCATGATTCTAGACTCAAATCTCTCTAAAAAACAAGATCGAAAATTCCTCCCTTTAGAAATTGACTCTCTGGAAAACGGTCATGTGAGCAACTTTACATCCGAACTCAAACATAATATATATATATATATATATATATATATATATATATATATATATATAACATATGAACTCTTTGTTTGGATGCACTTCTGCTCCAGTTCGGCTATATCCGAACCTGCACTTCATTTGTCCTCAAATCGGTGACATTTTGGAGAAGTTCATTCTGTTGCTTCGCAAGTCTTTTATTCATTTGCAGATAAATGAATCTCAAATGTGAGATTAATTTATTACACACCTGAACCCCTCAAATATAATAGAATGACAAAAACGACTAACAAAACTAACGTGACTAACTGATACACACACGACACATATATTTTGCACTAACAAACTCTCCCTTGAAGTGTGATGTATCAGATATTCAAACTCTTTGAAACTGTTGTTAATTGATGCAGGGTATGCATAGCAGGAACATGACTGAGTCAACTGCACCATTTCTGAAAGTAATAACTCTTTGACAGATTTACAACCATGCATGAAATCCATTCTTAAATCTGCATCTGGGAGACTTTGATCTTTTCAACCTGCAAGCTTCAGAAGACAGAAGTTCGGTTTTTCTTTTTTGAGCCAACATAAGTTAATCTTGGGCAAAAATCTCCTTTGGAGAACCAAGATATTATGTTTTTGAATTGTTTTGCATCATGTCGACCTATCGAAAAGAAACCAGAAACAAAATCTTTTTGACTTTTCAAAAATTAGAATCAAAACACCACTAAGATCTTTATGTATTTTACGACTTTAGGCTAAAACACACCGAAAATCTTTTTGATACTTTTTTAAATGAAATGTAAAAGCAATTCGGAATCATACACTAGTTTTGTCTTTTGAGAGAAAGATCACAACATGAGATCAAATCAGATCACCATCATGCATCTAGCACACCTCAATTTCAACCTTAATCAACATGCTAGCTATATTGATTGCTGATATAACATTTTCATGTTTATTTCAACCTAGACAAATCAATTTCTATAGTTTTCTGATATGATTTAGGTATTAATTTTTCAAACATAGATAACATGGCACCCACACTATCAGGAATAGTGGCAATATCATTTATGATATTTTTGTATTTTCTTCTTTTATTCAAGCCAAGTCACATACAGCAAATTTTCTCGTGCAAATAAAATGAACTTGCTTAGCAAAATTTCATCACAGAGATATATCGTCCAAAGTGTTTCTTGCAAAAAGAAAGCAGAACGCTAGATCTTCAACTCTAAGGTAGATCATTTGATATGCAGATAGAGTTTCGGATTTAGCAAAATAAATTAAAGAAAATAAAGCAAGTTGAAGTTGTATAATCCAACAACAATCAGGTCGATACTTCCGTATACGCATAGAAAGTCCGATGGATTATACGAAACACCAATGAAAATAAAGCAGAACCTCAAACAAACAACAACCAGGTCGATTGATCGTTTGAGAAAATAAAGAAAATCAAACAAGTTTAAATCTTTCAAAACGAAAGCAAGCATACACCCATAGATCCCTTATTCTGTTTTTGTATTTTTCTACCAGTATCACATAGCATCCGTCAAGATGTGTACCACAGTTATCAAGCAAACTTTATCTTTATATCATAATAACACATATCAGATTTGCCAAGTACATCAAGCATTTTAAGCATGAACCTACAACCTTTAGGTCTAGTCTATCCATGGCAGATAACATATTCTAATGTACCATCACTTCTCAAAGGTCGGATCAATTTCTCAATTTTTCATTTTTTTATATTTTTCAAAATCTCTCCCCCCCCCCCTAAAATTCAACAAACTCTAATTTTGAATATTCCAAATTTCTCCCCCTAAAAATATGAAAGAAAGTAAAAAAGAAAGAAAACAAAATTGATCGACCAACACGGATACCCCGAATTTTTAGATTTTGAAAAAAAAACATTTTTTTCTCAAAAATTTTGTGAAATATCAACTTTGTGTAGCGCTAACTTAGGCAAAATACTTCACTATAAACAACCCCGCAATTGCTAATAGGCCTTCTTGAAGCATCCTGCACACAAGCTCAATAATTTTTAGTTAAATACGGGAGCCCAAACCGGCTTGGGTCGTCTCGTATCTTCAACATGATCGTAACCTGCAGAGGTTGCCATTTTCTGTTTCCATGTATGAAATGGTTTAAATGATTTCGACCGATGCGAATCACAACCATTAAAAAAACTTTGACTTGTTGAAAACCATATTCAACAACTCTTTGACCAACATTTTCTCAGGTTTTGAGTGATGTTGTTCATATCCATAATATGAAAACTCATTTGAATAAGGCATTTCAAAATCATTATTGAAAAATGGTTTTCTTTTTGAAAAATGTGTTGGTTTTGAAAACTGTGGTGACCAATCATCATAATTTGAGGTTCTACCAACAACCGGCTTCTGATGAGCTGGCATTCGTTGGTTATTCTGATTTTTTTCTAATAGGTACCTCATTGAGAATCATTGAATCAGATGATGACGATCGATATGAACCACGTGAAAATCTTTTTCGAGTAGCACAATCACAAATCACATGTCCCATCATGTTGCAGTAAAAGCAAGCTCTCACATCAGCCAACTTAGGAGATGACATGGATTCGGTTGACATTGTAGAATGTTGAGAAGAATCACTCTCTTGACAATCTAACTTAGAATTCTTCTTTGGTAGAAACTCGACATTTGTTTTCTTTTGAAAATCTTGTTCAGTACCATAATCTTTATTTCCAGCATTAACTTTCTCGTCTTCAACATCATTGAAATTTGCATCCATTTTGCTAACGAACTCTTGTTGCATCAATATAATTCTCTCAGACAGCTTAAGTGATGTATTCGAAGATGAATTTTTAGTTGGAACCATCATTATTTGTTCAAGTACTGCATCATTCAGTTTTTCATTCTCATTCTCAACCTTGATTTCGTCAACGATTTCTTCTATCTCAATCATATCTTTGAAATCATTTTCAGCATTCACGTTCTCGGCTTTGCTTTCATATCCCATACCACCATTCTTTTTAGATTTATCCGGTACCGACTTAGGTTTCTCATGACCTTGTGAAGCAAGTCGAGAAAACTCATCCTTGATGGCATTCAAATCATCTTTATTAGAAAGCAAAGATTCATCAATCACAATCTCTGAAAATTTTTGAACTTTAACATGTCCTGGATTGCCTTCAAACACTTTTTCCTTATCTAAAAATGTAGATTGAGAATCAAACTTCATTCTTTTGCTAGCATCAAATTTTTCTTCATTTTTCTTCTGTGGCTTTGATGTTTTCTTCTTCTCAGAAACATTATCAGCATACATTGAATAATCATGATGTTCTTCTGCTGCTTTCAAAGTATTGATAGAACTTTCAATAACCACAGGAGGTGGAACACTTTTCATAATAACATCACCAAAAATCTGTTGAAAATTCTCCTTTTTGCACAAAACATTTGTGAAAGACGATGAATTATTAAGATTATGCAACTGTCTTTTGAAATCACGAACCTCAATCTTCATGTCTGCAATTTGCTTTTGTGCTTCAGCCAACTCTTTTTGTGTTGCAATGAGTTCTTCTGTTGTTCTATTCAGAGTAGATTTTTCTCTCCTCAAATGATCATGAGTATCATATGTTTCGTGAACAACCTTTTCCCATCTTTGTTTATAAATCTCAACATCTTGCTTTAAAAGCTTGTTTTCACGAAGCAATTCAACTTTAGCATCCAACAGCTTCGTGTTGTCCTCTTGATGACTTAACTTTTTAGCAGTAAGATCAGAAACTTCCTTTTCTAGACCTTTAAGTTTGATTTTTAATTTTGCATTTAACTCTACATTCTTATGTTGTAGCTTCAAATCATTCTCAACAGCTTCACATTTTGAGAAACCATCGTTTTGAACTTTTTCCATAACAGATTTATTCAATTCAGCATATTTCTGAGCAAGAGCATCCCAAAACATTTTAGAATTCTTGCACGTTTTGAATTGAGACAATAATTATTTTGACAATGTCATTGTGAGAATATCATAAGCTTTTAATTCTCTTTCATAACATTTCCTTTCTCAATTGAAAGATCTCTTTGAAATTTAGGAACACCATGCCAATCAGTCGGATATGAATACTTTTCATCAATCGCCTTCCAAAACTCATCAAAGTTAGCTTTGATAAAAATCTCAAAATCTTTTCTCCATTCTTGATAATCTTCACATTTTAATAATTTGGGAACCACCGAACTTGATTACATCTCACTCATTGTAAGTACACCACAAAAATATCACCAATGAACCTTGTATCTTGAACTTTGAATTTTGTGAAATCACTGAATTGAAATCCCAAGGCAATTTTTTTGTTTTTATTATTATCTTTTAAAAAAAGTTATTTAAAATTTTCTTTTAAGAAAGATATAGGAAAACCTAGAAAAACAAAATGTTTATAGATTTTATTTTGTTTTTAACAAAAGAAACTAAACAAAGAAAAAAATAACATGGTAAAAAAACGCAACCAAAGAAAAACGAACTTATGTTTGTTAACCGATTCAATAAACGCAAAAAGAATTTGCGTTCACAAATCAATCCAACGAAATTGTGTAAATTTAAAAAAAAAATTATGGTGACACCTTTTTTTTAAAGGAAAATTGGCCTATAATAATCTCAGTTATCACCTATTGGCCAATAATAATCCCGGTTATGTTTTTTCCCCACAATAATCCCAGTTATTAACATGTTGGCTTGTGCTGAACCGCCGTTAAGTGGACACTGACGGTGTTAGATATTTGCTAACTGAACATCCAACTAGGATCCTAGTTGACATTTTTTATTAAATAACCTTTAATTAAATGAGGGAAAAAAAAACCCTATTGAAGAATGAGAAACCGTTCATAACAAAACCAAAAAAAAAAAAACATTGTCATTGACATTCACAGAAGGAACATTTGGGGTTTCAAAATGAGATGATTCGTGTTTAGTGTTTCCACTTCTCAATGATGATAAATCTCTATAATTAGATTACCTTTGAGATGCTTCATGTTTACTGCTTCCATTTAACTCGATATAATGGTAAATTTGTGCGAGTAGATTGGATCGAATTTGCGTCTTGTTAGACAATAATTTTATGGCCATAACGTATTTGTATTTATATGAATCAATACATATAGATCAGAGCCTTTTGTTTATTTTAAAATGGAATTATTTAATTATCTATATATATATTTCGTAACAATGTAACATTTTGCATAACTTATATTACATCACATGATTATTCAATAAAGTCACTTACAACGTTTAGTACTAACAAATGACCGATTGACTATTTTTTTAAATCGTCCAATTTGAGAGTTGATGACGACTATTTTTTTTGTTTGTTATAAATGGGGTTCTCATTCTTCATTAGGGTTTTTCTTTGTCATTTAATTATAGGTTATTTAATAACAAATGCCAATTAGGATCCTAGTTGGATGTCCAGTCAGCAAAAATCTAACACTGTTAGTGTTTACTTAACAGCGGTTCAGTACAGGCCAACATATTAATAATTGGGATTATTATGGGGAAAAAACATAACTGGGATTATTATCGGCCAAAAGGTGATAACTGGGATTAATATAGGCCAATTTTCCCTTTTTTTTTAAAATTGTTGTTTTTAAAAAAGAAAAAACTTGTGTATAGTTTTTTTTTTATAAAAAAACTTTGTTACAAAAGACTTGTTATTTAAAATATGAAACTCTTTTTAAACTTTGTGGAACAAGAGGTACTAGAATTGAAAAATTATCAAAACATGACAAAATAGTCGAGATGGTCGCCTTCCTCCACAATTTCTTCCTTTTTCCGGCGGCCAAAACCAATTCCGGCGAGTCTTTCCGGTCAAAAATCGTTTTTCCGGTGACTAAAAAACAAAAACTTCAATCGATGATATCCCTCTCAATTCGTAACGAAAAAATTGATCCGTAAGTTGCTACGGATTCGTGAGATCGAGAGGAATCAAACTAGCACCATTGTTGCTAGCCTTTGATGAGGTTTAAGGCCTGAACGAAAAGCTCCAGTGAATGAAGAAGATGATGAATTTTGTTATCTTCTCAAAACATCACCAAAATGAAAACGGATCGTTGCATTAGCTTCGTATGATCGAACCGAGTCCGTAGGCACCAAAATTACACAAAATGATTGAGTTTTGAATGATTCACCATTGAAGAACACATGAAGAACATTCACGTTCTGTGAATTTGCGAAGTTACTAAATTTTGACCAAAACGAAATCTGAAACTTGCATTAGATGCGTGATAACCTGTAAAAACTTCATGTATCAATTAGAAACACCAAAATACTACAGATCAAACGAATTTTGAGGTCAAAGTTTAAGCAATTTGACTCCAAAAAGTCAAACTCAGCGAATTGTGCAAGTTAAGCTTCGATTTCGATCAGAATACGATGTAGAATCACGCCCGCTTGATCGTAGAGTAAGAACGAATCTTACTAGAGGTTTGCTTGATCGTAGAGTAAGAACAAGATGTAAATAAGAGTTTGTTTTATTGAAATCACAAAGATACAATTACAAACTCTCTCAAAAGCTCTCTAGATAAACACTATCAAAAACACACACTTAAGCTCTGGTTCTCTCTCAACTTGTTTCTCAGTGTTTTTTTTTTCTAAAAACAAAGACAAGCTTCCTATTTATACTAGACTGGCCGAACCTCAGGCGAACTTGAGGTTCGCCTGATCTGAACCTCAGGTTCGGCTGGCAGCAAACTTTTCTTAATGTTCACATCGTCTCGATCAGATACTTCACATGACGCATAGATTATGTATCAACAAACTCCCCCTCGTCATGTGCAGTATCTGTTCACCAATTAAAACATATTCTTCGAACAAACTCCCCCTTAACTGGATAATAGCTTGATCTTGAATACTTGACGATGCATGGTTTCTTTCATCTTTATCAGCAGCTTCAGAAGACTTGAAGTTGTGATTAACTCTTTCCTTTGAGTACCTGGCCAACATAAATATTCTTGGCGCAAAACTTCTCTTCGAGAATCCAAGATATATGAATTAAAAATGTTTTTCATATCTTGTGTCGATCAATCGAAAACAAATAAGAAGTAAAATCTTTTTGGCTTTTACAAAGTTTATATCAAAACAAACCTAAAATCTTTTTGATTTTTCAAACTTATGCTAAAACACACCAAAAATCTTTTTCAATTTTTCTGAAATGAATGTAAAACGCAATACAGAAACAAACACTATTTTTGTCTTTTGCGAGAATGATCACGACGCGATATCATATCAGATAAACGGGAAGCGGAGGATCGAGGTAGAGTTTACACATGATGTACTATCAAGTATTTAAGATTGGACTCATCGTCAAATTGAGGAAGAGTTTGATTGTAGATACAAGATACAAGCTTTATCGTGGAAGCTGATACTGCACATGTCGAGGGGGAGTTTGTAGATACATGGTTCCTGATCATCATGTGAAGTATCGAATACAAGACAAGATGATGCAAGTTTACTATGGGTCGAACCCTAGGCGAACTAAGAGTTCGGACCTAGACGAACTTGGTCTGAACCTGAGGTTCGGCTGGTCGAGTTATTATCTAGTATAAATAGTTTCCTTTGTATTTACTGTCGTGTACATTCTCGTTTTACATTGATTTCATCACGACCGAGTAGACAATCCACCGCACACGTACTTTCAAGTGGTATCAGATCATTCGATTCAATCTACTAGTTGGAAATCTCTGTTTTCATCAGGTTGAGTAAAAAATCGCAAGTTTTGCGAAAATGTTACTCATTTTTGAGTTTGTTTGATCTTATCGAGTGTGATTTTCATGAAAAATATTCTCCTAGATTGTTTCTATTGAGTTTACTTAAATTCATGTCGAAGATTTTATCTAAACACATTGAGAATCGCAAACATGGAGTCGAGAGTGTTCGAGTTCGTCTGAGGTTTGGCTGTAACTGAAAAATAACCGCTCCGAACTCTAAGTTCGGATCAAGTTCGGCTAAACAGATCAAGTTCGCTGATTTTTGAGTTTGGATACTGTTCGGACAGTGTTAGGTCATAGTTCGGATAGAGTTGGCTGATTCTCGGTTCGTCTAATCCGAAGTCAAGGTTTGGCTGAGGTCGGTTACATTTTGGGTTCGGCTGAGGTTCGGGTGAACTTTAACTTTTGGTCAATATGAGTGAATTTCAAGCGTTTGCGGCAATTCAGAATTCAGTGCAAGCTACGATGCAAACTATGATGAATTATGATAATGAAATCGAACAAGTTAGAGAGTTCCCAAATTGCTCAAATTGGAAGATTATCATAGTTGGGTTAAAAGGTTTGAAGAGTATGTGGACACGAATGATATTGATATGTGGTTGGCATTTTCTGATCAAAATATCTATCCTAAAGATGAAACCGGGGAGCCAATTATTCAAACAAAACTCACTTCTAAACAAAAGAAAGCATATCAAGCCGAGAAAAAGGCATATGGTACTTTGACAATGGCATTACCTAGAGAGTTACTACATCAGTTTTCGGGTAACTACACATCGAAGAGTTTATGGGATGCATTGGAAAAGAGATGTGAAGGCAATGACCAATATAAGAAAAGTCGACAAAAGGTTTTGACGAAGGAAATTAGATAATTTCAAGCATTATCATAATGAAACTATTCCAAATCTGATTACACGATTTGCAGATTTAAAAAGTGAAATGTGTCTGGTGAATCTTACAAAAGAAGAAGCTGATATGAAAGAAAAGATTTTGAAGGCTTTACTTGAGAAATGGGAGAATTATGTAATGATGATAAATCATGATAACGAATATCCAGGATTATCATTTAATGATCTAATTCAAATATTACAAGCAAGGGATATGGAGTTAATGGTGAACAAGTCTCTTCCTGCACAAATTCAAAATCTTGTTGTGTATCATGGTGAAAATGATTCAACCATGAATGCTGGGAAATCTAATATTTTTAATTCCGACCTCCTACAACATTCATTGCAGGTAAATCTGAAACTCCTAGTTATTCTGTTGGTTGTACTGTTTCAATTCCTAGTTCTTCGACTCAGAATGCTTTGTCTGCTCAAACTGCTGATGATTATAATGCATTAATGTCTGCATTGGTATATTCATATTTTGGTGTTATTACTGGTTCAGTAAGTAACACAGAATTGACCAATGAAGATTATGAGCGAATCGATTATGATCATGTGGAAGAGATGAATTTGAACTGGCAATATGCTATGTTGGTTCAAAGAACGAAGAAATTTTTCAATAGAACTGGCAAGAAGAGATTGAATCCGGATGGGAAAATTGGACTAGACAAGTCAAATGTTAAATGTTATAAGTGTTCTGTATATGGAAATTTTCCACGAGAATGCCCAAGTTCAACTGAAAATTAATTGAAGTCTGGTCAACATGCACATTTGGTTATTCATTCACCAAATGAGCTTACAAGGTTGAAAAAAAATCTGTTTCTTTTGACAAAAATGTTTTGGCATCCAGATGAATTTGCTTGGAATGTAGATTCTAAAGCAAAAAATGAAACATGCTCCATTTACTGTTGCTTTAACAGCTCGTAATGTTGATGATAATGTCTTAACTGATTCTAACTCAAGTTCCCAAACATCTTTGATTGATGAAGTTCAAGAAATCGAAGAAGAAATCGAAGGCTGAGAAAAAATCAAAGGCTGAGAAAAAGCAAAAATCTTTGGGAGAAGCTCCGAAGTTTAATTCAAAGTCTATATTCTTGGAACATGAACAAGTGTTTGATAAGGTTGCTTCGAGTACTTCGTCTGGAACTGAAGAAGAAAAAGTTTTGGTTGAAAAGAACCAACTAAAAGACATCAAAGCAAAATTCACCAGAGAAGCTAAGGGGAGAGAAGCTTCTGGTTCTTCTTCAAGTTCATCAAAGACACCTGGTTATAAACACAAAGGTTTGAGTTTTCAGGTCAAGGAAGTATCATTCAAGCTAAGAAGCAAGAAAAAGCTGCAAAGATTCCCAATGTTAAGGTTCCAAAGAAATCACTTTTTCTGAAGGAAAAATCTTATTATTCTGGAAGGTCATTATCTTCAAGAAGTCCATCTTCTAGGTATGATTCTTCTGAAGATTTCTCTGATAACTTTGATTCTGAGCATTCTTCTGGTAAATGTGCTTAATTTTTGTGAACGAATTTGTTATACATGTCGTCAACCTGGACATCTTGCTGCTGAGTGTCCGACGACTACATATATCCACAACACTGCTAAATATGTGGATAACAAATGTCAAATTTTTAATGAACCATGGTCTCCAAATGTGAAATCAACTCGTAAGCCGTCTTGGTCTAAATCAAGCACGCCAGTTGAAACTGATTCTGGTACTGATCACAAATCAAAATCTTTCAAAATATGGAAACCAAAGGATGTTTCCAAAGTCAACAACGACTGTGTGGAAGACACCGGGCGACCCGACGCTGTTGAATCGGGTCGATCCCAAAGCGACTAATGTTTTATTTGGTGTCAGTAGGTATTTCAGGAAGACCTATCGGTAATTGAAATGTTGCTGGTGGTGAAATATCCGTGATAACTAAAATTGAATTTCAAAATCAATTTGGTTTTCAAAATGCTAAAATGTTCGTATTCGTGTTGGTTGATCAATTTCTAAATTGTTTTTCACTCCGTCTCATTTTGAGGGGGAGTTTGTTTTTGGAAAATACAAAAATAGTGTGTTGTTTTTCAAGTGTTAAAAATGAACATCTAAAAATAGAGTTTGTCATTTTTAGGGGGAGAAATTTTGAAAATACAAAAACTTTGAAAAATACAAAAATCCAAAAACATTGGAAAATGAGAAATTATATCCGACATGATTGGGAAATGATGGTACATTGGCTGACATTTTCTGACTCATGGATAAAGTAAGTGAAAAAGCCAAAAGTCCATTATTCGATGTGTAAGATAGGATTAGCAAATCAGAAAGTATACAAATGTAATATACATTAAATCTGATGCCTGATCTAGTGGACAACATCTTGATGCTTGATCTAGTAGACAACATCTTGATGCATATTTTAAGATATATCAAGAAAAAGATATGTGAAAAGAAAAATAAGAAGTCACTGTGTATACATGTGTTCATTTTGCAAAAATTAAAACTTGTTTGATTTTCTTTATTTTGTCAAACGATCGGACTTTTTTTACGTATCGAAAGATCAACCTGATGGTTGTTCGTTTGACGTTCTGCTTTATTTTCTTTGGTGTTTCGTATAACTCATCGGACTTTCTCTGCGTGTGCGGGAGCACCGACCTGATTGTTGTTGGGTTATACAATTTCAACTTGTTTTTTTTTCTTATTTTCTTAAATCTGAGGCCTTATCTGCGTATCGAAAGATCGACCTTAAGGTAGACGATTTAACATTCTTATTTCTTTTTGCATGGAACACAGTTGGCTGTATCATGAATACATTTACTATGTGTTAAAGCACAAGTAAAATCACAAAATGTAATAAGCAAAGCATATCTGAGTATGTCTGATAGTGTGGGGTACACTGGTCAAAGCAAATCTAATCAATACTTTAACATATCCAGATGTAATGAGAATGATTATGTCTGATTTTAATGTTGGACAAATTATATCTACAATCGACATGGCTTATGTGCTACAAAAAATTGAAATTGAAGTGTAGTTTAGCATATTATGTCCAATATGATCCCAAGTTGTGATCTTTCTCGCAAAAAGACAAAAATAGTGTCTGATTCCGTACTGCTTTACTGTCACACCCCAAATTTCCACTAACGGAGTTTATCGTGTGGGGTGTGAGCCAGACCAGGACCCGAGTCATTAGTTACATCAAGCATAAGTTAAGGGTTCATAATATAAATATATCTCCAAACGGGAAATATCAAAACCAGAGTTAAAGTTTAGCGGAAGCTCATAAAAGTTATGTTGCGCGAAACAAGCGCCCGATAAGTAAATTCTAGTCCAAGTTGAAAAGATTTGAAAACAAATTCCCAAAATAAAAGGTTTTAGCCAACGTACGTGCCCAAAAATCAGATTCTCCTAGCGTACTGCAAAGCATGCATAAGAGCAAGTGTCAACTAATGTTGGTGAGTTCACATAAGCACATAAGTATATCTAGTATAATTATGCAGTACGAATAAAACAGTCTTTATTCGTATATAAGTATGTATATTACAAGTAAAATCCATATCGTATGTAGCGAGCCTTAGTTCATGTCACTAAAACGTTCGCAACCAAAGCTGACCAATTAGTTGTAGAAATAATTCCTTACGTGTTTTGTCTTCCCCGTGTCTACTCGATCATGGTAAGTTAGGCTGACATTGTCCTCAGTCCGACCGCCAGTTGGGTGGTGCATCTCGTGCCCGCTGAGTGGGGTTTGTCAGACCCTAGTAGTACTATCCAATATCCCCTCGCTCTATGCTATTAACGGTTCGATAAGTAAGGACTTGAAAGATAAAGCATTTTACGTGAACATGTGATATATACTGGATTTGTACTTTAATCATACATAAAAGTTGTCGTGTTATCACCCTAACCCAGGTGTAACGTGTTTGCGTGTGTTATCGCCCAAACCCGGATGTAACGTAAAAGGTTGTGTAACTCACCTTAGGGTGCGCTACTACAATTCGGTAAGACTTCAAGTCTTGCGTAACTACCGAGCACCTATCGATTTTACATTCGTAAGTGTGTGTTCGAACGTGGATAACATAGCCTAGACGACGGTTCAATGACAACTAATATTTCAATACGGGATGAAAATCATTTATTCAAAAGCAGTCAAAAACGACGTTTTGTCAACGACACGAGGATTTATGAAAATCAATGTGAGTATGTTATTCCGAATAACGAATGTAGCGATGATCGGGTAAACATGTAGGGGTTCTAAAATTTATACATAAATATATGAACGTAGTCAAAGGTGTGAAAAATAAAATGTCCTATATATTTATTTATATACCATGTCAACCTTTTTAAGAGATTAAAGAAACATCTTTAAAATATACACATGTATGCAAGTACGTGACAATAAAACAAATATGTGTAAATATATATATATTTTTTTCCGTTTAAAACTATTTTTTTTATTATTAACAACGAAAAAATAAAATTTTAATCCATTTTAACCATAATGTTCTTCATAATATAAAATTTTTACGAGTACTATAACGGGTTTTTACGAGTACTACGGAAACATTCATGGGTCAATATTTTATAAAGAACAAATGACAGTTGAGTTTTAGACCAAAAATTGCTTAACATCTTAAAAAAAACGAAACAACAGAGATGATGGCCACATGTTTCGAACCATGACCTGAGGTTCAAAATAGGCGCCCTAACCAGTTGCGCTAGGGCCTGGGTTTGTAAGAAGCTTGAAACAAAGCTTTTATATATACAGCAGTACAGGAACTGGTTCAAGAAAAATAACAGAAAAATAAATGGAGCTGGGAGGGTCGAACCCGAGAACTCTTGATCTCCCGGAAAGGCGCCTACCAACTGTGCTACCCGATCGATTGTGTTATGGTTCAGCGCGTTTAATATATAACTTATGCCATCCCGTCATCATCTTCTTCATTACAAATCCGGTGTTCGGAGTTTTATTCCGGTCACCAGAAAATCGCGAAACCAAAAGCAAACAGAAGGAAAACGTCTGACTAACATACTAGTATGCTTACCTCGAATCGGAGATGACTCTTGACACGTTTTTGAAACCGAGACGAGACCGAAACTCGAACACCACGAGACTCCAACTTCGATCCCGGAACCCGTCAACGGTCTGGAACCCTTAGTTGCTTCGAACAGTGACTAATGGTCACCACTAGATGGTCGTTTGGTGGCAGAATAGTGGTCGGACGGTGGTGCAGGTCGAAGGAAAAAAATAACGAGAGCGGGAGTGGCCGAGTGGGAGAGATAGTTCGAAAGGTGTTTGATGGTGGTAATCAAAATGAGACTCTCTCTAATGATTGTAGCTTGTGTCCGATGAACTGGAAGGAGAAAGATCGTAACTGACGAAAATTGGTTTCTTTGAGTTTAATGTGCAAAGTCGGTTACCAGAAGGAGGAAGTACGATCGACCGTTTTCATTGTTTGGAGTTCCAAATAGACTTTGGTCGAATGACAAAACTAGCCCCTGAGATTTCATCATTCATCTAGTTTAAATAGTTTGAGAAATTACAAGTTAGGTCCCTCCTAAGTTTAGGAACATTTCACGAACGCTAACGGGGACTGACGAAGAGTAGTTAGGCGACGATTATTCGAGGAACGTCAAAACATATTTAACGAACGAGGTTTATAAAGATGTAATCTATATATATCTAGCATAAAATCATAGTTATAATCCATAACCATAGGTTTTCAAATTCCTGTAAAATTTTAGAATGTTTCGTTGAATTACGTGACACATCGTCACATAAAATAATAAAATAACATGTGTATATATATACATATATACCATATGGAAATAATAAATATAATTGTCACATAAAATGACAAAATGTTTGCATGAAATCATAAAATATAATTTATATAAAATTATAAGTTATATACATTCAAGTAAATTAACCGACGTCTAGACTCATGTGCAGTGCTCGTGTAACTATTCTAGTTAACTGAGGTAATGAACATTATTGAAATACCATATAAATTATTAACAGGGTTAACCTGGGAAATTGGCGATTGTCATATTTACTTTTCTATATCAGAAAATAACAAAAAGATTTTAGGTATGTTTTGATATAAAGTTTAGAAAAATCAAAAAAAAATTATTTCTTATTTCTTTTCAATTGATCAACATGGAATACAAAATCAAATTTCAAAATCAAAATATCTTGGAGTCTCGAAGAGACGTTTTGCGCCAAGATTATTTATGTTGGTAGGTTTTTAAGTGGAAAGAGAACATCACAACTTCAAGTCTTCTGAAGCTGTTGATCACGAGATTACACATGATGTACTATCAAGTATTCGAGATCAGACTAATCGTCAAGAAGAGGAAGAGTGTGATTGAAGATGGAAGATACAAGTGTTAAGTGGAAGCTGATACTGCACATGCCGAGGGTGATTTTATAGATACATAGTTCATGATCGTCATGTGAAGTATAAAATACAAGACTGCATGCTGTGAGCCGAACCTAGGGCAAACTCAGAGTTCGGACACAGACGAACCTGGTCCGAACCTGAGGTTCGGCTGATTGGGTTTTGAGTTGTCTAGTTCAACTATAAATAGTTAAATCTTGTATAGAATGATAACTTCTTGTTCAGATCTTGTATTTGTACTCTGTGGTATTTCTCAGTGGTCTAATACAAATCCTTTGTATTTACTCCTTGTGTTCATTCGTTTTACATTAATTTCATCATGACCCAGTAGACGATCCTCCGCTCACGCACTTTCAAGTGGTATCAGAGCATTCAATTGGTATAAAAAATGAGTCAATATTTGAGCTTTTCGAGTACAATTCATTCTTGAAACCTTCCTGTTGCTAAAATCATGTTGACTACTGAAAATTTCATTCAAATCTGCTCAAATTGAGATTTTTGATAAAAAAACAAGTTCAGTTCGGTCGAGCTCATGAGTAGGTGAGATAACCGTCGTCCGAACCTGAGGTTCGTCTCAGTAACCGCTTCGAACCTGGAGTTCATCTGAAGTTCGTCTATATTTTTGTTCGTTTGGAGTTCGTGTCATGTTCGGATAGAGTTTGGATACAATTCATCATTCTAGGTTTGGAAGGAGTTCGGGTACTATGAGTTCGGATCAGGTTTCGAAAGTCTACAGTTTGGACAAAGTTCAGAAAAGGTTCGGCAAGTTTACAGTTCGGAAGGAGTTCGGATAAGTTCGTCTACAGTTCGGACAAGGTTGGGATTTTTGGGTTGTTTCACTTAAACTGACGTAACTTGAGAACCGTTAAGAGTTATGAAACCCAATACCAGCCAAAATGACCGTCTCGGAGAGATCTACACTTTTACTTGCCTAAAGGCTAGTCCCATCCGGTTTGACCCCCAAAATCCATCTCTAAGACCCTCGTTTTTCGAGTTTGAAGTTTTGATATCCAATTTCACAATTTCTAAAATGTTTGAAATTGATGTATTGATTGAGCGTCATCGTTAGAATGTACCAAAGTTGATAAATCTTGGAGATTATCATGGTTGGGCAACAAATTTAAGAGCTTTTATTGTTGATTTGCATAAAAATTTGTGGTTACCGGTTACGAATGAATTTAAGTATCCAACTTATGGTGGTGACTTTAAAGAGATGGGAGATTTTTCAAGTGAAGAAAGGGAAGTCATATGATCAAAAGACACGGTGTGAGGAACATATGTCTAAAAGTTCTCGGAAAACAATTGATTAAGATTTGAAGTTTAAATGTAAAATTAAGGAGTTAGAGAATAAGGTGGGAAATTTGACTGAAGAGAATATTTTTCTAACAAAAGAGGTGGAGAAATGGAAAAATAAAGTTTATGATGGTTTAGCTGTAGAAATTCAAAAGGATGTGTCTGCATCATGTGCAAATTGTTCGGAATTTGCTAGTATTAAGGAAGAATGGTTGATAGAGAAGAAAATGTTGGTTGAAGAATGCAATAAAGCTAAAGCTAAGGAAAAGGAAGTTAATGAAGATTTTGATGCTTTATTTAAGAAGTGTTATCCTCTTCAACAAAAATATGAAAATATTAATAAAATTGTTGTCGAAGCTGCTGATAGAATAATTCAACTTTAGGAGAAACTCACAAAGTTTCGAGATACAAATGGAGAGGTTCAAATGCAAAATAACATCTTGAAACAAGATGTTGTCTATTATAAGAAACAAGTAGAGAAAGTTACTGTCGAAGTTCTAGAAGAGTGTCGTTTGAGAGAATGTCATAAAAGTGAATATAACAGTTTGTCGGACAAGTATATTGCTTCGCAGAAAGAGTTGATGGAAGCCAATATGAAAATAGCTGAACAAAAGATAGAGATTTTTGATTTGAAAAGGAAATTGAAAAATTGTAACAAATCATCGACTTTCCTGAATTATTTGTATAAGTTGGAGAAGAGTTAGGAGGATGGTAAAGATGCAACTCTTCATCAAGTTCCTGCTCCCGTGGATATTAAAATGTCTGTTCCAGCTATACCATCTGGTTTTGAATAGCATGATTATTCAAAATTTGCTGACACCAGTTTAGGAAAGAAAACAAAGTCCAAATCTAAGAAGAAAAGAAATGAACAGATTGATTATAGCAATGGTTTGAAGTTTGATTCAAAATCTATATTTCTTGAAAAAGAAAAGGTGTTTAATGGAAATCCAGGAAAAGTGAAAGTGCCAAAGTTTTTTGAGATCATGATAGATGATTCTTTGATTTCCGGGAAGAATGATTTGAAAGGTATCAAGTCTGAATTTACAAAACTTGCCAAACAAGGTCATGAGATACCATATTCTGTCCAAGATAAATTAAAGCAGAAAAATGGTGGTTTATGTGACAATCCGACTTTTAAGGTCACTTTCTGACATTAACTGAACGTAAACCGTATTAAATGTGTGTGAACATTTATGTGTTGACTTTGTTGACTTTAGCAAATTAGGGTTTTGTGTAATCATCACTATACGGGCATGCGCTTAAGTCTGGACGTTTAATATTCTTGTTATATGATTTTTAGGTAAATCATACCTTATGATTTCATGTGACGTTATGTCATTTTATGTTAGTAATTAAACCTTTACTTTTGTGTGATATATATATATATATATATATATATATATATATATATATATATATATATATATATATATCCTTGTAAGTAATACATACACATATGTATATATGATCTTAATCATATTTATGATTTTATGTAAACCTAAAGTATATATATTTATAAACTTTTAGTCATGACGGATTTTAATTATATTCATGATTAAGTGTAACTTAAGATTTAGTTGCAAGCTATTATACATGATACCATGTAACTTAAATGTATAAGTTTTAGATTTACAAATCTATGATTTTATGTGGTCATTTAATTTTATATCTATTATAAACGTTATACGATTAATATATTTTTACGTTCCTCGTATATTCGTCGTTAAAAACGTTCTCCGTTAATTCTTTTAGTTTTGTTAACTATTCCAAACTTGGATGGACTAACTTTGCCAATTCCTAAAACCCATCTTTTATTGAACCAAACTTGGAGGGGCCTGGTATGTAATTATCAAAACATGACTCTATTAAGTGTAATAAGTTGAAGGACCTTTTCTGCCATTTCTATTAACTCGATCGTAATCATTCTTTTGTAACTGCCGACTGTTTTTCTTCCGGCGACCGTCCAAGTGAAACCAAAGCCTTCATTCACGCAATCAATACAATCGGTTACAACCCGTCGATCATTAACACAACCCAACACTCATACCAAATCATTTTGATCGCCACATCTCAACCTCCCTCTCTCTCGTTTCTCCCTGTCCGACGCAAACAGTCAAACACTATCACCGACAAAAGATCCCGGCCAACCAACACCACTGTTCTGCTACTGTTAACCACCGTTAAACACACGGCTATGATCACGAGTCTCTGCAGAGAAACCGGGAGCAAGTTGGGTGGTGATCGGAGCCGAGCTCGTGTCGAAGCAGGTTCGAGTTCGGTTCGATTTCGACGTCAAAACGCATCAATCTCTCATCTCCGGTTCAAGGTAATCGTTTTTCCTTGTTAGTCGCACGCTTTCTGGCTCCGGCGCATGTTTTTTTTTAGTTTTCCGGTGACCGGAGATAACTCCGGCGAGTTAGGTTAAATTAATGAAGAAGATGACGCGAAACAGAATAGGTTATATACCCGTTTCTCCGGGTTAGAACACAAAACGGACGGGTAGCCCAGTGTCTAAGGCGCAGAGCTTTTGACTTCGTGGTCGCGGGTTCTAATCCCGGCCACTGCGATTATTTTTCTGTTTCCCCATTAAACTCGATTTTTGGCCACTGTCAATAGATAAAAGGTTTTTGATTCAGATTGTTAACCAAACAGGTGGCTTGGCGGAGCGGTTCGGTTGTTGTGCTGGGCAGGAGAGGTCACGGGTTCGACCCGTGTACTCTCCACATTTTCTGTTTTTTTTTTTAGTAGATGATTCAAGGGATTTGTTCCAACCAAAACTTGATTTAAATGAGTTCTTAGGAACGTCTAAACTCATAGAACTATGTTTGGACTATGAACTCGTAAAATTTGATGATTTGAACAAAAAAAAAAATAGTTTCGATAAACCCGTATATATATATATATATATATATATATTTAACACTAAAAAAATCGTTGTTTTACATAAAATGGTAAGATAAATACAATTTTGTGTAGATTGATATTTATACGTATGTCGTTGGCTTATTGAAACGATTAGATACCTTTAAATGAAATTTTATAAATCTGTATCCTGTTTTGTAACCTGTTATTAACGTCATAACACGTTTAGTTAAATACATATATTATATATATATATTTGGAATATATGAACTTAGAAAATATATAATATTGATATATATTGTATTTTCTCGCGTTATTTCGATAATCACTCGGATTTGGCACACGTGCCATCCTCGACTTATTCTGGACTTCATGATCTTTCGTTTTCGCCATTTACTTTAAACTTAGTTGCTTAGTTGAACACACACTTATATTTGAATGCTCGTTAGGTGATTGATTGCTTCCACAAGACTCTTATTTGCTACTTGACTTAACTGTTTATCTGGAATTTTGCTGTGCAACCTAAGGTGAGTTTCACGGCCCCATTTTACTGTTTTAAATCCTGTTGGGGGAGATTAACATGCATGATTTACACAACTGAGATAATTAGACTTTTATATATCACACGATTACTGATTACTGAGGCACACTAGACAACAAAGTCCTTCTCATGGTACCGTTAGTATTTGGTGATGATAGCGGGAAATATATTGTAGTACTACTGGGTTTGACAAACCCCACCCGGGCCAGTCGCTCTGGCACGATTGGATATCGAACGGGTGTTATATTCGTCCTCAACGAAACAAGGCAAACTATAAACAACTGTCAGCTTCGGTGACCATCACGTGCAAGGTTTCATGTATATAGCCTAGCTAGCTATTTGATATATATTAGTGATTATGCTCTTACAACTTGACTGTTGTTGAACAGTCAATCTTAAACTCAACTTGGACTGTTTTGTACAGTTGCACTGTTGGAACAAAAATTTATGTGACTGACGCCATCAAATCTGTTTACCGAAGCATTTGATTGAAGAATCCATGTGAATCGATTTAGAGACTAAGTTGTGATGCTCGAGGCTTGCAAGATGGGACCGAAGACCGTTTTCTGGAAAAGTCAACCGTTCGGGTCAACGGTCAACGTAAAAGTCAACGAAAGATCGGTTCGAGCGAGTCAAGCTTCGGATTAATTGAATCAACTTTGATTTAATTAATATTTATGTTATTTACTTTACTTGTAATTTTGTTCATTTGTCATGTTTTTCTGTCGTTAGTCACCCTCACTATATATAGTGAGGGTGCCCATTACAAGTAAAGGAGTCTCCGAATGGGGAGATGATGATTTTCTTGTAGAGTGTGAGGTTTCCATTCTAGAGAGAGAGTGAGTCATGGATTTTCTAGAGAGAGAGTGTTCTTCATGATTTTTTTGTAACTAATCATTCGGTTATATGAAATCATTCGATATTGTTCATCATCTTTCTTGTTTATGATTATTCATGATTCATCATCATCATCTTCTTCATTTGTTTTTTTAAGTTTTTCTCATCCGAACATGTTCTTGCTCAAGATCGAGATTCTCGTAGTGAAAATCGGTCCTAACAAATGGTATCAGAGCGGGTACCGATCAGATTCATCTCACCGTGAATCTGGTCACTCGAATCTGTGATTTTGAGCTTGAATGGTGAAGATGAGAAAACTTATTTTTTAGAGACTTTTTTCTATTTTTTCTTCATTTCTGGATGGATTCTGATGATATGGATGATGGATTCATGTTTGGGAGTGCATTTGGATGTGATTCTATCTTCTACTTGTTCAAATCTGTTGGAAAATTGAAGATCCGAGCTCATTTTTTCGGAACTTTTGGGGTTTTCCCGTATTTGGGGTTTTTGAAGATTTTGGAGCTTGATTCTTCATTTTCTGGGTTTTTCTTCATGTTTTCGGATGAAGTAAGGTATGATTCTCAGTGGAAAACGCGTTCCGGATCCATTGGAAGCATCCATTTCATCTGATTCTCAACCGTTTGGGCAGATCTGGAAAAACACACACTGACGGTGTAAGTGTGTGTTCTTCGTGTTCTTGAGAGATTTGCAGATTTGGGGCTGTTTTGATCAAAGATTGCTGCTGTTTATGGTTTGTTTGTGGCCAGGACAATCACATGAATGGTTTATCTTCTCGAATCCGTCACGAATCTGTTATCTACACTCATTCTGGAACATCGAAATCGCATCAGGAAGATGTTCAAGTATGTGTTCTTATTGTTCTTCATTTTCCAGATTATCCTAACTGTTTTTGAAGATATGAAGATTGTCTTAGCGGACTTGTTCAAGTCTTAGCGGACTTGTTCTCCTCTTAGCGGACTTCATCAGTTTTTAGCGAACTTGAAGCTTGTCTTAGCGTACTTGTTCTGTGCTTAGCGAACTTGAGTCCTTAGCGGACTTCAGAGGTGTCTTAGCGAACTTCTGGTAAGCTTAGCGGACTTGAACGGGTTAGCGGACTTGTTACTGGGTTTTCGTTCGAGATCGTTTCGATGGGTTTAGTTCGTCAAGGGTTGTAGAGGATCGTCTCAGGAGTCCAACGAGCTAAAAATCGAAGATTTTCATTGAGAATTATGGAAGATATAAGCAGTTCACGTTTTTCCGGCGAGGGTTCTTGCGGGGTGAGTATTTCCGATCAGCATTAGGGTTTGGGGGGCTGATACGACTTTATGAAGGTGATGATGACGTGGCATGAGCCCATTCGCTGCATGAGAATGATAAACTCTCTCTCCTTTGTCTTTGTCGGATGCGCATCTGTCAACCCTATTCGCTGTCTACTTTTAATTGGTGGAAACATTGGTGGTGGGACCACCTGGGATAAAAGAAATCCGTGAATGCTCCTTTTGCTGTTGAAATCTTACTGGAGGAAACAAAGTCTCGTGGACCAGCGCTGCCAAAAGAACCGTTAGAGAGATTTTTGCTGTTGCCTCCTCATTGGTTCTCAGCCCTTCACGCGGATCAGCCTTTATGTCCGTTAGATTCCCTTTTATCTCAGCCGTAGATCTGGTTTTTGTGCTTCTTTTGCTGAAACCTCATTGGTCAGCCGCCACCCACGTGGATCGTGAATATGGGCTGTTGATCAGCTTCAATACCAGCCGTAAGATGAGATTTAATGCTCCATCCTGATTGGCTGCGAATTTTTCACATGGATTATGGCTTTTCTTTGAGGGATTTTTAAGACTAATTAAATATTTTGCATTTTCGTCAAACGCGGGCGTTTTTCTTATCAGTTTTTCGAGACGAACGAGATAAAGCCACGACGGAAATTCAGAAAATTTATTAGTCTCGGATTTATTCTATTTTATTGGGGTTCTCGTTTATTGGCGTCGCGCGCAACATTTGCTATCGATCACTGACGGGTTAGCTTTATTATCCGGTTAATTACTTGGCTTTCTCGTTATATCTCACGTTTTATTTTTAGTGGATGCAGCGCTGTCGTCAACTTACCGGATTAACTGGAATCTCAGTCAAATATTGGAATTTATCCGATTAAATCTCTCGGATGACCGTTTCTTGAAGAAATTTAAGAGTTTATTTTATTTTCGCATCCAACCTTAGTCACGTGGATTATTCACAACTGTCAGCATCCGGCTTCCGGTTTTTCGCAAGATTGTCCGATTTCAAGATTATTTATCTGGTTTCTCTAGGCAACCGATCGCGACGGTTCGACTCTCCGCATCTCATTTTTACGCTTCCGACTTGATGTTTTTGGAGGGATTTAGAGAAATAAGAGGAATTATTATGGATCTGGATTATCGGGTCGATTATTCGAAGTTAGAGCATGTTCGGTGTCAAACTGGTTTATCTGATTCAGTCTGTTGCGGTTTGGACTCCGAGATGTAGCATTTTCTCAGTATTGTACCCGACCGTGTGAACCGAGTGAGGAGAGCACTTGGATCTCGAACTGGAGCAACGAGAACAGAAGAAGCTTATTCAGAGGGGGAATCTCTTCGACAGATTGTCTCCGGTTTATCAGTTTCTCATTGAAGATGTACGACAGAGCGATTCTTCAGCAGTTGAACAAATTTGAAAGCATCAGTCAAGGGGGAAATTGTTGGAACAAAAATTTATGTGACTGACGCCATCAAATCTGTTTACCGAAGCATTTGATTGAAGAATCCATGTGAATCGATTTAGAGACTAAGTTGTGATGCTCGAGGCTTGCAAGATGGGACCGAAGACCGTTTTCTGGAAAAGTCAACCGTTCGGGTCAACGGTCAACGTAAAAGTCAACGAAAGATCGGTTCGAGCGAGTCAAGCTTCGGATTAATTGAATCAACTTTGATTTAATTAATATTTATGTTATTTACTTTACTTGTAATTTTGTTCATTTGTCATGTTTTTCTGTCGTTAGTCACCCTCACTATATATAGTGAGGGTGCCCATTACAAGTAAAGGAGTCTCCGAATGGGGAGATGATGATTTTCTTGTAGAGTGTGAGGTTTCCATTCTAGAGAGAGAGTGAGTCATGGATTTTCTAGAGAGAGAGTGTTCTTCATGATTTTTTTGTAACTAATCATTCGGTTATATGAAATCATTCGATATTGTTCATCATCTTTCTTGTTTATGATTATTCATGATTCATCATCATCATCTTCTTCATTTGTTTTTTTAAGTTTTTCTCATCCGAACATGTTCTTGCTCAAGATCGAGATTCTCGTAGTGAAAATCGGTCCTAACATGCACTACTTTCAACTTGAATTGTTTTTGAACTGATAAACCTGTGAACTCACCAACCTTTGTGTTGACACTTTTTAGCATGTTATTTCTCAGGTTGTGGATGTTCAAGTATCACGAGTACGCATGCATGAGTCTTGAAACACTTTTATTGTCTTTGAACAAGCCACGTCACCTTGGGTGATGGTGTTTTTACATTAATACTTTCATTGAATTTATGCTTCCGCATATGTAAAACTCTGTATTTATATTTTAATGAAATATACAACCTTTTTATTAATTACTGGTCGTTTGGTGTAACTAATGGACGGCGATCCTGGTTTGTCACGCTCCCTGCGGCGCGTTATCGCGCGTGGGATTTTTGGGGGTGTGACAGATTGGTATCAGAGCCATTGGTTATAGTGAATTAAGATTCGTCTTAGACTGTAACTGTTTTGCATTAGTTGCACTTAAAGATTTTTCTCATGCATCGTGATACTCACTCCTGCACGCACCTGGTTTACGATTTGTCGTTTACATCATCCAATCTCCTTATACTCACGGTAAGGAGCTGGGTAGTCTTGAGTCATTTTTCTTAACTTCTCTAAGTTTTGTACCTCTTGGTTAACATTCATGTACAACGAGACATCGAATCAGATCGAAGGATCACGTTTATACTTTTGACGAGCTGATTGCTACTCGGGATTATTCCTGATTGAACAACTGGGCGTAGTGCCCATACTATGGATGCATGCTGCATAGGGAAGGTGGTGTAATACCTCTTATTGTCCTTTAACCACTATCTTAGCTTAGGAGGTTCTTGTTATACCTGCCTTATGTATATCTCTAAACTCATTCGTTCAGGGAATGTTATCTCGATGTGCTAGTAGCGCGATTATTTAGCTTCACTAGAGTTAGCAGGGTATGAATTCAAGTAGCTGCCTATGGGGCACTTATATCAACTTTCGTTATCCTATCGTCTTTACATTTGTTGTGATCTCTTAAGATCTTTCCCTTCTAGATTTTATCGCGTTGTGCGTTGAAATAATACAACTTGAGTACAAATCTTATATCCCCAATGAAACCTGATGCAGGTCGACTGAAATTCCCTCTTTGTGTATCAGATTGCGATCACGCCAGTACGTGTGATAATTATTCTCTAACTTCGAGCTAAGCTAGGGTCATTGTGACAAACCCCACTCAGATTCTATTGAGCTAAATTTATTGCTGACTCGCTTCGGGTAGGTCATTCAAATATGGGTGAGCATTCTATTCTCGAAAACTTGTCTCATTAACAAATTCTGGTCAAGATAGTGACCACACCATACTTGGTAGCTGAAGTAAGAGGAACTAGGGTGATCGTATAAAGTAAATCACAGTTACGGGTGCACACGTAAATGTAATTTGCAGTATATGGAAATCCTGGAGAATCCTACTAGGCAAGCAAATGGTCGTATTAGGACCAAATTCCTATAATTTTTTTTCTCTCCTCTTGGTATTGAATGTCGAACATGTTGAACTCAACCGAATGATCAAAGTCATATATCCTTGAAAACACTATCGCACTTGACTTTGCCCCTTTACTATTGGCTTCTAATCCATACGTGAACCCTTTTGAAACATATTATGAAATGATGTTCCTGTTATGACACCGTTACACTCGTGTATTTCAATGACATGTCTTCCTTAACTACGAACACTCTCAACGAAACCCGTGACTGGCTTGAACTCATTCTGAATCATAATTCTATTTTTACGATCTTACCGACCGTACCAATCCCTGGAACTTTACGATCATGAGATAGCTTGGACATACATTCACCGGACGGATACCTAGACAACGTTAGATGAACGAATTGGATAAATCATATACCGGGAGCACCGGGGCGTGTTTATTGGCTGAAATCTCTTGTGAAGTTACCCTCTGAAGATTCATACTGCTGATTTTATTGTGTGAACCAATACTTGTTGCCAGCAACATCGTCACGATTGTACAAACTGCTTACCTCACCACAAGCATTTTTTTTTCCTAATAGGAGTAATGTTAGCGAAAAGCCTTCCTGATTTTCAAGCTGATGACTTCCAATTTTAACGAAATAACTATTCCGATTGACCTTTTGAACCTGTGCGGTTGATTTATGTCTGCATGATTCGAACCTTTTACGATTTAACAACCAACGAATTATGATTCTCACGCTTTTGTAATCCTTTATGTCTTGGATGAGCTTTCAAGCTTTGAACCGGAAGGTGTCACACTTTTGGTTAGCTTATCTACTGGTTAAACATCATTGATGATGAGACCACCTCGTACCTCAATTGCAGTAACAATACAAATCTTTTAAGGAAACCCTCTTTACACCCATCGAGCGTGAACTTCTTGTTATCGATAGCTAACTGTGCGATCAAATTGTATTATCCCTTCTTACCCATCGTGTACACCAAGTTATCCATACATTTTGTATATTTATTTACGCTCCTCTCATAGCAACTATCGATAAAATCCTTGTACGCGAATCCTCATCGTCATTTTCAGAAAACTTTCATTGATGAACCTCTAGCTTGAACTTAAACCTTGTGGCCTGTTTAAATTTTGATCGTCTTGAAACTTGAAGCTTTATGATATCCTTACTGCGCGTGCCAAACTCTCGAGGATCTTCGCTAGAATGGCAAACCGTACGCATCTTACCGATATAGTGAATGGAAATACCTACACCTTTCGTCGGTACAACGTATTGAAGTTTTAGTTTCTTACCCCCTTTACCTTAAAGCGTATGGGAGAAACTTGATGTCCTCTATTTCCAATAAAAGTATCCAATGTGGTTTGACTAATATTTAGTAATGGTGGGTAGCTGGTACGCCTTCAAGGTGCTGGTAGTGTGGTGGGTTAGCTGCGGTACACCCTATATATAAACACTAGTGGCACGTTGAACGTGGGACCAGTACCAGACCAAGGGTTGACTTTAGAGTCATACACAAGAGCCTCATCTTGAGAAACTCCATCTAATGGGACTAGGTCCTCGACCAAACTGTTTAATGCTACTTTCTCCGAGATTACCGATATCCCTTACGTATTTCTACCAAAAGTGACATGCCTAAAATAATCAAACTCACGCTTTTAGAAAACTCTCTTACATGAGTTCTGACTCAGATGAACAACAACATTTTAAAACCAGAAACTTGTTTTCGTATTAATGACTAACCGCGGATCGAATGAACAACTCCAACTTTTTGAAGCATGTGTTGAGAAGTATATTGACTTTCGTTTGAGGGACACTACTTTTGGGTCGACTGCCTTGTTTTTATGAACTCTCTGACATTCACTGAGGTGATAAGCCTGATCCTTTTCTATGGAACACCCGATTTGATCTTTTGATCTACGGTAAACCTGCACTGAACCCTAACCAAAACGCATATGTCCTGTCGACCCAAGCCAAATCCAGTTTTGAACATTCTGATGTTTTTGTTTCACAGACACCCTTTTATAACACTTATATACCCTATCTTGCTTTTGAAGACCACTTGAACCTATGTTTGGACAAGAAAGGAAGCATGACACATGAAGCGCAAGGACACCAAGGAGATTGGACATACTGTTGAGCTTAAACAATGAAGATTTCTCTAGCGAGACGTTTACTCTATCGGATTGTATAACCGTCGACACGTTCATTTCGATATCTATTTACGCGGATTCCTTTCCAAATCCTATCAAGCACACTACATATGGTATCTTCACCAGTGCCAATTTAAATTCACATGTCATTCTTGGAATGTGGAGTTACGACTATCATAAGCTTGCTATCCCATCGCTTACTCAAATTTACGAACTAAGCCGTTGGCACTTTTCCTCTATTTTCTATTCTCATGCTTAATGCCATGCGTATTCCTGCAGAGCACTTTTCGATATTCGGTACCTCATAGTTTACATTTTTATTTTGTTGGAAATTCACTCTAATTTTTTTTTTTTTGGATTCTTTAGCAAGGGAAGGTGCATGATGATATGTTGTATGATATTTAAATCTAACTTGAATTTGAACCTAATTGTCTATGATATTTCTTGAGTAATTCTTAACGAAATAGAGTAATTTCTTTCTAAAACAAACTGCTACGTGTTACCTTTTAGACGTTAGTGGGCTCTTGATTGGGTTTCTATTTGGACCTCAATCCTTTTGTCACAAAATCAATGTGTTACCAGTGATATTTTAGTATGTAGAAACTGCTGAACCATTTTAACTATGATAAATAGATTGTTTGCTTCTGATCTTCTTGCGAGAAATGATTACAAAACATATGTGTTTACGCATGCTAAATTTGAGAACCTAACCCTGTGTTTAGAGTATAGAAATTGATTAATTATTGAAGTGATGGTTTAAACATAATTTGTGTAGAATTACATGATTAGTTATGTGTACGAAACATGTTAGGAACCAGAAAATGCCATGTTGTGAGTGTATTAACTTGATTGAGTATGAAAGCCATACACCGTACAAGGTCCTAAGTCTCCTACCCCGGTAGGAATGACAAGACTGTGTGAAGTTGCTTCGTCAACTTTGCACCGTATGGGTTGTGTTAGTTAGTTTATGAACTTATATGCTCAAGACATGCCATGATAGTATTGTATGCTCGTATATCTGATGCTAGGACAATTGTATGTGTTGTATGGTAGAACCCTCATGATATATTGCATGATAGTACGCTTTAACCGCATCAACCTTTAGAAGAAACCTTCGTAGAGACTCGTATGCTATTTGAACCATTATTGCATGAAATGTGAAATTCGATGTTATTATGAATCATGTTAACTTAATTGGTCATAGCTTTATTAAGAACAAAAACAACCATCGAGCCCTCATGTTAAATTGGTCAGACTCGTGTAAATTTTATGCTATTTGCTAGCTGATAAGCAAATGCAGATGTTTACGTTTTCA
>JBCNJP010000027.1:90209335-90264090 GCA_039602395.1 Deinandra increscens subsp. villosa | reverse complement strand
CCCTAATCGTTAAAACGAGATGCTAGGGTCTGATCGTTAAGACCAACAGAGAGGTCAAGTCGTTAAGGTAGCTTCATACCCAGGTCGTTTAGACCATTCCTTGGTCAGATCGATAAGGAGAAAAAGACCCTAATCATTAAGAGTAAAACATAAAAAGGATAGGACCTGTTCGTTAAGACTAACTGTCTATCGGATCGTTAAGGCAACCTGTGTCAGATCGTTAAGACCAATCTGAAGGCCAGTTTGATCAGATCGTTAAGAAACAATAATTGAACAAAAATAGACAAGTGTTTTCTGGGTTGTTGTTCGTGTTTGTTTGAAGATTCGAAGGATTCCAGGCGTTTACGACAGTGGCTGCTGCTGTTCTTCGAGTTTCAGTGGGTTTACGACTGCATTTTCTGGGCTTCAAAGGTGTTTACGACTGAGTTCATTGAAGATCTTCATCATTTTGTGTGTTTGCGACTGAGTTCATCAAAGATCTGCTGGGTTTAAGTGTTTCCGACATCAAGATCTTATTTTTACGGCGTTTACGATCGTACTTTGGTCGGAAACAGTGTTTACGACTCGGAGAAAAGCGTTTACGATTGTACTTGTTATCGGAAACGGGGTTTACGACTTTGCAGGATCGCAAACGGTGTTTACGACTTTGTTTTATCGGGAACACGTGTTTACGATTCCGGTGATCGTAATCGTGTATCGTAATCTCAGTTTACGATTTTTAAAGGCGGTTAAGTGTTTACGATTAGGGGGTTGATCGGAAACAACGTTCACGATCGTAATCGGGCGTTTACGATCGGAAACTCATCGTTTTTGCGGCAAAAAGTCACTTTTTCTCACTTCCACGGAAACGGGCGTAACTTTTGACTCGTTTGGAGTTAGAAGCTCAAATTTTTACACGACGTTCGTGACAACAAGCCCCAGAATTACCCCAGACTAACATCCAGGGGAGCTCATTTGGACCCCCAAATTCCACTCCGAAGGCCTCCGTTTTTCAGTTTTAAGTTTTTGATACTATTTTTTGAATAGTGTTTTTGCCGCTTTTGCCGTTTTTGCAGATTGTTCAAGATTTTCAGAAGCTGCATATCTAAAGAAAGAAAATGAGTTCGGTTGAGAACAAGGATGATTTTGAAGCTGAAATTGACAATACTGAGATATGCCCCAATCCTACTTGTGCTCGTATAATTCCTGGACTTAGGCAAATTTGTAAAAATTATCAATTAGAATTATTTGAGATAAAATGCGAGAGGAGTTCTTTTAAGGGTAGATGGGAAAAGAATGAGGAGAAGGTAAAAGCTCAGAAACTAGACATTGAGAAATATCGGAAGCTAGCAACGGAGAAGACTATCTTACCTGATCGGGCTAGGATTGAGATATCTGAGCTTACACAGAAACTAAATGAACTGCAACAAAAATTTGATGAGCTGCAAGTCAAGTTTGATTGCAATCAGGAAAGAAATCAGCGAATGCTCGATGCTGGAAAAGAATTGTCACATGCTTTTGTGACTGGTCAAGTTGGGAAACACACACCTGGATTTGGATTAGAAAAGACTGATAAGGCCTTGGCTGCAAACAACATTATTCCTCCACCAGTTCCCAGAGACATTATAGGAATACTTCTTAGTGAGGATCAAGTTGAACGAACCAAGTCAGATTATAAAGAAGCTGCTCCTCCTATTGATAGTGTCTTGGTTGGAACTACACCATTGACTCAAGAGGAAATAGACAACGAGGCAAACATGACATATGGTGAAGGGAGAATAGAGGACGTATCAAGAGATGATGCTGAGTGCCAGGAGTATAACAGATGTCATAATTCCAAGTCTGATGATGTTGGGGTAGAGTTGAAACCATACCCTAAAATTGAAACCCCATGCTTGAAAGTTGTTGACGAAGTCAAAAGGGAAAAGGTGATCTTGACAACACGGCCTGAGGGGAAGATCTTTATGACATCTGGATCTATGTTTGACCAAGAACCAGATGTTGGGTATGACTTACCATCCTTCTCCTCCAAGTTCAAGGGACTAACTGATGGAGTGATCAGTGAAGCTAAAGATGAGAAGCCAAAGATCACCATTAAGCATCCAAGTATGAAGTCAACAGCTGGAGTAAAGAATGAAAAACTCAAGGGAGTAGCTGTGTCTCCCATGTCTTCAGTAGGATCATGCAGTTGCCGTTGTAATTGCAAGAATGGTGCTTCAACGTCAAAGAATCCAGAGAGCACAAAGACGATGAGGACAGGTTCAACACAGGCTTCGACAAACCAGCAGAAAGTCAAATCTGGAGTTGCAGACAAAGCAAAGAAGCAGGCACAAGGCAAACCAGCTCCATATATGCCACCAAAGACAAATGGGTACACGTCTGACTTCTATCTAAAGAAGCAGACTTGCTTTAATTGTGGCATTGTTGGTCATATTGCTAGAAACTGTCTTTATCGCCACTATGAACCCTACTATCCGCAAAGTCAAAGGGTTTCATCTCAGGAGTCAGTTGAGTCTAAGCCGATGATGGTGCAGAAACCTAAGGCAATGAAGACTATTACTCCTAAGGTTAAACCCTCTGATCAACATTGGGGTGCTGCCAAAGCTGAAAGAAAATGTTGTAAACCAGCTCCATATATGCCACCAAAGACAAATGGGTACACGTCAATGTTGCCTTAGGTTTCTGCACCATCATCGGCTTAGACTCAACTGACTCCTGAGATGAAACCCTTTGACTTTGCGGATAGTAGGGTTCATAGTGGCGATAAAGACAGTTTCTAGCAATATGACCAGCAATGCCACAATTAAAGCAAGTCTGCTTCTTTAGATAGAAGTCAGACGTGTACCCATTTGTCTTTGGTGGCATATATGGAGCTGGTTTGCCTTGTGCCTGCTTCTTTGCTTTGTCTGCAACTCCAGATTTGACTTTCTGCTGGTTTGTCGAAGCCTGTGTTGAACCTGTCCTCATCGTCTTTGTGCTCTCTGGATTCTTTGACGTTGAAGCACCATTCTTGCAATTACAACGGCAACTGCATGATCCTACTGAAGACATGGGAGACACAGCTACTCCCTTGAGTTTTTCATTCTTTACTCTAGCTGTTGACTTCATACTTGGATGCTTAATGGTGATCTTTGGCTTCTCATCTTTAGCTTCACTGATCACTCCATCAGTTAGTCCCTTGAACTTGGAGGAGAAGGATGGTAAGTCATACCCAACATCTGGTTCTTGGTCAAACATAGATCCAGATGTCATAAAGATCTTCCCCTCAGGCCGTGTTGTCAAGATCACCTTTTCCCTTTTGACTTCGTCAACAACTTTCAAGCATGGGGTTTCAATTTTAGGGTATGGTTTCAACTCTACCCCAACATCATCAGACTTGGAATTATGACATCTGTTATACTCCTGGCACTCAGCATCATCTCTTGATACGTCCTCTATTCTCCCTTCACCATATGTCATGTTTGCCTCGTTGTCTATTTCCTCTTGAGTCAATGGTGTAGTTCCAACCAAGACACTATCAATAGGAGGAGCAGCTTCTTTATAATCTGACTTGGTTCGTTCAACTTGATCCTCACTAAGAAGTATTCCTATAATGTCTCTGGGAACTGGTGGAGGAATAATGTTGTTTGCAGCCAAGGCCTTATCAGTCTTTTCTAATCCAAATCCAGGTGTGTGTTTCCCAACTTGACCAGTCACAACAGCATGTGACAATTCTTTTCCAGCATCGAGCATTCGCTGATTTCTTTCCTGATTGCAATCAAACTTGACTTGCAGCTCATCAAATTTTTGTTGCAGTTCATTTAGTTTCTGTGTAAGCTCAGATATCTCAATCCTAGCCCGATCAGGTAAGATAGTCTTCTCCGTTGCTAGCTTCCGATATTTCTCAATGTCTAGTTTCTGAGCTTTTACCTTCTCCTCATTCTTTTCCCATCTACCCTTAAAAGAACTCCTCTCGCATTTTATCTCAAATAATTCTAATTGATAATTTTTACAAATTTGCCTAAGTCCAGGAATTATACGAGCACAAGTGGAATTTTGAAGCTGAAACTGAAAAACGGAGGCCTTCGGAGTGGAATTTGGGGGTCCAAATGAGCTCCCCTGGACGTTAGTCTGGGGTAATTCTGGGGCTTGTTGTCACGAACGTCGTGTAAAAATTTGAGCTTCTAACTCCAAACGAGTCAAAAGTTACGCCCGTTTCCGTGGAAGTGAGAAAAAGTGACTTTTTGCCGCAAAAACGATGAGTTTCCGATCGTAAACGCCCGATTACGATCGTGAACGTTGTTTCCGATCAACCCCCTAATCGTAAACACTTAACCGACTTTAAAAATTGTAAACTGAGATTACGATTCACGATTACGATCACCGGAATCGTAAACACCTGTTCCCGATAAAACAAAGTCGTAAACACCGTTTGCGATCTTGCAAAGTCGTAAACCCCGTTTCCAATAACAAGTACAATCGTAAACGCTTTTCTCCGGGTCGTAAACACTGTTTCCGACCAAAGTACGATCGTAAACGCCGTAAAAATCAGATCTTGATGTCGGAAACACTTAAACCCAGCAGATCTTTGATGAACTCAGTCGCAAACACACAAAATGATGAAGATCTTCAATGAACTCAGTCGTAAACACCTTTGAAGCCCAGAAAATGCAGTCGTAAACCCACTGAAACTCGAAGAACAGCAGCAGCCACTGTCGTAAACACCTGGAATCCTTCGAATCTTCAAACAAACACGAACAACAACCCAGAAAACACTTGAATCTATATCGTGAGAGCCTCGAAACACTTGTTTCTTGGCTCTGATACCAATTGTAGGTCCGGAAATCTCCCAAACACACGATATACTAAATCAAACACGAGTGCGGAATCCTCGTGAGAGATCGATTCAAGAAAATAGTAGAAGAAGAGAATCAATCGATGAGAAAGATTGATTTTTGAATGAAAACCGTCTACTATGAAGCTTCACAAACTGATCGTAAACTCCTGCACACTTGAAGAAATCGTAAATGGGTTCTCCCAAAGCTTGCTTGATCATAAACATGGGGTGGTATTTATACCACCTCTTACAAGGCCTTGGGCCAATCATAAACTCTAACTAGCCCAATCATAAACCCAAGCCCATGCCCAATCTAATAGTAAACTAGCCTAAACATAATAAAACTAGCCTACTAATCTAATTAAACCCTCTAAGCCCAGCCCAACTTATTTAATATTACAAGCCTCATAATCTAGCCTCTACAGAGGAGATTGCACAGCTTGTGGTGTTGATGTAGAGGGAGTTCCAGTTGAGACACTTGGAACAGTCTTCACCTTACCATCGGTGATCACAAGACCAGCTTATGTGTGCATGACTGTCTTACCATGTTTCAGTGCCATCTCAGCAAATGCACGATTGAATTCATCCTCATTCACATCAGACTGATCAATGGATCCCTTCTTGGAATTCTGTTTAGGCTTTCGCCTTCGTGTGGTCTTAGCTCGTTTTGGAGCAACAGTGGTTTTGAAAATCTCATAGGTGTCGTCAAACAAAAACGATTGTCCATCCACGGCAGATGTTTTCAACAAATCAAGGAATTCATGTTCAGCTGCCTCTTTAGTCAGAGTCTCAGAGATACTAGTATCAACACCTTTTAAAACATCAGAATTGACTTCATCAAAGTGAAGTGCGACATCGGTTGGTGGGAGATCAAATCCACTCGTGTGGGTAGAGAGCTGATCTTCCATCTTTTGGATTTCAGAAGCTCTTGGAACCAACTCACGATTAATGAATTTTAAGTGACTCTTTGAGTTAATCTTGGTTAACTCGGGAACTCTATAATAGTTATGGTTAAGCGGATGCTCTGCCGCACTATCATAAATTTCCCGTGTCAACCCAAGTCCAGTTTAAGTCTAGCAAAAATATCACGGCCAACAGTATTGCCAAGAGTTGCCGGATTGAGTCTTAACAAATCAATGGTTTCTCGAGCCTGAGCATAGCTCATCCTCAGAGAAGTTAGTTTTTCCAAAAGATCAGTTATTTGAATTGTTAGAGTTGTTTCTGTATGCTTCATGACCTCAATGTCATCTTGTAAAGACTTATTCTTAATAAAAAAGTCTTTCTCATTAATTTCTCAACTTGGCTCTCACTCTCTTTCGCCTTAACGACCAACTCAATGTTGTAAGCGCGATAGCGAGCTACAGCCTCAACACATTTATCAGAACATAAAGCAAGTTTTACCTCATCAGGGATGGTTTCACGTTGAAGTTCTACGAGCCTCTTACTTGCCTCATATTCAACTTCGGATGAGCTCACCTCAGTAACAGTTCCAGTGTCTTGAGCATTGTATTTAGTCAGATCATCAATTCGAGCCATTAAACAGAAGTTAGTTGGAAAGAGAGGGTCAATTGTGTTAGACACGCCTATCTCTCCATCATTTGCCTTCACTACAAGAGCATAGTTGGTCTGGCTAGAAGACGGATTCTAAGACGAGGAGGTCCAGTTGTAGTTTGAGTCTTCAAGTGATACCAAAACCTTGTTGCTTTCATCCAATCTTTGTGGTTGTTGAGAAGATGACGATCCTCGTTGAGAGACATTTGAGCTGGTGCCCTGTGGCTTCTGGTATGACGAGCTGCCTTGTTTCTGATAAGATTAGGCAACACCACCACCATGCTTTTGATGAGTTTGGTTACTTCCACCAGAATTGGATTGCCCGTTCCACGTCTTTGGCTTAGGACATTCACGTGCAAAGTGCCCAATTTCTTGACAGTTGTAACATTGCACTTTTGACTTGTCAAAGCCGATGTTGATGTTTAAGGGAGCTTGAAAAAGCTTTCTTCCAGTCTTTTTGAAGAACTTTCGAGTTCGGGCAGCTATCATACCCATTTGCCATTTGATATCGATCTCTTCGAGATCATCAGCAGAAACTTGTTCAAGGTCTTCTTGACAGACGGTCATGGACTCAAGACTTCTGGATATCTAAGAATTCATGCAAGCTAGAAAAGCATTGCATAAGTCGGAATCCATGCTTGTGTTCTGTTGGGATGCAGGAGATGATTGCTGAACGAAGTAACCGGTTGGAAAATGTTGCACAAAAGTCACATTTGGAGTCTGACCGGTGACGGGAGCAATGACAGCTTCAGTTGGAGGAGCAGCTGGAACAGAAGTAGTGGCAGGTGGGCTTTGACTTGCAGGAACAGAGAATTAGAACTCATCATCTAGGTCGGGAGCAATGAACGCATCATTGGGAGCAGTTGAAGAACTCCTAACAGTCACAGCACCCATAAGAGACTTTCCATTGCGCTCAACGGCTCGAACTTCATACTCACGAACCTTGTCGATCGTATCCATATAGTCGGCAGTAGAAAGATCATTACTGTCGAGCAAGTAAGTCACATATGAAGCGAACTCTTGAGGAAAGGAGTGAAGGACCTTCTTGATGATGGCACTATTTTCAGGTCGGATGTTCTTTGTCGTCATCTTAGTGATAATGAGACAGAATCGATTGACATGAGTTTCAAATGATTCCTCTTGCTTATGAGAGAACGTGTTGAACGCCAACTTGATCTTATCCAATCTTCTTTCCTTTGTAGCCGGGTTGCCTTCATATTTCTTTTCCAAGCCTTCCCAGATTTCATGAGCCGATGTGGCAGCACGAAATTGGTATTGCAACTCATCATTGATAGCCATCTTAATGCACCCAAGTGCACGCATGTCAGTTTTCAATTGAACCTTTTTTGCAGCATCCAACTTGTTTCTTGGTTTGGTAATCATCTTCTTAGGTGAAGGATCAGCACCAGTGGCAGCTGCAGCAGTGCCAGCAATGGTAGCCTCTTCCAGTTCAAACACAGCAGGACCTTCGACTACAGAAGTCAACAGGTCAAAGTCAACGAATTCCAAGTAAGATAGGAATTTCGCCTTCCTGCATTGCCTCGACCCAATTGTTGTCTTCCAAGGCATCTGTTACCTTCTTGGGTACTTCTTAAGACAAAAATGTAGCATGCAAACAAATGTTTATATTAGCAGATCTACTCCTTTTCAGCACAGGTGCTGACACTTCTCCAATATTATTCCTTTCTGGATGATCTCTGTTGATTCTTCTATCAAGAAACATAGGAAACTCATGGCTTCTTCCATTTGAGGGTATGTTGAGCTGAGGAAGTCTATGATCAGACTCAACATTTTCAAATTATTATACAGGATCTGAAACTCCAACTAAATCATGAGAATTAATGTCTGAATTGTAGGTCAGATGCTCTAAATTAAGCTCGTTTGATTTGCCATCATTGGAATTTTCAGCTTCATTTGACCCTGATTCCGTATTCTCTTCAGTTTCTGAAATTGGGTTTTCCGGTTGAACTTGATCCGGAGAAATTGGTTCAGCTTGAACTTCAACCGGAATAATTTCTTCTTCAATTTGAATAATTTCAATCAGTTTCTTGTCATTTCTTGGGAAAATAGGTTGAGAGCTCATTGAAGAGAAAAAGATTGGCTTCTCATTTCCAGTTTGATTACTCTTCCAATGCTCATCAGCAGACCTATGAGAATTTTGTTCCAGCACTAAAGAGCTCACAGGCTTATCAACATTTATGTTGAAAGCAGTGGTTAGTGCATCAATATCGAATAGCCAACTGGGCTGAGACTTAAAATTATTGAGAGATTTTTCATTGAAGGATACATGTATGGTTTCCTCAACAATCTTAATTCTCTTGTTGTATACTCTATATGCTTTGGACACACCAGAGTACCCAACAAAATAACCTTCATCTGCCTTTTCAGCAAATTTAGGCAATAACTCATTGGTTATTAAGATAGTGACAGGACAACCAAATGACTTAAAGAAATAAATGTTTGGCTTTCTTTTTCTCCAAAGCTCATAAGGTGTTTTGTTCTTTCCTTTGACAATTAAGATCTTGTTTTGGACATAACAGGCAGTGTTCACTGCTTCTGCCCAAAATATCACAAGGAGCTTGGAGTCTGCTAACATAGACCTAGCAGCTTCAATCAATGTCCTATTTCTCCTTTCAGCAACACCGTTTTGCTGTGGAATTCTAGGAGCACTGAATTGTCTCACAATTCCCTCCTCACAAAATGTATTCAAAACATGATTTTTGAACTCTGTGCCATTGTCACACCTAATTGTTTTGACTTTAAGATTGGATTGATTTTCTAAATTTATCACAAGTGTTTTCAACAATTCAGTAGTTTCATCTTTTGTTTTAAGAAAGAAAACCCAAGTGTATCTAGAAAAATCATCAATTATTACAAAACAGTATGACCTTTTCCCTAAACTCATTACTCTAGTTGGACCAAAAAGATCCATGTGCAACAGCTCTAGAGGTTTTGAAATAGAAGATTCAACTTTTGGCTTAAAGGAGGTTCTGTGTTGCTTGCCCTTGAAACATGGCACACAGTTTTCAGAACATGCAAAGTGCTTGTTAGGAAGACCTTTAACCAAGCTAAGATTCACAATTATGTTCATGTTTTTGTAATTCAAATGACCTAACCTCCTATGCCACAGATCACTTTCATCAACAGAGGCTTTGGATACAAAGCAGGCAGTGCCACATGAGGGTGTAGCAACTGTCATATCCAAAATGTACAATCCATCTCTCCTGGGTGCCTTAAGCATAATAAGTTCATCAGTAGTTTTGACACCAGGTTTGAGGACTATGGCCTCTTTCTCATTAAACATTAAATTCAAGTTTTATCACACATTTGTGAGACACTTAGCAAGTTGAAATTTAATGTATCAACAAAATTGACTCTGTCAAATTTTACCAGTCCATTTGTCACATCACCTTGTACTGTGATATGGCCTTTTGTGCTTCCAAAGGCAACTGGTCCTCCATTGATTCTTTCTGTATTTTCCAGAATTTGCTTATTCCCTGTCATGTGGCAAGTGCATCCACTATCAACTACCCATAGGCTATTTTGGCCTTTATTTTGCACCTGCACATATCAAAAATGATTAATTTCTATAGGGGACCCAAGCCTGAGTGGTCTTGGGTCTGCCATAAGCATCATTATACTTATACTCCTTGAGTACTAAAGTATTTAAAACTGGAGCTTCATTAAGAAGATCATCATTGTCAAAACTGAAGTTCTCATATTGAGTACTTGTTTGACTAAATCCTTCACCTTTGGTGTTTTTCCTTTCAGCAATTTTTCTTTCCCTGTACTCCTTAAATTTTCTTTTCTTGTTGGTTATTCTCTTTGGTTTTTCATTTCCTTGGTTAACCAACTTAGTTCTTTCGGGGGATTTTGAAAATCTTTGAGGAAAGTGTTTGTTTTTATTTGAACTTCCCCCCTGAGGTGGAACGCAATAACTTCCACTTGAACTAGTAGCAAGAACAATATCAGGTTGGTTAGACTTTTTGCTTCTTGAAAAATTTTCTCTAGAGGTGGTCTTTCCTCTAGAGGGATTTTTTCTTCCTTGAGCTTCAAAATTCTCAAACCCATCAGCAAAGTGTACATGTGGTCTCTGCTTTGGAGTAGTAGCTGATCTGGGTTG
Organism: Deinandra increscens subsp. villosa; assembly: GCA_039602395.1. Classification (NCBI taxonomy): domain Eukaryota; kingdom Viridiplantae; phylum Streptophyta; class Magnoliopsida; order Asterales; family Asteraceae; genus Deinandra; species Deinandra increscens. The sequence continues at coordinate 90,253,621 of JBCNJP010000027.1, read as the reverse complement.
AATTTTGTTTTCCGGTTGAACTAGAGTTCGAGCGGAAAAAATGTTCCGCTTAAACTTCAGCCGCAAAACGATTTTGCCTTAAAACAGAGAAACTTCCATTTTTATCATTACCAATTAAGACCCTGTTGGATTCAGATCCAAAATGCTTCATTGTGTGACTTTTCACAGGTGACATTCTTCCTGTGAGTTTCTTCTGAAAATTACCTTTTGGTTGCAAAACAGGTTTTGGTTTATAAAATGGTTTAACTTTACTCATTGGATTGAACTGACATACAGTAGCTAGGTGACCCTGTTCACCACAGTACATGCATTCAACCATTTTTGTTTCAAATATTCTGGCAGACTCATGCTTGGTTAGTTGGTTGAAGGTAAGTTTACCAAGCCTTTGATTTTGACTTCCTTTTGGTTTCTCAGGTTGTTTCCCTCCAACTTTTGAATCCTTGGCTTCATAAACAGCTGGTGATGGAATAGCAATTGATGATTTCAAAATATTTGATTGGTCAGCTGATGTAGAGGTGCTTGCAACAGTGACTTCAGTTTTCTTAGACTCAACAGTGTTTTTGGAACTTGATTGTGATGAGATGTCATCAACTGTGAGACTGACTTTAAATTATGATTTTAAAGCTTCAATTGGTTTGATTACAGGTGAGTATTTAATTGGTGGTTCAACATTGTTATACCCAACACCTGCTTTTCCATACATCCCTCCCATCCACAACTTCTCAGCCTTTCTATTTGCAGCTTGGAATTTGTCACAAGTGAACGACGCATCTTTTAGCTTGATCTCAAGAACATCAACCTGAGCCTTAGCATCTTTGGTTTCATTTCTTGATTTCTCAAGCTTTGACAGCAAGTCATCAAGCTGTGTTTCAAGCACTGAGTTGGTTTCTTTTAATCGTTCATACTCTTTGGTTAAATTTTCAAATTTTGAAATGTATGATGATTCAGTTTTCTTAAAGCATTCCTGTAGGGATATGATCATGTAATAGTAAAAGTATGTCCGGATATTATTTAAGCCTACGGGGTCACACGTCTCGACACCAAATGTATTAATATTAATTAATAGTTAATTAATATTTATCACGAACATTTAACGAGATTTCGTTAAAAACTGACAGTTAATTGTTAACAGAGGGGTGTTAGTTGTAATTAGAGAGAATTGTAATTGGATTACAATTGAGAACAGGTTGTGGATAAGGCCACTAGGCCGATTTTCGCTAGGGCTCTTATGCCTATCCCTTTTGCTTGTTTATCAAGTATTCTAATCCTATAAATAGACCCTCTGGGTTTAAGGATTAGTTGCTGCTTTATGAGATAAAGAAAACTCTAATTCTCTCTCTTCTCTCTCTAAATTTCGGCAACAAGAAAACCCAAGGGGGTTGCGATTTCTTGTGTGGTTCGACCAAGCCTACATCAAGAAGAGGTTCGTGATCGGTTGCTAGCACATAGCATTGGTGTGTCGTGTGTGCGATCGTAGAGGGATTTATATCAAATCCTACAAGAGATCAAGTCTTGCCGAGCTAAAAAGGTACACGTTCTAATACCGGTTAGTTAGATTAATTCATAGGATTCTTTCCGCTGCGTACTCGTGTTTTGATAAAAGTTATATAACCCAACAATTCCTTTAACTTATTTAGGTTTGAAACTTCATCAATCAAATCAGTGCTGTGATTTCGGTACTTTGCCACTTGTTCTATGCAGGCAGGGCTGCATAAGTTTTCTAAGACTTTCTCAGGGATAGAGTGTACCTGATCTGGGGTGGAGTCTTGTTTGGCCATCAAAGCATGGTTGATAGGCTCAAACTTAGCAACGAAATCTTCTCATTCAACACATGAGGTTTGATTTGCAACAGCAGCTACCACATTCTGGTGGTTTTGACTTTCGGTTGGCTTTGGTGGGGTGGGGTGAGAACCTGAGTTGTTACCAGAATTGTTGTTGTTAGAGTTGCTTCCTCCTTGATTTTTCACTTGGACATGACTCTGGTTCTGTCCTTCTCTTCTTGGTTGAGAGCACTCCCTTGCAAAGTGACCAAGTTGGAGACAGTTATAGCACTTTACCTTGCTTTTGTCAAGGCCTATGTGAGCACCTTTTATTCCCTTGTAGGTTCTACCAGTTCTTTTGTAAAACCTTTGAGCTCTGACAGACACCATAACAAGTTGAGTCATTATGTCCATTTCCTCTAAATCATCAGCACCTATACACTCAAGATCTTCAGGTATGAAGCCTTGGTAAGAGTCAGTTTCTACATGAGCATTGTGAGAGTTTTCAAACGTGTTTGAAAAACTTTCTTGACACCTTGGTGTATCAGGGAAACTGATAATAGGTGACTGATATGATGATGAGTTTAAAGACCTTTGACTGTTAAAATCAGTGGTTACTAGTGTAAATGAAAACAGCTGAGTTGACTCAGAAGATGAGTTTTGTTTAAGATCTAGTTCCATTTCATAGGCACTGAGTATGCCATGAAGTTCACTGAGTCTCGTCTTTTTCAAGTTTTCACATTCCCTGATATCCACTGTGTAAACTGTCCACACAGAAGGCAGAGAACGTAGGAACTTTCTGTTTACATCTACCTGGTCTAGTTTTACATCTACCTTTTGGAGTTCATCAAGCAAAGAAACAAATCTTAAGTACTGGTTTGTCATTGTTTCACCAGATTTGAAAGTAAAGTTTTCATACTTCTGTTTTAAAACATCTTTCTTGTTTTCTTTTACTTCACTGGTTCCTTCATACATTTCACTTAAGGCATTCCACAGGTCAAAAGCAGTTTTATATCCTTTGAACCCACTTAAGATGGAGTTAGGAAGTGCTGCCTGTAGAGTCCAATATGCCTTATGGTCAAATTCGAGAGCAGTATAGTCAGATTCAACATATTTGTCTAGTGGTTTTGGTATTTTGACTTCTGCATCGTCAGCAGATGAAACCATGGGTGAGTAAGGTCCTTCAGTAAAAGATTTCCAAATACAGCGGTCCAAAATCCTAACAAAACCTTCCATCCTGAGTTTCCAGGTACCAAAGTCATCAGGAGTGAACATTGGTGGTTTGTTGGAAGAACCATTTGGGCAACTTAAACTGAAATCACTCATTTTGAAAAACCTTTTAGAAAGATAAAACAACGAAGCTTGTAAAGTAAGCAAGTAAAGTATCAACTTTGAAGCACTAAAGGTCTTCAAAGTGAGAGCCAAAGCTCTGATACCACTTGTAGGATCGTTATTAGTTAGAGTTAATCTAAAACAAAGCCCTTTACTTGAAAATATAACCCTGCAGAATTAAAGTTATATTTCACTTTACTTAAGCGATATTTAGTTCTTGTGTATAATGTAAAAGCTTGATTTGCAGAAAGATAGTAACAGCGAAGTATCAAATACTCGGCACTATTTGCAATAACTCATAGCTACACTATTACAAGTATTTCAAGAACAGATGATGTGTAAACTAAGAGCTAACTAAGCTATATATAGTGCTGATGAGATCAATGACAGCCATTGATCTCATGCGATCTAATCTAAACCGTAAACAATAAAGTCAAATACAAACTACCAAAAGAATAAACATAGACAATTGGAATATCTTGCGTGTTTGCAGCAACATACTACTTTAGGAGAGCGGCTTGAATCAGATATGGAAGCATACGAGAAGCTTTTGCAAGATTGGACTTGCTAAAAAGACATCTCAGGAAAAGTCCGGTTGAACTCATTATCTGGTGGATAATCGAGTTCAACCGGAATATTCGCTAAAGGACAAAACTGCTTCTTTCCGCTTGAACTGCCAGTTCCGCTTGAAGTGAGAATTCCACTTCAACTTCAACTTCAGCCGGAACATAACAAGATTGGCATTCAGCCGGAAATCTTCCAAGTGCAATATTCCTTACACTAGCACACAAGCACACAACAAACATTATATCAGGTTGAGATACAGTTAAGTAAATAAGGGAACCTATCATTGCACAAAACAATGTCGGATCAACATTGTCACCAGACTCATCTGGTTCAAGACCATGTGAAACCTGGATAGGTGTACTCGGAATCCGGACATCTCCAATTTTAAAACGAGCCAAAATATCGGACACATATTTTGTTTGATGCAAAAAAAAATGCCTTTGGCAGATTGATGTACTTGAAGACTAAGAAAGAAACCCATCTCCCCCATCGAACTCATCTCGAACTTCTTTTGCATGACACGTTCAAATTCCTTGCATAAGCTGTCATTTGTGCTTCCAAATATAATAAATATCATCCACATAAACTTGTACTAGCAGTTCCCAAACTTCTTTGAAAACAGTGTACAATCCACCTTGCCACGTTCAAATCCATTCTCCAGTAGGTGTGTAGAAAGAGTCTCATACCAAGCCCGTGGAGTCTGATGAAGACCATATAAAGCCTTGTCTAGCTTATACACCCGCTCAGGAAACTCTGGATCATAAAAACCAGGCGGTTGCTTCACATACACTTCTTCACAAATTTTCCCATTCAGAAACGCACTTTTAACATCCATATGATATACTTTGAATCCATGATGTGCCGCGAAAGCTAGAAAGATCCTAATAGCCTCAATTCTTGCTACAGGAGCGTATACTTCATTGAAATCAATACCTTCAATCTGAGAAAAACCCTGAACCACTAACCGAGCCTTGTTTCTGACGATAATACCACGATCGTCCTTCTTACATTTGAACACCCATTTCGTTCCACACGGTTCTTTAGAATTAGAGGGTAAATCCACGAGATGCCAAACTCCTAATTTCTGAAATTGATGCAATTCTTCCTGCATCGCTTCTACCCAAGAAGCATCTTCCAACGCTTGATCAACATTGGTAGGTTCAACTTCAGATAGAAAACATGAATGAAATACTTCATTCTGAACACCGGAATCCCTAATTTCAACAATTAACACATCAACAGAATCAACCAATTGATGCCGTGTCCGCACCCCAGAATTCGGATCGCCAATTATATTCTCTTGAGGATGTATGTTATGAATCCTAAGGGTAGTTGAATCAGAAACTTGAATATTGTCTGCAAGATTATTCAAATTTGCATCTGCGTCCTCTGAGCTTGAAAGATCAACAATAGGTAAAGAAACCGGCACTGAAGAACTTGTACTCGGTAAGCTGATTGGATCATCAACCGGTGTTAATTCAGCTTCATGAAATGTACTCTCATCATCATCAGACGAACTCATTGTTTCTAAGTTAGAAACATTCTGACTAGAGGAAGCAGCATTAGAAACACTTGGAAGCTTTGGGACCCATGAACCAGGAGTAAGTATTGCATGTACCATAGCAACACCTAGAAGTTCTTCAGCAAGCTCATCAGTAGAATCATTGTGTGCAGCCGAGAAAGAATCAAATAAGGTATCAAAAGCAGGAATATCAACCGATTTGGGTGTCAGGAAAGTGTTTCTTTGACAATCCACATTCAAATGATTCTCAATTGTCTTATAAGAGGGAAAATAAACTCGTTTCATTGGATACTGATACCCAACAAAGATGCCTTCAACAGCTCTGGCTTTAAAATTTCCACCTTCCTTGAGAACCGTGCATAAACACCCAAATGGCTCTAAAAAATGCAAATTCAGCTTACGACCTTTAAGTAATTGAAAACTTGTCTTGTTGAATCGCTTGACAATCAGAACACGATTGAGCACATGACATGCAGTGTGAACTGCTTCAGACCAAAATTTGATCGGTAAATGTGCATCAGACAATATAGTTCGTGTGGTCTCAATCAATGTTCGATTCTTTCTTTCAGCAACTCCATTCTATTGAGGAGTGTACGGCGCATTGAATTCTTGTACGATTCCAAGAGAATCATAAAACGCTGTCATTTTAACATTCTTGAATTATGTACCGTTATCAGTACAAATACGACAGATTTTGTATTTTTACATTGATTCAAACTTGGATAACAATTTCTAAATAGTATCTGGAGTTTCATCCTTTGAATGCAGCGACGCCACCCATGAGAAACGTGAAAAATCATTCGTTATCACCAAACAATAGAACTCCCGTTAACACTTCGAACATTCATCGGACCAAAGAGATCCATATGAAGCAGCTCTAACGGAGCTACAATCGAATTAAGTCATTTGGATGGATGAGACTTCTTCCGTTGTTTTCCTTTCTTACAGGAAACACACACATCATTGATTAAAAATCGATTCTTTGAAACGCCTTCTACTAGAGTAGTTCATCTTGCGGTAGTTGATGTGTCCCATTCGGCGATGCCACAGAATTGAATCTTCTTCAGTATCCTTTGAGATAAAACAAGTAGCAACTACAGCAGACGAAGATTGATTCATGTTTAACACATAAAAATCATGAAATCTTGGCGCACGCATCACAATCCAATCATCAGGGATTTGAATTCCAGGTTTCAGAATCAGGCACTCAGAATTTATGAAAGCAGTAGTGTACAGCTTATCACAAATCTGTGATACACTCAACATGTTGTGTTGCAGTTCTTCCACAAATTGCACTTTATCAAATGTGACCTTCTCGTTACCCATCTTTCCTTCTTCGGTAATTCTTCCACCTTTATTGCCAGCAAAGGTAACATTTCCTCCGTTAATTGGTTTAACGTCTGAAAGTATAGAAATATTACCTGTCATGTGCCTGGATGCTCCACTATCAACTACTCAGAAGTTGTTGACAGCTGGCTTTCGAACACCCTACACATATCAACAAATAATTAGTGAGAATCTGGACCCAAGCTTTGAGCTTTGGGTCGACCGGTATCTTCAGAAAAGTCTTTAGTGGATTTTGAGGACAATTTAGGCAGCCACTTTTGCCTTAACAATGGGAAAGATGAATCAGTAGCGGATTCACCTGAAGATGAACTTCCAAAAGATTTTTTATTTTTGAAAAATTTTTCTCGTTTGAAAAACTGTTTTGTTACAACCTTTTCATCTATCTCCTTTGGCTTAGAAACGGAATCAGATTTATCTTTACTAACAGCAAAAACTCATTTCTTTGCCAAATTTGGACATGTATTTCTAAGATGGCCTTGTTGATAACAATGATAACACCGCCTACGATCAACGAAGACCATAGGATAACTGTTTCCCGAATCAGTCGAGGTGTTATCATCAGACTTTTGTTTAACCACTCTCCTTGGTGTTTTAGCATTAAACCTTCGGGATTTATGCTTTGGAAGAGATTTAAGAAAAGGATTAATATACCCAAATTGGTTATAAAAACCATATTCATCAACTCCACATTGATCAGCATACCCTTTTGGTTTGATCCTTTGGTCTTTGTTTTGTTCAAATTTACCAAAATCATCATATAAATCATAATCATCACAAAAACCATAGGATTTGTAATCAAAATCATTTGTTTTAATAGAAAACCGACCATCAGAGTTGTAAAAACTCTTTGGTGAGTATTTGGAAGTTTTTGGTTTTGAAACAGATTTCTGATTGTTTGGAGTGTATGACTTTTGAGAATCCTGATCATTTGGACTCGTTCTAAGTTTTAGCAACGATCCACTTTCCTCACTACCATGATCAGACACACCATTCTCCTCGGAATCAACACAAAACACTTTAGCAACCCGTTTTGGATCAACACAACATAACGGAAACATCTCATCAGAAAATATGTGGTAGCTACCTTTGAGACAATACATTCTGATTTTCTAAGATGATTCACCAGTTTCCATTTTCCCTTTCTATTTCTTATCTTTTTCTGAACTACCTGAGATTTCTTTTGATTGACCTCAGATTTTTCAGAAACTGATCCAAAACCAACACCACTAAACTTGACAGACTTTGGAGGAGCAATCGGAAATGCATTAACATCCGGTGTGGTTTTGTTGCTAGCTTGTTACTAAGTCTTTTTCATAAAAGAGATCTTGGCCTTTAGCAAAATTTTCATTTTCAAAGTTTTTCATTTTCTTCTCAGTTTCTTTTATCTTAATAGCTTGCTCCAAAGGTGTCAATTTGACAGAACCAGTTGGTTTGTCACCTACAGAATCACTTGACTCATTTGATTTTGGAGCATCAAGATTTTCCTTGGACACATGTTTTCCAGGCTTCTTTTTATAAGTGCCTTTGTGTTTGTCTGAATTACAAACCAAGTTCTCAGTGAACTTTGAATAATCAAACACAATTGATGGTTTGGTTTCAGTGTCTGTCGGTTCCATGCCATGCACAATCGGGTGTGGAACTAAATTGCATTTCGATTCTATGAACACCTCTTTTAGAGTTTCATCTTTTCAAAGAAAACTTGCAAAGGAAGCTGAGTTTTTGAAATTTTCAAGTTGTCTTTTAAGATCTAAAATTTCAATGTTCAATTCAGAAATTTTAGCATTCACTTCTGCAAGCTTCTTTTCACAAAAGATGTAATCTTCAGTTTTGTTATTTAATTCAATTTTGGTGCTCAAAGTGGCATGCTCACTTTTCAGTTCAGCCTTAATGGCCTCCCACCTTCGTTTGTATATTTTTGTGTTCTCCTCTGCCAACATGTATTTGTCATAATACATAACTTTCTCATTAGAAAGTTCCTTCAATTTGTTAGCAGAGGTCATGCAAATGTTCGGAAGGTTTAGAGTCAACCTGAATGTTAGCCATAAAGGCTTAATGAACTTCAGCAAAGGAGTCTTCACCTGGAAGTTCAGGATCATCTTCAATTTTTACATCTCTCACTTTAGTACACAGAAATGCAGATTCATCAGGATAATCTGATCCCCAGTCATAACCTTCCCCAGTTTGAGAAACCAAAGCTTTAGAATCTTGATTCGAAGCATTTGCATTTAAACTTGATGGAGTAGAATTGCTTCCTGATGCTTTTGAACTCTGAGCTGCATACTTCTGAAATAATTTTGAAGTTTCTTGCTTCTTTGCATTATTGCATTCCTTTGCGAAGTGACCATAATTTTGATAATTATAGCAACGAACTTTTGATTTGTCGAATCCAAGCTTTCCTTCAGGATTTAAATCTTTGCGTCCCGTTCTTTGGATATACTTCTTACCTCTCCGAACAAGCATTGCCATGGACCAATTGATCTCCATAAGTTCTAGATCATCAGCATCAATTTGTTCATAGTCTTCATCTGTTAACTCAGCACTAGTCAACTTTCCAGCTACTACCCCATCATATGAAGAAACCTTTGCCGAAAACAGAGCCATGAAATCGTTTGAGTTTTGGCAGAAAAAGTGTAGGGCTATTTTATGTAAGGCATGAACATTAGTGTTGGGCTTAGTTTTGGGCTTAGTTTAGCTTGTTTAATAGGCCATGTGGGCCATTTAATTAGTTTATGATTGGGCCTAATCATGTTTATGATTGGCCATGTTCTTGTAATGAGGTGGTATAAATACCACCTCATATTCTCGATTAATCCAAGCTTTCATATTGGGTTTACGATTTCTTCTTGTTCTCTCAAGTTTACGTTCAGCCTTTGTTAGCTTCAATAGTAGCCAATTTCCATTCAAGACTTCATCTTTCACAAAGATCTAGTCTATTCTTCTACTATTTTCTTGAATCGATCTTTCACGAGGATTCCACACTCGTGTTTGATTAGTATATCGTGTGTTTGGGAAATTTCCGGACCTACAATTGGTATCAGAGCCAAGAATCTTAGATTCGAGGTTCTCACGATATAGATTCAAGTGTTTTTTGGGTTTTTGTTCAAGTTGTGTTGAAGATTCGAAGGTTTTCTGGGTTTACGACTGTTGCTGCTGCTGTGTTCTTCGAGTTCTGGGTGTTTACGACTGAGTTTTCTGGGTTTTCAGAGTGATTACGACTGAGTTGCTTGAAGATCTTCATCATCGGTGTGTTTACGACTTCAAGATCACATTTTTAGGTGTTTACGACTCGGAGAAAAGAGATTACGACTGTACTTGTTTATCGTAAACGAGTTTACGATTTGGTTGGATCGCAAACACAGTTTACGACTTTGCAGCATCGGGAACAGGCGTTTACGACTCCGGTGGTCGTAATCATCAATCGTAATCAGGTTTACGACTTTTTGTGGCAGTTAAGGAGTTTACGATTTTAGGTTCAATCGTAAACAGCTTTCACGATCGTAATCATCCTTTTACGATCGTAATCAGGTGTCTTTTATCGTAATCTCATATTTTGGACGTTTGGATTTTAGATTTAAGTTCCCTTTGCTATCGTAATGGATTTTGAACCAAGTATGTATCAGAAGTTGGACTTCGAGATTGGCTCTATCACTCGTCCACCTAGACTCACTTCGGCGGATAACTTTTCGGAGTAGAAGTACAGGTTTGAAAACCATTTGAAGAGTGTTGACTTGAGATTGTGGAGAGCGGTAATTAATGGACCACACATACCTACTCATGGAGAAGGAGCTAAAGCAGGAAAGGCGAAGACTGAAGAAGAGTTTGAAGATGAGGACTGGGAAAGGTGTAACAAGGCTGAGAGGGCGTTTGCAATTATGACCATGGCACTAACACCTGACATTGCTCAAGGATTTAAGCATTGCAAGACGGCGAAGGAACTCTGGAATGCATTGATTGTCGCCTATGAGGGAAATCCGGACATTAAGGAAAGTCGAAAGCAAATGTTGAAGCAGAAATTCAATTTGTTCAACCATATCCAAGGTGAATCTTTTGAAGCGCAAGTGCAAAGGTGTGTATCTCTGATGGCAGAAATGTCAAGCTATGGTGTGGAGCCAGAATTGGAAGATAAGAATTTGAAGTTGCTGAACAGTTTACCCAAGTCATGGAACACCAATATCTCTATCATTAAGGACAACAACAAGCTGAGTGAGCTATCTCTGGATGAAATGATCAACAAGTTGAAGTCCAAGCTTATTGATGACAAGCTGCGAGAGTTGAATCACATAAGCTCTCTTAGTTTGGCTGGGAAACTGAATCAAGCTTTGTTGTCAGAAGAAGGAGATGTGAAGCCAAAAGGAAAGTCTGTTGCAAGTGGATCAAGTTCTGTGTCTAAAACAAATGCATTTGTGGCACAACCTCAAGCTGGTTCAAGTGGAGGTGACAACTCTGAAGCAACTAATGATCCCAATTTTGCACTTGGTATGGGATTCATGAGCAGTTATCATGCTTTAATGGCCGGAACCTTAATCCCAACTAAGATCCTGTCGGGGGAGCTGAATCAGATAAATCCAGAGGATGTGGAGATGTTGGATGTCTCTTGGCAGATGGCTATGGCTGTGTTCAGGGCTAAGAAGTTCATGGCGACTACAGGGAGAAATTTTTGGAAAGATCAAGACAAGATCAGAATGGGGTTTGACAAAACCAAGCTTAGGTGCTACAATTGTGATGAATATGGGCATTTTGCAAGAGAATGCAGCAAGCCAAGGAAAGAGAGAGCAGAGGAAAAGAAACCAGCTGATGGGAAGGCAAAGGCAGAAGCAGGTGCATTGATTGTGCAGGAAGGAGGAGGCTATGATTGGACGTCTCAAATGAAAGATCTGAGCCTGACACATGCTATGATGACTGCTATGGATGATGATGATGAAGAAGAACATGCTTTTGTCGTGACTGAAGATGAACCTGAGGAGAATGAAGCTATGGCAGCAGATCACACCAAGATATGTTCTAACCCTGTTTGTGATCGTATAATTACTGGTCTTAGACAATTTTACAAAAATTTTCAATTAGAATTGTTTGAGGTAAAATGTGAAAGAAGCTCATTTAAGGGTAGATGGCAAAAGAACGAAGAAAAGGTTAAAGCCCAGAAATTAGACATAGTGAAATATAAGAAACTTGCAACTGAGAATGCTTATCTGTATGACAATGCTAAGTTAGAAATAGCAGAACTTACTAAGCAAATAGATGAACTTAAGCATAAAAACAATGAGTTGCAGGTTAAGCTTGATATAAATCTTATGAGAAGCAAAAGAATGTTACAGGCTAGTAAATCTCTGGACACATGCATTACTGAGGTTAGAATGGGTAAGGACAAAGGTGGAATAGGAATTAGCTTTGCAAATAAGAACATTGTTCCTCAAGATAAAACTAGAGATGTAATAGGAATGATTTTAGAGGAGGATCAGATAGATAGATCTGCATCGGAAATGCATGAGGAAGGACCTCCTTTAGATAGTGTCTTGGTTGGAGTGAAGCCTTTGACAGAAGAGGAAATGGAAAATAAAAAACACATGACTTATGGGTTGGGTAATAAGGATAGAGTGATGACAGACGCGTGTGAAGCAGGACCATCAAATACTTCTCTGAATAACTGTGTGAGTTCTTCTGATGTATCTATTTATTGTGCAGATGAAGTAGAAATCAAAGACATTTTTAAGAAGGATGCCGAATGTCAGAGAGTGGAAGAGAGTCACGTGTCTAGTAGTTCTAGTAGTCCTAGTAGCTCTAGTTTATGTTTACCTAAGGATGATGTAATGGCACTTGTGTCAGAACTAGAAACATCCAAGTCAAAACAAGTAGTTGCATCGTTGTTAAAAAATGTTTCTGAATCAAATGAAAAAGTGTCTGGTTTTAAAATTCGTGTGCCTAACACAAAAATAGGTCGTGAGACTAAGCCCAAAGACTTTGTTGCTTATCCTCAGGTTGTGTCAGCTTTTAATAGAACAAACAAATCTAAATCGGAACAATTTTGTTTAATTACACAATCTGATAAGGATAAACAACGTGTTATACACAAATGGGATGATAAGCCAGAGTGGAAGTCGTCTTACCCAAGACGTTCGTACCTCTGTAGTCATGTCAATGGGCCTAGACTCATGAATTGCTTTCAATGTGGAAAGCCAGGACATTTTGCAGCTAACTGTGTGAATAGACCATACCAACCATACTATCCGCAAAACCCACGGACTAGTATGTTGGAGAAAATGATGACCGGAGAGAAGCAAAAACAAAAGCAGAAACAACAAGCTGTGTCTCAGGGGAAGCAGTGCTTTGAACCAATGAAGACTCAACAGTCTAAGGTTTCAAACGCAAAGGCATCTGTGACAAAGCCTGTTGTTGATAAGAGGAATGTGACCAAAACTCCACAACAAACTTATGTATCTAAAGGAGTTTACCACAGAAATGATAAGATAAAACCAGAGTTTGTTGAAAAACAAGTGGCAAAAGTCAAAAGAGTTGATAAACCTAATGGCAAAGCGAAAGCTGAACAACAGGTTTTGAAACAAAAAAGTGTCACTCAAACAAAACAACTTGTGTATACTAAACTGAAACTTGAGTGGACACCTGTTAAAAAGCCAGCTGGTAAAAAGGTCATTTCACCGCAAAAGAAACCTGTGTCAGTTAACAATTCATCAACTGTGTTGAAACCAGAGAAAACCACCACCTGGAAACCAAAAGTCAACATTAAAAATGAGAATGTATCTGGATCAAAGTCTGAAATGATCCTCCAGCTAGTGAATTACATTGATGCAAAAGGTGTGCCCAGATCTGTTATGGCCTGGGTACCTGGATCTCACTGATTTCTGATTCTTGTAGGGACAGCCAAGAAGATCTATCAACAATCTCTGGTACGTTGATAGCGGTTGCTCCCGACACATGACCGGAGATCTGTCCCTTTTGGAAGATGTAGAGGATTTCGATGGTGGAGGAGTATCGTTTGCAGGTGGTGTAGGAGGAAGAATTAGCAAGAAAGGAGTTGTGAGAAGTGGAAATTTGTCTTTTTCTGACGTACATTATGTGGAGGAACTGTCTCACAGTTTGCTGAGTGTTTCTCAGATCTGTGACAGAGACTATTCTGTGATGTTCAATCGGAAGGAATGCATTATTTTGAAGCCCGGCATGAAGATTCCCGAGGAGTGCATACTGATGCGTACTCCAAGACGTTCAAACTCATATCTTCTCAATATGGGCAATCCTCCAACGTCAGAAGAAGCATGCCTCATCTCAAAACAAAACGAAAATTTGGCTATGTTGTGGCATCGTCGTCTGGGGCATGCAAATATGAAGAATTTGACCAAGCTCGCAAAGGGAGAGCATGTCAGAAAGCTGCCCATCAAAGACTTCTCAACTGTGGAAAAATGTGTGGCATGTGCGAAGGGGAAGCAGCACAAGTTGCCACACCATCCGAAGATAGCAAACTCTATGTCATCAGTTCTACAACTTCTACACATGGATCTATTTGGGCCTATGCAAGTTCAGAGCATCAGCAAATTCTCCTATTGTCTAGTGATTGTGGACGACTACTCACTGTTTACTTGGGTCTACTTCTTGTCAAACAAGTATGAAACTCCAGCCCTAGTGAAACAGTTTGTCACACTCATAGAGAATCAGCTGAACAAGAAGGTCAAAGCTATCAGATCGGATAACGGAACGGAATTCAAGAACGCTGAGTTGAATATGTTTTGTGGGGCTAAGGGAATAGAGAGACAATTCAGTGCGCCCTACACTCCTCAACAAAATGGAGTAGCTGAGAGAAGAAATAGGACACTCATTGAAGCTGCAAGGACAATGATGTGTGAAGCTAAACTACCAATCTTCTTCTGGGCTGAAGCGGTCCACACGGCGTGCTACGTGCAAAATCGCGTTCTGTTAAACAAGCGTCATGAGAAAACTCCGTATCAGATTGTCTATAAAGAAAAGCCAACGGTGGGATATTTCAAGACAATTGGATGTCCGTGCACGGTACTGATTCAGTCCGACGTGGGGAAGTTCGAGGCGAAAGCTGATGAGTGTTATTTCGTTGGTTATTCGGGAAATAGTGCTTATCGTGTCTATAACAAGACCACCGGTTTGATCATTGAAGCTTTCAATGTGGACTGGCTTGAAGACAATCCGTCGGATGCAGGGACTGGACCTGATTGGATTTTTAACTATGGGTCTCTGTTTGAAGGATTCAAGTTTTCGAATGAGCTTCACAATTTGGGTGAAGAAGAAGAGATTATCACTCAGCCATCTGAATCAAGACCTCACACTGAAAGAGTCTGTGAGAAAGCACCAGTTCCAATTCCCACATATGTCAACGCAGATGCTCCGGGAACTTCAGGAACTTGTGATAATGATTCAGAAATTCCACAAAGTTCAGGTATGAATGATATAAATGATAATGTTGTTAGTTCTAATCTGCCTGTTTCTGTGTCTGTGCCAGAGGTTCAGGTATCAAGGACCAACAAGGATCATCCAGTCAGCAACATACTTGGACCAGTGTCTGCAGGAGTTTCAACTAGAAGCCGCACAGGGGATATCAATTTCTGCATGTACTCATGTTTTATCTCCCAGATTGAGCCTCCGAATGTGATGGTTGCTCTCAGAGACCCGAATTGGATAGAGGCCATGCACAATGAATTAAATCAATTCTCAAAGCTGGGAGTGTGGCGACTAGTCAAGAGGCCAGACGACAAGAAGGTTATACCCACTCGTTGGTTGTATAAGAACAAAAAGGATGACACGGGTATAATCGTTCGAAACAAGGCAAGGTTAATAGTTCAAGGTCATCGACAAATCCATGGAATTGACTATGATGAGGTGTATGCACCTGTGGCAAGACTGGAAGCTATTCGTATATTTCTTGCGGTTGCATCTTATCTGAATTTCACGGTACACCAGATGGACGTCAAGACGGCATTCTTATATGCTGAGATGAATGAAGAGGTTTATGTGACTCAACCACCGGGGTTTGTAGATGAGGAGCATCCAGATTATGTGTATCTTCTGGACAAGGCTTTGTATGGGTTACAT
This sequence comes from Deinandra increscens subsp. villosa, assembly GCA_039602395.1. Classification (NCBI taxonomy): domain Eukaryota; kingdom Viridiplantae; phylum Streptophyta; class Magnoliopsida; order Asterales; family Asteraceae; genus Deinandra; species Deinandra increscens. Next base: position 90,238,024 of record JBCNJP010000027.1, on the reverse strand, counting down.
CAAGCTCCAAGAACGTGGTATGAGACGCTATCAACACACCTGGTGGAGAATGGATATACAAGAGGAGTTGTTGATCAGACTTTGTTCAGAAAGAGGGTGGAGGAAGACATAATCATGGTGCAAGTGTATGTAGATGATATTATCTACGGTTCGACAAACGAGGAATTATGCACCGAATTTGAGGAGATTATGAAGAAAAAGTTTGAAATGAGTGACCAAGGGGAGATGAGCTTCTTTCTTGCTTTACAAGTCAAACAGGATGAATCTGGGACTCTTATTCATCAGGAAAAGTACGTGAATGAGATTCTGGAGAAGTTCAAGATGAAGGATTGCAAGCCCATTTCCACTCCCATGGCATCCAGACCACTCCTGTCAGCTGATCTCAACGGGGAGTCGGTGAGTGAATTCCATTATCGGTCGATGATTGGATCACTTATGTACTTAACAGCAAGCAGGCCAGACATCATGCATGCAGTTTGTGTGTGTGCACGCTATCAGGCTAACCCTAAACTTTCTCATCTTTCTGCTGTTAAGCGTATCTTCAGGTATCTGAAGGGCAGGCCTAGGCTTGGTCTTTGGTACCCGAAGAACACTGATTTTCAATTATATGCTTTTACTGACAGTGATTATGGAGGTAGTGACCTTGACAGGAAATCTACTACTGGAGGATGTCAGTACCTGGGAGATAGGCTCATTTCTTGGCAGAGCAAAAAGCAGCATACCGTATCAAAATCAACTGCCGAAGCTGAATACGTGGCAGCATCTGCCGGTACTTCACAGGTAGTATGGATCCAAAACAAGCTCACAGATTACGGTATGGAATTCGTTAACACTCCTATATTTTGTGATAACGCTGCTGCTCTTGAGATTGTGAAAAACCCCGTCCAACATTCCAAAACCAAGCACATAGACATAAAGGTACATTTCATTCGTGATTGCTATGATCGGGAGCTAATTCAGCTTCAAAAGGTAAGCTCCGATCAGAATGTTGCGGACATCTTTACAAAACCCCTTCCTCGTCCTAATTTTGAATCATGTGTTGAAGGCCTGAAGATGATTGCCTTCGAGGAATGATCTGATCATTTTGTTTTTGTACAAAGTTTTTGGTATTTATTTAAAAAAAAATTACTGAAAAATTGAGTCTTATTTCAAAAGCCTCACAAAAAAAGGGGAAGAAATGGTGCTGGTTAAACTGAAAGGTTTTTATGATGTCTTTTGATAGGACTTGCAAAAATTGTTCAATGACGGTCGGAGACTGACACGTGTAAGGGTGATGTGAAAGACTGCTCGAAGATGATATGTCGGTAAGCTCAACCAAAACAATGATCATCTATGTAAGTGCAGTAATCTTAATCTCTATAAATGTTTAGTTTCCCATCCCAGTCTACATGGTTTAAAAAACTGAGTCCCGACAAAAACGGGTTGAGAGTGGTATTTTACCTAGTATTCACTCTCTCACACGCCATGCTTATACTGTATATGACAACACCACTGGAAAGAAAAAGAAAAAGAAAAGAAATTCAAAAAATGAAAATTCTGAAAAAGAAAGAAAGAAAAGAAAAAGTAAATAAAATTATTCTATTGGTCTTCTCTGCGTGCTTATGCGGCCGACCTGATCACCAATTGATAAATCATGAAAATAGAATTAAGTGGTAGTCAAAGCAGTGTTGCATGGTTCCTCAAGTTGGGGGTTTGTGAATCCTCAATAAACTCTGAGGTTGGGTAGGTTTTGCTATGGAAAATTGGGTGTGGGGACGGTTAAACATATCGGTAAAATTGTACTATATTTAAGCACTTAACTGGATGTGAGTTTCTGTGTTCAAATCACCTGGCAATTGTCTAGAGCGTCAAGTAACGGAAGCTGAAAAGGGTTCCTCAGTCAAAGACCTGTCTGAAATTATCTGTGAAATTTACCAGCACCAGGTAAGTAAATATTTCAAATTTCTGAGGCAAGTTTGTAAATATTTAAATTTAGGTTTTTAACTGTTTTAATTTTTAAAATTTTCATGATCATGATCGGATACTCGGCGTATGAGTCTGAGGGGAAGTTTTGTAAATTTCTCAAAGTGTTAAATTTTCAAATTTTATGAGAATTATATAAGTTTGGGGTGAACTTGTTTGTTTTTAAAAGATTGAGGGGGTTGTATGAATTTTTTTTATGTTTGCGGTTCTTGGGGGGGGGCAATGTGTAACTTTTGGTGTTTATGATCACCATTTCGTTCTTTTAAACCCATTTACGATTCTCTCTCCCCTTTTCCGTTTACGACCCCTCCGTAGAAAACCCTTGCTCCGCCGCTCCCGTCGCCGGAGACCTCTCTCCAGCCCGATTCCGTTCACCGTTTCACATACAAACCACATCATTGTAATCGTCATCACTTTCCGACCATTACCCCTCTGTTAATCGACTGTTTTGACTTTCGTTTCTTGGTTGCACGTTCCAAACCCTAAAATCACAATCAGTCAAGAATTTCCTGTGTGTGTACCGATTTCAAGAAGATTTAGTGTCGGTTTTGTGCTATAAACTGTTATAAGGTAGAGATTGATGATTATCTTGTGTATTTCTGTGTTTAATCGAGTTTACGAGAAAACTTGCAGGTGTAAAAATGGCTGAAACGGTGTTTACGACTTTCTCGACGGAGAAGATGAAGTTTGGATCGTTTACGATCCGTGTTTACGATTCATTTGATTTCAATGATCGTTTACGATCCAGTATACGACAAACGTCGATTACGACTGGGCCTTGATGGTTTTACAGTGTTTACGATTGGATAACAGAGATTACGATTGGGCCATTTTTAGAATGATCGTGAACCCGTTTGCTGGATCGTAAACCCGATTAAAGGATCGTGAACCCTCTTTGTGGATCGTGAACTCTAATAAATGAGAATTAAAATCTTTAACGCTTAATATTTTTGAAATCTCATTAAAGTTGATCGTTTTTTAGATAAAATTTAACGGTGTTTGTGAGCGTGTGTTTAATTCAATTATTTTCCCTAAAAGTTCAAATTGAAATTGTGTGTCTTTCAAAAGTAAAATTTTATCTTCAATTGAACAACATCAAGGGTTAATAATCATAATTTCTCGTTAATGATCAAAGCTGATGCATATGTCTTGTTTGTCTCAGATGGCAGGCAATGTTATAGATGAGGATATAAAATTTGATCACGACCATTGCATTCCAGCCTATTTAGAAGATCCGCCAGAGCATCACATGGACCTATTCTATTCTCTGGTGGCAGGGATGAACGTTTGCAAGATCAATCATGCCCTGAGGACGAGTATTCTGATAGACGAGCAGCTGGTCAGAGAGTTCTGGGGTACTGCTCGGGCTAGTGCTGACAAGACAAGAATTACAGCCACCATTCAGAATCGGCAGATTGTTATACTGGAGGAAGACATTCGAAAAGGGCTTATTATCAACGATCGTGCTACCGATCCGGTTGATTACCCGAAAGAGGCTGTTCTGGCAGGAGCCCAATCCATGGGATATGAAGGCAAATTCCCGCCTATCTACAAGAAGCAACTGCCGCATTACTGGAGATGCCTTGCCCACTTTATGCAGAAATCCTTTCTGGGCAAGAGAACGAGCTTCGATCAGCTTAACAAGATCCACGGGACTGCATTTGTCGCATTGGCCCTTGACTGGAATTTCAACTTCTCAAAAAAAATGTTGCTGGATTGGATAGGCAATGCCGACTTATGTGCACGTGAGCAGTTTCTCATGACACCAAGGTTTGTGCAAATGGTGGTCATGGAGAAATACCCGATGATTGAGGAGAGGATTGAGAAGCTAGATGTGAAGGTGATGGACTGTGAAGTATTTGGACTCCAGACCCAAGACAGGAAGGGCAGAAACAGTTTTGAGGGAAGATTGGAATGGGTAAAGAGAGGTGCCTTTCCAGAGGTAGCCCGAGAGCAAGTGATAGAAGAAGAAGAGCCAGCGGCCGAAGTGCCAGTTGTGAATGCTATAGTGGCTGAAGACCAAGACATTGCAGTGACTCCAGCTGTGAATGTGGTCGAGGATCATGAGGCAATCGCTTCAGACGAAGAAAATGTCATGGATGACATATTTGCTAATCCAGAAGATGATGATATATATGGAGATTTGGGGCCTCTGAGTCTGAAAAGATCAAGAGATGTGATGAATGCCTCTTCCTCTGGTGATTCTGTACCTCAAGACATTGACACTCAATTTGAGTTAACTGAGGTATCAGAAGATCCAATGCCTGCTCGTGAACCTTCTCCGAGGAAGAGGACTGACCCAAGGACTGTTAGATTTAGCTTCAAGAAATCTAGCTCCAGTGTGCTGATTGTTCAACCAGAAGTGGGTCAGAGCTCACAAGGCCAAGCCAATCAAGCTGAAACAACAACAACAACAACAACTGCTGAAGAACAACCTGCCCCTGCGCAGAATGCCAGCCCTATTCTGAATGAACAAAGCCCTGTTCAGGAAGATAGGCAATTCTTGGAGGTTGAGAACACATTTGTTGTTCCAAGTCCAGTACGAGTGAATCTCTCTACTGTGACAAGCCAACCACTTGCAGCACCAAGTTTTAGACCATTTCAAGCAGCGGAGCTTCCAATAGATATGAGGATAAGTGCTGATCCTCAGATCAATTTCCTGATCTCTCAAAACAGAACTACAGAGAATGAGATCAAGTCTCTTCAAGCAGAAAACAAGTATATGAGAGAGAAGGAGGTGGCGGACAAAGACCGAATGAAATATCTGTACAACATGCTGGTGGACCTGAGGAAGAAGTTCGATGAATTGAAGGATGTTGTGGGGTCCAACTCCTCAGGTGCCCCAGGTCAAGGTTCGTCACAGGGGGTGCAAGCTGCAGATGTTATGGAGACAGATGAAGGAGATGAGAACATTGATATGCCTGATTACGCCCGTAGTGGCAGAATCATCTCCAAGGCACCAAGATGCCACGAAAACTGGTTCAGGGAGTTCTTCCAGGGACCAGCCCCCACTCAATACACCATTGATGTGGGTGAGAGCTCAATTGACAAACGTGGGAGTCGTGAGACCATCTTGTGTTGGCATTATGACACCAAGAAGAAACTCTTTGCCGCGATCCGTGACGGCTATAGTCCTGTGGAGTATTATCAAACGCGTTGTCAATTCCACTCCTGGACTGAGCCTGAGATCAGAAGCCTTTTGAGAGCTTCCTTCATAAACAGGTGGAATGGACCTGAAGGAAATCTTATCCGCAATAACCTGCTGAGCCATCAAGAAAACGACTTTGCAGAGTTTGAGTTGAAAGAGGTCAGATGGATAGAGACAGGGACTGACCCAGTGACAGGGCAGCCCATTGGTGAAGCTAGGAGGCCACCCACTAAGCGTACAAGAGTCATTAACATGTTGGACGAGATCGAAGATGGCACACTGGTAAGAAATTTTGATTGCTGGTGTTACGATCCGACAACTCATGAAGTGGTGGTGCTCTGCAAGCCGATGAGGCAATTCCGATTCTACGATCCAGTGGACTTGCTAAGATTTGGAGAGCGAGACATCAAGCTCCTAGCCACCCAACCCATACTTGGAGATGAAAACGACATGGAGAATGCTATAAGGGTTGGTATCTTTGATGGAACTGCAAAGCGGATCGTAGAGAACGGATGGTGGTCCAACAACGTACAAAGCACATTCAGGTTTGATCTGCTGCTGCCGTAAGTGATCTAATGTTTCATGCCTAGGGGAAGATTGTAGGGCTATATTTATGTAAGGCATGAACATTAGTGTTGGGCTTAGTTTTGGGCTTAGTTTAGCTTGTTTAATAGGCCATGTGGGCCATTTAATTAGTTTATGATTGGGCCTAATCATGTTTATGATTGGCCATGTTCTTGTAATGAGGTGGTATAAATACCACCTCATATTCTCGATTAATCCAAGCTTTCATATTGGGTTTACGATTTCTTCTTGTTCTCTCAAGTTTACGTTCAGCCTTTGTTAGCTTCAATAGTAGCCGATTTCCATTCAAGACTTCATCTTTCACAAAGATCTAGTCTATTCTTCTACTATTTTCTTGAATCGATCTTTCACGAGGATTCCGCACTCGTGTTTGATTAGTATATCGTGTGTTTGGGAAATTTCCGGACCTACAAAAAGCACTCTGATTTGGTGCAGAAGCAGATTGATTGGAGTAAATTGGATATGTCACTATAGCTTTTTGAGTATAACTCTCACTAGAAGAACCTCGAGATACACTAGCATGACCACTCGATGAATTTTCAATATAAAAAGCAGTAGTTGGTGGGTTTGTGCTAGTTTTAGCTTTAGCATGCATTGTCGAAGCATTTTCACCAAAATAAACATCCGGATTCTGAACTTGTGCTGGAAGAGTCTTCACTCGCATCATATCTAGTTCTCTAGCCAACAAGTTTCTTGTTAGGTCATCATACGAAATCTCATCAAAACTTTTATCATGAGTTAAAAGCAGAATCTAGCCTCCCCACTTTGCTCGTAAAGCATCTAGAAGCTTCTCTTTCAATTCACCTGCCTCCTTCTTTACTCTAACTATTTCTAGCTCGCTCACCAAGTGTGATAACCTTCATATTAGATCATTGTTTGTCTCATTTTGAACGTGACAAAAGTTATCATACTCCCTCAGCAAAACCTTCTTTTTGCTTTTCTTATATTGAGTGTTGTATTCAAATCTATTACACAACGCATCCCATAGTGTTTTTGATGTTGTATGCATTTTAAATTGACGTAGAATATCTTTTGGAAGAGCCATTGACAAGTTAAAATACGCCTTTTTCTCCAGTTTAAATGCTTCTTTCTCAGCATCATTCATTTTATTGTAAGGCTTCACTTGACCAGCAAATTCTCCACTTGTGAACTTTGGAACTTCATACCCATCAAGCATAGGAGTCCATACGGTTACATCCGTCACACCAATATACGATTCATAACGAGTCTTCCAATTATGGAAATCTTTGAATTTCATCAGCTTAGGAACTTTATTCGTTGTTCCTATCTCGTTATCGTAGTTTAGAAGGGCTTGAACGGTTGTAGACATTGCAGCAAAGGTGAAAGTACTTGAAAGTGCGTGAGCGTGTGGATCTTCTACTTAGTCGTAATGAGATCAATGTAATACGAGATGAAACACGAAGAGTAAATACAAAAGACTTGTATTGACCACAGAGAACCACAGAGTACAATCAGAGAATATGACACGGAAGCTCAGAGCATTATCGTTACTGAATACAACACAAGACTCACATATATATACTAGAGAAACCCGCTGGTCCGAACCTCAGGTTCGGCCCAAGTTCGGCCATGTCCGAACTCCAGGTTCGGCCTGAGTTCGGACCTCAGCAAACTTGTGTGAATCCGCCTTGTATTCGATACTTCACATGACGATCAAGGACCATGTATCAACAAACTCCCCCTCGGCATGTGCAGTATCATCTTCTCTATTAAACTTGTATCTTGTATCTTCAATCAAACTCTTCCTCGATCTTGACGATGAGTTCAATCTTGAATACTTGATATTACATCGTGTGTAATCTCTTTATAAAAAATCTTCAGAAGACTTGAAGTTGTGATGTTCTCTTCCCACTTAGAAACCTGCCAACATAAATAATCTTGGTGCAAAATGTCTCTTCGAGACTCCAAGATATGATGATTTTGAAAATTGATTTTGTATTTCGTGTTGATCAATCGAAAACAAATAAGAAACAAAATCTTTTTGGCTTTTAGAAATTTTATATCAAAACACACCTAAAATCTTTTTGGTATTTTCTGATAAGAAAAGTAACAATACCGAATTAGACACTATTTTTGTCTTTTGTGAGAAAGATCACAACTTGGGATCATATTGGTCATAACATGCTGAACTACATTTCAATTTCGATTATTGTAGCACATAAGCCATGCCGATTGCAGATATAATTTGTCCAACTTTAAACTCTGGCACAATCATACTCGTAACAGCTGGATATGTTAAGGTATTGATTAAATTTGCATTGACCAGTGTACCCCACACTATCAGATATACTTAGATATGCTTTTGCTTATCACATTTTGTGATCTCATTTATGATTTTAATCACACAATGATTGTAACCATGAAATAGTCAACTGTGTTCCATGCAAAAAGAAAAAAGAACGTTAAATCGTCTACCTTAAGGTCGATCTCTCGATACGCAGATAAGGCATCGGATTTAACAAAAAAAAAACAAGTTGAAATTGTATAACTCAACAACAATCAGGTCGGTACTCCCGTACACGCAGAGAAAGTCCGATGAGTTATACGAAACACCAAAGAAAATAAAGCAGAACGTCAAACGAACAACAATCAGGTCGGTATTTTGACACGCAAAGAAAGTCCGATCGTTTGACAAAATAAAGAAAATTAAACAAGTTTAAATCTTTGCAAAATGAACACATGTATACACCGTGACTTCTCATTTTATTTTTCACATATCTTTTTCTTGATATATCATGAAATATGCATCAAGATGTTGTCCACTAGGTCAAGCATCAGATTTAGTGTATATCACATTTGTATACTTTCTGATTTGCTGAGCCTACCTTGCACATCGATCAAATGGTCTTATGGCTTTTTCATCTACTTTATCCATGAGTCAGACAATGTTAGCCAATGTACCATCATTTCCCAATTATGTTGGATACAATTTCTCATTTTTCAATGTTTTTGTCTTTTTCAAATTTCTCCCCCTAAAAATGACAACTCTATTTATAGATTTTCATTTTTACTAATAGAAAAACAACACACTATTTTTGTATTTTTGCAAAAAACAAACTCCCCCTCAGAATGAGATGGAGTGAAAAATAAGAAAAATTGATCAAACAACACGAACACTAGCAGTTTAGCCTTTTGAAAACAAAAGTGATTTTAAAATTAAATTTAATTAGAACAGATATTTCACAATCAGCAATTTTCCAATCACCGAAAGGTCTTCCTGAAACACCTACTTGACACCAAATAAAACATTAGTTGCATTGGGATCGACCCGAATCAATAGCGTCGGGTCGCCCGATGTCTTCCACAAAGTCCTTGTTGGCCTTGGAAACAACTTTTGGTTTCCAGATTTGTAAAAGTTTTAAATTTTGATTGGAACCGGAATCAGATTCAACCGACGAACTTGATTTAGACCAAGACGATTTACGAGTTGACTTAATCTTTGGGGACCATGGTTCATCAAAAATGTGACCTTTGTTATCCACATATTTTGCAGTTTTGTGGATATATGCAGTCGTCGGACAATCAGCAGCTAGATGTCCTGGTTGACGACATACATAACAAAGTCTTTCTCTAAAATTGTTTGAAAAATGTTTTGTTTGTGAGAATCAGATGAAGGTTCAGAATGAAAGTTATCAAAGAAACCATCAGAAGAATCATACCTAGGAGATGGACTCCTTGAAGATGAAGATCTTCCAGAATAAGAAGAAAATTCCTTCTGAGATGGTGATTTCTTTGTAACTTTTGCTTTAGAAACCTTCTCAGCCTTCACGGATTTCTTTGCTTGAACTGGTTCTTCCAACACTTTGTAACCTAAACCTTTGTGTTTAGATCCTTGAGTCTTTGAAGAAGTGGACGAAGAACCTGAAGCAATTCTTGACTTAGCTTCACTAGTAAATTTGGCTTTGATATCCTTCAGCTTGTTCTTTTCAATCAAAACTTTTTCTTCTTCGGTTGCAGATGAAGAACTCGAGGCAACCTTATCAAACACTTTCTCATTTTCCAGCAATACAGACTTTGAAATAAACTTTGGAGCTTCACCCAAAGGTTTCTCCTTCCTTTTAGACTTGGACTTGTTCTTCTTGGGTGGAGTAACAAACTTTGAACAATCATGCACCTCAGCTTTAGGATCAAACAGAGCAGAAGTAACTTCAATCAAATCCACTGGTTGAGGCACCAAGTGAATATTTTCTTCCTTAGACTTCTCTGAACTCTGATCCTGCTTGTATAAGAAGTTTAGCAATGTTGGTGACAAATTGCAATTCTTAACTTGTCTTTTCAACTCCAAAATCTCCAATTTCAAGTCGTTAATTTTCTGTTGACCTTCAAACACCTCTTGTTGTGACTTGATGAATTTTGCATTGAGATCATCATATTCATAAGTTTGTAACTTCTGGATCTCACATTCAGCATATAATTCTTCAAGCACATTTTCTCTCTTTTGCTTGTAGATTTCGACATCTTTTGTTAACACCTCATTCTTTTCTCTGTAAAGAACATTTTCATCTTGAAGCATAGAAATCTTATTTTGAAGTTTCTCAACGGTAACAGCAGTTTTAGCAATAAGAGCAGTAGCCTCTTCATATTTTTGCTGAACCGGATAACTCTTCTCAAACAGATTCTCAAAATCTTGAGCTGCGTCTATCACGTCAGCTTTGGCTTTCTCACACTCGTCAGCCAATTGAGCCTTTTCCTTCAAAATATCTTCATGAATATGATTCAACTCATAATATTTCTTGTGAAAATCCTCCAACTCTTTCTTTAACACCACAATTTCTTCAGTTGAAATTTGACGATGTTGTTCAAAACTTGCAATTTCCTTGAGCAACTTCTCACATTTATAACATTTAGGGTCGTTATCTTTTGAATTCTCAGAAGTCTTAGGTAATTCTTCTTGAATCAAAGATACACTAGAAGAAGTATCAGACTCAGTTAAAAAACTTTCATCATCAACATGTTGAGCAGTTAAAGCAATTAAGATTGGAGTATGATTCTTTTTAACTTCTGAATCTGCATTCCAGGCAAATCCATCTGGATGCATAAACGTATTAGTCCAATCATGAGCAAGAGTAGCAGATTTCTGTTCACCCTTGTCAGCTTTATCTGATGGATGAAAAACTAAATGTGCATGCTGACCAGTCTTCAGTTTACTTTCTACAGAACTTGGACATTCTCGAGCAAAATGCCCATAAACTGAACACTTGTAACATTTTACCTTAGATTTGTCTAATCCAATCTTTCCTTCCTGATTCAATCTCTTCTTACCAGTTCTATTGAAAAATTTCTTTGTTCTACGAACCAACATAGCGTATTGCCAATTTAGATCCATTTCCTCCAAATAATCATAATCGATCTGATCGTAATCTTCATTTGCTAACTCAACATTACTCACAGAACCAGTGATAACACCAAAATATGAAGATACCAATGCAGACATCAACGCATTATAATCATCGACAGTTTGAATAGACAATGCACTTTGAGTCGAAGAACTAGGAATTGACACAGTACAACCAGCAGAGGAATAACTTGGAATTTCAGATTTACCTGCCAGAAATGTTGTAGGAGGAGCAGAACTAAGAATATTAGACTTCCCAGCATTCATTGTAGAATCATTTTCACCATGATACACTGCAGGATTCTGAATTTGTGTAGAAAGTGATTTATTCACCATTAATTCCATATCTCGAGTCTGAAGTCTTTGAACCAAATCATTGAAAGACAATCCTGAAAAATCCTTATCGTGAGTAATCATCATCACATAATTCTCCCATTTTTCAGGCAAAGCTTCCAAGATCTTTTCTTTCATATCAACTTCTTCTCTAGTAAGATTCACCAAATGCATTTCACTCATCAGATGAGCGAATCTGGCAATCAGATTGGGAATCGTTTCATTTTGATAATGCTTAAAACTATCAAACTCTTTCTTCAAAACCTTTTGTCGACTTTTCTTATATTGGTCATTGCCTTCACATCGTTTTTCCAATGCATCCCATAAACTTTTTGATGTGTAGTTAACAGCAAATTGATGAAGTAACTCTTTAGGCAATGCCATCGTTAACGTACCATACGCCTTTTTCTCAGCTTGATAAGCTTTCTTTTGTTCAGATGACATTTTTCTTTGAAGAATAGGTTCACCAGTTTCATCTTTAGGGTAAACATATTGCTCAGTGAAAGCTAACCACATATCAATGTCATTTGTATCGACAAACGCTTCAAACCGTTTAACCCAACTATGATAATCTTCCAATTTTAGCAATTTAGGAACTTTTTGACTTGTTCCGATTTCATTATCATAATTCATCATTGTTTGCATCGTAGCTTGAACCGAATTTTGAATAGCCGCGAACGCTTGAAAATCGGTCATTTTCAAAAAACTGGTTACTGTTCACTCCGAGCCTCGTCCGAACCTCCTCCGAGCTGCCTCCGAACTTAGTCTGAACTTGACAACACCGAACTCTCTGCAAACCAGACCTTCGGATGAACAAAACCAGAAGACTCCGAACTAGCTCCGAAAGACCACCGAACTGTCTCCGAACCTAGACCGATCTCTCACCAAACCTAGATAAAGACTGAACTTCGTCCGAACCTCGAGTTCGGAGCGGTTACTCCGAAGTTGTCCGAACCTCAAACGAGACAGATTTCACTCGATCTCATTTTCTCGATTTCAACGTTTTTTACTAGAATTTTTGACAGGAATTCAAGCAAACTCGATAGAAACTATTTAGAAACAGATTTTTAACGAAAAGCACACTTAAAACGATCAAACGAACTCAAAAATGAATGATATTTTCGCAAAAACATGAATTTGAACTCAAAACTCCGAGAAACACTGATTTCTGACTAGTAGAGCAAACCTAATGCTCTGATACCACTTGAAAGTACTTGAAAGTGCGTGAGCGTGTGGATCTTCTACTTAGTCGTAATGAGATCAATGCAATACGATATGAAACATGAAGAGTAAATACAAAAGACTTATATTGACCACAGAGAACCACAGAGTACAATCAGAGAATATGACACGGAAGCTCAGACCATTATCGTTACTGAATACAACACAAGACTCACATATATATACTAGAGAAACCCACTGGTCCAAACCTCAGGTTCGGCCCAAGTTCGGCCATGTCCGTACTCCAGGTTCGGCCTGAGTTCGGACTTCAACAAACTTGTGTGAATCTGCCTTGTATTCGATACTTCGCATGACGATCAAGGACCATGTATCTACAAAAGGCTTGGAACGGATCCATGAGGAATTTCTCAAAAACTGCTCAAACGTACCAAAATGTTGTTCTGCGTACCCGAATCAAAACCAACGTACCACTTCTCACAGCGTACCACACTCGGACCAGAATAACAAAGGCGTACCACCAGCGGATCACTTTGTCTACGTACCAAATTTGGAATGGATCAGACTGCTACGACGTAACTGCCAACGTACCAGTTAGTAACTGTCACGGACCAACGAAGGAGATTGCCTTACGGATCAAGTGCAACGTACCACAAACACGATGAAGATTGCTATACGGACCAGTGACGTACCAATGTGTTCTTGAGCCGGACCAGAAGCGTACCAAATGAAACTCGACTGAATTTGACTGAGCACTCAACGAAAACACTCACAGATCATTCTGGAAGCAAATTTCGAATAGATTGGACGTAAAACCGAGAAGAAATGATGAAATTTGACCCAAAAGAGTTGTTTCTCTCACTAGAATCGAAAAAACCGACCAAAGATACAGCAAAAGAGCAACGAAGCTCTGATAGCACTTGTAAAACACTGGACTAGATCTTACTAATGCATGATCTCGATCAATTTGATAACACGATGTAAATAAACGTTTCGTTTATTAATAACCAAGCTCAAGAGTACAGAGAGAAAACAGAGAGCAAACACTATAGAAAACACATAGTTAAGACTTCAACTCTCGCAACTTCTCTTAAACACAAAGCTTAAACTATTTATACCAATCTGCCTGACATACCAGTTAATCCACGTACCAGGTGGTCCGTGGCTGCGTACCACCTGGTCCGTCCACTGGTACGCTGGGACCAGATTATACAAAATGACTATTACATAGACAAAACACCTAGACCTAGCATTAGACAACATAACATGTTCTAACACAAACATCCGTGATATTTATTTATGATATGATCATATAAATAAATATTACCACTTGAAGATATATTTAGAAAAAGATTTTCTAAATTGTGTTACTTAACAACAATAAATCATATGGATGGTTTATTTTAGAGAGTATGGTTATGAGGTTATTTAAATGGGTTAAATAACTAAGTGGGCATTTTATATTTGAAGTAATGGTACTTCTTTTATAAAATAAAAGACATATTTAATGTGTCTTTTAATTTAATAAGGTAGGAAAACATTGGGACAAGGGACTAATAATTGTTTTGCATGGAAGTAACTTGCAAGACTCAAAAAGGTGATTCTCTCTCCTTCTCCTAAGGTGAAAATTTGGCCCACTCATCATTAATGCTCCCTACTCATTTATGGATCACATATAACAAGGAACCATCTCTCTCACGTCTAATGATCTTGCAAAAAACCGAATTTTAAGTGCTCTTACAAGGGTTCTACTTTGCTTCGATTGGTCCAAGACAAAAGAGACAAGATCTTCAAGAAATATCCTAGCAACCAAGGTGTTTGTTAGAGGCTCGTGGGTATACAAGCTTGAGGTTTCGTTTCTTTGGAGCTTGTCATTCAAAGACCCTCATCTTCTTCTTGCCTTCTTGTTTAAAGAAAGGTATATCTAAAACCCACTATGGTTGTGTTTTATTTTGATATCATACACTCTATATTTGGATCCTCCTTTGTTCGGGCTTCCCTTTGCATGTTACAATCGGTTTTAACATAACATTACTTCATGAAAGTAAATTTATTCCGCTCCATTTTATATTTTAAGAGGTTAAAATGACTTTGATAAACCCGTGCAAACCCCAATAATGGCATCTAGAGCCGCTTATATGGATGTATGCTTCAAAGAGTTAGTTGGTTAACTCTCCGAACTTTTGGTTTTTGGTTCCTCATACCACAAATCCAAAAATTTGTATATGGTTATCCCTTTGTCTTTCAAGATGCTTCACTTACATGCATGTGGTTATCTTGAAAGATTAAAGTATTTTAAGTCATTTGGATGATTTGTTGTTTGGACAACAAACCCACATTTTCGGCTTTGTGTTGGACCGAAAATGGAAGTGGGTTAAAAGGGAGACATTTTAATTTCTTGAAGATATACATACTTGGATGTATATTTTGGTGCATAAGACCTAGCCATGACCTTGTGTTCTTTTGTGATGAATGATTGTGTTTGTGTTATGTATTTAATTATTTCAAAGGGTTGTAATAGTTAAATAGGTTTTTCATGGTTATGTAATTTATTTATTTTTCATTTGGTATGTAAATTAAATAGATTAGGTGCATTTTATTTTACTAGAAAAATGTAATAGGTTTTATTTTTGGTAAAATGTAAAATGCACAAAGGTGGTTTTTCGGTTGGGCCAAGGTTACAGCCCAAAAGGCTCTCGCGGGATTCAATCCCACTATCAGATACCCACATATTGGAGGCCCAAAAACCATGGAAGATCGAAGGCAAGGGGGGACACAATCAAAGGAGCAACACTTGAAACATTCGGATGCCAGATCAAGTGGGAGTTCATCGACATATCACATGTGTCATTTTGTCCCTTAGGAGAGACCTCACTACAAGAAAATGACCCTTTTGTGGCAAAGTCTAAGGTGGGGACTGGAGTCCCCACCAAAGGTTATGTTGCAGTGGGGACTTTTCTTCACCAAAGGTTTCAAGCAAAAAAAAAATTGAATTTTTGAGCTCCAATGGGGATAAGTCGCCACTGAAGGGTTAGGTGGGAAACGACCCGCGTAATGAAAAAATATAGTGAGGATTTTTCGCCACCAAAGGCTTAAATAAATTAATTTATGTTTTTTTTATTCCTTCACATAATAAAGGAAATAATTTTTTTAAGTTAGCCTATGATGGGGACTTTTCGCCACCGAATGTTAAATTAAAAATACCCGGTAAAGGCTTCAGTGAGGACTTTTCGCCACAGAAGATTTACATTAAAAAAAATTAAGAGACACCTATAGTGGGGACTTTTCGCCACCGAAGGCTTAAAAAAAACCTCTTATGTCTATGGTGGGAACCAATCGCCACGATAGGGTTTCATGCCCTAATTAACATACAGCGAGATTCTTCAGTTGTTATATACGCATCACAGAAAAATCTCTACGGCGATCTTCCTCCTTCGTCACTACTGACGACCATAGGAGCACCACCACCCTCATCGTCGTCCTGCCACCGTGCACCACCATCCTTCATCGCCATTACCTAAGTTTCCTCGCACGCTTGTTGCTCCACAGCCGCAAAATCGGCTCTAATCGACCTCTAGCTACCTCCGCCGAATACAAACGTCTACCACTCGTTCTCATCGTAGACGCTGGCGACCACTGGTTCTCGACCACCACAGCCGTAAGTCACCACCGGCTCTCTTAATTTCGATTGTGTTGATTGTTCTGTAAGTCACTGGGAGATTTTTTTGTTAAACATTTGCTTTATTTTACTTATGTTAATTGTTCTTTAACTTCTCATTATTAGATATAAAGATTATATTTCTAATCCGTAAGTCACTGAGAGATTTCTAAGCCTTAATTTCGCTGACCACCACTGGTTCTCGACCACTAATTCTGTAACTTTCTCAGCCATAAGTCACTCAGAGATTTCTAAGCCAAATGTTTAACTAGTCAAAATGGGTAGAACTGATATGTGAATAAGGGAAATTTCATAACACTCTAAATTGTATAGTGACCAATATGGATTCTTCCTAACAAAGTAGTTAGCTTATGCCAAAGAGTACAATTAGATATAAAGATTGGATTCTGCCTCTTCATCTAATAGAAAATAGAAAGACTAAATGATATTGAATGATCATACAATCATACATAAATGTGGTAAATGATGCTTATGTGTTTTCAAACCAAAATTTATGAACACTAACTAATCAAGTGGCATCCACTGGGGCATAAATTATACGTGGTTTTAAACATTCACTCTCTTTGGCAAACAAAAGATAGATAGAGGATACAAAAAATGTTTCAATCAAGTGTTATTGTCACTTGTAAGTCACCTTTATATATGATCATTAGTTTTATTGTTTTTAACAGAGCATCAGTGAAGGTTACCCGACCACCACCAAGCAAAGGTTATGCTTTTTTTCTTAATTTCTTTAAGATTTACACTTAATTTCTCATTTTTTTTGTTAAATTTCGGTTGTTGATAAGTATTTGTGTTTATGTTTGTATATTATTGTTGAACACATTATACACCTATATGTTTGGTTTTTATGGATTTAATTACTTATCATTGTAGATTCTTGAAGAAGTTAGTGTTGAGAATCTTGCTGGGTTTGATTGCACGTTCTTTTTATTCTTTCTTTCTCGTTATCATCGTTGAGGTAAGTAACATTTTACCCTATTTTAAGTACGTGTATGGTTGTAAATATATTTATATGCATGTAGATATGATGTGTGTGTATTTGTATATGTTCTAATGTTAATAACCCTTTAGACTATACCCGTTCAAAGTTCATCTGATAGAGATAAACTTTGGATTGTCCCCGTTTGGGACTGCCTTTTGATATTCTATCTCATTTAGGATATGTATAGATTTTAATGTGTTGACATTTAAGAAACAATCGATAGCTATTTCTCTCACTTCTTCGAGCTTGCTGTTTATACGCATACTTGGGGAGTTAAGAGGAACTGCTGCCGGTTTTTTTCTTAAGCGCCAACATGTTAAAACTATACATATGAGATAGAATAATCAAAAGGTGGGTTAGGATCCACCCCCACCGAATATTATATTTCTATATTAATGCATCACCGTTTTTGTTTTTTAAATTGTATGCATCTTATATGATCGATGACATTTTGTGCTAGTTGTTGATACCATTAATTCGTAAGCAATTTACATTCTACATAATGTTTAATAATAAAACATACATGACAATTGATAAGAGTTGTATTAGTTTGCGAAAACGGAATTCTACGCAATTCAAGGATGGTCTTGAACAGTTTATAGAGATTGCCAAGAAACACGTCAACAGTCACGGGGAACCCTATTACCCATGTAAAGGGTGTCACAATGGAAAACGATAGAATACAAAAACCATCTATGCGCATGTAATTGACAAGGGCTTTTCACAATCATATAAGACATGGTTATATCACGGTGAGGAACATCCTAACACTACCGCTGTTGAAGCCATCTCCAATCCCTATTTGTTTGGATTAGGGTCTTCAGCAACACCCCCTGTCCCTAAGATGTTTGATGTAATTCAAGATGTTAGGGACGCATTTAATACAAATAAAGGAAAATGAAGATGATGATGGAACTAGTTTAGACCCGGAATTGGATGATTTGTTTAAAGAGCTGAATACCGAGTTATACCCTGGTTGTACGTGGATGTCTTCCCTAAACTTCCTAGCAAAAAGATGCATATTAAAGTAACATGAAAATGGACCAATAGTTCGTTTGACATGTTTTTAGAATTTTTAAAAGTTGCATTTCCGAGAGGAAATCATGTTGCAACGTCATACTATGAATCTAAGAAGAAGTTGAGAAAGATTGGGTTAGGCTATGGATCTGTTCATGCTTGCATAAACGACTGTGCTTTATTTTGGAAGGAGAACTCATATATGGAAAATTGCCCGGTTTGTAAGGAGAGCAGATGGATTAACAAAAACACAAAGGGGAAGAAAGTTCCAAAGAAAGTGTTGCGTTACTTTCCTTTAACTCCACGGCTTCGAAGAAGATATAGTTCTAGGTACACGGCGAAAGTTATGACATGGCATAACAATGGACGCTCAACGGATGGTATTATGCGTCATCCGGTCGATGGGGAAGCATGGAAAATGTTTGATAAAATATATCCTGATTTTGCCATAGAACCAAGGAATGTTCGATTAGGTTTGGCTGCTGATGACTTTAACCCGTTTGGTAATATGTCTTTGTCTTATAGTATGTGGCCGTTAATTCTGACGACATACAATACTCCACCATGGTAATGCATGAAAGAGTCTTCCTTCATGTTGACTTTGTTGATTCCCGGCCCAAAATTTCCGGGAAAGGACATTGATGTTTATCTAAGGCCTTTGGTGGATGAGTTGAATATTTTGTGGGCTGACGGAGTCCAAATAAGAGATGCTTCAACTAACACCGTATTGAAGATGCGTGTTGCACTGTTATGGACCATCAATGATTCTCCTGCCCGTAGCTATATGTCTGGTTGGAGTGGTCAAGGTTATTATGCATGCCCTACTTATAACCAAGACACACCCTTGATGGTTGTTACCAATAAGATAGTTTATGTTGGCCATAGACGTTTCCTGATTAAAGATCATGAATTGAGGGATAGTCTATTGTTTAATGGGGAAACGGAAAGGGGGGATCCTCCCAAACGACTTACTAGAAGGGAAATAATACAACAACTAGATAATCTCCCCGTTCTTGTTTCGGGAAAACATCCTAGCTATAGAGGAGGTAAGAAAAGTATGTATTGTCCGACAGAGTTAAATTGGAGAAAATACGACATCTTTTTCGAGCTTGATTATTGGTCTTTCCTCGAACTGAAACACAATCTTGATGTTATGCATGTGGAGAAGAATGTGTGTGAGAGTTTGCTTGGTACTTTGCTGATGAACGAAAAATAAAAAGACACACCTAAAGCAAGAGAAGACTTGGAAAATATGGGGATTCGTCCACATCTATTGATAAAGAAGGAAAACTATAGGTCCATCCAACCACATGCTCCATATGCTTTCAAGAAGGCTGATCGAGAACGTTTTTACAAGTTTGTTAAAGAAGTGCGACTACCCTATGGTTTTGGGTCAAACTTTAGAAGTAGGGTACTTCCTATCTTTTCGAATATAACCGGGTTAAAGTCTCATGATCATCACATCCTAATGCAAAGGTTGCTACCAATAGGAGTTCAAGGAGGCTTGCATGTAAATGTTTCCTCAACGATCAATGATCTTTGCATTTTCTTTAAAAAAATGTGTGCACGATCATTAGATATTAAAGACATAAAACAAGCAGAGAAGGATGGGATAAATATATTATGCAATTTGGAATTGATTTATCCTCCGACATTTTTTGACATAATGTTTGGTTCTCCATTTACCAAGATAAGCTATTCTTGGGGGACTCGTATATATGAGATGGATGTATCCCTTTAAAAGATTGATGAAAAAACTGAAAGCATTTGTTAGAAACAAAGCTATGCCCGAAGGCTCAATTGTAGAGGGTTATATGCTATTAATGATTTCGATTAAATGTATGCCTATGTAACGTTATTCTATTGCTAATTATTTATTTAAATTATTGCTTGTTATTTGTATATGAATTTAATTAATTATTTTTCTTGAGGAGATGGCTGAGGTTGCAAGAAGACATGGTGGTGATGGTGGCGGTCGAGATCCTAATCGCCCTTCTAAACGAGTCGATGCTTAGTGTGAAACTTGTAAGTAATTATTAGTTGTTTAAATGTTATTGATGATTTCGATTGGATGTATGTCCATGTAACATTATTTTATTGCTTATTAGTTGTTTAAATATGTCTATAATTTCATGTAGCCAAAATAACTAAAACAAGAGGTATCCAGAATCTTAATGAAATCCAGATTCAAATAGATAGAAACAAGGGAAAATTGTTGCTAATTGAGTTCGATTTGGAAACCAAGGGCTATAAGGGAATTGGAAAATATTACAGCTTGTAGGTTCGGGCTATATCATTGGAGGTAAAAAAGAATTGCCCGCTTCACTACCCTTTTTGGCGTTTAGTTCCCAAGGAGGCAAAGAAGAAGATACTTCCCAATCTTCATGTATATTTTCTAATTCTTTTCTATTTTGCAAATTCATCATTTATATATTATATTATATATATATATATATATATATATATATATATATTCTAATTCTTTCCTTTTTACAGGAATCATTTGATTTGGAGCCTCATTACACTAGTGCACATTGGCCCGAAATATTAAGCGAGATAGGAGATGACATGAAGACATCATATGGGGCATGGAAGAACCGGATGAAAATGCATTTTCTTGATAACGGGGGCTACGAGAATTTGCAACAGGCAAGGAACTCGTGTCCCAAGGACCACATGGATGAGCCTGAATGGATAAAACTCATCAATGAGTTATTTCTAGATCCTGTATATATCAAACGCTGTGAGGCCAACAAACAAAACAGAGAAAAAATGCTATATCCTACTTCTCAAGGGTGCAAACCATATGCCCAGATTAGACATCAAGATCTTCAAGCAAAGGGGAAAGTAAGTCATATTGAGATCTGGGCCAAAGAACATAAAGACAAGAAAAGTCAATGGAGAAACGCTGAAGCGGCCCAAGACTTTGTAAGTAAAATAGTTTCGTTTGCATTATTAAAGTGATTTTGACCCGTTTAGTATTCAATGGGGTATATTAAGTGTTTAATAGTTGGTTCGAATCATTATGACCAGTTTTTCATGAAAATTGGTTATGATATAAATATGGACGAATTTTAAGAATTTTAGTAATTTTGACCCGTTTAGTCATTTAGTCAGATGTCTTAGGTGATTGAATTGGGTTCGACTCATTTTGACCGTTTAGTATTTTTATTGGATATATAAGTGAATTCAAATTGGTTCGAGTCATTTGACCCGTTTAGTATTTTATTGGATATATTAAGTGAATTCAAATAAGTCTCTGCCACGTGTGCTGTTTCTGGGTTGTTGTGTGACCTCATATTTGATATTTGGACTTGCATGTTTAGATTTCCTTAGGTTTCTTTGTGGCCTATTTTTTTCTTCTTAATTGTGTGATTGTTTTTGCAACTGTAAGTTGCTGTAATAGTTTCATTTGTTTTCTTTCCTTTGTAGTTACATATGTTTTTGGTATAGTGACAATTTTGATGTTATATCTCACAAGTTTGTTATGATTATTTCACTTTTCTTTATTTGTAAATTAGATTAATTTCATTTTTATTAAGCTTTGGTTAGATGTGCTTCTTGTTTAAGTTTTTTTATGTAGGTGTGGATTTATAGCCATCCACTTAGCGCTGTAGATATGTGAATTTTATACTTCCTTGGTACTTCATATGGATTCAATGTCAGTGTGTATTTTAATTACTTTCAAATTATATTACTATATTCTCTTGATAGATTATGAAATTAACAAAGTTTGCACCTATGATTACTATATCCTCTACGTAAAATCACACAAAGATAGCAAATAAGATATGACCCGTCGCAACGCGCGGGTCGGTACACATCTTGTTGCTACTATTGTTCGATGATTTAAGTGTTGTATGTTTATTTAAATTTGGGAATTGTTTTTATAATGTAGAAAAAACTTTGGACACAAAGGAGGAAATGCAACTAAAGATGGGAACCGAAGAGGACATTGATGAGAAGGAATGCCTCGAGCGTGCCTTAAAACCAAGAACCGAGCATGATAAAGGTATTGGTCGCGTGGTTAGGCAACCATCTCTCTACTACGATGTCGGTTCTTCATCAGATTTGCAAGAGTTGAAACAAAAATACCAAGAGCAACAACAACAATTGGTTGCCCAACAACAACTACAACAAACCACACAACAACAAGTTGCTACAATTATGGCTTTGTTGAACCCACAAATGCAAAAACAACTACAACAAAACCTGCAACAACAACAATCAAATGAAGATGAATGATTGCATTAGATACTATATATGTTTGAAACCTTTATGTCTTTAATGTTTGAAACTTTTATGTGTTTAAGTGAAGTTATTGTTCTTGATTTGTAATGTTTTATGTTATTAGTTTTTTTTTATTTAATCTATGAATTAAAGATGGATTTGAGTGAATTTTGAAACTGTTTGGTTGGGTTAAAAAATCTGGAAAATTTATAATAAACAAATTAATTTTTTTAACAGTACCTATGGTGGGGATAAGTCGCCACGATAGGTTGAGAACCAATTTCTAGGGAAGGCTACGCTGGGGATATATCGCCATTGTAGGGTGTGAAATATTTTCTATTTAAGGCTATGGTGGGGACTTTTCGCCACCATATGTTCTGAATAAAAAAAGGTTTTTTCTCCCGTGGAGAATTATCGCCACGATAGATTCAAAATACATTTTTTTAAAATCTGTGGTGACAAAATGTCGCCACCTTAGGTATATTTTATTTTTTTAACTATTTTTTTAGTCCCGTAAATCTATCGCGACAAAGATTAGATGACGATATGTCGCCACTATAAATTATCTATGGTGGCGAAGGCTTTGGTGGCGACTTTTTTAACCTAAGGCGACGAAGTTTAGGTGTCCAGGCCTATGGTGGCGACTTTTCGCCACCGAAAGTTATGGTGGCGACTAGTCCCCACCGAAAGACTTTTTCACTTTGCCACAAAAGGATCATTTTCTTGTAGTGCCTTGACAGACTTGTTTCGGCCAACAAGTGTTGTCAATAGTTAGCTATGGCTATGCACCTATTTTATCATGCTTGTGTGGTTGTTTATTTTGTTGTTCGGATGATATGTGGATATGCATGCTTAAACAAACCAATAAACATTAAACAAGATCGGTTCTAAAATTATCATTAACAAGGAGGAAATAAAGTGGATTTTATTAAAGGTTAATGATTCAATAATAAAAATGGATTTTATTAAAAGAACCATGAAATATGGATTTCACAGCATTAGGGTACCACGCATTTGAATGCATGCAAATTGCATGGTACATAGAGTTTTCTAAAACTAGAATTTTGAAAACCAGAAGACACTTTTAAAACAAGTTTTAACGTCACCCTTTTATACGACACTCGATTTACTTATGAACTCTTTATGGGATAAAGGTCACCTAACCATATTTGAGGGAACTTGCATAATTTAGGTATGTTTACCATATTTGTGGGTTAAAGGTCACCTAACCACTTGTGTGTGTAAACTCACACGTGCGTATAAGTAGGACAACTTGATTTGGAAACCATGTGATTAGGGTCACCGAAGCATGGAGACCAAAGACGTTGATGGGATTAAACATGCCAACTAAATATATGATGTTTAACCGATCCCATACTTCTAGAAGTTGCAAAGGGGTTTCAGTTGTCAAACATGACTACCTTGTTGATTTAATAGTCTGGATAAAGGTCACCTAACCGATTATATAAATGCAACGTTGGATTCTAGATTTTAAATTATTAATTGTCTAGGAGACATAAAAGGGCATTAATAAATTTAAAATTAATATTGATATCGAAAATACTAAAATTGAACTTTGTTAAATTTTGTAGATGGCCAATAATAATGACGCCAACCCCCACCCGTCCATAACCTATCATTAAGATCCATACTAGACAAAAATCGTCTCAACCAAGACAACTTTGTGGATTGGTACCGCAACTTGAGAATTGTTCTCAAGCAAGAAAATAAGTCTTATGTGTTGGAGGATCCCATTCCCGACGAACCGGATGAGGAAGACGTTGAGGCCTACGTCGATTGGGTGAAATACACCGAGGACTCTGTGCAAGTTTCTTGCCTCTGCTAGCAAGCATGATCCCCGAACTTCAAAAGGACTATGAGAATTACTGGGCATATGACAACAAAAGGCAAGGGTTGAGCGCTTCGAAACGGTTCGAGAACTCCATGCATGTCGTATGGATGAGTCCCAAACGGTTTCATCTTATGTACTTAAGATGAAGAGCCACATTGATCGTCTCGAAAGGCTAAATTATCCCGTTTCACAAGAGTTGGCTACGGATTTGATCATCAACTCTTTATCAAAGAAGTTTGAGGCTTTTGTCTTAAACTACAATATGAATTGTTAGGACAAGACCATCCCCGATCTTCATGGAATGCTCAAAGCGGCCGAGCAAGGGATGGGTGAAAACCCGTAAGACTGATCTTACTAGAGGTTTTCTTGATCGTAGAGTAAGAACAAGATGTAAATAAGAGTTTGTTTTATTGAAATCACAAAGATACAATTACAAACTCTCTCAAAAGCTCTCTAGAGAAACACTATAAATAACACACACTTGAGCTCTGGTTCTCTCTCAACTTGTTTCTCACCATTCCCAAAAACAAAGACAAGCTTCCTATTTATACTAGACTGGCTGAACCTCAGGCGAATTTGAGGTTCGCCTAATCCGAACCTCAAGTTCGGACCAGGTTCGGGTGGCAGCAAACTTGTCTTGATCTTCACATCGTCTCGATCAGATACTTCACATGATGCACATATTATGTATCAACAAACTCTCTCTCATCAAGTGCAGTATCTGTTCACCAATTAAAACATATTCTTGAACTAACTCCCCCTCAACTTGATGGTAGCTTGATCTTGAATACTTGACGATGTACAGTTTCTTTCATCCTTAATCAGCAGCTTCAGAAGAATTTAAAGTTGTGATTAAGTCTTTCCTTTAAGTACCTGGCCAACATAAATATTCTTGACGCAAAACTTCTCTTCGAGAATCCAAGATATATGAATTAAAAATGTTTTTTCGTATCTCATGTCGATCAATCGAAAACAAATAAGAAGTCAAATCTTTTTGGCTTTTACAAAGTTAATATTCAAACAAACCTAAAATCTTTTTGATTTTTCAAACTTATGCTAAAACACACCAAAAATCTTTTTCAATTTTTCAGAAATGAATGTAAAATGCACTACAGAAACAAACATTATTTTTGTCTTTTGCGAGAATGATCAAGATGCGAGATCATATCAGACATAACGCATCTAGCACATTTTAATTTCAGTCTTAATTAGCATGCAAGCCAAGATAATCGCAAATACAACATTTATGTTTATTTCAGCATGCACCAATCATTTTTATTGTTTTCAGATATGTATAAGGTAATTATATAATGCATGATAACTCAGCCTCCACTCTATCAGAAATACTGGCAAATCATCATGTTTATCATATAGAAGCAAATTTTCTTAAAGAGTTAATCATCCTTGATGAGTCATGCAAAAATAAAGCAGAACCTCAAATACCTAGCAATCAGGTCGGTCTTGTGGACACGCAGAGAATGCCCAAGTATTTGAGAAAATAAGAAATCAAAACAAGTTAAAGTTATATAATTCAACAACAATCAGGTCGATACTTCTGTATACGCAGAGAAAGTCCGATGAGTTATACGAAACACCAAAGAAAATAAAGCAGAATGTCAAACGAACAACGATCAGGTCGACCTTTCGATACGTAGAGAAAGTCCGATCGTTTGATAAAATAAAGAAAAATCCAACAATTTTAAATCTTTCAAAATTAAAACATGCATTCATCAAGATATCTCTTTATTCTATTTTTGTCAGAATCATCACAAAGCAATCATCAAGAAGCAAATAACCAAAGATCATCAGGCAAACTTTATTTTTATATCTTACTTGCAGATATCAGATTAGTCATGCACATTCACAGATTATGCAAGTACCTACAGCCTTTAGACTTAATCTATCCATGGCAGATAAACGTATATGCTAATATACCATCATTTCTCGCTTTTGTCGATTCAATTTCTCAATTTTCCATTTTTTTATATTTTCCAAATTCTCCCCCTAAAATTCAAACAAACACTTTTTTTTTAATTTTCAAATTTTCTCCCCCTAAAAATATGAACGAAAGAAAATGAAAAAAAAAATGAAAATGATCGATCAACACTTGACACATTTTTGAAAATGATATTTCTGAAAATCAATTTTTCAAAGATAATAATGATGCATTTTAACTTAAAACAAACACAAGTATCTCACTGTCAACAATCTTTCAATCACTAACAGGTCTTCTTGAAATACCTGCAAACACTGGAAAACAATAAGTTCTTAAAACCCTGACCCTCATCCACAACGATGGTAGGTCGTCCAGTGTCTTCAACAAAATCACTGTTGGACATAGAAGCAACTTTAGGTCTCCGTTCCTGTTTTGGTTTTATGATTTCTAGTGAACCATTGTCAACTGATGAGTGACAATCAGAACTACTACCCAATTTTTCTGAAATAAGCTTATTTTCCATGAAAATTTAGTGTTGGGTATTGGTTCACTAAAAATAATGGCATCAAGATCAACATACTTTGTATGTTTGGCATTTGATGATAAATTGTTAGTTGACGTAAGATAATTATTTGCATAATGACATTTCTGACGATAAACATAACAACGTCGACTACCAGTTAGATTTATTGAAATTGGTTTTCCAAACTGATCAGTCAAACATTCATCATGAATTTTTGAAAACACAGGTTTAAATTTCTTTGGTTTTTGAAATTTTGGAAACATTTTGGAGAATCATAAAAACCTGAATTATCTCCATAACCAAAGAATTTATCTTTATGATAGAACCTGTTTGATTTAGCAGAATGAAATGAATCTGAATTGTTACCGCCTTGTGGTGAAGCATCAGATATACAACAAGACTCTTTAGAAGAAAGCTTTTCATCTGGTGGAGATACATTTGTCTTACAACATTGTGGTTTTTTATCTGAAAACACTTGCTGCTTCTTTATCTTCTTTGATTTGAATTCCTTCTTGTCAAAATCCTTAAATGGCATTTCTTTTTCTTCAAATCCTAAACCACCATTTTTCTGCTTTAATTTATCTTGGACAGAATATGGTATCTCATGACCTTGTTTGGCAAGTTTTGTAAATTCAGACTTGATACCTTTCAAATCATTCTTCCCGGAAATCAAAGAATCATCTATCATGATCTCAAAAAACTTTGGCACTTTCACTTTTCCTGGATTTCCATTAAACACCTTTTCTTTTTCAAGAAATATAGATTTTGAATCAAACTTCAAACCATTGCTATAATCAATCTGTTCATTTCTTTTCTTCTTAGATTTGGACTTTGTTTTCTTTCCTAAACTGGTGTCAGCAAATTTTGAATAATCATGCTATTCAAAACCAGATGGTATAGCTGGAACAGACATTTTAATATCCACGGGAGCAGGAACTTGATGAAGAGTTGCATCTTTACCATCCTCCTAACTCTTCTCCAACTTATACAAATAATTCAGGAAAGTCGATGATTTGTTACAATTTTTCAATTTCCTTTTCAAATCAAAAATCTCTATCTTTTGTTCACCTATTTTCATATTGGCTTCCATCAACTCTTTCTGCGAAGCAATATACTTGTCCGACAAACTGTTATATTCACTTTTATGACATTCTCTCAAACGACACTCTTCTAGAACTTCGACAGTAACTTTCTCTACTTGTTTCTTATAATAGACAACATCTTGTTTCAAGATGTTATTTTGCATTTGAACCTCTCCATTTGTATCTCGAAACTTTGTGAGTTTCTCCTAAAGTTGAATTATTCTATCAGCAGCTTCGACAACAATTTTATTAATATTTTCATATTTTTGTTGAAGAGGATAACACTTCTTAAATAAAGCATCAAAATCTTCATTAACTTCCTTTTCCTTAGCTTTAGCTTTATTGCATTCTTCAACCAACATTTTCTTCTCTATCAACCATTCTTCCTTAATACTAGCAAATTCCGAACAATTTGCACATGATGCAGACACATCCTTTTGAATTTCTACAGCTAAACCATCATAAACTTTATTTTTCCATTTCTCCACCTCTTTTCTTAGAAAAATATTCTCTTCAGTCAAATTTCCCACCTTATTCTCTAACTCCTTAATTTTACATTTAAACTTCAAATCTTAATCAATTGTTTTCCGAGAACTTTTAGACATATGTTCCTCACACCGTGTCTTTTGATCATATGACTTCCCTTTCTTCACTTGAAAAATCTCCCATCTCTTTAAAGTCACCACCATAAGTTGGATACTTAAATTCATTCGTAACCGGTAACCACAAATTTTTATGCAAATCAACAATAAAAGCTCTTAAATTTGTTGCCCAACCATGATAATCTCCAAGATTTATCAACTTTGGTACATTCTAACGATG
>JBCNJP010000027.1:90187980-90208835 GCA_039602395.1 Deinandra increscens subsp. villosa | reverse complement strand
CATAGGCTTTTCGATCAGAAGCTTAGGCTTCTCGATCAAGATTAATGCTTTTCGACCAGTATTCTCGGTAACCAAGTAACATTCCGATCGGACGGATACTTTTCGATTGAAAACCCTGTTTTTCGATCGGAAAGGTACCTTATGATGATTTCAATGGTTTTTCATTCAATTTTAAGTCGTTATGCTGCCCGTTTTTCGAGAAATCCCTAAAACTAATGAATTTTTGTGTGTTTTGGTTGTTTATCTGTGTTTGTGAGTGCAGGGATTTAGAATTTGTCAAAGATCACAATCAGGTAGCATATTTACTAGATCCGCCTGCTGAATACAGAGAGAAGTACCAGTCAATGATAGCTGGATTGAAGAAGTGTTGTTTATACTTTGCATTAACAACAAACCCAACTATATGCAAACGTATGCAACAAGAGTTTTGGAAGACGGCAGATGTATCTGAAGATGGGAAGCAGATTATTGCCAAGATTCAAAGTACTGAGGTGATATTAACTGAAGAAAATTTCAGACAAGCACTCAGACTCAAAGATGTTGCTGCTGATTCCACTTTGCTTGACAAGGAGATGGTGTCCCAATGTTTGAAGGAGATGGGATATATACCTCACAATATCTCCTCCCACAATGAAAGCTCTTATTCCACCGTACTGGAGAATGCTGGCACATTACTTACAAAAATGTGTCATCGCCAAGAAGAGCTCTAGAGATCAGTTGAACCAGGTGCACACCCATGCAATGGTGTCACTAATCAGAGGTGTACGGTTCAACTGGTCAAGGATGATTTTTAAAGATGTGAAAGCAGTTGTGTCTAGAGACAAGAAGTTTGCTGCTGTTCCTAGGTTTATCCAGTCTGTTCTGGATTCAAGATACCCGAACCTGAGGAAGACCAATGACATGCATGATACTAAGCCAATGGGTATTGAAGTGTTTCCGATGATAAATCCGAAGAAGAAGTTGTCGGATAAGGTGCCGTTCGGTGAAAAGTTTGGAGAGTTTGCAGAGATAGTGAGAGAGGAGATTCCAGTTAACAGAAATGCATCAGTAGAAGAAGAACACTATATGCCTCCTCCTCAGAAGAAAGTTGTTGATCTACCTGATGACTCTGATTAGGAAGAGTTTGATTTGAATGATGTGAGGATAGGAGCACTTAATTTTGAAGGTGATGAGTCTATTAACTATGATACTTATCTGGATGATATTGACATTGAGGAAGAAGAGACAGAGACAACTGAGACTCCATTGATTAGAAAACGAAAAGCCACAGAGGATCCTCCCCTCGGTGCTTCTGTTACTAATGATATGACTGAGACTGTGTTGACTGCTACACCACACCACAGAGAAGGCCCTAGTGACCCAAGGAGAAGAAGACTGGATTCTCATGTGCTGGTCAGTCTTCTTCTCAGCCCACATCCCAAGATAAGGGGAAAGCAGTAGAAACCCCGGAGTTCAGATTGGAGAAGGAACTCAGAGCAGAGATAGAAGATTTGAAAGCCCAAAATGCAACACAAAGTGAAATCATTGGTAATTTAATTGATATTCAGAAGGTCCATAATACTGAATTGGAGAATCGGAAGAAGATAAACAAAGAATTTTCCAGGCAATTCAGAGAACTTCATAAGCTGATCAGGCAGCTTAGTTCAGATAAATCAGTCAGATCAAGCATTGGGCAAGGAGATAAAGGTGAAGGAGGTTCAGGTGCAGGTGATTCCTCACAATCACCAGTATTTGATTTTGAAGCTGATATTCCTGAAGAAACTCAACCAGTTTTGCCTGAAGTCTCAAGTGAAGATAAAGATACCAGGGATAGAGATTATATGACAGTTCCAACTTCTGATTTTGATGGAGGTTGGGAGTCACAGACATTTGCCTATCCTCCTGAGAGGTATCTAATCCAGCTGGGAGAACACTACCATGATAAACAAGGGATTACTGCAGCTGTAAAAACATGGATGTTTAATGGAGAAAAGAACATGTTTGTTGTAAGAAGAAAGGGGTCAGTATCCTTTGGAGTACTACAAGAGCTGGACACAGTTTTACTCCTGGACGAATGTGGATCTGACTATGTTATACCAGGCTCCATTCTCAAATCCGTCAAACGATGAGCAAGCCAAGTATTTCTACAAGAAACTTGAAAAAGCAGTGAGGAGCAAGTTCAATAGGTTTGAGGATTTTCCTCACAAGAAGTCGTATGTGAAGAAGTACAGGAGTGTTTTTAAATGGGATGGTAAGAAAAGTATTCCAGGGAAGGAGAGTGAAAGGCCTAAGAAGTTCACAAATGTCTTGTATCCCCCTACAGACAAGACAAAAACGATACCTCTTCCAATGAGACACCCTGAAGATTGCCTGCATGATTTCCAGACCTGGGCTTATAGTGATTACTCCGGTGAAGCCAAGATTCTCTGCAAGTCAAAGACTATTGATGTCATGGAAGTTCATGATCTGATGAGATTCCACAAGAAAGACATTATGGTTTTAGCAAAGCATCAGATTGAGTGTAATCAAGACACTGAGGAATATGCAAAGTGTTACACTCGGGCAGTAGCTGAGATTGTGGACAAGGAACTATGGTATGATCCAGCAACAGTAAATATGTCAAAGAAGTTCCGGATGTGAAGACAGTCTAATGCTAAAGCCTAGGGGAAGATTGTAGAGACCTAGAAAATGAGGCTTTTGCATTAGATGATTTTGGGTTTGTTTAATATTTGTGGGCTAGAATATAAATGTAATTGGGCTAACTTTTGTAGGATTTAAGTGAGTTTGGGTCCGATTGGTTTAGGTGGGCTTGGGGATTTCGAAAATCTCTAAGGAGATTGACTTGTTTACCAAGTCAATCTCACCTATATATAGTCCCATCTTTTCTAGTTTTAGGGTTGCTAGTCTTTTGGTGATTTGTTTGGTGGTGATCTCGAAATTCTCCAAGAATTTCGATCAAGGTGTAGCAAGCAATCAGTAATCAATCTAAAGGTGTTCTTCGAATTGGTTTGTGTTTACTATTTATTGTTTTAAGTACTTTTCGATTACTGTCTTTCATTGTTTTCTTGAATCAACTAGTTAAACCGGAATCCGCACGGTTTCACTAGTCTAGATATCGCGTGAGGGTTTAAATTGATCCTTACAAGAATGAGTTATTTACCTTTGCGTTTGATTACTTTGTTTACACAATAAATATAAGTTGATCACGATTCACGCATCCCATGCTCTTTCACCAAAGTTGGTGTAACCATTGTGTTAAAGCCAAGAAGCCAAGCTGGAATTTAATGAAAAATCATAAAGTATATTTTATGTCCAAAAGATTTGGGCAGTACCCTGAACCCCTAACTCTTTTCTGGGCGGTACGCCACCCAGTGACCCGACGTGTTGGGTGCGGTACCCACCGGATCTAGACCCATGAGATTTCTAAAACTCGGGCGGTGCGCTGAAGTTTCCAGGGTGAACTTCAATGGTGCGCCTACTACTAGAAAAATGGACCTAATGCAAAACTTTTCTTCACAAAAAAGGTTGCGTTAGCTCAAGTTGCATTAGACCTAATGCAACCTTTTTCTTACATAATACATCGTTTTAAACCTAATGTAAGATTTTCATGATGTAACTCTTTAGGGAAAAAGTTACATTAGGTAATAAAAAGGTTCCATTAGGTCTAATGAAACCTTTTTGTGAAGAAAAATGTTGCATTAGGCCCATTTTTCTAGTAGTGCTCACCTTCAGGTCGATAAAACCTATGATTTTGTTACTTATACTCACATGAAATCCATTCTTTGCTCCATAAGTGGCCCTTTTAGTATGATTTGGTGGGAGAGCTCTCCTCCCACCATCCTAGAGTTTTGTGGCATGATTTGGAGGTTTGTTCTGTAATGGTGAGCATCCTATGCACTCATTTGTTTCTTTTGTGCACAACTTCATGAAGAAACTCTCACTCATAGCTTTTTGTCCTCATCAATTTAGTTATGCATGTTGATTTTGGGATGATCAAAGATTGTAGAAGCTGAAATCAAGAGCAAGCAAGGTAAGGATATCTTGGATATGCATGAAAATACCATTTTAGGGTTTTCTAAGATCATCTACTCATGTTAATGAGCTTGGATCATATATGCATCCATTCTTCTGATTTAAGGAAGTTGTTGGAAGCATGGAGAAGCAGGAATTCCTAGGAAACCCGGTTGTACAAGAATATCTTCACAAGGTACCACCATATAATGCATGCATGTGAATATTTCTATAATTTGAAACTTTTGAGTAAAGGGTTAGGATTCCAGAGATAATATGTGGCATTTAATAGTGAATTGGGTTATAAAGTTATATGAAGATTAGCTCTAGAAGTTCCCGTGAGTCTAAACGGTTTAATTAGTGAAAACTTCTAATTTGGAAAGCTTGGGAATTGAGGGTTTTGGCTTGGAGTTAGTAAAAAATGTCAAAAAGCCACTAAGTAAACTCTACTGAGAATTTACCACTGACCAGACCATCAAATCTGGACCCGAAATTGTAAAATGTAAAAATGGCACTATAAGAAAAAATAGTTAGGTAGCATTTTGGTGTATCGCCCAATTCCACTGATTACATATCAGCGGTACGCCTAAATTAAGAAATAGAATCTATGACAGTCGATTATAGCGTACCGCCGAAAAGTTACCTTCAAATCTCAGCGGTACGCCATAGATAGAAAATGGCAGAATCAAGGACTTATCTTGTACACCATTATGATTTATAATTTATACCAGAACTAGTGTTGTATTACAAAAGGAGACTGTTAATACATTGGGTATGCATGAGGATTCCAATAGAAGTCCCATTATACTTAAATGAATATGATTGGTCATAAATCGAATATTTTTGGTAATATGTAATCCGAATTAATCATATCTTTGAGCATGTTAGTTCTGTACCTAATAATGATTCGTGCAATCATCACTAATAGGATGAAAGCATCCCTAGCTAATGGGCGTCTGACGTGACCCTGAACCTAGTTTGTATAATCTTAATTACTATGAGTCCTCTAGCTCCCATTACTTTTACTGTTTTTGGGGCTGCATATGAATCTGTTTAATTGTGATTATATAATACTTGTACTATGATTTATGTGTCATATCAGATGTGAATATTAGGCCAGTAGCCACTGGGAAGTCGGCTAATAGCCCTTTTATCGGTCATTTGGGACTAGGGTCATTAAGGTGTTATTTCCACTAGGGCATATAAGTGACTATAGCGGCTGGTATAGTTGACGTGATCCATATTTTCTAGATACTCTAACTTGGTTAGTTAGAGGGAATGTGTACTTATATGTTCGACACATGTAGTAGGGTGTACGGCTACGCGCAACGTGCCCTGCGTATTATAGTTTTAACCTTAGGTGGGTCCTGATATTCATAATAGGCACACGTATTTGAAAACTGTTTAATAACTGTAGTCTTTAGCTATGGCTCACCAACAACTTTAGTTGTTGACTCTGTTTTGATTCATAATGCAGGTAAGTGTGATAGCAAGTGAAGATTTTATAGTATGGGAAGGGTCTTATGGTTGTTACCATTTGTTAGGGCCTTATACAATATAACATATGTTTGTTTGTTGTTTGGTAGATTTTATGACTACAAACTCTTTGATGTTATGTTTCAATTTCTTATCCAGTATTGGGGTCTATCTGGGGCCTTTTGACCCTAATAGGTCAGCTAGGATACCACATGTAAGTGGATATGTCGGATGGTCTATTCATGTACGACACTAAGAATCAACTAGTTTCATAACACAAGATATAAATAATGCTTAAATTGTATTAGGACAAACACAATTACAAGACTGGTTCAGAACACAACTCTCAGACTCTCTCACAAGTTTCAGCTTCATTCTCTCTAAAGTGTGTGTCTTCTCAACACTTGAACTATGTATATAAGCTATTGGTCAACGAACCAGACTTACTAGCGAACAGTTAGTTCGCTGCTTAGTTTGTGTTTGTTTCCTGGTACGTTGAGAGTAATTTGAGACAAATTCAACATATAATCACAAAACACCTAGACCTAGCATTAGACACAGGATAAGTTCCTAACATATATTTATCTCTTTTTTTTCTTAAATTCCCTAAAAGAAAGTATTCACATGAATATTTTATTTGTTCATACGTAATGGACAATTTTTCGGGTATTACTAGTTCGCCATCAGTCTCATTATTTGTTCTGAAATTAAGGCTCTTAAATTTCCTCGGAGCACATCCCATGGCATCGCTCTGAAGCTATGGTTTGATTATATATTTTTTTCATTTCTAGATGTACGGATTTCATCTCTCTATCCACGGATATAAGAGTCCGCCGCTTGACCTCCGTCATTGGCAGTGCTTTCTTTTGCTTTATAGATCAAAGCGATAATCACCCCTTCACACACTACCACACGACCACGGTCGTTGGTTGTCAAATAGTTTTTATTTTTCAAGACATCTTTCTTCCTTCTTTCGCCTCACTGGAGCTGAGACTCTATATTTTTATGATTATATACATTTAATTATTTATTTTTGAGAGTTATAACGTTTGGATTCTCGTATTATTTTTGTGTTTTGTGTTTTCCTGTCTATGGTGCATAGTGATACATATTAGAAGGTTTTAGAGAGTTTAGAAGA
The DNA here is from genome assembly GCA_039602395.1 of Deinandra increscens subsp. villosa. Taxonomy (NCBI): domain Eukaryota; kingdom Viridiplantae; phylum Streptophyta; class Magnoliopsida; order Asterales; family Asteraceae; genus Deinandra; species Deinandra increscens. Next base: position 90,202,231 of record JBCNJP010000027.1, on the reverse strand, counting down.
AAACCCGAGTAAAGGATGTCACCTAACAAGATGAAACAAGTAAGGAAGAAAAAAGATTATGGTCCATCATTCTTGGCGGTACGCAAAGAACCAAAGAGCAGAGTATCGCGGTACGCTGAGACTTAGTAAGAGGGAATCAGGCTGAAGAAGCTCGGGCGGTACACGATAGACGGAAGGAAGGAGTTGCACATACCGCCTAGGTCGATAGTCGCCAGAAATTTTATATTTTCATTTTTTGAACCTATTTAAGGGGTCTTAGGGTTTATTTTCAGGGGTTAAACTAAAAAGTTTGATTTTTCTCGTTTATATTGAGTTCCAAACATGTTTTTGATGCAAAGGATGTTAGGGTAAAAGCCTTTGTGATTACCGATGGTAAGCAATTAGCTTATTATTGATTTGAATGTATTGTTCCTCTGCTTAGGCTTAGTGGTTAGAGTTATACTTTAATTACTTCACGGACTGTTTGATTAATCTAGAAAACTTGATTTACTTCCTAAAAATACATATGTTAATCCTTTCTCAGTCTTGTATGTAACATTTGCATTTTTACCAGGTTGTGAAACTCGACCCATTTAAAATTTCACGTTTACCTGATTTTTGGATTAATAAGAACCAGGAAAATTCCGGAGGGTTTATACCTCCAAATAATATTTTTAAATAATCCGTAATCATTTTTCAAAGCAAAACATTAAATTGAAAGCTTTCGGATCCAATTGGATTTGTCAAAACGAATATAGATCAATTTATGGTTTTTAGGCGATTTTGTTGATACCTGATATGTGCGTCGTGTGAAGTATCGAGCAATGTTCAAGTTCAAGTCAAAATCTGTGTGGCCGAACCAGGTCCGAACCTGAGGTTCGGACGAGGCTTGGCCACCTGGGTATATATAGAAGTTTGGACATTGTAATAGGTAGTTCTGAGCGTGTGAAATTTCTGCTAAGTGTGTGTTTTCAAGGTGTTTCTCTGTGTTATGTTTCTAAGTGTTTACTGATTGTAATTGTTCATCGTTGATCAATAAAACAATTGGTTAATTACGTTTCGATGTCCGATTAGCTAGATCGAGTAGACGATCCAATGCTCTTGCATTTTCAAGTGGTATCACGCATTCTACTGATCTGTGGTTTCTATTTTCGGATTTTTGAATGTTTTTGAAATTTTCTCGAGTTGGTTATGTGATTTCAATCATTTCTATTGAGTATTTGGTGTCAAATTTGTTCCTGATTCATTTTCTATCAGTTTTCCTGATCCACAGTAATGAGTTTCATCAAAATCAAACAATTTTTGTGCGTTTTTGAAAAATGAGTTCAAGGTTCGGATTTTCTAGCTCAGGTTCGGAGTAACCGCTCCGAGGTTCGAGTTCAGAGCTAGTTCGGTCGAAGTTCAGCGAGAGTTCGGTCCTAGATCGGTCTGTGTTCGGAGTTTCTTTTGTTTCGGTGAAAGTTCGGAGTTACTTAGGAGTTCGGACAGTTGATTTTGATTCGGAGCAAGTTTGGACAGAGTTCGGACATTAGATTTAGGTTCGGAGGACGTTCGGAGGTGAGTGTTAGGTTCGGAGCAGGTTCGGCGACCAGAATTCAAATTTTTCATGATGTCGGAATTTCACGCGTTTTCCGCGATGCAGAGTGCTATGCAAACTATGCTGAATTTTGATAATGAAATCGGAATAAATCAGAAAGTTCAAAAATTGTTGAATTTGGAAGATTATCATAATTGGAAGCAACGATTTTCGGCTTACATAAGTACGAATGATATCGATTTGTGGAATCCAATCAAGAAACTTTATCAACATCCGACTGATGCGGGAGATTTCAAGGAAGTTCATATATTTGATAATACTGAAAGGAAAGCTTATGAACTTGAGCAAAAAGCATTTGGTTATCTTACAATGGCACTACCCACTGAGTTGCTTCATCAATTTAGTACTTGCAAAAATTCTAAGCAATTGTGGTATGCTCTATCAGCTCGGTGTGAAGGTAATGATGACTACAAGAAAAGTAGGAAGAAAGTGTTGAATAAAATTTGATAATTTTCAACATTATGACAATGAGAACATTACTGCTCTTGTTTCCCGATTTTCTCATCTGATTAGCGAATTAAAGGTTGTTGGAATTGACAAAGCTGATGCTAATTTAAAAGAAAAGATTATGGACGCACTACCTGAAAAATGGGAAAATTATGTTTTGCTTCTTACTCATGATAAGGAATTTTCTGCATTAACATTTCATGAGCTTATTGGCAAACTGCATGCTCGAGAAATGGAAATGTTAAACTCAAAGAAGTCTGCAAGCATAAATGCTAAATCTAAACCAAATCTGAGTTCTGCACCAAGTGTTGCTTTCATGGCTAGAGGTTCTGGAAGTTCTGATAATAATTCATCACGGGGTTGCTGTTTCACAATTCCAAGTTCATCAAGTCAGAATGCCTTTTCGGCTGAATCAACAGATGATCATGTCAAAATGATTTCTACTTTAATATCATCATCATTTGGTTTTATGATTAAGAATGTTGGTGATGCACAATTAACAAGGGATGATCTTGATGCACTTGATGATGATCAGTTGGACGAAATAGATTTGTCTTGGTAATATGCTATGTTAAGTCAAAGATCGAAAAGATTTTTCAAGAAACGTGGAAGAAATATTTCGGACTTTAATGAGATATTGGGTTTTCATAAATCAAAATTAAAGTGTTACAAGTGTTCAAAGCTTGGACATTTTGCCAAAGAATGTCAACAGAAGTCTGGTTTTCCTTTATCAAGCAAGCCTGGAATTACTCAACCATCATCTAGTAATGCAAACAAAACAACTGCTTTAACAGTTCAACATGATGGTGTGTATGATTGGGGTCAACAATTTGGATATGATTCATCAGCTTTGATTGTCACTCATGTTCAGTCAGATGATTCTTGTTCAGAAACAAGTTCAGATACTAGTTCAAATCCAAGTTCTTATGAGTCTGCTGAGAATTTGGAAAGTTTAATGAAAGAAAATGCTTCATTGTTGCACAAAATTCAAAAATTTCCTGAGGAATTCACTTTGGTTAATTCAGACTTGAAGATTTCTAAAGAACATGAAAAGGAGTTGGTTTTGAAGAATGAGTGTTTGACTACTGAGATCCAAATGTTGAATGAAGTTTTAGAGATTTCTAAACAAGACAAAAGGGATGTTGAATCTGCAAAAGCAAAGTTATGTGACGAAAGAGATGAGTTGATGATTGAAATAAAGAAATGGAAGGATGAGGCAGAAGATACTGCTAATGATTTCCAACATTTGTTTGATAAGTCCAAAATTAAGCTTGATTTGCTTACAAAGAGTGTTGAAGAATCTGCTGTTAAAATTGAAGCATATCAAGTTGATATGGAAAAGTTATTGGATGAAAAGCGGGAGTTGGTTAGTGTTAACAAGGTTCAAGCTGCAAATCTGGAAATTCAAAAGAGAAATGAAGATAAATTGAAGAAGGAATTATTTGAAGGATTAGATAATCTTCGCATGCAAAAGTTTGAAACTCACAAAGTTGCGAAGCGATTAATAGCTAAAGAGAAGGAATTCGCTGAGGCTCAACAACAAAATTCTGATCTCTAAATTCAAGTTCTTGATGTTAACAGATTGCTCAACAATGTTTCAAATTCTCAAGTTTTCACAAGCTTCTTAGCTAATGATGCAAATTTTGAGAAAATGTTTGACAAAACTGCATCACCCCCTGCTCAAATCAAAGAAGCTTTCAAAGAAGTGAAAGAGCAAGTTGACGGATTTGATTATTCAAATGTTTCATCATCTACTGTTGAGGTTGAGAAGGTTGTGACGAAAAAGAAGAACAGGAAGAATAAGATAAAGAAGTAAAATAAATCTGAAGTTTCTCCTGCTCCAAAATTTGTATCTGGTTCATCTTCTGCTGCTAATGAGAAGTCAGCTACTTCAGGTGACAAGATTCAGTCTCAATCTGAGTTTGATGAAAATCTCTTTTATGATCAAAAGAATGTAACTGAAGTGAAAGCTGAATTTTCTCGGTTAGCAAAAAATGGATATTCGAATTTTGAGGAGAAAGTGGTTGGAAAGCATGTGGGTCTGAACTTTAAAGCAAAAGATTTAATAGATAAGAAGGCTCCAGACTCATCATCTCATGATTTGAAGAAATTGAAGCTGAAGCAAGTGAAGAAGGATGTGTTTAAGGCTGAAAAAGTTCAACCTGAGAGATTCTACAAGCTCAAAGGTTCTACTTAGCTTTTCTCTAATAAAGAATTTCCTCTTCATTGTGTTGATGCTTGAAAGATTTCTGAAGTTTTTGTGAAAGCTCAAGTTTCTACTGATGATTCTTTATCTCAAAGAACATCTAAATGGGTCCATGATCACAGACATCAGGTATATGATTCTTATTCTGATCACATTCGAGATATTCCTATGTGTAATTCTTCGCAGGTACATCAAAAGTGGGACAAAACAAAATAAATCTGTTATGTTTGCCGCCGAATAGGGCATATGGAAAAAGATTGTCCACTACCTACTGATTCACCACAATGGTTTCATAAGAAACCAGTTTTTGGTAAACCTGCCAAAAAATTGTTCTTTGATGAACAAGGCAGAGTTTTTGATGAAGTTGAACCTACATTCTTTCATAAACAAAAATGTTTTGTTCCAATGTTCTCAACGGTTCAAAGTGTAGGTTCATCATCACAGTCACCTGTGATAAGTTCATCACAAACGGCCTTACCAAAACAACAACAATGAAAACCTAAGGTGGTTTCTAAGCAAAACCAGGACACTGGTCGACCAGAAGCAATCCGCTTCCGCTTCGGGTCATTTATGAACTAATCAGTTTAACCAGTGTGTGGGTACTTCTAGAAGACCTATCAACGATTGCAAAGTTGTTAATGGAGGAGTATTCTGCATAATTTAAATTTCATGATCAAATTTTCTACATCTGCGAATTTTATAAAAGTATCAAACTGCAACATATCCGTGTTGATTGATCAATTTTCTTTGCTTACAAGTTTTTCTCAAAAAGCCAAAAATAGAGTCTTGTTTTCTTGTAAAATGAAAATCCAAAAATAGAGTTTCCATTTTAAAGGGGAGAATTGTAAGTAAGGGGGAGTAATTGAGAAAAAGCATGTCATGGAAAGAATGTGAATACATGCCAAATATATAAAGAAGGAAGGTGAATACATGCACAAAATATAAATTTGAGAAATTGATCATTGGGAAATGATGGTACATTGGCTTACATATCTGACTCATGGATAGAGTAGATGAAAGAGCCATAAGATCATTGTTTGATATGCTTGGTAGGCTCGGAAAATCAGAAAGTATTCAGATATGATATACACGAAATACTAAGGCTTGACCAAGTGGATAACATCTTGATGCATATTTCATGAAACAAAAAGAAAAATAAGGGTGAAATCAACCTAAGAAGTCACTGTGTATACATGTGTTCATTTTGCAAAGATTTAAACTTGTTTGATTTTCTTTATTTTGTCAAACGATCGGACTTTCTCTGCGTATCGAAAGATCGACCCAATCGTTGTTCGTTTGACGTTCTGCTTTATTTTCTTTGGTGTTTCGTATAACTCATCGGACTTTCTCTGCGTGTACGGGAGTACCGACCTGATTGTTGTTGAGTTATACAACTTCAACTTGTTTTATTTTCTTGTTTTGTTAAATCTGAGGCCTTATATGCGTATCGAAAGATCGACCTTAAGGTAGACGATTTAACGTTCTTATTTCTTTTTTCATGGAACACAGTTGACAATATCATGAAAAATACTGATGCTTTGTGAAATATCACAAGTTCTATCACACAAAAGGAAAAAAGAAAGAAAAAACAGAAAATGTCTGAGTATGTCTGATAGTATGGGGTACACTAGTCAAAGCAAATCTAATCAATACTTTAACATATCCAGATGTTATGAGTACGATTCTGCCTGAGTGTAATATGGACAAATTATACCGGCAATCAGCATGACTTATGTGTTTCAATTAATTGAAATTGAAGTGTAGTTCAGTGCGTTATGACCAATATGATCCCGTATAGTGATCTTTCTCATACCAAAAATAGTGTTTGATTTTGTATTGCAATTTCATTTCATTTCAAAAAAGACCAAAAAGATTTTCGGTGTGTTTTTGCATAAACTTTGAAAAATCAAAAAGATTTTAGATTTGTTTTGATATAAATTTTCTAAAAATAAAAAAGATTGTGTTTCTGCTTTATTTTCGATCTGCTCAACATGTGATACAAAATTCATTTTTCAAAAGTCATATCTTGGACTCTCGCAGAGACATTTTGCGCCAAGATTATTTAAATATTGATGTAGGATGCTAAGGTGCAAGTGATCACAACTTCAAGTCTTCTGAAGCTGTTGATAAAGATCAGAGATACACCAGACATTGTCAAGTATTCAAGATCAAGCTAAGATTAAGTTGAGGAGGAGTTTGTTCAAAGATTCATTTCATTGGACAAACAGATTATACACTTGAGGGGGAGCTTGGTTGAAGATACAGATTTGATAATATAGAAGAGTAGAAATACTGCACAGGACGAGGGGGAGTTTGTTGATACCTGATATGTGCGTCGTGTGAAGTATCGAGCAATGTTCAAGTTCAAGTCAAAATCTGTGTGGCCGAACCAGGTCCGAACATGAAGTTCGGACTGGCCGAACCATTGTTGATCAATAAAATAATCGGTTAATTATGTTTCGATGTCCGATTAGCTAGATCGAGTAGACGATCCAATGCTCACGCATTTTCAGATTTTCGTACGCGATTTTTGATTATCGGGAAGTCAATATTTGGTTCTAATGTGTTAACTTAGTCATTTTACGAGTCTTACGTTCTTAAATCATATCTTGTGTTATTCTATGTCAAGTCAAGTCATGAAACGTTGGTCATTAACCTAAAAGTGATGCGTGCGTCAAATTGGTATAAAAAAATTTATGTTTGATTAACTGTATGATCATAATTCAATATATGGCATGTTTATATTCAATTTTATTGGCTTGAATGTGGTTAATATGATGGGGGGGTGAATAAATAGTTAAAAACATAGACACCAGGACTCGAATAAACCAAAATATAAAGAAGCGAGCGCGAAATTGGAGAACCGACAAAGGTGGTCACATCTTGGGCGGTTTGCGGACCGCCAAAATGCCCAGGGACACCCTTTGATGGTCTGCGACTTGGTAAGCACGTCAAAACCTTAGTTTTTGCCTTTTAAGCCATTTCCTGTCATTTTCACCATATTCATTCTTACCGAAAATATGCCCAGCCGCCTTCATTGCTGATTTCATCCTTCTTTCATCATCTTTTCAAGTTTTTGAGCAAATTTTGGTGGATCCAAGGTGTTCTTATCATTAGTTGTAATATCCCAAATCAAGATTGTTTATCTTCTCATTCCATCATCAAATCTAGTTTTTTTTGTTGAGTTTTGAATAGATCAATGTTAGATTTAAGAGATCCATGATCAAGATTGAATTTTTATGGTGGTTTTTATTAGATCTAAGTTCTGCATGTTGTAAATTGTTAGATATACTAATTTCATGATCAAATTATAACTTTTTCAATGAATCGAAGTCTAGATCCATGCCATGTATATTATTAATGATAATCTAGTAGTTTTCATGTTCAAGTGAGAGTTTTTATGAGCTAACTTTAACCTTGATGATGAACTTTGGTGAACCTTTTAAAAAGGAGTAATTTTATGCTTAAAACTTGATGATGGTGCTATGTTCATATAGATCTAGGATTTTGATCATGAGAAGTTATCATGTTGATGTTAGATCTAGAGTAAGTTTATGTGTAAAATGTCATTCTAATGCTAGCTCTAGATTATGTCCATGTGAAAGTGATATGTTAATATGGATCAAGGAACTTGTCATTAACAATTTATATAATACTGTTAGATCTAGGTTTAAGATTGATGAAAAATTACAATTTAGACGACTGCTTTGCAAAAATGTGATGAATCCATGAATATGAGCGTATGCGTACGTTGTGGATTTAGGTTAGGAATATTAGCATGATTATGGACATTATGTGACTCTATGAAAAATATATATATTAGGATGTCACGAAAATATACCATTATGTTAATTATTATTTGTTGTTGCATGTTCTAGTATTAGGATTGATTCATATAATTAATTATTAATGAACGCCATCACTTAAATAAATCACCAAAGAGACGTCGAGTCAATTGTGTCGGCATGTTATTTCGAGGCGTGGAATTCAATTATTTTTTTAGTTATATCTCTATCTCATTTAGTCATCAAGGTCATATCCGGGGTTTAACCATCCCGTGTCATGGAGTCATTTTTTCCTTTGTGTCTCCAAAACTAGGTGAGTATTCATAGCCCCCTTTTACTTTATTGTTTTGGGTTGCAACATACACGAGTTTTCAAACTCTAGAACGTGGATCGATACTTTAAAACTACATGCGTATTCTGTGAACGTTATGTGTTATTATAGTATGCTAAACTTGTGTCGTGTGAACTCTTGTTGTTGACTAAACGACCTCTAGAACGACCTCGTGTAACATTAACTGTAAAATCCAGGGTTATAATAATAGTTCTATTGGTGTGACGACCCACCTGACTTGACCGGTATTTGACGTTAGGTGATGGAAACCTTATTGTGAGGGTTAGTTTATGCACCCTTGTTTGCTCAAACTCATATCATGTTTATCATACTTGGTCTACACTTAACTTATAGAACTCATGCTTTTGATCTATGTTATTCTATTAAACCAATGTTTACTCACCAAATATTCGTAGTTGACCCATATGTTGTACATGTTTCAGGTTATGCAGTTTGATGATCTTATTGATGACACTTAGGACACATGTGGAATTAGTTGAGACCTAAATAACTAAAAAGGATTATCATATTGTTCATTATCGTATTATGTTTGGTTCACTATTATTGTTATACTCTTTATGTTATGAAATGGATTGATTTAGAGTATCGAAATATTTAGTTTACTGTTATGTGCATCTGGACAATCATTGCACCCTGACGTATTCCTCCATCGGTTAGGGTGTGACAAACTGTATCAGAGCCACTGCTATAGGGATCTAGGTTAGTAGAAACTCTTGACCTAGACTTATGCCTTAGGTGTCCTACATAAGTGCCTTATGCGTAGTATGCCTACATTTTTGCTATGTCCATTAAATGCTTCTTGATCTGCCTGTTTCAATCATTTCCTTGATCCTTGATGTTTAGCACCCACTTGTACACCACGAATAACTTAAGGCTTCCTAGCCTCTTTTCTTATAAATGGTGGCTTACGTACCATTTAGGAAAAATTAATTTTAATGATTTTATGATCTTGTTGGAGTTAGGGTTTTAGCGGTAGATATGTAGTAACTGAAAGGGTGGAAGTACCGGTAGTAGAGGTCTCTGTCTAGAAAAGCGTTGCGTATAAACTTAATTAATGGACCCGAAAGCTTACCTGGGACGCCTCGATGAATCAGAGTATAAATAGGTTTATTCTAGTGTAGATTGTAACTCTTGGTAAAATCTACGGTGTGATATTGATTGTGTATTCTCTCTGTGGTTATAAATACAATCTTCATTGTATTTACCTTCTCGTGTCCTCATTTATACTTGATTTACATAAATTTCGTATTGATCGAGTAGACGATTTGCCGCTCAGCACTTACAAGTGGTATCAGAGCTTTTGGTTCATTCTATTGATCAGATCATCTTTGTTTTTCAAGTATTTGTTTCAAAAAGTGTGGGTTTTTTGGCAAATTGAGGTGCTTTTGTATTCATTTGGTGAAATTAGTTGAGTTTTTGGTGAAAATTCTGATCCAAAATCATTGATTTTCTTTGTTTCTGATCTACTGCTGAAAATCACACTCAGAAACACTAAAAACCTCGAAATTTAGCTCAAAAACTTTCCGGTTCGGTCCAGTTCGTGTCTAGAACATTCTGATCGAAAAATAACCGTCACGAAATGTAACTTCGTATCAGTTCGCCTCAGTTCGTTCAAATGGATTGTCAATTCGGACCAGTTCGTGTTACTTTGTAAGATTCCAGTTCGGATCACTTCGCGAAGTCATAGTTTGTATCAGTTCGTTTGTCACTTCGTATCAGTTCATGGATCACTTTGGAAGTCACTTCGTTCTTAGACATTCCGGTTTTCACTTCGTACTCAGTTCAGATTACTTTGTTTCAATTGTTAACTTCGGATCCACTTCGTTTCAGTTTGTGTGAACTGAAATTAAGACTTTTCAAGATGTCTGATTTTCAAGCATCCGCTGCAATGCAAACGTCAATGCAAACCATAATGCAAAGTATGCTGAATTATGATAATAAAATTGGAACAAGTCAGAAAGTTCCCAAATTACTTAAGTTGGAAGATTATCATAGTTGGGTGAAAAGTTTTGAAGCGTATGTTGACACGAATGATATTGATATGTGGTTGTCATTCACTGATCAATATAAGTATTCTAAGCATATGCATGGAGAGCCGATTCTTCAAAGAAAATTTGATTCTGAACAAAAGAATGCATATGAAGCTGAGAAAAAGGCTTACGGCACATTGACTATGGCATTACGTAAGGAGCTGTTACATCAGTTTTCTGCTTTTGCTACATCAAAAGGTTTATGGGATGCTTTGAAGGTAATTACCCGAAAAATGGGAAAATTATATCATGATGATTACCTATGATAAAGAATATACGGGGTTGTCATTCAATGATTTGATTGAAAGAATACAAGCAAGGGATATGGAATTAACTGTGAACAAGTCCATGCCTGCACAAATTCATAATCCTGTTGTGTATCATGGAGAAAATGATTCTACCATTCATGCTGTGAAATCAAATGTTTTAAGTTTCGCACCCCCTACAACATTTTTTGTCGAAAAATCTGATTATTCTGGTTATTCTTCTGGCTGTACTGTTTCAATTCCAAGTTCATCAACACACAATGCCTTATCTGTTAAGACAACTAAGGATTATATGGCATTGATGTCTGCTTTGGTATCTTCATATTTTGGTGTTATTATTGGAGTAGTAAATAATGCAGAATTAAATGAAAAAGATTATGATCAGATTGATTATGATCATCTTGAAGAAATGGATTTGAATTGGCAGTATGCTATGTTGTTAGAAGAACAAAGAAATTCTTTAACAGATCCGGGAAGAAAAGGTTGAATCAAGATGGCAAGATTGGGTTAGACAAATCAAAGGTAAAATGTTTCAAGTGTTCTTTGTATGGGCATTTTGCTCGTTTTTTAAAATGTTTCAAAATGTTTCAAGTGCTCTTTCTTCTTTAACTCATCCTCATTTTTTTTTCATCATCTTTTGCAAAGAAATTGAATCCTCCAGACTGATCATTATTAGTAAAATTCCCATGAACTTTAGGATCATCTGGACATTCTTCAGCAGTCATATCCTCAACTTCTACATATTCCTCTTCATATATAAACTCATCATCAGAATCTTCTGCTCTGTGAGGTTCAGCGAAATGAACCTTATCAACATCTTCAACATTAAGAGCATAAATTGTAGCTAATTGCTCTTTTGAGTATTGATGGATATATTCTCCTTCTTCAATTGCAACTCTTGTAATTGGAGTCACATCATAAACATCTTTACCAAACTCCCCCTGGGATCCAGCAGCAGATGATGTTCCAGCAGCAGCAGATGTTCCAGCTGCACAAGAAACACCCGAACCATCTCCACCGACACCTCCCTCCGGGTTATCTGTATCATTCAAATATCGTGACACATCATCATCTTCTCTACAAGCCTCTTTAGGATTCGGTCTCATCTCCCCCTGAGCAAGTAAAGCTTTTAACAACTGATTTAGCTGCTCACCCAGAGAAAGAGGGATTTATTGAAGTCGGGCAATCTCACGATCTTTTGACTGATCACGAGACACCAACTCTAGCACCATATTCTTTAATCCTTGAATCTGATTAGCTTGTTGATGATTGGTAAATTCTAACTCATCAAGTCTTGTTTGATGTAAAGCAAGCTTTAAATCAGTCGATGATATTGTTGATTGAGTAGAGGAAGCAGCAGATGAAGTAGAAGCAAAAGTTGATGAATTTCTGACAATCAACTTTATAACAGGTGGCATACTTGAACTTTGAACATTAGCAGATTTGGTGGTTGGCTGACTTGTAACCGAAGACTTTGGAGCCACTTTTTGCTTCTTGCTAGGCGCACTGCTACCAGCCTTTCGAGCATCAGCAAGGAATGAGCCCTGTTTAACCATCATCTTTGGTCTTAACATATGTTTCACACATTTTCCAGTAACGACCATTGGGGCTTTTCCTTTATCAGCAACCTTTTGTTTGTCTAGCTAATTCCTCCACAGCTGGAGTATAAGATGGATCACCAATGTCTTCTCTATCAGCAGACCTCTTTGATAATTGCTCAAATCCAGAAATATCATTATTTTTTGAAGCTAGATAAGCCAGATGAGCTTTAGAACCTTTCTTCACCATAACCCCTCTGGTATTATGCAAATTATCAACATAATCACCAGAATCAGAATCTGTATCCGAAGAACTTTCATCATCATTATCCTCAGAATCATCTTTCGAACCAGCTACATCATCAGGAATGATTGGATCTTGTGGAATTGGCTCAGATTGTTGTTGTTGTTGCTGTTGAACAGGTACAGAAGCAGCAAGTTGTTGTTCTACCGGTTGTTGGACAGGCACATTTTCATCATCTTGTTCATTATCATCTTCTTCAACTGGGTTACCACCATCATCATATTCCAGTTCATCATTACGACTATCCGGATGTCTTGGAGCACCATCAGTTGGAGCTACATTATCAGGTTTTGCCAGATGGCCAATCAAAGCTTTAACCGGAAGGGGCACATTTGCTCCTTTTCTTTTCTGATAAGTAGGCAGCTTTCCCACAGCTACTTCATTCATGTGCTTCAAAACTAATTCAGCATCCGAATTCTTTGGAAGATTAGGATGAAGATCATTTAAAATCATTTGCAGAAACCAAGGATACATCACACTCTTGTTCTGTTTTGAAAGGATGTTCTCTTTCATGTAGTCGAAAATCCAACCTGAGAAGTTGAATTCCCGATTCATCACCAAAGCCGTAGAGAAAGATAACACCTTCATATCAAATTCTTCATGACCCCTCAGCCGGTTACCAAAACATCTGATTATCACGTGCATCAGATACTTGTATGGAGGACTCAGATTGGCTTTAAGAAACCAGGTAGCATATAGATTGCCATCATACTTCACTCGTATCAGTAATGCAACCATGTCAATCTGATCAAACTCCTTTGGAAATGCTGGTTGATCATTGAATTGTAAAACCCTCCGAACATCTTCTTCAGTTACAATAACATCAGTTTGAAGAATTCTCGCACGTATCACCGAAGGTACCACCGAACAATCTACTTGAGCTGAAGTCCAAAACATTGTAAGTAAGTCTTTGTAAGGTGTACACTCGTATGTAGCAGCATAGTATACTCTCGATCGTCTCAAAAAATCAAATATGCCTCCGAAGTGAGATCTCCACTTTGCAGACGCCCCGAGATATTCACAAATATTGTGTTCGTCATTAGACTTTAAAGATGCCATTTATGAAAGAATCACAAACACCAATTATCATTAAACTCATAAAATATAATCAAAACCGCTTACAACCGACTCTAGTTTGACTTTAAACGCTCAAACGATGAATTTTGTGAAAAATTTGACAGCAAACCACGTCACGAACCAAATGTCAGGACCGATTTCTCAGCCAAAGATCATCATTTGATTCATCACACGAGTGCGGAAATCACGTGTTGATGATCACTCTTGGTTGGATCAGCAACATTGCCTCTCCATTCGCCTCTGAAACTCAAGAAAAACACCAAGAACACACACACAAACACACAGTGCTCCTCAGGAGGTTCTCTCAAGCCTTGTTTAGGGTTTCCTAAGAATTCCTATTTATACCCAATGAGGAGCACAAGTATCAATGCACAGAATACAAGGAGAATCACACATCACATCAAGGAATCACTAAATTCATCTAAGTCAGAATGTCAGATCGTTAACTTGTCCAGGTCAGATCGTTAGCCAGATCGTTAAGAACAAGTCAGATCGTTAACCAAATAGTCAGATCGTTAGCCAGCTTAGCCAGATCGTTAACCAAGTAGTCAGATCGTTAGCCAGCTTAGCCAGATCGTTAACCAAGTAGTCAGATCGTTAGCCAGGTCGTTAAGGTCAAACGACTAGGTCAAGTCGTTAAGTCATGCGAGGTCAGATCGATAACTAGAAA
>JBCNJP010000027.1:90159093-90187480 GCA_039602395.1 Deinandra increscens subsp. villosa | reverse complement strand
ATTCTTGTATTGCACTCAATATCAGAGGTTATAAGACTCGGAGAATATACCTTAGATTTCACACACACTAGCAAAAACGTTACAAAAAATTACAAACCTATCAACTATATATAGGAACCCCGACTGTCCGAACTGGGCCATGGGCAAAACTACAGTTCGCCTGCCAGTTCGCCCAAAGTTCGGACAGGGTTCGCCTAGTCTAGGTTTTCTTTGTTTTTCTTGTTTTCTTCAAAGTCTTTGTCCGATCAAGCATCTTCCATATAATGCATCAACAAACTCCCTTTGGCAAATGTTGGACAGTTCTTTATCACTCTTGAACTCCAGCCTCCATCCCAGTCCATGTCTTCTAGTGATTATGCTCGACATATATATCGAATGCATAGCATATCCGAATCACCCTCTGAAATTGTAATGCTTGATGCATGTAGTCAGGATAATACCACCACTTCATGATTTTTCTTAAAGATAAGTACTATCAGCTTTCTCCATGTTCTCTTATATATCTTGGTCGGATGTTCACGCCTCTTCGGTCTTTGAGGCTTCAGATATTGAAATCCCTAATTACATTCTTTCTCAACTTAATTCTTGAAGTAGACAACCCTCCAGTCATTACCATAGTTGCAGAAAGGCTTTTGGTGTAAGCTCCCGAACATCCCAGACCGGTAAATTACTGAAGTCTTTTGCAGTCTTGAAATATTGAATACCATGCTAGCGTTTAATCCCATAACACTTCAGGCTTTTAGCATACATCCAACTGATAATTTCACCTGACACCTGACCCTTGAATCTTAAATGTATTCTTTGCTTGATCGGTTTTGGAGGAGGACCGTAATTTGCATGAAATGTCTTCATGTATTCATTAAACACCCAATTTTGATTTTGTTCCTTCACCTCCTTGGCATTCGGGTCTTCAGGTTTTTCAGTTTCATTCTATTTTAACGTCTCCTCAGCTTCAACACCTTTATCTTTAGGAAATACCTCAAACTCATCACCAGTCTGATTATTGTCATTATTGAAATTGGAGTACCGATCTGGTTCACAAACAAACTCACCATCTTTTAAAATCCTTACAATCTCATGAATACTCTTCGCAACTTGATTCGACGGGATTGACATTATCGACATAGCATTCCTGGAATCAGACCCCCCCCCTGAGATGTAGAAGTCCTAGCACCCGAACCAGTGTTTCCGGTTGGGCCTCAACCTCCACTAACATTTCCTTCTGGGTCGTCATTCTCAGGTTCATCATTCAAATACTCCAGAAAGTCATCTTTACACCCAGAACCAGAACCTATCTCCCCCTGAGCTTTAAACTTCTCCATCAACAATTTTATTTGCTCATCATTTGTGCTAGTAGGGCATTCTGGTTCATACCTATGATTCAGCCGACTCCCCACTTTTCAATTGCATATAATCTCTTTGCAATGTAGTTATCAACTTTCCTTGAGATTCATTTCTTACTCTCTTTTCTTCATCTCTTGTTCTCAATTCTGCAATCTGTTGACTTTTATCTTAATCTTTTCGCTTTAACAGCTCAATCACCTTCGATTGCTCATCATTCTTAGCTTTTAAGTCGTCAATTTGTAATTTTTGATAAAGCAAAGCACTATTAAGTACCTCGGCTTGAGAAAAAGACATTGATCCTTGAGCAACATTGAAAGTAACATATGGTGTTGATGTGGTTGAAGTTGTAGCTATTGAGAATACAGGAGTTGTAGGTGGTGTTCCTATTGGGTGTTGTACATATTGAGCACTAGCACTTGCTAAAGTTGCTATGCTAATTGTTGTAGATCTTGTTGAACTCAGAAAATCTTTAAGAAACCCTGATTGACACAAACCTTGAAGAATATCAGCCTCTGCTGTAGAAACTGTGGTTGTTGTAGTCGTAGTCATCTCGGGTAAACACATATCAGGACTACCAGATGAAGATACACCGGGACGACGTTTCTGTAAAACCACGGAGGGATCTTACTACTGCATGATTCGGTTAATCGATGAACACGGATGTAAATAAAGCTTTGCTTTATTGATTCACAAATAGTTACAAGGCTAGAGAGAGAAACACTCAAGAACACACACAGTTAAGAGATATGAAAATGACAGAACTTCTTAACTCTCTCTAACACAAACTATTTATACTTACAATTAAAATCAGCATACCAACCTATGTACCAGTTGGTACGTCCGTACCAACTAGTACGACGGACCATATGGTACGACCCCAATGGTATGTTGACTATTTGACTCACAAACTTGCTCTAGTCTAGATACAATACACGAGACACATCGTAGCATAGGAATATGCTCTAATAAACTCCCCCTTAACGTGTCGTGTATCTAGCTATCTATCTATCCAACTAAAACTTCAGTCTTCAATCTTCAGTATCACTACGTCCGATCTTCACCTTGAAATCTTGTTGGAAATAGATCTTGCATAGCTGGATAAATTTTGAACAATCTTTGAACATCAAGATCCACTTATAAAAAATATTACATACTCCCCCTTTAACCATGCTTGAGTCTTGTCACATAGAACCTGCAATTTCAGAAGACAGAAACGCGGCTTTCTTTTCCTTTTGAAAAATAATTTAATCTTGGCGCAAAACTTCTCTTCGAGAATCCAAGATACAGTATTGAAAGCATAAATTGTATCCTGTATCGATCGGTAGAAAACAAATAAGAAACAAAATCTTTTTTACTTTTTGAAACTTTACATCAAAACATACCGAATTTTTTTTGATGTTTCTAAGTTTATGCTAAAACATACCTAAAATCTTTTTGGAATTTTTCAGATATCAGACATAAATGCAATACAAAATCAGACATTATTTTTGTCTTTTGAGAGAAAGATCACAACATGGGATCATATTGGTCATGACATGTTGAACTACACTTCAATTTCAATTACTTCAGCACACAAGTCATGTCGAATGCTGGTATAATTAGTCCATCTTAAACTCAGGCACAATCATACTTATAACATCTGGATATGTTATTGTATTGATTAGATTGCATTCACCAGTGTACCCCACACTATCAGACATACTCAGATATGCATTTGCTTATCATATTTTGTGATTTCATTTGTGATTTAACACATAATGATTGTATTCATGATATAGTCAACTGTGTTCCATGCAAAAAGAAATAAGAACGTTAAATCGTCTACCTTAAGGCCAATCTTTCGATACCCAGATAAGGCCTCGGATTTAACAAAAATAAGAATTAAAACAAGTTGAAATTGTATAACCCAACACCAATCAGGTCGGTACTCCCGTACACGCAGAGAAAGTCCGATGAGTTATACGAAACACCAAAGAAAATAAAGCAGAACGTCAAACGAACAACAATCAGGTCTGTCTTGTGGACACGCAGAGAAAGTCCGATCGTATGTCGAAATAAAGAAAATCAAACAAGTTTAAATCTTTGCAAAATGAACACATGTTTACACAGTGACTTCTCATTTTTCATTTTCCACATATCTTTTTCTTGATATCATGAGATACGCATCAAGATGTTGTCTACTAGGTCAAGCATTTGTATTTAATGTATATACCACATTTGAATACTTTTTGATTTGATGTGCCTACCAAGCACATCAAACAATGATCTTTGGCTTTGTCGTCTATTTTATCCATGAGCCAGACATGTAAGCCAATGTACCATCATTTCCCAAATTCTGTCGGATACAATTTCTCATTTTTCAATGTTTTTGTATTTTTCCATTTTCTCCCCCTTCAAATGAAAACTCTATTTTTGGATTTTTATTTTAACAAACACAAAGACACTATTTTTGGTTTTGCAATTTGCTCCCCCCTAAACTACATACAAAATGTAAAATAAAGAAAATTGACCAATCGCTACGGATACCTTCCAGGTTTAGCTTTCAGAAAACGTTCAGTTTTGAAATATGAAGCATTCAATCTAAGTTAAGCAGGAAACTACACTATCAACAACTTCTTGAAGCATGAACTTCACAATCACCAACAGGTCTTCTTGAAGAAACCTGCACACCGGATTTAACAATCGACTAGTGTCTTCCATGAAATTATTTGCAGCGTTGGTGACCACTTTAGGTCGCCACTGCATTTTTTTTATCAGATAGAACTGAATCCCTTTTCCATAGTTGAAATGAAGACTTGAGCCAAGTGATAGAGTTGTTCTAAACTTGTGTCTTTCTTTGCTTTCTAAATCTTCTTTGACACAATCTTCTGATCTCTCTTCTCAACCCTCTTGCTTTCACTACCCAAACCAGACTGTTTGTAACCAGGTAGCTTTGATAAATCAACTTGAAAACTCGAAGGACCAGATTTTGTAGCTTGATTGAATGAAGCTTTAATATCTTTTAGTTTGTTAGCTTTAACCAACTTTGCAGCAACTTGTGCTTCATTCAACTCTTTTTCATCCTTTTCCATGACTTTTCCAGTAGAAACTACTCCCATATCAGATATAAACCCACCTTATACAAACTTTGATGTAGTTTTATCAATCAAGCTCTCCTCATTTTCTACTTTCTTCTTTGAAGACTTCAATTTCTTCTTCTCAGATTTCTCAGACACAAATTCCTAATAATCTTGCTTTGTATTCGAAGTGCTCAAATCAACAATAGATTCCGTTTGAATCACCGGATGTGGAATTTGATTAAAATCATCTCCTCCAAATACCTTCTTGAAATTATCATCTTCACACAAATAACTTGCAAAAGAATGTGAATTCTTCAAGTTATGCAATTGACAGTTAAGATCCAAAATTTCAACATTCAAATCTGCTATTGTTTTCTGTGCCTCACCCACAACCTTTTCTGATTGAATCAACTTCTTAGATGTGCTGTTAACTAAAGACTTTTATCTTCGCATACCATCATGAGCAGCATACACTTCTTGTGTAATTTTATCCACTCTTTCCTTATAGATCTCAATATTTTTTGTCAGCAAGGTTTTGTCCTTCTTCAGACTGATGATTTTATCTTGCAATTCAGACTGAACGATTTGATATTGAGTTCTTTCTGCAGTAACTTCATCCAATACTTTTTGAAGTTCATTATTAGATGCCTTAAGCGCTTCCACCCTTGCTGTGGATTTCTGAAATAGATTCTCAAACTCTTCACAAACATCTTTTGCCTGAAACTTATATTCCTCAACCTCCTTTACCAAATTTTCTTATGCAGCAGTTAACTTGACAATTTTGGTGATGAACACATCATTTTCATGTTGAAGTTGTGATTTTTGTTGATCACTTTGAATACGCCCTTCGGACAACTGTTTCTGAAGATCTTTCAACTCTTCCAACAACAAACTCTTTTCTTTGAGTAACTTCTCATTTGTTTTGCAGATTTCATCAAAACCTTGACATTTCTTGACATGACCTTCCAACTCATCATCTTTTCTTTTGATTTCAGCTAATTGACACTCTTTTTCCTTTATCAAATACTGAATTCGAGTATCCTTTTGTGAACAAAATTCACACACGGATTCATAACCACTAACTTCTGAATCAGAATCACTGGATTCTATTTGCACAGTAGCTATCCAAGCAGATTCATTGTTACTAAGAAAAGCTGATTCATCCAGAAAATCCTTAGACCAATCATACCTTTCATTAGTTTGAGATATCATAGCTTTAGCTTCTTTATTATGATCATGATTATCTGAAGTACTCTGTTTAGATGAAGATTGATTGCATTCTTGAGCAAAATGTCCGAATTTGGAACATGTGTTACATTTTAGCTTTGACTTATGTAATCCCAGTTTGTCTTCCTGAATAATAGAATGTTTGCCATGTTTATTCATAAACCATCTTCCTCTTTCAACAAGCATATAAAACTGCCATTCTAAATCTAACTTGCGTAGCTGATCATCATCCATCTGTTTTAAATCATCTAAAAATATACCAGAATTACTAATTTGACTGAAAATTAACCCAGAAGCAGATGATATGAAAGCAGAAAACAGTGCTATTTGAACAGGAATAGAATTGGTTGTAGATTTTTCAGGAATAGTAAAACTGCAACCTGGAGAATAACTAGAACATTTAGATTCTCCATAATACAATTCTGGATTCTGATTTAAAGCAAGTGTAGATCTTTTCACTTTCATTTCTAACTCACGAGCTTGCAATTTTCCTGTTAACTTGTGAAAAGACAATCCAGAATAGTCTTTATCATGTGTTTAGTAAGTTTTAGTTCCCCAAGTTCACTAACCAGATGAGAAAACCTAGAAACCAAGTCTGATAAACTTTCTTTTTCACAATATTGAAAATTAAGAAATTCTTTTAACAAAACTTTCTTTCGACTTTTCTGATATTGATCATTTCCCGCACACCTATCTTTTAATTTAGATGTTGTGCAATTCTTAAATTGATACAAAAGATCTCTCGGTAATGTTATTGTGAGATTTCTTTATGTTTTCTTTTCTCATGCATAAACTTTCCTTTCATCTTCATCAAAATCACTTCGCATGACCGGTTCTCTATTTTTCGTAGGATATTTATACCCTTGCTCAATGGGTATCCATAAATCAATATCAAGAGCACTGATGTACGATTCAAACCATTGCTTCCAGTTGTGATAATCTTCCAATCTTAACAATTTAGGAACTTTCTGATTTTTTCTGATTTCATTATCATAGTTCAACAAATTTTGCATTGAAGATTGAATAGCTGACAATGCGTGAAAATCGCTCATCTTGAAATTAAAAATCAAACGTCAAAACTTTGACCTCAAAAACAAAGGACTTCAAAGCGGATTTTGGGGGTCATAACCGGAGGGTACTGGTTGTTTGGCAATTTAAAGTATAGATATCATCGAGACGGATATTTTGGCTGGTATTAGCTCACGTAACTCTTACCGGAACTCAAGTTACGTTCGTTTTAGTGAACACAACTATTATGCCAGTGTACCAAACTAGTCTCATCGTACCAAATTATCGACTTCCGTACCAACAGAGTGCAACGTACCACCAGCGGACCAAAATCCAACGTACCAAGAAGTGGACCAGAAAAATCAGTGTACCAGATTAAACAGTATACCAATTTGGTACTGCGTAACTGCCTACGTACCAGAAAATAACCGCTCCGGACCACTGTTAAAGATTGTCTTCCGTACCAAAAACCAACGTACCAGAAACCTATGACGATTTCCTAGCGTACCAGTATTTTCAACCAGCGTACCATCATCATCATCAGGCTTACCAGTAGCGTACCAGACTGAGATCAACTGATTTTTCGAATTTTTGACTTTTAAGACTGGAATTTGAAACAGTAAGGTGCGAAAACACTCTAGGAACGTTCAGAAATCGTTTTTGACCCCGGAATCACTTAGAATAGGGAGAAATTGATGAAAAACAACTCAAACCCAAACTTTTTCTCACTAGGATTTCGAATCTAACCGAATCAAAGCAGTAGAGCAGCCTGGATTGCTCTGATACCACTTATAAAACCACGAAGGGATCATACTACTGTATAATTCGGTTAATCGATGAACAAGGATGTAAATAAATCTTCGCTTAATTGATTCACAAAGAATTACAAGGCTAAAGAGAGAAACACTCAAGAACACACATAATTAAGAGATATGAAAATTACAGAACTTCTTAACTCTCTCTAACACAAACTATTTATACTTACCATTAAAAGCAGCATACCAACGGACGTACCAGTTGGTACGTCCGTATCAACTGGTACGACGGACCATATGGTACGACCCCAATGGTATGTTGACTATTTGACTCAAAACTTGCTCTAGTCTAGATACAATACACGAGACACGTCGTAGCATAGGAATATGCTCTAATAAACTCCCCCTTAACGTGTAGTGTATCTAGATGTCTATCTATCCAACTAAACTTCAGTCTTCAATCTTCAATATCGCTGCGTCCGATCTTCAACTTGAAATCTTGTCACAAATAGAGCTTGCTTGGCGGGATCAATCTTAAACAATCTTTGAACTTCAAGATCCACTTGTAAAGATATAACATACTATTCCTTTCACCATGCTTGTGTCTTGTCACACAGAACCTGCAATTTCAAAAGATAGGAACGCGGTTTTCGTTTTCTTTTTGAAAATTAATTTAATCTTGGCGCAAAACTTCTCTTCGAGAATCCAAGATATAGTTTTGAAATCATAAATTTTGTATCTTGTATCGATCGGTCGAAAACAAATAAGAAACAAAATCTTTTTGGCTTTTTGAAACTTTCCATCAAAACACACCGAAAATCTTCTTGATTTTTCTAAACTTATGCTAAAACACACCTAAAATCTTTTTGGAAATTTTCAAATATGAAACAAAAGTGCAATACACAAATGAAATACTGAATCACGCACTATTTTTGTCTTTTGTGAGAAATATCACAACTTGGGATCATATTGGACATGACATGCTGAAGTACACTTCAATTTCAATTACTTCAGCACACAAGTCATGTCGATTGCTGGTATAATTTTTCCATCTTAAACTCAGGCACAATCATACTCATAACATCTGGATATGTTATTGTATTGATTAGATTTGCTTTGACCAGTGTACCCCACACTATCAGACATACTCAGATATGTATTTAGTTATCACACTTTGTGACTTCATTTGTGATTTAACACATAACGATTGTATTCATGATATCGTCAACTGTGTTCCATGCAAAAAGAAATAAGAATGTTAAATCGTCTACCTTAAGGTCGATCTTTCGATATGCAGATAAGGCCTCAGATTAACAAAATTGGAAAATAAAAACAAGTTGAAATTGTATAACCCAACAACAATCAGGTCGGTACTCCCGTACACACAGAGAAAGTCCGATGAGTTATACGAAACACCAAAGTAAATAAAGCAGAACGTCAAATGAACAACAATCAGGTCGGTCTTGTGGACACGCAGAGAAAGTCCAATCGTTTGTCAAAATAAAGAAAATCAAACTAGATTTAATCTTTGCAAAATGAACACATGTATACACAGTGACTTCTCATTTTCTTTTTAAATATCTCACATATCTTTTTCTTTAATATCTTGAGATACGCATCAAGATGTTGTCCACTTGGTCAAGCATTTGTATTTAATGTATTTATCACATCTGAATACTTTCGGATTTAATGTCGGGCCTACCAAACACATCGAGCAATGATCTTATGGCTTTTTCGTCTATTTTATCCATGAGCCAGACATGTAAGCCAATGTACCATCATTTCCCAAATACGTCGGATACAATTTCTCATTTTTCAATATTTTGTATTTTTTGTTTTTCAATGTTTTTGAATTTTTCAAGTTTCTCCCCCTTAAAATGAAATCTCTATTTTTGGATATTCATTTTAACAAACACAAAGACACTATTTCTGGTTTTCCAATTTGCTCCCCCTAAACTACATACAAAATGTAAAATAAAGAAAATTGGCCAATCGATACGGATACCTTCCGTGATTAGCTTACAGAAAACTTTCAGTTTTGAAATACGAAACATTCAATCTAAGTTAAGTAGGAAACTACACTATCAACAACTTCTTGAAGCATGAACTTCACAATCACCAACAAGTCTTCTTGAAGAAACCTGCACACTGGATTTAAATGATTAGACTTCAAATGACCCGAAGCACATAGCTTTTGGTCGACCAGTGTCTTCTACAAAATCATTTGCAGCGTTGGTGACCACCTTAGGTCGCCACTGCATTTTTGTTTTATCAGAACGAACTGAGTCATCATCTCGTGATGAACCACCAAAACTTGAAACATTTTTGAAAAATTGTGTAGTTTTAGATTTAAAATGTGAAGGTGGTGACTTAGTAAAAATTCTGCCCGATTCATCAATCAAAGTGGCAGATTTGTTAGAAAATGATCTTTTTGCCATTTCAGAACAATCTCGTGCCATGTGTCCCTTTCGGCGACATGGATAGCACAAACGATAGGATCGTTGAGATTTTGGTTTGTCCTGAAATGAAGTGTATCTTTGATCGGAAAAAGAATCATAAGAATCATCAAATACTTGAAACCAATTAGCATGTACCCATTTTGAAGTAGGACTTCGAGGGGTAGAATTAGAACCAGATGAAGAAGATTCTTTCGGAGAAATTTCAGATAAACCCTTCTTCTTTTGTTTACCTCCGAGTCCCTTTTCCATAGTTGAAGTGAAAATTTGAGCTAAGTGATAGATTTGATCCAAACTTGTGTCTTTCTTTCCTTTCCGAACCTTCTTTGACACAATTTTTTGTTCTCTCTTCTCAAACTTCTTGCCTTCACTACCCAAACCAGACTGTTTGTAACCAGGTAGCTTTGATAAATCAACTTGTGAACTCGAAGGACCAGATTTACCAGCTTGAGTGAATGAAGCTTTAATATCTTTTAACTTGTTAGCTTCAACCAACTTTGCAGCAACTTGTGCTTTATTCAACTCTTTTTAATCCTTTTCCATAACTTTTCCAGTAAAAACTACTTCCATATCAGATATAAACCCACCAGATACAAACTTTGATGTAGATTTATCAATCAAACATTCCTCATTCTCTACTTTCTTCTTTGAAGACTTAGATTTCTTCTTCTCAGATTTCTCAGACACAAATTCGGAATAATCTTGCTTTGTATTCGAAGTGCTCAAATCAACAATAGATTCTGTTTGAATCACCGGATGTGGAATTTGATTAAAATCATCTCCTCCAAATACCTTCTTGAAATTATCATCTTCACACAAATAACTTGCAAAAGAATGTGAATTCTTCAAGTTATGTGATTGACGGTTAAGATCCAAAACTTCAACATTCAAATCTGCTATTGTTTTCTGTGCCTTAGCCACAAATTTTTACTGATTGAATCAACTTCTCAGATGTGCTGTTAACTAAAGACTTTTATCTTCGCATACCATCAGGAGCAGCATACACTTCTTGTGTAATTTTATCCACTCTTTCCTTATAAATCTCAACATTTTTTGTCAGCAATGTTTTGTCTTTCTTCAGACTGATGATTTTATCTTGCAATTCAGACTGAACGATTTGATATGGAGTTCTTTCTGCAGTAACTTCATCCAATGCATTTTGAAGTTCATCATTAGATGCCTTAAGCGCTTCCACCCTTGCTGCGGATTTTTGAAATTGATTCTCCAAATCTTCACAAACATCTTTAGCCTGAAACTTATATTCCTCAACCTCCTTACCAACTTTTCATTTGCAGCAGTTAACTTGAAAATTTTGGTCATGAAGTCATCATTTTCATGTTGAAGTTCTGATTTTTGTTGATCACTTCGAATACGCCCTTCGGACAACTGTTTCTGAAGATCTTTCAACTCTTCCAACAACAAACTCTTTTCTTTGAGTAACTTCTCATTTGCTTTGCAAATTTCATCAAAACCTTGACATTTCGTGACATTACCTTCCAACTCATCATCTTTTCTTTTGATTTCAGCTAATTGACACTCTTTTTCCTTTATCAAATACTGAATTCGAGTATCCTTTTATGAACAAAATTCACACACGGATTCATAACCACTAACTTCTGAATCAGAATCACTGGATTCTATTTGCACAGTAGCTATCCAAGCAGATTTATTGTTACTAAGAGAATCAGATTCATCCGGAAAATCCTTAGACCAATCATAAGGTTCATCAATTTGAGAAATCGTAGCTTTTTCGTCTTTGTTGTGATCATGCTTATCCGAAGTACTTGGTTTAGAAGAATATTGATTGCATTCTCGAACAAAATGTCCGAATTTGGAACATTTGTAACATTTTAGCTTTGACTTGTCTAATCCCAGTTTGTCTCCTTGAATAATAGAATTCTTGCCATGTTTATCCATAAACCTTCTTCCTCTTTCAACAAGCATAGCAAACTGTCAATCCAAATCTAACTTATGCAACTGATCATCATCCATCTGTTTTAAATCACCTGGAAACATATTAGAATTTCCAATTTGACTAAAAAATTGACCCAGAAGCAGATGATATGAAAGCAGAAAGCAGTGCAGCTAGATCCTCTGCTGTTTGAACATGAATAGAATTCGTTGTTGATTTTTCAGGAATAGTGAAACTGCAACCTAGAGAATAAGTAGAATGTTCAGATTTTCAAGCAAGAAACACTGTTAACGGTGGATTAATACATGAATCAGAATGTGATTTTGATGTAGCATTCACAGTGGCTGAATTATCTACGTAATACAATTCTGGATTCTGATATAAAGCAGGTATAGATCTTTTCAGTTTCATTTCTAACTCATGAGCTTGCAATTTTCCTGTTAACTTATGAAAAGACCATCTAGAATAGTCTTTATAATGTGTCAATAACAGAACATAGTTTTCCCAGTTATTCGGTAATGCCTCCAAAACTTTTCTTTCAAATCATCATCGTCTTTAGTAACTTTCAGCTCCCCAAGTTCACTAACCAGATGTGAAAATATAGAAACCAAGTCTGAAATAATCAAATTCCTTTAACAAAACTTTCTTTCGACTTTTCTGATATTGATCATTTCCCGCACGTCTATCTTTTAATGCATCCCACAAGGTTTTAGATGTTGTGCAATTCTTAAAAATTGATGCAAAAGATCTCTCGGTAATGCCATTGTGAGATTTCCATATGTTTTCTTTTCTCGTGCATAATCTTTCCTTTCATCTTCATCAAGATCACTTCGCATGTCCGGTTCTCCATTTTTCGTAGGATATTTATACCCTTGCTCAATGGGTATCCATAAATCAATATCAAGAGCACTGATGTATGATTCAAATCGTCGCTTCTAGTTGTGATAATCTTCCAATTTTAACAATTTAGGAACTTTCAGATTTGTTCCGATTTCATTATCATAGTTCAACAAATTTTGCATTAAAGATTGAATAGCTGACAATGCGTGAAAATCGCTCATTTTGAAATTAAATATCAAACCTCAAATCTTCAAACTGAAAAACGAAGGTCTTCCAAGCGGATTTTGGGGGTCAAATCGGAGGGTACTAACCATTAGGCAAGTAAAAGTATAGATCTCGTCGAGACGAACGTTTTGGCTGGTATTAGCTCCCGTAACTCTTAACGGTTCTCAAGTTACGTCAGTTTTAGTGAACACAACTATTCTACTAGCGTACCAAAACCACCCTCAACATACCAAAATGTTGACATCCGTACCAATTCGTTCAACGTACCACTAACGGACCAAAATCCAACGTACCAAGAAACGGACTAGAAATATCAGCGTACCAGATCAAGCGGCGTACCAATTTGGTACGGCGTAACTGCCTGCGTACCAGAAATAACCGTCGCTTACCAAAGATGAAGATTGCCAAGCGTACCAACACCCAGTGTACCAGAAATCTATGAAAATTTCCTAGCATACCAGTGTGTTCATCCAGCGTACCATCATTATCATCAGGCGTACCAGCAGCATACCAGACTAAAGTCGATTGATTTTTAGATTTTTTTGACTTTTGGGACTAGAATTTGGATCAGTGAGGTGCGAAAACATCTAGGAACACTCAGAAATCATTTTTGACCTCAGAATCACTCAGAATAGGGAGAAATTGATGAAAATGACTCAAACCCAAACTTTCTCTCACTAGAATTTCGAAAATGGCCAAATCACAGTAGTAGAGCAACTTGGATTGCTCTGATACCACTTGTAAAACCACAGAGGGATCTTACTACTGCATGATTCGGTTAATCGATGAACATGGATGTAAATAAAGCTTTGCTTTATTGATTCACAAAGAGTTATAAGGCTAGAGAGAGAAACACTCAAGAACACACACAGTTAAGAGAATATTATATCTTTTATAAGTGGATCTTGAAGTTCAAAGATTGTTCAAGATTGATCCCGCCATGCAAGCTCTAATTCTGACAAGATTTTAAGTTGAAGATCGGACGTAGCGATACTGAAGATTGAAGACTGAAGTTTAGTTATTAGAGCATATTCTTATGCTAAGATGTGTCTCGTGTATTGTATTCAGACTAGAGTCGGAGCCACCGAACCTTGGGTTCGGCCAAGGTTCGGCCAACACAAAACTAGGTCAAAACATTTGTCTTCAAAACTCTATCTGATCCAGCCCGTTGCCACATATCATGTACCAACAACCTGGATTGCTCTGATACCATTTGTAAAACCACGGAGGGATCTTACTACTGCAAGATTCGGTTAATCAATGAACACGGATGTAAATAAAGCTTTGCTTTATTGATTCACAAAGAGTTAAAAGGCTAGAGATATGAAAATGACAGAACTTCGTAACTCTCTCTAACACAAACTATTTATACTTACCATTCAAAGCAGCGTACCAACCTACGTACCAGTTGGTACGTCCGTACCAACTGGTACGACGGACCATATGGTACAGCCCCAATGGTATGTTGACTATTTGACTCATAAATTTTTCTAGTCTAGATACAATACACGAGACACATCGTAGCATAGGAATATGCTTTAACAGTTTCAATAGAAAATCTGACCCTTTTAGCTTTTTGCCTCGTCCATCGGCGGAAATCAACTTCTTCCTTTCAGATGGTGTAACTGTTGATGAGGAAGTCGTCGGTTTCTTACCCCTGCCTTGACCAACATTGCCATCTCGGTTGTAATCTTTATCGGATTCAGATGGGGCTATATCATCATACACACGATCCTTGTATCGATCGCTGCTTTTCTTCAAACTTGTTCGGTACGCGAAATGTTCTTCGCTACCTTTCTTCACTTTCACATTCTTGGAATTGACCTTGATGTTCACAAACGGATTGTCTGTGTCAGAAACATCTTCAGAGTTAGCTCCCAACACGATAAACTCATCATCATCAGATTCTTCTTCATCTATCAGGGTGTTAAGCACTGGTGTCTCAGTCACTGTGACAGTTGCTTGGACTTAGGGAACTGAAACAGCAGGTTCAGTGACAGTTGGTTGTGTGACAGCAGGTGCTGTAGATTTAGTAACAACTGGTTCTGAGACTACCGGTTCCTGTACAACTGGTAGTGTCTGTGTCTGATGTCTTGGTCTTTTAACCTTTGCTTGTCGGTTTCTCTCTTCAACCCAACTATAATCAAGTTCGACAAATGAACTTCCTTCCGCATGACGAGGTGCACCCCTAGCTGGTGCAACATAGTTAACATTTCCCAGATGCCCAATTAACCGCTTCCATGGTGGTTAATCTGCAGGCTTCTTCTTTTGATATGTTATTAATGTGCCAATACTTTCCTCCGTCATGTGTTTCAACTCCATATTTTGAGCATCAGTCTTGACCAATTTCGGATACAGATAATTTAAAATCATATGTGTAAATCTTGGATATAACAACACCTTCTTGTGCCTCTGGGTCAAGTTGTCTCTTATGTAATAAAAGATCAAACCGGCTATATTGTATGGATGATTGAGAATCAAATCATTCATCAAAGAAAGCATCTTTGGACCAATCTCGTCATGTCCAGAGATTATGTTTCCCAAACATTGCAGCAACACATGAACCAAAAACTTGTACGAAACAGAAAACTCTGACTTGTAAATCCATTCTCGACTCAGATCATCAGTATACCAAATTCTTCTCAATAATGCAACATTATCAGCTGGATCAAACTCTAATGGAGCAGTTATTGTATCATCAATAAACTTTAATACTCTTCTAATATCCGCTTCAGTAAATTCAACAGTTTGATTTTGAACAGTTATAGATAATCAGATTGTTCTATCAGTTAGGCAGCTTGCAGTGGTCTAGAATTCGGTTAATATGTCACGATACACATCACACTCGTGTGTAATGGCATGGTGGATTCTTGATCATATCAGAAAATTGAATATTCCAGATCCTCCAAACTTGGATAATTTTGTTCTTGCAACTCCCAGATATGCACAAAGTTGTCTTTGTCGCCAACTTTTAAATCAACCGCCATTTTTGAAAACACAAAACATGAAACGTTCATTAAATTTAATGTGATTATCAAAAATATTGACTGAATTCATCGGTTATTTATCATTCGCGTAAACGATCGACTTTTTTTTTCAAAAATCTATTTTAGGCGAACTGGATGTGAACCGGATATATTTATCCGAACTCAATCCGAACTGAACATTTTGTCCGAACCTGATCCGAACATGACTTGGTCAAACGGTCAAAGTCGACTTTGGTCAACGTCCGAACTGATTGGTCGTCGTCCAAACTCAGAAACTCAGGCGAACAGCAACCGAACCAGTTGCGAACTGCAGTTTTTCCAAACCTAACTCGAACTTTGTTCGAACTCAAAAACAACCGAACACCTTCCGAACTCAACCTAGTAACAGTATCTCAACTAGTCCCAAACTCTATCCGAACACGACTTCGTTTAACCGAACAGGAGCCGAACTCCATCCGAATAGAAACAAACTGAAACTTTCAAGCGAACTGAACACTAACTAAGGCGAACCCAGGTTCGGAGCGGTTACTGAGGCGAACTCTAGGTTCGGATGACGGTTATTTGGCAGACGTACAAACTCTAAAAAAATAACGTTTTCGAGCAAAAATCGACTCAACCAAAATTGCTGGACACGAATTTGAACATTTTGAAATGTATAGTGTGTAGAAGTTATCAGAAATTTGAAAAACGAACGGTTTTGAGATGAAAAACACGAAGAAAACACCAAAACACCTTGTTTATAGACACAAAAGATGAATATCGAGCTGATAAATCACCAGATAGCTCTAATACCACTTGAAAGAGTGTGAGATGCGTGAACGTGATCAACTCATATCTATTGTGTAAACAAAGTAATCAAATGCAAAGGTAAATAACTCAATCTTGTATTATCAAAGGTTAAAAGACTCAAAGAATACACCTTAGATTTCACACACACTAGCAAAAACGTTACAAAAAATTACAAACCTATCAACTATATATAGGAACCCCGACTGTCCGAACTAGGCCTTGGGCGGAACTGCAGTTCACCTACTGGTTCACCCAAAGTTCGAACAGGGTTCGCCTAGTCTAGGTTTTCTTTGTTTTTCTTCTTTTCTTCCAAGTCTTTGTCCGATCTAGCATCTGCTATATAATGCATCAACATTTGATGGTTCGTGGGAATAGATAATAATTTTGTTCATAGGATCAGTTTGCACATTTTTCAAGATGGATCAATTTTAGGCTTTTGATGCTATGTCTAGTTCGATGCAAGCATTGCTCAACTATGACAGTGAGATCAAAACAACAAATAATGTCTCAAAGTTGCTAAAATTCAAAGATTTTCATAACTGGAAGAAACGTTATGAATCGTATATTGGTGTTACCGATGTTGGGGTTTGGGTATCGATGCTTGAGGAATACAAGCCACCACAGCTTAATAGGGTTGAGAAACCTCTTAGCAAGATGGATGATGTTAAAGTGGAAGAATTCAAAGCTGAGAAGAAAGCATTTGCAACGTTGTTGATGGCTTTACTGAACGAGCTACTAATTCAGTTCAAAATGCACACAAGATTGACAGATTTATGGAAAGCTTTATGTAGTCAATGTGAATGCAATGCACAATATTAGAAAAGTAAAAAAGAAAGTGTTCAAACGAGAATATGAAAATTTCTGTCATTTTCAAAATGAGAGCATAAATGACTTGATCTCATGGTTGTCACACTTACTAAGTGAACTGGAAATTGTCATTGTTAAGAAAACAGATGAAGATCTCAAAGAGAAACTGCTAGATACTCTTCCTGTTAAATGTGAAAGCTACATTTTGCTATTAGCACACGATAAAGATTTTTCAACTATCAAGTGTGATGATTTGACCATAAATCAGTTGGGAAGAGAGCTAGACATGATAAGGGTCAAGACATTGCCCATAAAGATTCAAACCCTGATGTCCATTATGGTGAAAGTCTGTCTGTTAGAGCATGTTCCTATGCTACGATGTGTCTCGTGTATTGTATCTAGTCTATAGCGTTTGTATGAGTCTTAGTGGCAACTTGCATTGGTGGCCGTACCAAATGGTACGCCGTACCAATTGGTATGCCCGTACCAACTGGTACGCTGGGTGGTCCACATTTATTATGTTGTGCACTATAAATAGTTCGTGTTAGAGAGAGTTTACAAGTTATGTCATTCTCATCTTCTTAACTGTGTGTTCTGAGTGTGTTTCTCTCTCTACATTGTAATCTCTCTAAGTGAATCAATAAAGAAAAGCTTTATTTACCTCTGTGTTATCCGATTGACCGAATCTAGCAGTAGTAAGATCCGTATCTGGTTTTACAAGTGGTATCAGAGCAATCCAGGTTGCTCTACTGCTTTGTTTTCTATCAATTTTCGAATTCTAGTGAGAGAAAGTTTGGTTTGAGTCGTTTTTCATCAATTTTCCCTATTCTGAGTGATTCCGAGGTCAAAAATGATTTCTGAATGTTCCTAAAGTGTTTTCGCGCCTTACTGTTGCAATTTTCAGCTCAAAACGTCCAAAATTTGAAAAAATCAATCGATTTCAACGTGGCATGTTGCCTGAAGATTCTGGTACGCTGGTTGAAGGTTCTGGTATGCAAGGCAATCTTCATAGCTTTCTGGTACGTTGAACTTTGGTACGGAAGGAAATTTTCAACCGTGATACGCGACGGTTATTTTCTGGTACGCTGGCAGTTACGCCGTACCAAATTGGTACGCTCTTTGATTTGGTACGCTGATATTCTGGTCCACGACTGGTACGCTGAGTTGGTTTGGTCTGCTGATTTGGTCTTGTACGTAAATTGGTACGTTGGAAGAGTTTGGAACGTTGAGAGGTTTTGGTACGCTGGCAGAATAGTGGTCTTCACTAAAACTGACGTAACTTGAGAACCGTTAAGAGTTACGGGAGCTAATACCAGCCAAAACGTTCTTCTTGACGAGATCTATACTTTTACTGGCCTAACGACTAGTACCCTCCGGTTTGACCCCTAAAATCCGCTTGGAAGACCTCCGTTTTTAAGTCTGAAGTTTTTGCGTTCGGTATCATAAGTTCAAAATTAGTGATTATCAAGCATTTTCGGCTATTCAATCTTCAATGCAAAATTTGTTAAACTATGATAATGAAATCGGAACAAATCAGAAAGTTCCTAAATTGTTGAGATTGGAAGATTATCACAACTGGAAGCAACGGCTTGAATCATACATCAGTGCTCTTGATATTGATTTATGGATACCCATTGAACAAGGGTACAAATATCCTATGGAGAACCGGTCATGCGAAGAGATCTTGATGAATATGAAAGGAAATTTTATGCCCGAGAAAAGAAAACATATGGAAATCTCATGATGGCATTACCAAGAGAGATTTTGCATCAATTCAAAAATTGCACAACAACTAAAATTTTGTGGGATGCATTAAAAGATAGGTGTGCAGGAAATGATCAATATCAAAAAAGTCGCAAGAAAGTTTTTTTAAAGAATTCAACAATTTTCAACATTGTGAAAAAGAAAGTATTTCAGATTTGGTTTCTAGGTTTTCACATCTTGTTAGTGAACTTGGAGAACTGAAAGTTACAAAAGATGATGATGATTTAAAAGAGAGGTTTTTGGAGGCATTACCGAATAGCTGGGAAAATTATGTTCTGTTATTGACACATGATAAAGATTATTCTGTATAGTCTTTTCACAATTTAATTGGAAAGTTTGCATTGAATGCTAAATCAAAATTGTATCATGGAGATAATTCAGCCACTGTGAATGCTAAATCAAAATCACATTCTGATTCAAGTGTTAATCCACTATTAACAACTTTTCTAGCTGGAAAGTTTGAACGATCTTGTTATTCTCCAGGTTGTAGTTTCACAATTCCTGAAAAATCAACAACCAATTCTATTTTTAGCATTTTTTTTTTGCTTTCATATCATCTGCTTCTGGGTCAATTTTTAGTCAAATTGGTAATTTTAATCTGTTTCCCGAAGACTTAAAACAGCTAGATGATGGTCAGTTGCAAAAGATAGATTTGGATTGGCAGTTTGCTATGCTTGTCAAAAGAGGAAGAAGATTTATGAATAAACATGGAAAGCAGTCTATTATTCAAGAGACAAACTGGGATTAGATAAGTCTAAACTGAAATGTTATAAATGTTCCAAATTAGGACATTTTGCTCGAGAATGCAATCAATCTTCATCTAAACCAAGTACTTCGAATAACCAGGATCATAGTAAAGACGCTAAAGATATGATACCTCAAACTGATGAAGGATATGATTGGTCTACAAATTTGTAGGTCCAAAACATCTACCAAGACACGATATTGATATCACAAACGAGTGCGGGATCCTCGTAAGTGATTGATTCGAGAAGAAAGTAGATGAAGGAGACTTGATAAACAATAAAGATCAAATCTTGAATGAAACACAAACACTTTCTTGAGCAATTTTAATCTGATCGTAAACAAGAGATAGAGAGAAAATCGTAATCCAAAAGCTAACTACAATCATAAACTAATGGGTTTATATAGCACCCTTACAAACCCTAGCCTAAATCATAAACACAATAAAACCGGCCTACATGGCCCAAATCGTCATCACCTAGCCCAAATCACAAGCCCAATGATCTAATGTTCATGCCTCTAAAATATAGCCCAACAATCTTCCCCTAGGCATGAACCATTAGAAAGTCTAAGGAAGATGTAAATCAAATCTGAAAGTATGCGCCTCTTTCCTTGACCACTATTCTTTCTCCACGATCAGATTTGCTGTGCCATGAAACATCCCCACCCGTATAGCATTCTCCATATCATGTTCGTCACCAAGTATTGGACGGGATGCCAGGAGCTTGATATCCTTCTCTCCGAGCCTCAGCAAATCTACGGGATCATACATTCGGAACTCTCTCAACCTCTTGCAGATAACCACCACTTCATAGGTTGTAGGATCATAAAACCAGCTGTCAAAATTCCTAACAAGCGTATGATCTTCAATCTCATCGAGCGTGTTTATGACTCGTGTTCGTTTGGTGGGAGGGCACCTCATTTCACCGATTGGTTCATTGGTGACAGGATCAGTTCCGGTTTCAACCCACCTTGCAGCCTTCAGATCAAAGTTTTCAAAGTTCTGCTCCATCTGTGCTACCAAGTTGTTGCGAATCAGATTTCTATGATTAGCGTTCCACCTGTTAATGAACGGTGTCCTCAGCAAGTTTCTCAATTCTGTCTCAGTCCAGGAGTGGAATTGACCTCTTGATTTGTAGTACTCGACTGGACTATATCCATCTCTCACTACTACAAATAACTCCTTTTCTGCATCATAATGCCAACACAGAATTGACTGTCTGCTTCCCTTCTTGTCTACAGCACTCTCTCCTACATCTATGCAATACTTCACAGGAGTAGGCCCCTTGAAGAACTCCTTGAACCAATGTAAGAGCATGTTCCGGGTGTGGTCGTTACTGTGCGAATAGTTATCTAGATTGTAAACTAGGCTAGACTGCCAACGGACCAGTGGCGGACCAGATGGTACGCCGGACCAGATGGTACGTTGGTTAGTTGGTCCGCTGGGCAGGTTACCTATAAATAGGTGAAGTCTAGATTGCAATGTTTAGATTTCTGGTCATTTGTCTTTGTGTTGAGAGGAGAGGTCTGTCCAACCTCTCCCGAGCTTCAACGATGTAAACTCCCTCGGTGTAATCATTCGACACTATAAATGATTAGATTTCTCCGTCTCTATCATTCTATGATCTGGAAACGATCCGTATACGGTTTTACAACCAATTCACTTGACCTTCGGGCGCCTAAATATATCTTCCAGCACGTACATATTCAGACATTTCAATGGTGTCATCTCCTTCATCTTCTTGTGTAGCACTTGTATCCTGGACTCCCTGAGATGAGATTTGGCCATGATCACCAGAAGATTTTGACTCTACAACTCCTTTCAATTCAGAATGCTTCTTGTTTAAATCCATTAAAGCTTCATACAGGAACTTGAACCTTAGTTTGTTGGCAGCTTCATTCTCTTTCAGGGTCTTGTTTTCATCCCTCAGTGCTTTTATCTCATTTTCACGTGCTCTGTTTTGAGACAGAAGAAAATTTATTTGAGGGTCAGCACTCAACCTCATCTCTATTGGGAGATCAGCAGCTTGAAATGGGCGGAAACTTGGAATAGCTGGTGGCAGACTTGTCCTAGTAGAGACACCCACTTTAACTGGGCTGGGTACTACAAAGGTGTTATCAACCTCCAGAAATTGCCTTTCTTCATGAACAGGGCTACGTTCATTCAGAAGAGGACTTTCAGTCTGAACCTGGGCAGGTTGATCTTCAACATTCTGATCAGTTGTTTCTTTTTGAACAATTGGACTTCGAGAACTGGGCCCTGCTGGATGGACCATCATCAGACTTGAGCTAGTCTTTGTAAACTTGAACCTGATACTTCTTGGATCTGACCTCTTCCTGAGAGATGGTTCACGAATAGGGACAGGCTCTTCAAGCATCTTATTCACATTAAACTGAGTATCCAACTCTAAAGGAATTGAGTCACCGCTAGAAGACGAGTTCAGGACATCCCTTGTTCTTTTAAGATTAATTGGCCCTAAATCCCCATAGATATCATCATCCAAATTCTCTTGATCAGCGAAGATGTCTTCCATCACGTTTTCTTCATCAGAAGGTTTGTTCCAGAACATTTACAGCAACAGGTGTTGTCACATCGTGGTCTTCAGCAACAGACACATGTACAGTCGACACATCTGGTTCAGGTTTAGCCTTGGAATAATCAATTGGATCTGTAGCTCTGTCATTAATGTTCAGTCCTTTTCTGATGTCTTCTTCAAGTATCACTATCTGCATGTTCTGAATTGTTGCAGTGATCCTTGTCTTATCATCACTCGCTCTAGCAGTTCCCTAGAACTCCCTCACAAGCTGCTCATCAATTAGGACGCTTGTTCTCAAAGCGTGATTAATCTTGCAGACGTTCATCCCGGCCACCAATGAATAAAATAATCGCATATGCTTCTCTGGTGGGTCTTCAAGATATGCCGGGATGCAGTGATCTCTTTCAAACTGAATCTCTTCATCAAGCTTGTCGTCTGCCATCTAAGAAAGACAAGACAAATGTATCAGACTTTTTCATCAAAGCTTAATTATGTTTGTCAACACCTTCTTGAAATTCAATTGATTATCACGTTTAACTTGTTATGTTCAGAAAAATATCAATTCAGTCTTTCAAGAAAAATATTTGATTTGGATTCACAGATTGACAAACACGCATAATTTTAAAAAATGATCAAGTTTGATGAGATTTTTAAAACAATTATGTGTTTACGATTTTAATTCATCAATTAAGCGAGTTTACGATCCACAGATCAGGTTTACGATTATAGAAAATAGTTCATAATCGGGTCTAGTCGTAATCATTCAGCCCAATCGTAATCTCGCGAAACACCCCTAGGCCCGATCGTAAAGTGTTGGTCCGAGATCAAACCAAGAACACGATATCTAATCACAAACGAGTGCGGAAACCTCGTGTGTGATTGATTCAAGAAACAAGTAGAAGAAATAGACTAGATCTAATGTAAAGATCTAATCTTGAATGAGAAACCCTACTTGTTGAAGCTGATCGTAAACTATAATTAGAGAGAAAATCGTAAATGGTAATTGAAAAGCTTGCATTGATAGTAAACATATGAGGTATTTATACTACCTCTTACAAATAACCTAGCCCAATAGTAAACACTAAGAGCCCAATCATAAACATAAGTAAATTGGCCCACATGGCCCAAAACATAACTAACTAAGCCCAAAATCAATACTAAGCAAGCCCAAAACTAATGTTCATGCCTCAAATAAATATAGCCCAACAATCTTCCCCTAGGCATGAACCATTAGACCACCTATGGCAGCTGCAGATCGAATCTGAACGTGTTCTGCACATTATTTGACCACCATCCGTTCTCCACGATCCGATTCGCTGTTCCATGAAAGATCCCCACCCTGATAGCATTCTCCATGTCGTTCTCATCCCCGAGAATAGGTTGGGAGGCGAGGAGCTTTATATCTCTTTCTCCAAATCTAAGCAAATCGACCGGATCATAGAAACGAAACTGCCTCATTCCTCTGCAGAGAACCACCACCTCATGAGTTGTCGGATCATAACACCAACAGTCAAAGTTTTTGACCAAGGTACCATCTTCAATCTCATCCAACATGTTAATCACTCTTGTGCGTTTGGTGGGTGGTCTCCTTGCTTCACCAATTGATTCACCAGTCACTGGGTCAGTTCCAGTCTCAACCCATTTCACTTGCTTCAGCTCAAAATCTGCAAAATTGCTTTCCAAATGGCTCAACAGATTGTTTCGTATAAGATCTCCATCGGTGCTGTTCCATCTGTTTATGGAGGGAGCTCGAAGCAGACTTCTAATCTCAGGCTCAGTCCAAGAATGGAATTGAGCACGAGTTCTGTAGTATTCAACAGGACTATAGCCTTCACGGATCACAGCAAATAATTTCTTCTCGGTGTCATAATGCCAGCACAAGATGTTTTCACGACTCCCCCTTTTGTCTATTACGCTTTCACCAACATCAAGAGAGTATTGAGTGGGGGCTGGTCCTTGAAAGAATTCTCGGAACCAGTTGTCGTGACCTTCAGGCGCTTTGGAGATGACCCTTCCACCTCGGGCATAATCAGACATTGCAATGGAGTCATCTCCATCATCTTCTTGAGCAGCAGCACTGGTACCTTGAGCTCCTTGAGATGAGCTTTGACCAGCGGCACCTGAAGTCTTGGACTCCACAACACTCTTTAATCCATTAAATTTCTTCTTCAAGTCCATCAGTGCCTCATAAAGATACTTCATTCTGTTCTTGTCCGCCACTTCCTTCTCTTGTAATCTTCTATTTTCAGCCTGGAGAGCTTTTATCTCATTTTCTCTGATTCTGTTCTGAGACATCAGATAGTTAATATGAGGATCAGTGCTTATCCTCATCTCAATTGGTAGCTCAGCAGCTTGAAGTGGGCGGAAACTTGGTATAACAGTAGGCAGCAAGCTTGTTCCACTAGGGACACTTATTCTGACTGGGCTGGGTATAACAACAGAGTTATCAACCTCCATAGATTGCCTTTCTTCATGAACAGGGCTACGTTCATTCAGAAGAGGACTTTCAGTTTGCACCTGGGCAGGCTGAACTTCAACATTATCAGCAGCTGTTTCTTCTTGAACACTGGGACCTTCAGAACTTGGCCCTGCTGGTTGTACTATCAT
Organism: Deinandra increscens subsp. villosa; assembly: GCA_039602395.1. NCBI lineage: Eukaryota > Viridiplantae > Streptophyta > Magnoliopsida > Asterales > Asteraceae > Deinandra > Deinandra increscens. The sequence continues at coordinate 90,162,419 of JBCNJP010000027.1, read as the reverse complement.
TAAGCTTGAGCTTGTCTTTGTAAACTTGAATCTTATGCTCCTTGGATCAGACCTCTTCCTTGGAGATGGTTCACGAGCAGGAATGGGTTCTTCAAGAACATCCTCAACATTCAGATTTAGCTCGGGAGGGGTTGTATCACTGCCTGATGATCCGATCATGTCATCCCTTGACCTTTTAAGGTTAAAGGGCCCCAAATTCCCATAGATATCATCATCTGTCATCTCTTGACCAGTAAGAATGTCATCCATCACGTTTTCTTCATCAGAGGGTAGGGCTGTTAATCGGGTCAACCCGACCGGGTTTCGGGTTATTAGGGTCGGGTTAGTCGGGTTTTTAAGAAAAAAAATCTCACTCGCAACCCGACCCTTTTAAGGTTCGGGTTAGTCGGGTTCGGGTAAGTCGGGTTTCGAGTTAGTAGGGTCGGGCTAGTCGGGTTTCATTTGCCTTTGTAATGGAAGTTGATTGGTGCATAAGTGACGAACAGTGATTTCCATGTTAAGTAAAATTTGTCATTATTTTCCTTTTCATATAAAACTTCTAATTTCAAAGTCATTCCTTTGTGTGTGTTTGACATTGTCTAATGACCGTTTCTTATGAATATCGAATATTGCCTATGTTGATATTTCGACTTTGCATACGTGAAGAAGATACATGGCCACATGCAAGATTTCTTTTAGCTTTGTTTATTTTATCTTAACAGGTATATTTTCTATATTCCAAATGTTTATATGTTCTTGATATTTTAGAGAGGAAGCAATCTTAGATGTTTTGGAAAACCTATTCAACGTACTTATGATTATATAAGTTGTTTAAGTTTGTGGACTAATCAACATCATTTTTCACTATATATTTGTTTTATTATTTGTTGGTTTCATACACGTTTTTTTTTTGTTTAGTTAAACGTTATAGCATGCTGGTGAAACATCTATTTGTATATAATTTCAATCTAAACCACTACTATTCGGGTTATTCGGGTTAACCCGAAACCCGATTTTTTTTTAAAAATTTAACCCGAAACCCGACCCTAATTACAATTCGGGTTTGTCGGGTTAACCCGAATAACCCGATTAAGCATTTTAGACCCTATTAGACCCGACCCTAATTACCTTATTTGGGTTTGGGTCGGGTCGGGTTAATCGGGTTCGGGTATTTTCGACACCCCTATCAGAGGGTATCGTCACATCTTCTTCTTGCACATTAACAGCTGGAGTTACTGTTATGTCTTGATCTTCAGCAATTGATGCATTAACAGTTGGCACATCGGCTTCAGGCTCAGGCTCTTCAAAGACTTGTTCCCTGGCCACCTCGGGAAATGCACCCCTCTTTACCCATTCAAGCCTTCCTTGAAAACTGTTTTTACCCTTTCGATCTTGGGTTTGTAGACCAAAAACCCCATAATCCATCACTTTTATATCCAGCTTCTCTATTCTTTCTTCAATCATTGGGTATTTCTTCATGACCACCATTTGTACAAACCTTGGTGTCATCAGGAACTGTTCTCTGGCGCTCAGGTCAGCATTGCCTATCCAATCTAATAACATCATCTTGGAGAAATTGAAGTTCCAATCCAAGGCCAATGCGACGAATGCAGTTCCATGAAGCTTGTTTAGCTGATCAAAGCTTGTTCTTTTGCCCAGAAAAGATTTCTGCATGTAATGAGCCAGGTATCTCCAGTAATGCGGCAACAGCTTCTTAAAGATAGGCGGGAATTTTCCTTCATAACCCATGGATTGAGCACCCGCTAAAACAGCTTCCTTTGAATATTCAATCGGATCAATAGCACGATCATTGATGTTCAGCCCTTTTCTGATGTCATCCTCCTTAATCACAATCTCCCTGTTCTGAATCCTTGTAGTAATTGTTGTTTTATCTGCATCAGCTCTAGCAGAACCCCAGAACTCCCTCACAAGCATCTCATCAATAAGCACATTCGTCCTCAGGGCATGGTTTATCTTGCAAGTATTCATCCCGGCCACCAGAGAATAAAATAGTTCCATATGCTTCTCTGGTGGGTCTTCAAGGTATGCTGGAATGCAATGATCTGGTTCAAACTTAATCTCTTCATCGAGCATCTCATCTGCCATCTGAGAAAGACAAGACACATGCATCAGACTTGTTCATTAAAGATCAATTATGTTTATTAACCCTTGACATTGTTCAATTGAAGTTCAGATTTTACTTTTGAAGATCACAAAGTTTCAATTTAAACTTTAGGGAAAATATTTGAATTAAGTACACGCTCACAAACCATTATCAAATTTATCTCAGAAATGATCAATTTTGATGAGATTCCAAAAATTATTAAGTGTTTAAGACATTAAATCTCATTAATGTGAGTTTACGATTCAAGCAATGGTTTTACGATTCATAAAAATGTGTTTACGACATATCAATCGGGTTCACGATCGATTAAAATTTTGGCCCAATCGTAAATAATAAGTCCAATCGTAAACACCGTTATCTCGACATGGCCCAATCGTAAACTGTTTTGTCGTTAATGCGGATCGTAAACAACCCGATCGTGAACATTGAGTCGTAAACACGAATCGTAAACGCCCAAACGTCGTCTTCTTCACCAGGTGATCGTAAACACACAAACCGCCATTGAAACAACCTGCAATTAACTCGTAAACGCATCAAACACCTCAAATATGCAGAATGAACACCAAAAACTACCTTTAATCAATTTCTTACACAAAACCGACTTCAAGACTTGTGAAATTATCTCGAAAACAGTAGACACAGATAACAATCACGAATTAGGGCTTGAAACACAAAATCCGTGAATGGATGCATGAAACTGTCGATTGAGAGAGGGTTCTTGGTCGGAAATGAAAGATGACGACGATGGTTCTAATATTTTATTATTTTCTAAATATAATATAGAATAACTATTTGAGATAACATAAACATAATAACATTAACAGAGATAAATATTAATTATCATAAAGATCATTTGTCAAATACTTGTATCTTATAGCCGCAAAGCCAACGACTAAATTTCTAAAAATCTAAAGACTTATATTTTTCTAATATCTTGAGAATATTGAAACGTATATCATTTCTATAAGTTATACATATTTATTTGCATAAATATTTCTATGACTTATATATAATTATTTGTCTATAATTACAAACTCGGAATTAAATATATATCGTGAACTTCAAATAATAAAATACAATATTATTTGTCACAATGTTCGAAATTTAATTGAATATATATATTTTCTTAATCTTAAATAATTATTTGATTTATAATTATTTCTACAAGATATATATTTATTCGACTATAAATATATTCATTAACCTAAATATTTATTTGAAC
>JBCNJP010000027.1:90140710-90158593 GCA_039602395.1 Deinandra increscens subsp. villosa | reverse complement strand
CCAATTGAACAAGAATACAAGTATCCTAAGAAAAATGGAGAACCGGTCATGCGAAGTGATCTTGATGAAGATGAGCGGAAAAGTTATGCACGAGAAAAGAAAACGTATGGAAATCTCACTATGGCATTACCAATAGAACTTCTGCATCAGTTTAAAACTTGCACAACTTCTAAAACTTTATGGGATGCATTAAAAGATAGATGTGCAGGAAACGATCAGTATAAGAAAAGTCGAAAGAGAGTTTTGTTAAAAGAATTCGACAACTTTCAGCATTGTGAAAAAGGAATTATTTCAGAACTGGTTTCTAGATTTTCACATCTTGTTAGTGAACTTGGAGAACTCAAAGTTACCAAAGATGATGAGGATTTGAAAGAAAAGTTTTTGGAGGCGCTGCCGAATAGCTGGGAGAATTATGTTCTGTTACTGACACATGATAATCGACTATTCTAAATGGTCCTTTCACAAATTAACTGGAAAGTTGCAAGCTCGTGAGTTAGAAATGAGGGTGAAAAGATATACATCTGCTCTACATCAGAATCCAGAATTGTATTATGGGGATAATTCAGCCACTATGAATGCTAAATCAAAATCACATTCTGATACAAGTGTTAATCCACCATTAGCAACTTTTCTAGCTGGAAAGTCTGAACGATCTGGTTATTCTTCAGGTTGCAGTTTTACGATTCCTGATAGATCATCAACTAAATCTACTCCTGCTCAAGCAACCGAAGATCTAGCTGCTTTTTTATCTACTTCGATATCATCTTCGTCTGGATCAGTTTTTAGTCAAATTGGTCAATCTGATATTGTTTTGGAGACGATTTAGATCAGTTGGATGAAGATCGATTGAATAAAATCGATCTGGAATGGCAGTTTGCTATGGTAATGGAGGGAGGAAGGAGATTCATGAAAAAACATGGCAAGACATCTATTCTTCAAGGAGGAAAGCTTGGTTTGGATAAACGAACGATTAAATGTTTTAAATTTGACAAATATGGACATTTTGCTCGGGATTGTTCTCAATCGTCATCTGACAAGGGTAATTCTGATAAGAATGTTCACAATAAAGAAGCTAAAGCTATGATATCTCAAACTAATGAAGGATATGATTGGTCTAAAGATTTTTCGGACAAATCTGCTCTTTTTCAAAATGATGAATCTGCATTTATTGTCGATGTGCAAGTAGAATCAAGTGATTCTGATTCAGAAGTGGGTGGTTATGAATCCGTGTGTGAATTTTGTTCACAAAAGGATATTCGAATTCAAAATTTGATAAAGGAAAGTGAAGGTCAAGTTGCTGAACTCAAAAGAAAGGATGAAGAGTTGGAAAATTATGTCAAGAAATGTCAAGAATTTGATGAAATTTGCAAAGTGAATGAGAAGCTATTCAAATAAAAGAGTATGTTGTTGGAAGAATTAGCAGATATTCAGAAACAATTGTCAGAAGGTTGTATTCAAAATGATCAACAAAAGTCACAACTTCAACATGAGAATGATGGATTCATGACAAAAAAACGTGAAGTTAACATCTGCAAATGAAAAGTTGGTCAAGGAGGTTGAAGAATATAAGTCTCAAGCTAAAGATGTGTGTGAATATTTTGAGAATCTATTTCAAAAATCCACAGCAAGAGTAGAAGCACTTAAAGCATATAATGATGAACTTCAAAAAGCTTTAGATGTGGTTACTGCTGAAAGAACTCAATATCAAATTGTTCAGTCTGAATTACAAGATAAGATCACTACTCTGAAGAAGGACAAGATTTTGTTAACCAAAAATGTTGAGATCTATAAGGAAAGAGAGGATAAAATTACAAAAGAAGTGCATTCTGCTCATGATGGTATGAGAAGAGAAAAATCGTTAGTTAACAGCACATCTGAGAAATTGATTCAATCAGAAAAGGTTTTTGCTGAAGTTCAAAAGACCATAGCAGATTTGAATATTGAAATCTTGGATCTAAATCGTCAATTGCATAATTTGAAGAATTCTCACTCTTTTGCAAGTTATTTGTGTCAAGACGATAATTTCAAGAAGGTGTTTGGAGGCAATGATTTCAATCAAATTCCGCATCCAGTTATTCAATCTGATGTTTTAGCTGATATTCATTCTTCTGATATTACTGGCGATTACTCTGAATTTGTGTCTGAGAAATTGGAGAAGAAGAATTCAAAGATTTTTAACAAGAAAATGGAATCTTCAGCATCTAGTGCACCAATGTTTGTTAAATTTGTTTCAGGTGGAACTGGTATAGTTGATAAAGAAATGTTTGATGACAAGATGGTAGAGAAAGATGAAAAGATAGTGTTTGATGAACAGTTGGCTGTTAATTTGGTAGAAGCTAACAATTTGCAGGATATTAAAGCTAAATTTATCAAGGCTGCTAAAGCTGGTCCTTCAAGCTCTCAGGTTGATCTATCCAAGCTACCTGGTTATGAACAAGCTGGTTTGGGTAGTGAAGGCAAGAAAGTTGCAAAGAGAGAACCGAAAATTGTGTCAAAGAAGGTTCAGAAAGCAAAGAAAGATACAAGCTTGGATAAATATATTACCTGGCTCAAGTTTTCATTTCTACCATGGAGAAGGGATTTGGAGGAAAGCAAAAGAAGAAGTTTTCGTCTAAAAGTTTTCCAAAAGAATCTTCTTCATCTGGTTCTAATGCTACACCTCAAAGTCATACATCTAAATGGGTACATTCTAATTGATTTCAAGTTTTTGATGATATTTCTGATGATACTGAGTTCACTTATAAATGTCATCCAGTTCAGGACAAGCTACAATCTAAACGATCATATCGTTTGTGCTAGCAATGTCGTCGAAAGGGACACATGGCAGAGGATTGTCTTGAAATTGAAAAGCGATCATTTTCAAACAAATCTGCCACTTTGATTGATGAATCTGGTAGAATCTTTACTGAGTCAACACCATTCAAAAAAATCTAAGAGGAAACAATTTTTCAAACATGTTTCGAGTTCTGGTGCTTCCTCACGGGATGATTACTCAGTACATTCTGATAAATCAAAAATTCAGTGGCGACCTAAGGTGGTCACTAACGCTCCAAATGATTTTGTTGAAGACACTGGTCGACGAGAAGCTGTGTGCTTCGGGTCATTTGAAGTCTAATCTTCAAAACCAGTGTGCAGGTACTTCAAGAAGACCTGTCGGTGATTGTGAAGTTAACGCTTCAAGCAGTTGCTGAAAGGTGAGTTTCCTGTTTAACTTAAATTGAATGCTTCTTTTTTTAACTGAAAGTTTTTATGAAAGCTTAAACTGACAGGTATCAGTATCGATTGGTCAATTTTCTTTCTTTTACATTTCGTATGTAGTTTAGGGGAAGAAAATTGAAAACCAAAAATAGTGTCGTTGTGTTTTTGTTAAAATGAAAAATCCAAAAAAAAATTATTTTTATTTTAAGGGGGGGAAAATGGAAAAATACAAAAACATTGAAAAACAGAAAAAATACAAAAACATTGAAAAATGAGAAATTGTATCCGACATATTTGGGAAATGATGGTACATTGGCTTACGTGTCTGAGTCATGGATAAAATAAATGAAAAAGCCATAAGTTCATTGCTCAATGTGCTTGGTAGGTTCGACATTAAATCAGAAACTATTCAGATGTGATAAACACATTAATACAAATGATTGACCAAGTGGACAGCATCTTGATGCGTATCTCAAGATATTAAAGAAAAAAATATGTGGAAAAGAAAATTGAGAAGTCACTGTGTATACGTGTGTTGATTTTGCAAAGATTTAAACTTGTTTGATTTTCTTTATTTTCTCAAACGATCGGACTTACTCTGCGTGTCCACAAGACCGACCTGATTGTTGTTCGTTTGACGTTCTGCTTTATTTTCTTTGGTGTTTCGTATAACTCATCGGACTTTCTCTGCGTGTACGGGAGTACCGACCTGATTGTTGTTGGGTTATACAATTTCAACTTGTTTTATTTTTCTTATTTTGTAAAATCCGAGGCCTTATTTGTGTATCGAAAGATCGACCTTAAGGTAGACGATTTAGCGTTCTTATTTCTTTTTTCATGGAAAACAGTTGACTGAATCATGAATACAATCATTATGTGTTAAATCACAAGTGAAATCACAAAGCGTGATAAGCAAATGCATATCTGAGTATGTCTGATAGTGTGGGGTACACTAGTCAAAGCAAATCTAATCAATACAATAACATATCCAGATGTTATGAGTATGACTGTGCCTGAGTTTAAGATGCACAAATTATACTAGCAATCGACATGACTTGTGTGCTGAAGTAATCGAAATTGAAGTGTTGTTCAGCATGTCATGACCAATATGATCCCATGTTGTGATCTTTTTTACAAAAGACAAAAATAGCGTCTGATTCATTTATGTTTCATATCTGGAAAAAAAAACAAAAAGATTTTAGGTGTGTTTTAGCATAAACTTAGAAAATCAAAAAGATTTTCGGTGTGTTTTAATGTAAGGTTTCAAAAAGCCAAAAAGATTTTGTTTCTTATTTGTTTTCGACCGATTGATACAAAATACAAAATTTTATGATTTCAAAACTATATCTTGGATTCTCGAAGAGAAGTTTTGCGCCAAAATTAAATTATTTTTAAAAAAAGGGAAAGGAAAGTCGCGTTTCTGTCTTCTGAAATTGCAGGTTCTGTGTAACAAGACTCAAGCATGGTGAAAGGGGGAGTATGTAATATCTTTCACAAGTGGATATTGAAGTTCAAAGATTGTTCAAGATTGATCCAGCTATGCAAGTTCTATTTCTGACAAGATTTCTAGTTGAAGATCGGATGCAGCGATGCTGAAGATTGAAGACTGAAGTTTAGTTGGATAAATAGATAGCTAGATACACTACATGTTAAGGGGGTTTGTTAGAGCATGTTCCTATGCTACGATGTGTCTCGTGTATTGTATCTAGTCTAGAGCGTTTGTATGAGTCTTAGCGGCAACTTGCATTGGTGGCCGTACCAAATGGTATGCCGTACAAATTGGTACGCCCGTACCAACTGGTACGCTGGGTGGTCCGCCTTTGTTATGTTGTGCACTAAAAATAGTTCGTGTTAGAGAGAGTTTACAAGTTCTGTCATTCTCATCTTCTTAACTATGTGTTCTGAGTGTGTTTCTCTCTCTACATTATAATCTCTCTAAGTGAATCAATAAAGCAAAGCTTTATTTACCTCCATGTTATTCGATTGACTCTAGCAGTAGTAAGATCCGTATCTGGTTTTACACTTTCAGCTATCAATGCTAAGTTAAAGATCAGTCTGAATCCATCATCAACTATGTTCTATGTTGAAAACTCATCAAGTGGTGGTAATAATGGATCACGAGGTCAATCAATGGAATCTTCTATTCAGAATGATGCTGTTACTTATCATGTGAATGCCAACCAGAATATATTTTTAGCAAAACCTAAAAATGATTACATGGCATTATTTTCTGCTTTGATTACATGGTATGATGGGTTTATTGCTAGGAAGCTGAGCAACAAAGAGTTAACTGAAGAAGACTACGATCAGATTGATACGGATGATCTAGAATTAATGGATATTAATTGGTCTACGACTATGCTGGTTCGAAGACCAAAAATGTTTATGAAGAGAACAGGGAGATGAGATTTGAATCCTGATGGAAATATCAGGTTTGATAATTCAAAAGTGAGGTGCTATAATTTCCATACTTTTAGGAATCTTCTGAAGGAATGTGTGCAACCCAAAAAGCGAGACAAACAAAGATCTTATCAGAAGTTTACAACTCAAAATTCAAATTCATTAGGAAGTAATCCTAATTATGCTTCTAATAATAATAATAATGCTTCTAGTTCAGGTGATAAGGCATTAGTATCTCAGGTCAATGAAGAATATGATTGGGGCAAACAGTTTCCTGATCAATCTACTTTTATTTGCAGTTCACAAATTCATGAATGTCTGACTAAAACTGGTTCTGAAGTTCTTGATGAAGAATTTCTTGGTGATTCACAACATGCTTTGATGGCGGATATCATGCAGGTGAATAACCAACAATATGAAGTTTGTGCCACTTTAGCTCGGAAATTGCAAGAATTATCTGATGAAAAGACATTGTACTATGACAAGTACAAATTGTCTGAGGCCACTACAAGGATTTATAAGAAGAGATGGGAGGATATTAATGAGGAATTAAAGAAAGAACATGATACGATGAGGAAGATGAAAGATGAACTAAACAACACAAAAGAACAATTTATCTTTTCAGAAAAGAAATTAGTTAAAGCAAGTGCTAAGATTTCAGAACTTAACATTGAAGTTCTAGATTTAAAAAGACAACCTGACATTCAAAAATTATGCTTCCTTTGCTAGTTTCCTATGCAAAGATGAAAATTGAAAGATATTTTGAAAGAATCTTGTCTTAAATCTGTTTCTCCACCCATATCTCATGGGAAAGCACCAAATGAGGATGATTTCAAACCATTAGTTGTGTTTGATTACTCAAAATTTACTGATAATTTGTGTGCATCCTCTGATCAACACAAGGGCACTTACAAAAAGAAACCTGAAGGAGTGTCGATAAGACAAAAAGTGCTACTCAAACAAATCAATCACCAAGTGTGGTTTTTCTTGAGAAACCGGTCATTGAAACTAAATCTGGAAAATCTGAGGAGGCTGTGAAAGAAAAACCTAAATTTGAAAAACAAGAGGATCTTTCAAAAGAAAAGGTAATTCTTGAAACAAAAAAATTTGTTAAAGGCACAAGACTTTATTATCAGAAAAATAAGATGAATTCTGGTGAACAACCTAAGATTGATTTCTCTAAATAGCCACTTGCTCTTTTAAAATCTACACAGTTTAGTGGAATTGGGTTCGCGTCAAATGGTGGAGTGAAATTTGAAACCAATCAAAAGAAGTTTCAGAATTCATAAAAGCATGGTAAGAAAAATGAATCCACTAGTGGATCAAAATCTGTTAAACCATCATTTGAGCAAAATGTAGAAAATGTGGGTACTAAGGGAAACATTGTCATTGTTAGTACATCAAGCACTCAAAGGATGTATTGCTTGAAAGACAGTGATACAATTTATTCTAATAATGTATTTCCTTTGAAGTTTTTTTACCCGAAGCTGGTTTTTAAGTTTTAAATGTTGCTTCTGGGGTCAAGGTGGTGTCCTACGATGAACATCATGTTGATATCTGAGAAGTGTGTCGTGTGAAGTATTCAACCAAGGTTCAAGACCCAAGTTCAAGGCAAGGTTCTTTGCCTACCGAACCTAGTCCGAACCAGGAGTTCGGACTTGCTGCCGAACGTGGAGTTCAGACAGGGTTCGGCCAATGGCTATAAATAGTGAGCTTGAGCTTTGTTTTAGTTACGAGTTTGTACGGGTGTTCAGCGGAACGAATCTTAAGTGTGTGTTTTCTAAAGTGTTCTCTGTGTCTATATCTGAGTGTTACTGATTGTAATTGTTCCTAGATCAATAAAACAGTCAGTTAATTACTTGTTTCGTATTCCGAATAGCTAGATTGAGTAGACGATCCAACGCTCACGACTTTGCAAGTGGTATCAGAGCTTTCTGGTTCATTCTACTGATCTGTGGTTGCTATTTTTGGAGTTTTTAAAACGAAATGAGTAGTTTTTGGTGATTTTCGAGTGTTTTTACAAAATTTTGATCACTTCGATCGAGTCTTTTGTGAGAATTTTGCTCCTAAATCATTTCTCATCATTTTTCCTGATCTATTGCTGCAAATCTCGTCAAAATCAGTCCAAATTCGAGCGTTTTGAGAAAAATATGTTGAAGTTCGAACTATACTGTTCAGGTTCGGACTAACCACTCTGAAGTCCTAGTTCGGACATAGTTCGGAAGAGTTCGTCCTGAATTCGGTCTGTGTTCGGTGAGGTTCGGATACATATCTGTTTCGGTCGAGGTTTGGATTATTTTGTGTTCGGACAGAGTTCGGGGGTGGTTCGATACAAGTTCGGACGGGGTTTTGGGTATAGTTTGGCCAAAGTTAAAGTTTGTTTAAAGTTCGGCACTGTTTGAGGTTCGGAGAGAGTTCGAAACAGGTTTGGACAAGGTCTTTAGGTTCGAATAGGGTTCGGACGATCAAATTCAAACTTTTCAACGATGTCGGAATTTCAAGCTTTCGCCGCGATGCAGACTATGATGTTTGATAACGAAATTGGAACAAGTCAGAAAGTTCCCAAGTTGTTGAAGTTGGAAGATTATCAGAATTGGAAGCAACGATTTTCGGCTTACATAAGTACGAATGATATCGATTTGTGGATTCCAATCAAGAAGCTTTATCAACATCCGACTGATCAGTGAGATTTCAAAGAACTTCATACCTTCGACATTGCTGAAAGGAAATCATATGAGCTTGAACAAAAAGCTTTTGGTTATCTTACGATGGCATTACCCACTGAGTTGCTACATCAATTTAATACTTGCAAGAAATCTAAGCAATCGTGGGATGCTTTATCAGCAAGATGTGAGGGGAATTATGATTACAAGAAGAGTCGGAAGAAAGTGTTGAATAAAGAATGTAATAATTTTCAACATTATGACAATGAGAACATGACTGCTCTTGTTTCAAGGTTTTCATATTTGATTAGTGAATTAAAGGTGGTTGGAATTGAGAAAACGGATGCTGATTTGAGGGAAAAGATTATGGAAGTGTTGCCTGAAAAGTGGGAGAACTATGTTTTGCTGCTTACTCATGATAAAGAATACTCTACGTTGACATTTCACGAGCTTACTGGAAAACTTTATGCTCGGGAAATGGAAATGTTAAATTCAAAAAAGTCAACTGCTACTTTACAAAATCCTGAGTTATATCATGGTGAGAATACTGCTAGCATGAATGCTAATGCAAAGGCAAATATGAGTTCTGCACCAAGTGTGGCTTTCATGGCTGGAGTTTCTGGTAATTCTGATTCTTCAAAAGGTTGTAGTTTTACCATTCCAATTTTTACAAATCAGAATGCTTTTTCTGCTGAAACAACCGATGATTATGCTAAAATGATTTCTACGTTAATTACATCATCTTTTGGGTTGGTTATCAAGAATGTTGCTGATGCAAAGATCACGAGGGATGATCTTGATGAACTTGACGATGATCAGTTGAACGAATTAGTTTTAGCTTGGAAATTTGCTATGTTAGGTCAAAGATCAAAACGATTTTTCAAGAAGCATGGAAGGAGTTCATTTGATTTTAATAGCAAATTGGGATTTGATAAATCCAAGTTGAAGTGTTACAAATGCTCAAAGCTTGGACATTTTGCAAAAGAATGTCAACAAGCTCATGGATGCAAACCCGGTTTTACTCAACCATCGTGCAGTAATTCAACCAAGACAACAACTTTAACAGTTCAAGATGATGGTGTTTATGATTGGGGTAGACACTTTTACTCATCTGCTTTGATAGTCACTCATGATCAACAAGAAGATTATACTTCAGATACAAGTTCCACACCAATTTCATATAAATCTGCCAAAAACTTGGAGAGTTTGTTGAAAGAAAATGCTTCGTTATTGAATAAAATTCAAAAGCTTTCTGAGGAATTCAAGTTGGTTAATTCAGAGTTGGAGATTTCTAAGGAACATGAGAAGGAATTGGTTTTGAAGAATGAATGTTTGATTACAATTATCAAGTTGCTGAATGAAGCTTTAGAGATAACAAAACAAGATAAAAGAAATGTTGAAGCTACAAATGTAAAGATTTGTGAAGAAAATCATGAGTTGGTGAATGAAGTCAACAAAATGGAAGGATGAAGCGGAGGATGCTGCTAATGATTTTCAAAATTTGTTTGAAAAATCTAAAACTAAGCTTGATCTTCTTACAAAGGATGCTGAAGAGTCTACTACCAAAATTGCAAGTTATCAAGTTGTGATGGAGAAATATTTGGATGAGAAGCGTGAATTGGTAAGTGTGAACGAAGTTCAGACACCAAATTTGGAAATTCAAAAGTGCAACTAAGATAAATTGAAGAAGGAGTTATTTAAAAGGCTAGAAAATCTTCGAATACAGAAATTTGAGACTCATAAAGTTGCGAAAAGATTGATTGCTACTGAGAAGGAGTTGTCTGAAGCTCAACAATAAATTTCATAGCTCAAAATTCAAGTCATCTATGCAAATAGATTGCTAAATAATATGTCCAATTCTCAATTGTTCACAAGTTTTCTGGCTAAAGATGAGAATTTTGAAAAGATGTTTGATAAAACAGCTTCACCTCCTGCTCATCTCAAAGAAGGTTTCAATGAAGTGAAGGAAACGGTTGAAGAGTTTGATTATTCAAAGATTTCATCATCCACTTCAAAAGAAGAGAAGAGTGTGAAAAAGAAGAAGTCCAAGAAGGCTAAGAAGAAGAAAGGAAAGAAATCTGAGATGCCTCCAGCGCCAAAGTTTGTTTCTGGTTCATCATCTGCTGACAATGAGAAGTCTACTACTTCAAGTGAAAAGATTCGTTCTCAACCTGAATTTGATGAGACGATCTTCTAAGAGCAAAAGAATATAAATGAAGTCAAATTTGAATTTTCAAGGTTAGCGAAGGATAGACACCAGAATTCTAATTCCGAGGTAAAAGTTATGGGAAAAACAGTTGGTTTGGGTTTTAGAGCACAAAATGTCAAAGCTAAGGAAGTTCCATCATCATCAACCACACCAGAGTTGAAGAAGCTTAAAATTAAACAAGTGAAGAAGGAGGTTTTTAAGGCTGAGAAAGTTCAACCTAAGCGTTTTTACAAACTCAAGGGTTCGGAACATATTTTCTCCGACAAAGAGTTTCCTCATCATTGTGTCGATGCTCGGACGATTTCCGAAGTCTTTGTGCAAATGGATGTTTCAAGAACCTTGAAGAAACAAACCGCCAAACGTTCTTCTAATGGTTCTTATTCTCGAAGCCCAACATCAAAATGGGTTCATGATCACAAGGATCAGGAATTTGATTCTAATTTTGATCATGTTCAAGATATCCATGTGTGTAAGTCTGTGCAGGCACCTAAAAGGTGGAACAAATCTGAACGTATATGTTATGTTTGCAGCCAAAAAGGGTATATGGCAAAAGATTGCTCACCTCCTGTTGAATTAAACCAAAGGTTTCAACAGAAACTAGTTTTTGGTAAACCTACCAAACCAAGGTTCTTCAATGAACAAGGCAAATTTTTTTATGAATGTGAACCTACATTCTTTTTAAAACAAAAACGTTTTGTTCCTAAGATTCAAAAGGTACAAAATGTAGGTTCTTCATCACAGTGCCCTGTGATTGATTCATCAAAAACTGAATTACCAAAACAATCACAATTTTGGAAACCAAAGGTGGTTTCGAAGCATAACCAGGACACTGGTCGACCAGAAGAGATACGCTTCGGGTCATTTATGAACTAATTAGTTTGACCAATGTGCAGGTACTTCTAGAAGACCTATCGACGATTGAAAAGTTGTTGATGGAGGAGCATTCTGTTTAACTTAAATTGCTTGCAATATATTTGTCAGGACCGATTCTCACATCAAGAATCATGACTTTGAGCGAGAAAGAGGTTCGGATTCGAAAACCTGAAGGGACGAGATGATCGAGATGAATCTAGGAAATCAAACACAAGAAAGATGATGATCAAAGTCGAATGATTTCATTAGTCGAATGATTACAACAACGAAATCATGACAACACTCAATCTCTCTCTAGAAATCCATGACTCACTCTACAAGAAAATCATCATCTCCACATTTTGAGACTCTTTTTCTTGGAATGGGCACCCTCACTATATATATAGTGAGGATGACTGAAAACAGAAACATACATGAACAAAAATTACAAGAAAAGCAAATAACATAAAATATTAATTAAATCAAAGTTGATTTAATTAATCCGAAGCTTGACTCGCTCGAACCGATCTTCCGTTGACTTTTAAGTTGACCGTTGACCCGAACGGTTGACTTTTCCAGAAAACGGTCTTCAATCCAATCTCGCAAGCCTCGAGCATCACAACCCAGTCTCTAAATCAATTCACATGGATTCTTCAGTCGAATGCTTCGGTAAACAGATTTGATGGTGTCAGTCACATAGATTTTAGTTCCAACATATTCCCCCTTGACTGATGCTTTCAAATCTGTTCAACTGCTGAAGAACCGCTCTGCCGTACATCTTCAATGAAAAACTGATAAACCGGAGACAATCTGTCGTAGAAGTTCCCCCTCTGAATAAGCTTCTTCTTATCTCGTTTCTCCAGTAGAGATCCAAGTATTCCGCTCACTCGGTTCACACGGTCGGGTACAATACTAAGAAAATGCTGCATCTCGGAGTCAAAACTGCAACAAACCGAATCTGATAAACCAATCAAACATCGAACATGCTCTAACTCCGAATAATCGACCCGATATCCAAATCCATAATAATTCCTCTTATTTCTCTAAATCTCTCCAAAAACATCAAGTCGGAAGCGTAAAATCAAATGCGGAGAGTCGAACCGTCGCGATCGGTTGCCTAGAGAAACCGGATAAAAAAAGGGTCCGGCTATAGACACCTAGGGCTTTTACTAAAAACACCAAAACCGAACGATCGTTTCAAGTGAAACGACCTCGAAACGATCGTTCTATGTGAAACGAGCCAAGGAAATATTAAAACCGTTATATGGCAATGATTAGGTGATGATTAGGGAATGTTTGTCGGGTCGTTTTGTGTAAAACGACCGTTTTCAAATTTTGATTATTTTTGGGGCCGAGAAGTCTTAGATGTTTATTTTTATTTTTTTTAAATAATTTTATTTTTAACTTATTTTTGGAATATAAGTTTTTAAATTTGTATTTTATGTGTTTTATTCATATTTCTTAGTGTTCCAAAAATCCACATAAGTTTAAAAAAAAACATATTTATTGATAACAGGAAGACAACCCAGATTCATTACAAACGCAAGAGAATAATAGGAAAAACATTATGACTCCAACACTACAGAATACTTGAAATCTCATAACAGCTAATAAGACCAGTCTGAAGCTGAGTCGGAGTCACTGTCTGATGCCCAGCGGTTTCCAGATTCGACATCCACCTCCTTGGACCTACTATGTTCTTCCGCCCAGTACTCTCGAAGGACCTCCATGTCCTCTTTGTTTGCTTCATTCCAGGCATCTTCATCCTCCTCTTCAACTCCGACGAGGGGACGGGGGGGGGGGGGGTCGAACAACAGTGCGTGGTGGATATGGACGACGATTAACAGGGGGGGCAGGAGGTCGAGGCTGCATAACAGGTGGTGGTGGCGGCTGTTCGACCGGTGGCACAAAACCAGGCGCCGAAAGCATTGCCGGAGGTGGAGTCCATGGTTCAAGGACATCTCTAGGAGGTGTGGACGACATAGCAAGATTGTGAAACTGGTGAAGAACTGAAAGAAAATTTGGATCTTCAGACATGTACAGGGTGGTTCAAGATCAAACAAATGACCCCTATTTATAGGGGAGAAAGTTATAAAATACAACCGTTGGGTATATAGCCGTTATAAAATACAGCCGTTGGGTATATAGCCGTTGTGTGTATATAAAAATTCTTTTAAAATTATTTATTAAAAAAAACATAAAATACATATTTTTGTTGTAAATATTGAAGAACGTGTCACTGAGCACAACATGAGATGGTTTGTCTAATTATTCACTCAGAGAAGGGTCCAAATGCCACACATTTTTGAAACCAGGCCAAGAGAAGTTTTGAAGCTTTTTAACTCCCTGCAGCCAATATTTGGAGGATTTTGTGATTTCAAAGGATGCTATAAGAAACATAGAAGACCAACTACTAGAAGTTGCACCTTTGTTATATCACTTGAGGTCTAATTACAATGAGGTAATCGACATGCAACTCGAGAAAAATCTTCGGGCATGTAAGAATCCCATTTATGAATTTATTCTGTGATTTTCATCCATGGGTAATTTGATAGACCCCAAGAGTGAGTCTGCCCTAACACGAATAGGTCAACAGATTGGTTTCTTGGGCTTACAAATCTATGAAAGTGGACGTCTGTATTCAAGAACGTTTTTTAGAGATGTTGTAATCTGTTATGATGGAACTGTGAGAAATGTTTGTAGCAGGCCAAGTTGTACATAGAAAATCATGGAGGGTGATGTCATTTTCATCAATAGGCCACTAACAAACCACAAACATTATTAAAATTATTTAAAAAAAATTAAAAAAAAAAATTTACTACAAAACACTTAAAAACCTAGCTAATATAGCATATTTTAGATTAGGAAAAAAAATGATGTATTTTTAAAAAATCTAAAAAATTCACAGAACGTGTTTTAGAACTTATAATGCATAAAAAAGTTATTAAAAATTAAAAAAATGTAGCCGTTGGAGAAATCTATCCGTTGGCAAAATGTAGCCGTTGGGAAAAATATAGCCGTTGGAAGGAGTATACGATATATATATATATATATATATATATATAGAGTATATACGATATATATATATATATATATATATATATATATATAGAGTAGAGTTATAATACAAAGTACTTTTTGCGTGAGAAGTGTGAGAAGTGGATGATGTGTTAGATTTTAATGCATTGTGTTATCTTTTAGTTATGTTTTTGGTAAATATATAAACCTATACATTGTTTTTTCCATATTAGAATGTCATATGTTTATCAAAATTAGAGTTAAAGGATAACACAATGTAAACACAGTGTAATAATATCCTAACACAGTGCCCTTTTAATAATTCTTAATAAATGGTGTTTGGTAGTGTTTGGAATTCAATGGATGGTGTATTTATTTTAGGATTGTCATATATTTACCTAAAATATAATAAAAAGACAATATCATGTGTTAAAAATTAACATATCAATCACTTCTCACACTTCTCACGTAAAAAGTACTTTGTATTATAACCCAACTCTATATATATATATATATATATATATATATATATATATATATATATATATATATATATATATCAGTACTGGTACACATAATGTTTATATATCCTCAATGGCTAATCGTAGAAACAGGGTTTCATAATACTCACGGTTGTTTTCGTCGTCGCCGTTGTTGTTGTCATCGCCGCCGTTGTTGTTGTTGTTATTGTTGTCGTCGTCGTTATTGTTGTTGTTGTTACTGTTGTTGTCGTCGTCGTCGTTGTTGTTGTAATTACCAGAATAATTTCCTGCATAATTACCGACATAACTACCGGCGTCTCCTTCGTAAATTCCTCCGTAATTACCTCCATAATTATCACTTCCATCATAACCGCCGGGGTTGTAGCTATCACCTCCGCTGCCTCCGTTAAATAATTCATCGAACCACGACATCTCTTACGAATCTTATAGATTGAGAAAATGATTGTAGTATAAAACAGTGGACGATCCATCGATAATATGAAAATATACGATCGATCGATCGATATATATATCGATTTAAATAGAATAAAACATCACATCTAATGAATTCAAAAGAAATCCAGAAACGATCGTTTGTTATAAAACGGCCTAAAATTGAGGTCGTTTCATGCAAAACGATAGAAGGAATAAACATGATTTGATAGGGTTGCAGCTTTTGATGTCGACGTACAATTCCAAGGGGCCGTTTCAGGTAAAACGATCGTTTCAGTATCGTTTTGGGTGAAACGATCGTATGCTTTGGGTGTTTTTAGTAAAAACCTGGGTGTCTTTATAAGGACTCTAAAAAAATCTTGAAAACGGACAATCTCGCAAAAAACCGAAAGTCAGATGCTGACAGTTGTGAATGATCCACGCGACTGAGGTTGGATGTGAAAATTAAAAAAAAATGTCAAATCTGTGAACATTTGAGATCCCGAGCGAAAATAATCATAACCGGAGTCTTCGTAAATTTTGGGAGAAGAAAATTGAGCTCGGAAAAATATTCCCTGAAGATTTCTGAGAAATATCGGTGAAAACGACGCGATCTGAAAAATTCCGTCAATTTTCGTCAAGTAACGGCCATCCGAGGGATTTAACGGATAAATCTAATAATTAACTGAGATTCCAGTTAATCCGGTTAGTTGACATCCGCGCTGCATCGACTAAAAAATAAAACGTGAGGCATAATGGAGAAAGCTGCATAAATAACCGGATAATAAAGCTAACCCGTTAGTGGTCGATAGCAAACGTGCACGCGACGTCAATAAACGAGAACCCCAATAAAATAGAATAAATCCATGACCACTAAAAATTTTCTGAAATTCCGTCGCGGCGTTATCTTGTTATTCTTGATAAAAACCGACAAGAAAAACGCCCGTATTCAACGAAATAATGCAGAAAAATTAATTAGTGTAATAAATCCTCCAAAGAAAAGCCTTAATCCTTGTCAAATGTTGAGGATCAATCAGATTTGTAGCTGAGAAAACCAAGATCCGTGTCATTTAAAAGCAGCCAATCAGGTTTAATCAACAAAAATCATCAACGGCCTAGATCAGATGGATCCTACGGCCTGGAGCTTCAATCCGAATGAAAGGCCTGACAGCCAATCAGAGGGCGCCAGCGATGAGAGATGTAACGTCTCTTTTAAGACAACCCTGGTCCCACTCCTTGTTTCTAGCCAATAGAATTTCAAAAGCTCAAAAGCTTTTAACGGATTCGATGGAGAGGAGGCCCACAAGCCATTTCCCTTTCAGCCAATCAAAAATCGTCAACGAGAAAGAAAGGTGAGGCCAGCCGACAACATGTGAGAGAAAGAATTCTCCATGCAACCAATGAGCTAGTGCCACGTCGGCGCTGTCTTCTTCAACCTTAAAAACCCTTGAGTGGCCGGAAAACATATCGAAAAAACGAAGTACCACCGGAAAAGCGTATGATGGCCATAACTACCTCAAATCTTAACGAAAATTCTCGATTTTTTGCACCCACGAACTCGTATGACGATCCTCTACAACCCTGTACGAACAGAATTCTCTGAAGCATCCTCGAACGAAAACCCAGTAACAAGTCCGCTAACTTTTAAAGTCCGCTAAGGACGATTTCAAGTCCGCTAACACTCCGAGAAGTTCGCTAAGAGACACCTGAAGTCCGCTAGGAGACACTTGAAGCCCGCTAAGGAAGAAGTTCACTAAGAAGACATCAAGTTCGCTAAGCTTGGAAGTCCGCTAAAGCAAAGTAGTCCGCTAAGCTCACGAGAAGTCTGCTAGGACAATCTTCAAACCTTCAAACAGTTGAATAAATCTGGAAAATGATGAACAAAGAGAAACCCTTACTTGGTGAACTTGATTATGTCCAGAAACGAAAGGAAAACCCGTTATGATGCACGATGTGTGAAGCTAAACCATCCACGACAATGTTGTGGCCACCAACACTCCATAAACAGTAGCAAATCGGATCAAAACAGTCCTCAAATTCTAGAGATCTTCAAGAACAAGAAGAACACCATGAAACACGCACTAGTGTGTGTTTTTCCAGATCTGCTCAAACGGTTGAGATTCAGACAAAATCGATGCTTCCAATGGATCCAGAACGTGTTTTCCATCAAGATTGGTGCTTCGTTTCATCCAAGCTGTCACACCCCTAATTAACCACTAACGGAGTTTATACCGTTAAGGGGTGCGAGCAAACCAGGACCACAACCATTAGTTACAAATACTAAACGAATCAGAGTTAGTCCAAATGCAAGTCATAAATTAACGTCTCAAAATACGCAGCGGAAAAATATTATCTTAGCACTAACCACGTGCTTTACAAATTCATTGTTTTAAATTCTCAAGTAAGTTTATTCAAAAGTAAAATGTCTTCATGTGCCATGCCAACCCGCTCCGGAATACTCCTCAGCGATCTGCAAAAGTGAAAACCATACAAGTGTCAACCTAACGGTTGGTGAGTTCACGGCGGGTTTGTCATGCAGTGGCCCGGTCTCATAATCATATTCGTGTCAACATATACTTATGGAATATTTATTTGTGAAAAGCAATGCTTATTGATGTCCATAGATATA